>CM066031.1:486685576-487885576 GCA_033557465.1 Ichthyophis bannanicus
AGCGGAGATTACAGGAGGGGGTGTGGAATTGAACAAGGTCCGCTAGGTATCGTGAAGTGTGAGTATAAATGACATGATGAACAAGAGTGAGGATTTTGTATCACATGCGGTAGTCCATCGGAAGCCAGTGAAGTGACAGAGAAGAGGGGTAATGTGATCACAGTATGAGGAGTGAGTATGAGCCTGGCTGCGGTATTCTGGATTAGTTGTAATCTGTGGGTCTGATACTGTGGGATGCCAGCAAGTGCGGAGTTACAAAAGTCTAAGCGGGATATGACTAACAATAGAAGGAGAGTGGTGAGCATCTGAGGAGTGAGGAATGGATGAATAGTACGGATGTGGCAGAGATAGTAGAAAGAGCGCAGACTTAGTTGTGAGATATGTTCTTGAAAGCATAAGTATAAGTCATGGCCAGTATAAGTCACTGGTGAGGCCTCACTTGGAATACTGTGTTCAGTTTTGGAGACCATATCTTGCAAAGGATGTAAAAGGACTGGAAACTGTTCAGAGGAAGGCGACCAAATGATTTGGAGCCTGCATCAGAAGCCTTATGAAAAGAGACTTGAAGACCTAGATATGTACAAACTGGAGGAGAGGGGGATAGGGGAGATATGATTCAGACCTTTAACTACTTAAATAGAAATAATAAACACAAACCTCTTCCAAAGATGGGGAAGCTGTAAAACTAGAGGGCACAACATGAAGCTGCAAGGGGGTGAATTGAAAGGCAATGTCAGGAAATACTTTTTCACTGAAAGGGTGGTGGATGCTTGGAATGCCCTCCCGATGGAAGTGGTGGGGGCAAATACAGTGACAGACACAGTGGATCCCTTTACAGCAACAGGATACAATCAAAATAAACTTAACTATCTAATTTCTCAACAAACAGGCGTGTCCTACATGGTGCGGTGATTTCACCCCTAAACAAAGACATGGGGAGGGTGGCTTGCACAGAGTGGCAGGTGCACCTACTCTTGCCATCTTATTGGGCAGACTAGATGGATCATACTGGTCTTTATCTGCTGTCATGTCATTTACTATGTTACTATATGAAAGGTGAAGGCTGAATCAAGTATTACCCCGAGTTATCAAAGGAAAGAAACTAGGGGGAGAGAGAGATATGGGAGACACCAATGGACATGTGCCCCTGTGTGTATACCAAATGGCAGTGTTTTATAGAGATTGAGGTGTAAGCAGTTGGCTGTTAGCCAATCCAACACCCTTGACAGACACTCATTTAGCAGAGAAAGATTGGATTGGGACAGAGACGAGTGTGATGAAGTATGATAATTATCATCAGCATAATTATATGCTGACATACCCGATTGTTTAATAATTATTGCTAAGGGGGCTAGGAAGACATTGAACAGATCAAGGGCCAGGACGGAGCCCTGAGGGACACAACAGTGAAGCAGATGGGGGAATGAAGTGGTCCTACCTGAGGTGACTGAAAATGACCTGGAGTACAGAAAAGAATGGAACCAATGATACACTAAACCATCGTAACCTAGAAAGAAGAAGAGAGTGATCTACAAGATCAAAGGCAGGAAACCACCACCGAGACATCACTGCGATCATGGGAGGAGTGGATTTTGTTAAGGAAGGCTAGCATGATTGTTTCTATGCTATGGCCGGGTCGAAAACCGGATTGAAGGGGGTGGAGAAAGGGCACCGAATCGAGATGGTGGGACAGTTGGGGCAAACACTACTTTCTCGAGAATTTATGAAAGGAATGGGAGGTTGGAAACTGGACGATAGTGAGCGGGTTCAAGAGGGTTGAGGGAGAGCTTCTTCAAGAGAGGGCGAACCAGAGCATGTTTTCAGGGGGCGGGGAAACCTCTGGAATATAGACTTGAGTTGATTATTGTGAGCATTGAAGGTAAGAGAGCGAGGGATGGTTCTGGTAGCCAAGAAGAAGGGAGGGGGTCTAATGCACATGTGGTCTTGTGGTTTGAAGAGACCACCTTGATGAGCTCCATGGCAGTAATAGGATGAAATGTGGTACATGTGTGGGATAAGGGAGAGAGTGCTGGAGGCGAAGATAAAGGAGGAGGGAAGCTGGGTAGAGCAGAGCGAAGATCACATACTTTTGATGAAAAGAAAAAGGCTATGCAAGAGGGGCTGGGAGGAGGGTGAGAGTTGGAGGAGGGGGTGGAGGAGCTTGGCTGTAAGTTAGAGAGAGACCTTAGCATTCTGTAGAGTTGGTGGGTTGAATTGGGAGTGGAGGAAAAGTATGCCTATTTGGCCTTGTATATGCTGGATCGATAATTTGATGGGAGATCTTGAACTGCTGAAGAGCAGAAAGGGTGTGTGATTTCCTCCACAACCGATCAGCCCACCGAAGATGGGAGTGCTGCAAGCAAACTCCTGTGTGATACCAGGGTTGGTGCAAAACCCGACGGGGATGGTAAGGACCCAGTGGGGCTATTTGATTCAAGGAAGTGGACAAGCTGGAGTCCCAGGTAAAAATCTGTGAGGTGGGGGAAAGTAGTGAAAAACTGGAGGGAAGGACTTGGTCCGTGGCAGGGAAAGATTGCAGAGTGTGAAGGGTGACACGATGTGAGAGATGCAGGGGGGGGGGGGGGGAGAAGCAACACTGGAAAAGGAACCATCCGACCGATAGGCAGAGTAGGGAGCAGTAGGGAGAAGATAATGCAGAGATGGTTGGACCACGGTAAGGGTCCTGTGGTCAGAATGGAGGAACCTGTAAAGGATATGACAAGATCCAGCATATTGCTGGCTGCATGGGTGGGTAGCCCTATGTGCTGATTAAAGGAAAGGTCATGGAGCAGAGTAATGAAAGACTGTTCTGTTATGGAGGAAGGGGCATTAAGATGCAAATTGAAGTCACCCACGAGCATTAGGTGAGGGAACTGCAAGGAGACATCGGAAATAGTTAGAAGCAGAGTATCCCAAAGGTGTGGCAGGAGGACGGAGGAGAATAGATTACCAGGAAATGAACCGCAAGAGAAGTATGCAGGCAGAGGAGGAGAGACTCGGGATAGTGAAGAGACGGAGCGGGGACTTGAGTCAGACAGAGCGAGGAATGATAGATAGCTGCCACCTCCTAGAACTATGGGCACTGACAAATGCTCTTCGGGTTTTTCAACCTCAACTTTCAGGGCAACCTGTTCTAATCAGGACGGACAACCAAGTTGCCATGTTCTATGTGAATAAACATGGGGAAATGGGGTCCTGTCCACTCTGTGAGGAAGCGATTCACCTGTGGTCCTTTGCCATCTCACACTGCATTCACCTCAGAGCGGTGCACCTCCTGGATGAACTCAATGTCCTTACGGACAAGCTAAGCCATATCCTTCGTCCACACGAATGGACCTTGCATCAGGAGATGGCTGCTCAGATCTTTCAGATGTGGGGAACCCCACTCTTAGATCTTTTTGCCACTCCGCAAAACACACAGCTTCCACACTTCTGCTCCCTGGTTCTGTTACTGCACCGACAAGCTCCAGACACCCTCCTTCTCCACAGGGGACAGGGACTGCTCTATGCATTCCCTCCATCTCCTTGATACCCAAGACACTGTTCAAGTTACAGGCCAACAGAGGCTTGATGATTCTCATAGTCCCATTCTGGGCCATCAACCATGGTTTCCTCTGCTTCTTCACCTTGCACAGACTCCACCACTCAACCTGGGTTGTGCACCCGACCTCCTCTCTCAGGACCATGGGATGCTCCTCCAACCCAATCTTCACTCCCCTATGCCTGACAGCTTGGCTGCTGAACGGCTAGGGCTTGCTGACCTCGACCTACCACAGGTGGTCAAGGATGTCCTTCTTGCATCTCATAAAGATTCCACCAGTGCTCTTATGCCTTCAAATGGTGTAGGTTTGCCTTCTGGTGCTCCCCAAAGGACATTAACCTCTTTTCTTGCCCAGTGGAGTTGCTTCTACAATATCTCCTCCACTTATCCTTGACAGGTCTTAAACTAACTCAGTGAGAGTTCACCTTAGTGCCATTGTGGCCTCTCACAGAGCTGTGGATGGACAGCCTATCTCCTCATACCCCTTAGTAGCATGCTTCATGCGAGGTCTCCTGCTGTTCACGCCACCCATTAACCCTCCTCCGGTGGCCTGGGATCTGAATGTTGTTCTAAAGCCACCTTTTGAGCCTTTAGCCACCACCTCACTGAAGTTCCTATCTTGGAAGGTCATCTTTCTTATAGCCTTCACTTCAGATCGCCGCATCAGTGAGCTGCAAGCTCTCGCGGAGGATCCTACATATACTCAGTTCGATCATGACAAGGTGGTTCTCTGTACCCATCCACATTTCCTTCCAAAGGTGGTTTCCTCTTTCCATCTAAACCAGTGAGTAATTCTCACAATTTTCTTCCCTAGACCACATGCGTCTCGGGCTGAAGCAGCACTACACACTTTAGACTACAAACAAGCACTGGTCTACTACTTGAATAGAACTAAAGATCCCAGAAGATCCTCTCAATTATTCATTTCCTTTGATCCTAGTCACCTGGATCAACCGGTGATGAAACATACTCTATCCAGATGGATAGCAGATTGCATTTCTTTTGCTTATGCAAAAGCAAGACTCTCTTTGGAAGTTCATATCACTGTTCACAATGTGCAGGCTATGGCAACCTCCATAGACGATCTCTGTTTAGTATCCACTGAGGAAATCTGCCGGGTAGCTACCTGGTCCTCCATTTTGCTGCACACTATTGTCCAGACAGAAAATCCCTTCGGGACGCTGTGTTTGGCCAAACTGTACTCCAGCACCTCTTTGGGACTTAAACTCAACTACTACCCTCCATCCCAGATTTTTATAAGATACCAGATGATCACGGGGAGTATCACCTCCTGGACTCAATTCCAATGGCCCACAACTCTTCCAAACTCTTCGACTACACATTTTTTGCATCATGGATAACACTACTCTCCCCCCCCCCCCATACCAGTCTGGTACCTGGGAGATAGTGAGACCCTTATGTGAAGACTGCATTCCTTCTTCTTCCTGGAGATAGTGTAATTACTCACCTGTAACAGGTGATCTCTGGGAACAGCAGGAGTCAGTCTTCACAATCCCCCCTCCTCCCTTAGGAGTTGTAGGGTTCTTTTATTTTCTTCTTCTTCTCAGCTACAAACTCTGAGGAGTTGGGAAGGCGGGAAGGCAGACATGCAGGCACAGTAAAGTGCTCCCAAAAGCTTTCCTATTGAACACTGGGGAGCGTACCCATACGGGCTCCATTGGTGATGTTCACCCATATGTGAAGACTGATTCCTGCTTTTCCCAGAGATCACCTGTTACAGGTGGTAACTATGCTATATTCAAAATGCAAGCTTCCCCTTTCATAGCAATTTTGTGGAATGTCTTAAATTTAATATCTATTTCTTCTGCCTGTGAGATCTTTTCATCACACCACCATAAATAAATGTTCTACTCCCTCTTTTCAGATTGACCCACAATGCTGTCTCCTTATTTTACCTCTGTAGTTCTGCTGCTTTATTATTTTTATATATAGCACCATTACTCCTTCCTTTCTTTCTAATCTGTCATGACTAAATGGTTTATTGCCTGGTATAACTATGGCACAATCATGGTTCTCTGTGTCTGACTGCCCTAAATCCAAGTCTGCCTCTTCCATTACATCCTCTAGATCTGGGGTTTTATTTCACATTCTATGGCATTAGTATACAAAGGCTTCCAGATGTTGCCCTTTTCTTTCATTTCTATACACAGGTCTAATGTTTTATTTAAGAACTGAGTTCACCCATCCCCATTGATCCTAGTTTCAAACTGTTCTCTGTAGGTTTATTTATTTAACAGGTTTATATACTGCTTTATCATTTCAATCAAAGTGGTTTACATTGAAACTTAAACTTAGTAATGTACATTAAACAGGGACATTGATAACTTGGATTTTTCTGAGACAATGGAGGGTTAAGTGACTTACCCAAGGACCCAAGGAGTGCTAGTGGGAATAGAACCCCGGTCTCTGGGTTCCCAAAACAGGAGTTCTTAAACATTGGACTACTTCCTCCGCTCCAGACAGACTAGTATGGATAGTCCAAAAAAAACGATCCCAGAAAGTACCAACTTTGGTTCAATCGTTGGACGCATCTCTGCTCAGCCGCCCTTATACAATCAATCCCATGAATAGAAAACTGAAACACACTTGTCGACACTCATCATTCCATACACACATCCATGTTAATTTATTGTACCACAATGGGAAATCCATCACCGACCTATATGCCAATAAATTAACACCCTTGCACTATGGAAGACTGAAAACACTACCAGCATAGTGATCTAAATCTCGCTTCACACTCATCATCACAGAAGCCATGAAAGTCACAACAAAATTTGATAATGTTAAAAATTGTGGTAAATATATTTGTGTGATAGTATTTACTAAGACACTTTTTTTCATGGTTGAGATACCATCAATTAAGTTCTAGAAATCACTTGCCAGATTATTAAACAAACCAACTGGTTAAACGTCCTGGGGATAGTATATGTAAAAGGGCTGGATACGTTTTTCCAGAGGAAGACCCGTATGAGCAATGTGGTGGAAAGCCACTTGCATATCCCTGGGATAGTTTAGTAACATCAAATCTGTCTACTTTTGTGGAGAGGAGGCCTGACAACGATGCAACAATTTGTGATCTATAATTGGCCACTGATAATGAGAAACAGGATTGCTGGGCATACTTGATAGATTTTGTGTCATGCAATCCGTAAGGTTCAGTTCTTAATGTAATAGTTAGTTTGTGGATATGCACGATATAGAAAAACAATCATACAGATACCAAGCCACTTAATGCTTGATTAGTGAACCGTCTTTGAAATACAGCCCAATAGTGAATGCGAGATTTTGACACAACCTGGTAGGAGGCCAATGTAGACACACCAGAACTATCCTAAAATCTATTTTAAGCATGTTACGTATTGCCTTTAGCATTGGCACCTGGAAAGGCTACGTAGATGAATAAACCGGAAAATATGTCACAAATACCAAAGTCAAAATTGCCTACACACAAGAACTTAACAATTGCCCACTGAGCAAGGGATTCACTTGCGGAGCAAATTTGTGAAATTAGAAACCAGACAAGGGGAGTATATTACAAAGTATCTGGATATACAGGCAACTTGTTTATCTTTGATGACATGATGTCTAGACATGTGTTGGAGAATGTCTATAATCTCCTGACTATTGTGTCAATATTAGAGAATGATCATCATGCGTCAGCGATGAATATAAGGTGTCTAAAAGGAAAATCTGATTTTTGTAAAGGAATGCAATATTTAAGGATATTTTTTGAACTTCGGTTCATAGTGCAAAACCCAAATGTATATTTTTCTAAAGGCATATTCGATTGGTGTTGATTTGATTGCTGATATCTCCTGTTATTTTTATGTTAAACTATGTTCCTGGTATTCCAATCATATCAAGACTACCACGACAATTTGTAAGTCTATGATAAAAAAGAAAAAAAAAAATTTAAGTTGTAAAATGATGGTCTGCGCACCCCGTTGGGCATAAATGAACAGAGGCTCCAACAACTTTTATAACTGGATTTTTAATGTTGGGCAGGGCTAAAGCAGCAAGAAGCTGTAATTGTGGTGAGCAGTGAACGGCCGCACAATAGTAGGCAATAACACAGTAACAAAGAGAAGCAGGCAACAAAATAAGGTAACACTCACTAGCTTCCAGGAAGCTCAAAAAAGGATGAATAGAAAAGATTGGACAATATGGTATGGGGGAGTGTATGGGGGGGTCAACCAAGGGTTCATATAGTAACCAAGCAACCAGTGCGACGTTTCTCCATCCTGGTAAGGAATCTCTGCTGTTGGGTAAACCCAGTTAACCGGGCAGGGCCTCCCCAACGGCCCGCCACTAGAAGCAGAGGTGTTTTTAACTAAACATAACGCTTAGAATCCGCGACTCCCAAATTAATGTCCTGTTCCTTGTAAACCCACCCCAAAAAACAGAAGTCTTCTGGTGCTTCAACCAACAAAACCTAACAGAGAAAATGAAACCTGAAATACCCCATACATTGGTAAGCCAATTACCCCCATTGCTCGCTACACGCCTTAAACCAAATCAATCCTACACCACCACTGCCGTGCTAAGGTACTTGGCAGAACGATAACCACGTGTGCCAAAACCCTGGACTATCTGAGGGAAATATAATTTTAAATTCGTACTCACCAGAATATCATTCTGCCCAAACAAAGAACAAAATGTTCTAACAAAAAAAAACCAAAAAGGGCGTGACTCTTCTACAAAAGGGTGACTGCTATACTAAAGCATAAGTGCAGAAACATATAGTATACACAGTTGGCAGTAGAAAATAAAAATAGCACAGAGGAACTAAACACTGCGCTTAACACGGAGACAACCAAGCAGGCAGACAAGCTGCGGGAATCAGGCATTGTTTTTACATTGAGCCACATGTTCTGACAATCTCCAGGGACTGGAAAATAATAAAAATGCCACACAGAACTCATCAAGCGCAAATTTACCCAAGTGGTACTATTAAGTGACACATACACGTATAGATTATGTTAGAGGAATTATATCATACTTTTGACGACCATTCATGGCGAAGAAGACCAGATGATCCTTGGTAATACACAGACACGATGGGGAAAAACTTAGGACAGAATAGTAAGAGTAATACACCGAGTAAAAAAACGGAAAGATAACAATATCCACGCAGGTGAGACAGGCTCAATACGGATAAGCAGCAGCTATGGATAGGCCACTCGTATCAACAATGAGCATGCTTGTCATAGCGGACTAAAACAAAGTTTAGGTCAACTGTCCCTACAATGAGATTTACCACATAGTCTACACTGACCCGAACCACACATTAACAAACACTAATTGTAGAAACATCTAGAAATCTAAATAATGTTGCATTTACACAACCTACATTGGGGGGGTGTTTTAAAACTCATAGCCATTATTGCTACAGAAGGTTAGTGATTATTCAGGTACTCACAATAAGAAGCAAACCACAGATATGACATAATGCATATCACACACAAGGTCCATCACGACCCAGTAACCTGGATTTCCAAATAGTGTCCCAATAACCAGGTTCAGCGCAAGATACCTAGGACCCGAATAACCCCAGAAAATACACAACAAAATTCCACAATGCTTGTACTGGGGCAAGCAGTGGATTTCTGCGGGTCCTCTATTAAATAAAGGCTTAATGGGGAACCGGAATAGCATCCAGGGAAACATTGTCCACCCGTGTTTAAACCCAGCTACACTAACAGGCTTTTAACGACATGCCTCCGGGTAACAAATTCCAGAGCCTTGATTATATTGTTTAGTAAAAAAATTTTTCGCTTCTTCGTCTTAAACCGAATTTTAAACTTGTAGCTTCATTGCATGTCCCCCCCCCCCCCCCTCGTAGTCTTTCAAACATTTTGATGGCGGTAAACAATTATCTAACGCTTACCCGTTTCACTGCCTTCATTAATTTATATACCTTTATCATAGCTATCTTTTTCTAGGTTTGAAGAAGCCTTAACCTTTTTTAAGCCTCTCCTCATTAGAGTACCCTTCCATCCCCTTTACGATTTGGTGGATGGCTCTTGTCTGTACCTTTTCTAAGTCTGCTATAATCCTTTTAAGTATAACATTTTTCCCGGTACTGACGTCAGGAGCCTCACCAGTCTAATTTTTTTCCTGGCATCACCCTTGGCAACCCTTTTTTCAAAATTTTGGTCATTACATTGACCATCCTTCAATCTTGCAGATATTTACAGAGTAATTTTAATGATAGGTTCACAGATTACTAAGTAGTAGGTCTGCAATCTCATATTTCAGTTCTTTCAATCACCCTTGGCTGTATACCATATGGCGTGCCAGATACTTTTGCTACTCTTCAGTTTATTCAAATAGCTTGTGGTATACTTCTCTTCCTGGTGATATCGCAGTTTCGTTCACTTCTTCTGCGGCCATCACCTTTAAATACCATTTCAGTCATGGATAAATCATCCCTTAAATTTTCCTCATTAAAGACCGAAGCAAAAGAAATTTCATTCAGTCTCTCTTGTCCCCCTCTTAGTGTGCCTTTTACCCTCTCTGGCCAACTGACCTCTTCTCACAGGTCTTTTCCTGACAAAATGTACTTGAAAAACGATTTTTAGTTTTAGTTTTTTTGCTTCCAAGACAAGCTTTTTTTCAATTGTCTTTTTTTCCAGTTTTCATCATTTGGCTCACTTTTTCTCCATTTTCTGGAAAGATGATTTTTTTTTTTTTTTTTTTTTGGCTACAACAGCCTCTCTGACCTCACCTTTAAAACGTGCTGACAGTGTTTTTTTGGACTTCCATATGCACTTTCTTAAAATGTAGAATACAGCTGGTCTGGGCGTCCCAGATAGTATTTTTAAACCAATGTGTCCATGGGCTTTCCGTAGGAAAGTCCTCTTCATCCCTGTTCGGGCTTACCGTCTAAGAGGGCCCTTTTACTAAAATGCATTAAGTGTAGAGCCTACACTGATAACCTGTCAGGGGCGTAGACAGCATGTTCTTGGCAGTATAACCCCTTCCCACCTCTGCAGATCCCCTGGCTCTTTTCAAGGGGGGAAGGTCCTCCTCCCTGGCATCTAGTGAGGACCCAGGAGGAGCGATTCATAGTCCCTCATGCTCCATTGAGTGCCTGGATCACAATGGCAAATGACATCCCTAGTGGTGGGTCTCACGGTACTAATGGATGGGGCGAAGGGGTCACAAGCTGCGAAAGAAGGAGCTTTGCAATTCCTATGCAAAATAGGTCTTTAAAGGCAACACAGATGCTCGAGCCTTTTTGAGAACCGGATAGCCCTTCCAGCAGACATGGCAGCACTTTTTTTAAAAAACAACGTATTTTGCACACTTCCTTGGCTCTGACTCTTTACTGTGGTCTGTCGGGCTCTACGTTAATGGCATAGATTAAATGTGCCCACCGAGAAATAACAGTACAAAACCATTAAGGGGAAGACATTTGAAATGCACCATGTCTATATACTTCCTACTCATGAAAGAGCTTGGCATCTATGCCTCATTTTAGATTAGCTACAATATAAGGGTTCCTACAAAGCTGGAAGGCCTGGCTTCTTTTTTTAAACTACAATTTATTTGTGTGGCTAGCGTGGACTAGAACATAGGGCACGTGACACTCCCTTACTCATAAAGTTCATCTTTTACGAGTATGTCATAGATTTCGAGAGTGCATCTACAATTAGACAATGTGAATTTACCACATGTTAGGATGCACTAATTGAGGCATGTGTATTGGTGTGTGCCTGGTAAACTGTACGTTGCAGTTGCCCATTTTAAAAAAAAGGAATAGCATTGTATCTTATTTACATTGTCTGTGATGCTGGCTTCCTGCACCTGCTCTGAGGCTCAGATGTAAGTGCCAGATCCTGATCATTGGAACCTTGGGTCTCCACTTGTGAATCAGAGGGCAATTGTGGCTAACCTCTGTGATGTCTAACACCACTGCAAAAACTAGAGTTATTTCAATGGCAGTTTCCATCCATTGGTTCCTCTTGCACTGTGTGTGTCGTTTTTCTTAGAACATCTGGTAAATACACGTGTTGGGTTTCACTGGACACAGATGTATACTTGCAGGCCTCGGGCACTTACAGTATGGAGAAGAATATCTATATAGCAGTGGTTGCTCAAAGCCGCTGCCGATGCTGCTCCCGGTCTCACTTCTCTTAAAACAAACATTTTGCTTTTCTAAAATGGCTGCCCTCTCACATCATGTAGTTTGTGCCGGCATTTTCCAAAAGGCTCCATGCACGGGGATGTGAGTATCCCCAACCTGGAGAGATCGTCACGTCGCTCGCTTGGTTGGCCTAATTGCTGGTTGCAAGTTCTCAGCTAGTGTGTGGCTTACAGCAGATGGCGGGAGTGCTGCTGTTGGACCACCCTACCTCGGGCCGCTCTGGCACCGCCATGTTAATTACTACTGGTTCACCAGGTGTGTTTTGTGCCTGCTCAACACGGATGTCGTCTTGTCCCGTCTGCGTCTGTCCTTCCTGCCTCCCTCAGTCTGCAATCGGCCCCGTCCCGACCGTTCTTCCGATCTGAGCAGATCCCTGCCTGCCCTCCTCTTCACCTCCACATCAGTACTTGAAATACTCCACCCATAAAACTTCCATAGGCAGTCAGTGAATCGGCTGTTTGGGGGACTAAAGTGGGGTGGGCTAGGTCAGTTTGGAAGGGGGCATGGCAGAACAATTTAAAATCTTTGGGATGGGAAGCAACATACAACTTAGCAGCAAAAGGACAGTGGCGGTGTTTTTGGACTGATCAGGGAAGGACCTGTAGAAGATATTGTCAGTAGCAGATAAATACACATGTATAAATACTCAGTATGTATCAAAACCAATATCAATGCTAAATAAATAAGACACAAAGATGATATTATGTGTGGCTAAATAAGAAAAATCATATAGGTTTAAAAAGAAAACAATACGTGCAATACTCAAACAAAAGAGAAACATGTTGTGCTGATGGAGCTGTCTTAATGAAGGACTTGGACAAGGCTATCCAACTATGTTACCAGGCTAAAAAATAACACAAGAAGAGGAGGAGGAGGACCAAATAAAAATGTAAATGTACTTGACAACCTAGCATGAGAACCAAAGTGAAGGAGGAAAAAGAATCATAGGTACCTGTAATATTGTACCACTAATAAATTGAGTAAGAAAACTTCACAATGTCAAACTAATTGTGCCGCTGTAAGAGGGAAAATCAGGTCAGGGAAAAATCGTATGTTGCTTTTTACGATGTAATATGGTGAGAAAATAAAGGTCTTACCTAACACTGCAGCAACCGGTGTCTCAAGTGTTTTCTGTTTTCTTTGAGTATTGCACGTATTGTTTTTACTGCACGTATTGCATGTGTTGTTTTATTTTTAACCTTACATGATTTTTCTTATTTAGCCACACATACTATCATCTTTGTGTTTTATTTATTTAGCATTTATATTGATTTTGATATGATTAAATTTTGAGCTTTATACTTTGTTTTATACTGTTTTTATATTTGTATTTATATGAGGATTAATTTGTGTATGTATAATTGTTTTTATCATTTTTTATTATTTATTTATGTTCTCATTGTACCCTTTTGAGGTTTCTCTCCCCATGAGGAAGGCCTTAGTGGCCAAAACGCATCGGGGCTTAATAAAGACCTGTTTTGACCACCAGTTTGTGTACCAGCTCCTTTGTCCCTAGTATCACACTGCAGGTACTTGTGCTCTTCTTTTGGTCGTCCCACTGAAATCAGGATAGGAAATGGTTATAGCATATGGAGTAGGGGACAATCCCTAAAAATTAGGGACGTCTGCTACCTTACGTCTTGGTGAAGGCAGCACCCAGTGGCATAAATTTGCCAACCAACCTCTGCAATGCCCAGGCAGGAACGGGGTCCACACAGAGGCGATGAAACTTACTTGCAAATATTATCTACACTGCCTCCTGCTCCTCTTCTCCCTGAATCGAAGTTTATAGGCCCGGCAGCCGCCACCTTCCACTGCCAGGACAACGTCTCACGATAACAGCTAAAAGATTTGAAAATAAGTTTGCTGGTGTGGGCACTGGGCAGATCATTAGAATCTATGCCGCTAGCAGCACAGTAAGCATTGCCGTGGGTTGTAGAACATCACTACACCAATTTTGGGAAAAATAAGCTATTCAAATTATTACAGATTGATCCTACACAGACATTCAGAAGGTAATTTCATAACAGGGCACCTAGTCAAAGTGCATTTTATGCTTGTTTTATAAAGAGAAGTAGGCGCCTACTCGTCCTTATAAAAGAACTAGCATTAGTGACAGAGATCGTGGCGTATATGAAGGTGCAGCCCTAGATCTGGTGCAATGACTATGTCTATGTTTGCATAGATGATCATATTCTATAATCAATGTGCATACTTGTCTGTGCTGCCTCAGGCTGGACACAAACTCCGCCCATGTGCAAATAATGCATGGCACTTTTAGGCTAGTCAGTCGTAAGAGATGGCCACTTACTCATGTAAATGCCTAATATACTAACATTTATTCATTGTAGCACCTAAAAAATCATCAGTGTAGTTTGACTTCTTACTTTTGGGGGAGGGGCAACGGGTAAGGAGATCATACTGACAGTGGGGGCAGGAGGACCTGTTGATTATTAGTGGCCTGCAACATTTGGGGGGGGGGGGGGCACCGCCGCCTATGCTAAAAATAGGCACCTTCTTATAAAATAACCCCCTTACTGGCAGAATCCCTGGCCTCTTTCACATACACAGAACGCAGTCACAAACTAAACACAGATACTGTATATGTAGACAAAAATGGAACTGAAACCCCTTAGAAACCAGGCAGCAGACAATGTAACACTAGAGAAATAAACACGGATGCATTTATCCTGCTCTGTGCAAAAGATAACGATAGCAGATGCATATCTCAAAAACTGACATATTCCAATCACCAAATTAAAAAATAAAAAAATCTATTTTCTACCATTGCTTGGCAGTCTCTTTTCTGCTTCCTGTCTTCGCTTAACTCTCCTGTCCATTTGTCATTTTTCTTCTCCTCCTGTCTTCTAAATGTCCTCCCCTACATCCATCTCTGACATTAATCATTTCCTTTTAAGCTTTCTTCCATGGGTTTTTCTGCCTTTCTTTCCACTCTGATTTCAGTCCTTCTTACTTTCCATTCTTCAACCTTCTTTTTTTTTTAACTACAGCTTTCCATCTTTTTCTCTCTCTCCCCCCCTTCTCCATCATCTCCACGGTTACGCTATTCAACCCCTTCCCCTTTGTGCCAGCCTTTCCACACCCTCAAGTCTGCATTTCCCATCTGTCACCCTCTCTTCCCCCTTTGTCCACCTCTAGCCTAAACCATGATATCACGGTTTTTCCGATCTTCCAGTCCAGCATCTCCTGTTTTTTCCCCCCAATCCTGGTCCAGTTTTTCTCTCCCCCTCCCCCACTGCTGTTGTGCTCTGTCAGTCCTCTCCCTCGGACACACATTTTCTGTTTCTGGAGGATGGGACTAGCAAAGTCAGCAATGGTGAGCGCGGAGTCAACAGCTCTTTGCCTCTTTAATGTTTTCTGCTGCTATTATAGGCATCAGAATGAAGCTGCACCATAGGGGGTCACCAAAGTTTTGCCCAACACAAATCATCAACAAGAAGGTTTAGGGGGAGGGACTAGAGGTTGGTTTATTTGTCCCCAGTGTCCCTGGCTGCTGCCACAGATACTGGGAGACAGCAGTGGCGGAGGTGATAGCTGGAAATGCGCGGAGGGAGGGAGGGAGGGAAGATGCTAGACTGAGGTTAAAGTACTTTTTTGCCCCAACTCTGAATCAAACTAACAGGCAGAGCTGCTATTTACCCTGGTGGGCTGCCGACAACAGCATCCAGTTAGGGGTGGCTCTGATGTCTGCCAGGTTGACTCAGAGTCGGGGATATCTCAGTTGGGACTGGGAAGGCTTAGCCTCCCCTAGCCTCTTACATGGGGCACCTATTCCAGTCACACCTTCCCAAGAAAACCCAGAGGCTGCTGGGACGCCAGGAGACAGCTCTGACTGACGCGACGGCACACATTGCATTGCACGAAACTCACAGGTGAACACAATTATTAAGATATATAAAAAGAGTTGAAAAGTTACTTCAGTTTTATTATGCAAAATATTACCGTAAATGTGAATTTTCCTTACTTATTATGTGCCACATAACTGAAACAGAATTTTGGAAACTTGCCACAGAATTTGCAAACACCTGCCACAGAATCTCGAAAAATCTGCCCCTGGAAAATGGGGATCCTCCTATATGGTTTGTCCCTTGATGAATTTTAAGTTAATTTTTGTAATTTCTTATTGAGATTTTCCAAATAGCATCAGCAATCAAGAAGAAAAAAGAATATGCTTTACTCTTTTATTTTAGAAGTTGATATTCAACAGCAAGATTTCCAATTAAAGATAACTATATAAGTATTACCTTCAACCAGAATTCAAAGACTATAACATAACATGGTCTAAAGCTAACTGGAGAACTGATGAGCAGTGGGGGATCTACATTAATGTACATTTACCAAGTTTAAGTTACAATGTAAACCACTTTGATTGAAATGATAAAACGATATTAAAAAACTGTTAAATAAATAAGAAAAGATTTTGGGGCCCTGAAGCTTGAACTGTTATGGGGCCCCTTTGCAATCAGCAACGAGGTCTGGGTAACCACTGTTATCTTCTTCAATGGGGTTGTTCCATGACAGATCACCACAAATCTTTTAAAAATTTACCACTACATCTCAGAACGTTTTTTTATTTACGGCTAGCCTACAAGATACTTTAACAACTTTTCAATTTTTGTTTTAAACTATTATTTTGTATTGAATTACACTATATTATTAATATCATTATTTTTTAGAAACCCCTTCTCATACAGTAGACCCAACATTTTTAAGCAATGCAGACTAAAGTCATTTCTGGGGCCCCTCCGGGATTAGGGGCCCTGAAGTTTAAGTTTTATTAGTTTCACAGTAGATCCGACCGTGCTGATGAGGGTCATTTTGGAAGCCCTATTCGTGCTTTGGACGCCCAAAAATGGGTGTAGAGACATCTCCAGAGCCATTTCAGAAGCCGGCTCTGGGGATGTCCAAGTCTGAATGGGGGGTGTGGTGGAGGCGAAGCCAGAGAGTTTCCAGGAACCTGGATATCCCCGCCTGATCTCAGAAACGTCATGGAAATGTTCATGGAAAAGGGCTATAGACCTTTTCACTAAGATCTCAGCTCCATCCAGCAGGGGTCATCTTGAGGGTGATTTTTATAAAGGAATTTTTACATGTATATTGCCAGTATATGTGTGCACCGTGCCTCTTGTAGAATTACCCTGCTCGTATATATGATGACAAGAACACACGTACTCGCACGTGACTTTAGTGTAGGCATGTTCTAGGGTAAATTTTGGGCAAAGCATGGGTGGAATTATGATGCTGTGCATACTTTCCGCAGGGGCATTTCAAGCAGGTATAAATGCCCATGGATTCACCTTAGGATTGGTGGTGGCATTTTATTATAGGGGGAGGGGTCCTTGCCTCAAGGTAGATAATTCATGTGA
This sequence comes from Ichthyophis bannanicus, assembly GCA_033557465.1. Lineage (NCBI taxonomy): Eukaryota > Metazoa > Chordata > Amphibia > Gymnophiona > Ichthyophiidae > Ichthyophis > Ichthyophis bannanicus. Next base: position 486,702,678 of record CM066031.1, read on the forward strand.
CTCTCACTTCCGAGGGCTCACGGAAACATTTTTTTTCTCCTGGTCCCCTTCCTTCTCTCACTCAGCACATGCACACTCTTCTCCAAGGGGTTCAGTTCTCTCTGGAGGAAAGGGATTTCCCTTCAAGGCTCAGATGCCGATTTCATGTTTCACTATGAATTCTCAACAGGGTTCTCCAACTATCTTTAGTGAAGACTGGTGCAAAATCTAGACTGCTACTTTTCTTCCATGCCTGCCTGGTACGAAGGTAGCGGACCTCACGTGCCACCTAGATAAGGTCTTAGATAGTGCTGGGGAGGAGTCTGCTGTCTTGGTACATGTCGGTACTGTGACAACGCACCGCCTAGCCTGTGGCGTAAGCAGGCCAAGGGGATGTGAGCCACACAGTGGGGTGAGTTTAAAAGAGTCCTTGTTAGTGCTGAAGCCTTCCTACTGTAGTTGTGGAGTGAGTGACGACAGCCAAGGTTGGGTTTCCAAAGTAAGTAATGCTTTATTCATGCATAAGGTATTTGCACAAAGTATAGCAAAGGACACCGTACAGGACTTACTCCCCCGCCACAGAAGTATAATGGTAACCTTCTGTACCAAATAAAAGTTCAAGTGTTTATATAGCTTCTCCTGATACTTCTCAGGGACACATAAAATATTTACAAACTTTCATCATTCTTCCAGCTTCATTATTACAACAGGGCTTCAATCTTCTAGTACTGCTTTCTCAGTATCTACTGGTAATAAAGAATCTTTCTCCTGTTGTACTTCTTTCTAGTGTCAAACAGCTTACCATAGAAATGGCAATCTCCACAACTCTGGCTTATTAATGACTGCCTTCTTGTGTAGGAGCAGTTTCTCTATATTGCCTTCTATTCACAGCTGTACCACATGAAGCTTTGATTCATTCCATTCACTAGAACGCTGCTGTCTCTCATGCAGGTTCTAGAACATTGGCTTAAGGCTTCTCAGCACTCAATCATCAATTAGGAATACTTATAGTTCTTCACTCTATCATGCAAATTCCACACTCCATTTCTGACTCACTGGAACTAGATAATGGAGCCCCCAATTCCATTGCTTCCTCTTGGTCCTCAAAGGGTTCCCTTAGCTCTCTGCACGATTGCTGCCAATTAGCCTCTTGCTGGCAAGCAGGTGTGTGCTCCTCTGAACTAGATCTTAGGTCATGCTGTCTATACCATGGAAATGTTTGCAGCTTTCTAACAGGGACTTTTATATAGCCCCTCTTCCCTCTATTAACTTCAGGTTTATATTCAGGGTCTGGTGTACCCCTGCCTCTTTTAGCAAGCAGTCTATTGTCAGTTCCTATAGACTGACTTTTCTCAAAGCTATTTACTTTACAAGGCTTAGAAGAGTTTGCTCTGACCTGGTTTTTGCAGCGTCTGCCCCTGGGAAACTCCCCTGACTCCAAGTCAGTATTCCAGGCTTCCGAATCCAGCTCTGGGTCACCTCCAGGGTTTTCTCTCTCATGGAGCTGAGGTCTGCCTGTGTCTCTTCCTGGACCACTTGCAGGAACTCTCCCTTCCCTGGTTCTCTCCTTAGTTCCTTTGGGCTCAGCCTTTCTGCTTGCACTGCTCTGTAACCAGTTCCTCTCCTCCTTGATTCCTCTCTCGAGTCTGGATCTCTCTCTGCCTCCGAATCCGAATCTACTGCTAACTGCTGCTTCCTGGTTATGAGTGCAGAGTGGCCCAATCCGGTCTGACTCCGCCCACCTCCCTGATTGGCTATGTCTCTGGGTTAGCCTAGAGCTAGGGTGTGGTTCTTTCCCTGCTCTTCTCTGCAGAGAATGTTTGTGTGCAGGAAACTTAACCCCTTCCTGTCCTGCCTCTCCAAGCCTCTGAGGTGACAGAAAGTGATTTAAACCCATTTTCTCCTGTTTCTGGGGCTCTGCCTTGTCACAGTACCAATGACATAGGAAAATGTGGTAGGGAGGTTCTGGAGGCTAAATTTAGGCTTTTAGGTAGGAAGTTGAAATCCAGAACTTCCAGGGTAGCGTTCTCCGAAATGCTTCCTGTTCCACGTGCAGGACCCAAAAGGAAAGCAGAGCTCCGGAGTCTCAATGCGTGGATGAGACAATGGTGCAGAGATGAGGGGTTTGGATTTGTTAGGAACTGGGGAACATTCTGGGGAAAGGAGGAGCTCTTCCGAAGGGATGGGCTTCACCTTAACCGGGATGGAACCAGGCTGCTGGCATTAACCTTTAAAAAGGAGATAGAGAAGCTTTTAAACTAGATAATAGGGGAAAGCCGACAGTCGCCCAAGAGCGCATGGTTCAGAAGAATGTGTCCTTGAAGGATACTACCAAAAGCAGAGCGGTTCCAAAAATGAGTAAAGTAGCCCAAATGCCCTCGAGAATGGAGCAGACAGAGCTTAAGGATCCCAAATTACCCATGTCTACCAATAGCCAGATTAATATGAATAAAATACAGTCTCGAAAATGCTTGTATGCAAATGCTAGAAGTCTAAAAAATAAGATGGGAAAGTTAGAACATATAGCACTAAATGAGAGGTTAGATATGATTGGAATATCAGAGACATGGTGGAAGGAGGACAACCAGTGGGACACTGTGATACCAGGGTACAAAACTATATCATAATGATAGAGCTGATCAAATTGGTGGAGGCGTTGCGCTCTATGTTAGAGAGGGCATTGAGTCAAAAAGGATTAAAGTTTTGTAGGAAACAAAATTTGCTGTAGAATCTCTATAGATTGAGATTCCATGTAAAAAGGGGAAGGTGATGGCAGTGGGGGTGTACTATCGACCACCTGGCCAGAATGAACAAATGGATGATGAGATGCTCAAAGAAATCAAGGAAGCTAACAAACGTTACAGCGCAGTAATAATAATGGGTGATTTCAATTACCCCGGTATCGACTGGGTCAGTGTCACGGCAGGACATGCTAGAGAGATAAAGTTCCTAGATGAAATAAATGATTGCTTCTTGGAGCAGCTGGTTCATGAACCGACCAGAGGGGAAGCCATATTAGACCTAGTCCTTAGTGGAACACCAGATCTTGTGCAAGAGATAAGGGTGTTGGGGCCACTTGGCAATAGTGATCATAGCATGATCGTGTTTGATTTAATTAGTGGAGGAGGGATAGTAAGGAAATCCACAGTACTACCTTTTAACTTTCGAAAGGGAGACTATGATAAAATGAGGAAAATAGTTAAGAAAAAACTAAAAGGAGCAGTTGCAAAGGTTAAAGACTTACATCAAGCTTGGGCGTTGTTGAAAACTACTATCTTGGAAGCCCAGACCAGCTGTATTCCACGCTTTAAGAAAAGTGGAAGGAAGTCCAAAAAACTGCCAGCATGGTTTAAAGGTGAGGTCAGAGAGGATGTTGTTGCCCAAAAAGCATCTTTCAGGAAATGGAAAAAAGAGTCAAACGACGAAACCTGGAAACAGCACAAGCACTGGAAATATTGATACATTGGGAAGATGTATTACAACTATTAGATAAACTGAAGAGTAGCAAATCACCTGGGCTGGATGGTATACATCCAAGGGCGTTGAAAGAACTGAAATATGAGATTTCAGACCTGCTATTAGTAATCTGTGAATTTTCATTAAAATCATCTGTAATACCTGAAGATTGGAGGATCGCCAATGTAACGCCAATTTTTAAAAAGGGTTCCAGGGGTGATCCAGGAAACTATAGACCGGTGAGCCTGACGTCAGTACTGGGAAAAATGGTAGAAACCATCATAAAGATCAAAATTACTCAGCATGTAGATAGTCATGGCCTAATGGCAGACAGCCAACATGGTTTTAGACAAGGAAGATCTTGTCATACTAATCTGTTATGTTTTTTTGAAGGTGTGAATAAACAGGTGGAGAAAGGTGAGTCGGTTGATAAAGTGTATCTGGACTTTCAGAAAGCCTTTGATAAGGTCCCTCATCAGAGATTTTTGGCAAAACTAAAGAGTCATGGGATAGGAGGCAGTGTACTACTGTGGATCAGGAACTGGTTAAAAGATAGAAAGCAGAGGGTAGGGCTAAATGGCCAATTTTCCCAATGCAGAAAGGTGAATAGTGGTGTACCCCAGGGATCTGTGCTGGGTCCGCTGCTTTTTGACATATTCATAAATGACCTGGAAAAGGGAATAACGAGTGAGGTTATCAAATTTGCAGATGACACAAAACTATTTAACGTTGTTAAAACCCAAGAGGATTGTGGAAAATTGCAAGAGGATCTTGATAAATTGGAAGACTGGGCATCAAAATGGCAGATGAAATTTAATGTGGACAAGTGCAAAGTTATGCACCTAGGGAAGAACAACCAAAACTATGGTTACAAGATGCAAGGTTCCACATTAGGAACCACCACCCAGGGTAAAGATTTAGGCATCATTGTGGATAACATGTTAAAACCCTTGACCCAGTGTGCAGCGGCGGCCAAGGGAGCAAATAGAATGCTAGGTATCATAAGGAAAGGAATGGAAAAAAACAAAAGATATTATGATGCCTCTTGTCACACTTCACCACCCTCCGGTATATATAGGCGGTTGCCTAGGAGGGGTTGGCAGGCGAGACAGGAGAAGAATACATATTTTTAACCTTATAAGTGCTGCAGCCTGGTATCCGTTGTAGTTGTGGACCAAGTAAGTACAGCGAAGGCTTGAATGGGGTAACAATAACTTTTATTGTTGCACAGGAGTTTTTACTGAACTACTTCCCCAAACACAGACATAAGATGTGGCTACTAGACTGTGTCCAAATAAAAGTCCAAGGTTCTCCTGATACTTCTCAGGTACTAGATTAAAGCAAAACATTACAGCTTTTCAAACTTCTTCCAGCTTCAAATACCACTGCAGCTTTCCCTACTTAAGCCTTGCTTTCAGGTACAAGCTTCAATAAAGGAAAACTGTCCCTGCGTTGCATTTTTACTCTTCCAGCTTTCAATTACAACAGCTGTTTCCCCACATAGGCATTGCTTTCAGGTACATGCTCTAAACAAAGGAAAACTTCACAGCGTTGTACTCCTCTTCACAGCTGCTTAATTAGGCTTGAGTTTCCCACAGGCAGAACGCTGCCTTTCTCCGTGGAAAACTCAGGTTAGAACAGTTAGGCTTTCTCAGCACTTCTACAGGATACACTTATACAGCTTTCACTCCCTTTGACAAAACCCACAGTCCATATCTGAACCACTGCTATCACTTAGAGGTGCATCAGTCTGCATTTCCTCAAGCTCAGGATCTGATACGTCTTTATGACCAGGTTTAATGGAGTCTACAGATTGCCACTGCTTAATCAGTGCTCTAAGCTGCTTCCGTTTGTTATCCTTAAAACTCCTAGGCACTTGCAAGGATTCCAAAATCACCAGCACCTTTTAAAACATCATAAAAAGGGCTCACCTTCCTTCTGGTCTGCCTAGTATATGCTTTCTGGTTGAGAGGCAAATATTTCTCTTGATACTGCTTTACCAGCTCCCTTAAAACAGCGTGCTCTTCAGGATCTGACTCTAGCCCTTGGCTGTGATGCCTGCAATTAGTAATTTGCTTAGTGGCACCTGGGCTATACTCTGAGCTAGAACTCCTGCCACTTTCTCTGTAGTGGGAAAACTTTTGCAGAGTTTTGAATGGGACTTTCTCTCTGCCCAACCTCTCCTCTGTAATTATGGCTTCAAGAGAAGGTTCCAGAGAACTACTCCTGTCTCTTCTAGGCAAGGTATCTAACCTTTTCCCCTGAGGTTTGAAATAGTTTCTGACCTGTTTCTGTTTGCTGTGCGGCTCAAGGTAGTTCCTTCCTGGAAGCTTTTTCAGACGCCTCTCCTGAGACCTGGCTGTCTCTCTGCAGTCTGGCCAGCAATTCCCCAAGCACCTTGTGCTAACCGGGTACTGGTTGCTCTTGGCTTTGCTTCTCCTGGTCCCCAGATCTCTCCCTGGATCTGACTCTCCTGGACCTTCCTGGAACTGCTCTCCCTCCAAGACTGAATCCAACTCCAATGCTGAGTCTCTTCCGGATTCTCCTCCTCCCTTGGATGCCACTCCTCTCTGGGATTCTACTCCTCCCTTGGATGCCAGCTCTCCCTTGGCTGCTTGCTCTCTCTTGGCTGCCTTTTCTCCCTTGAAGGCTCCTTCTCCCTGACTAACAGTTGCTTCCTGGTTATGTGAACAGGGCTGCCCTATCAGGTGTGACTCCGCCCCTTTTCCTCCCACGTCAGCTCCCTGGGTTTGTCTGGAGCTCGGGTGTGGCTCTCTTTCTGCTTTCTTGTGCAGAGAAGCTTTCAGGGCTGGATCCTTAACCCTTTCCTGACCTGTTTTACTGACAGCTTCTGAGGACAAAAAGTGTTTTAAACCCCTATTTTTAGGTTCTGCAGCCTCTGCCTTGTCACACTCTATATCGTTCCATGGTGAGACCGCACCTTGAATAGTGTGTGCAATTCTGGTCGCCGTATCTTAAAAAGGATATAGCGTTATTAGGAAAGGTTCCGAGAAGAGCTACCAAAATGGTAAAGGGGATGGAAGGATACCCCTATGAACAAAGGCTAAAAGGTTAGGGCTCTTTAACCTGGACAAGAGACGGCTGAGGGGAGATATGATAGAAGTCTATAAATTATTGAACGGAGTGGAACGGGTAAACGTAGATCGATTGTTTATGTTATCAGAATATAGAAAGACTAGGGACATGCAATGAAGCTACAGAGTAAACTATTTAAGACTAATAAGACCAATCGGGGCAACCTGCACAGCTCCAGCTCTGCCCAATCGGGGCAGCCTGCACAGCTCCAGCCCTGCCCAATCGGGGCAGTCCGCTCCTGTTTTAAAAAGAGCGCCATTGGGCGCAGCATCAGAAGCCCTCTACCGACCCAGCAGCAGCTCTCCCGGCAAGGATTGAGGCAGTGACCCGGCCTTCCCGCTCCAGCTCTGCCCAATCGGGCAGCCTGCACAGCTACAGCTCTGCCCAATCGGGACAGCCTGCACAGCTCCAGCTCTGCCCAGTCGGGGCAGTCCGCTCCTGTTTTAAAGAGAGACCCATCGGGTGCACCCGCGCCGGGTGGGCCCTCCCTGAGGGCCTTGCCAGAGGACCCTTTGGCGTGGCCCTTAGGCGGGGACCTCAAAGAAGAAAACTCCCGCCAAGAACCAATAGAATCCACGCCTACAAGCGGAACGAGCATCAGGGACACAGATCAACGTAGGCCAAGCTTGCCACCAGCTCCAGACATAGCCAAAGCTGCAACAGAACCCAAACACCGTTAGGAAAGTAGGTACGATAGAACACCATATGGAACACACTGAGCCAGGCACCACCCTTACCTAGGGAGCTTACCCAGAACATAGCTGCCTCAACCATGCATAAGAGCCATAGATGTTTACACAAGTAATGCTGTTACATGCCTATGTTACCGGTCTATGACTCTGTTCCTGTAGGTTTTTTAATCTGTCAGTGTTACTGTGCCACTTAGTAGCTACATAACAGCCTATAAGACACTGTACCTGCCATACTACTGTTTGCCTATAAGATACTGTGCCTGCTATAATACTGTTGTCTGCATGTAAGGATATTGTGCCTGCTATAATACTGTTGTCTGCCTGTAAGGTTATGGTGCTTTAAGGAGCAGCACAGTGGTGTTACCATCTGGGATACTAGAGGTTATTACTTAGGGTAACTAAATACTCGCATAACAGCCTGTAAGAGAGCAGCGCCTCCGCCTACCCTCCGGCCAACCCAGAAGAGTCCCTTGACCACGCACAACAGGACAGATACCACAATGGCCCCATCCTTCACTGCCATAGTGAGCTGCCACCTCCTCCTTGGATGGCTCAGTAACACATTGGCCCTAACACCTACCCACAACCACATACCAATACTACAAAGACACGAGAGGAGATGGTCCAGTACCTCTCATCACAGGTCAATGGAAGTCACCCGTACGCCCCACCAGCACCTACTACATATCGCACTCGAACACACCAAAAAAGCCAAGCTGAAGGAAAGCCCACAGCCCCGACACCTAAAATGTGCCTTCATAAATGCACGCTCAATCCGCAGGAAATGGCTGGTGATCTCTGACCTGATACCCCTCTATGACCTCAAAATACTCCTGATCACAGAGACATGGCTATCCAGTGACGACGCAGTCCTCCTCAGCCACCATTTACCCACCAACTTCTCAACACACAGCTGCCATAGAGACAGCAAAAGGGGTGGAGGAGTACTCATCCTCTCCAAAACTGACCTCCAATTCTGCCTCATCAACACATCCAGCACAATGAATCTCGATACAGTTACCATAGCCAACAAATACTGCTCCATCAACCTAATGTACAGAGCACCATCAACCTCCCCTGACGACCTCTCAACGATAATCGACCTTGCCTGCAACGCCTTGGACCCTCGCACCCCAACCTGGCTACTAGGGGACTTCAATCTACCAACCCTGCAGGACACACAAGCCGTAGCCTTCCTCGAAGCCCTCAAGGAACTAGGTTTCTAGCAACTAATCAATGAACCCACTCACATAAAAGGAAACATATTGGACCTGATATTCGCCCCACAAACAGCCTTTGAAAATGCCCACGTCCCTTCACCGTCCTTCACCACGATACCATGGTCCGATCACAAGCTAATCAACTTCCAGGTACCAGTATCGGGCCACCACCAGAAGTACTCCAGAAGTCCGAGTAGCACCACCAGGACACCATCACGGAGTTTCCGACCTTTCGACAAGGAAACTATCCTGACCCAATCCCGCTCACTCCTTGCCCTGACAATACCTAACCTCAATGAGCTGATCTCCAACTGGAATAACAGCCTCAGTACCATTGCACAATGCCCTCCATCAAACAAGCCTCCAAGGAAATGAGCCACTGCATCCTGGTACTCTACTAAGTTAAAAACATCTCTCCTCTGCCTAAGGAAGCTCGAAAGATGCTGGCGGCGTTCATGCTCCTCGGCAGACCAGAAAGCATATAATAGTCACCTGGCAAAACACCGTGAGGCAATCACAGGGAAAATAAGGCAATTCCACACCGATACTCTGAAACGCTCACTAAGCCAACCACATGACTTATTCAACCTTGTCAAGAACCTAACAAAAGAACCGGGACCGGAACAATCAAGTATGATTCACCCTCAAGAATTCGCAGATTTCCTGCAATCAAAGCTATGCCAGACCAACAAGTCCTCAGTACCCACCACTGCCCAAGAACCAACATACACAACACAACTGACCACCTTCTCCACCCTGTCCAAGAAGCACATCGAAGACACAATTGCCTCGATCAACACCTCCACAGCACAGACGGACCCCTGTCCTGTCTTCTGGATAAAAGAGCTACATAGCGAATTCAGCCCGTTCATAGCCAGACTCATGGACCTGTCTTTCACAACCGACTCGTTCCCCCAAAGTCTCAAACACATATTCATCAGGCCATTGCTGAAAAATAACAAGCTCGACCCTCAGAAGGTTAAATCATACAGACCTATATCGAGCATACCACTACTAGCCAAAATAATTGAAAAAGAAGCCCAACGCCAGATACAACGCCACATTGATGACACTGCCCCACTGGACCTCTGCCAACATGGATTCAGGGAATCCCATGGTGTGGAAACCCTACTCACTACCCTCTTCAGCAACATAATTACCGGAATCGATAACGCCCGCCAAGGGTTTGTCCTCGTCTTCTTGGATATAGCTGCCGCATTCGACTCGGTAAGCCATGAGATCCTCCTGAAGTGGCTTGAAGAGAAGGGTATCTGTGACACAGCACTAAACTGGTGCAAATCATACCTGTCCGACAGATGGCAGCACGTACACTCGGAAACCTCAACATCGGAACCCTTCCACCAGAAGCAGGGCGTCCCACAGGGTTCCTCCCTCTCCGCCCTGATGTTCAACCTTTACATGCAGGCCAATCTGTAACCTCATCCGATCTTTCAAGGTTAACTCCTGATATATGCCGATGATGTACTACTCTACATGCCTTTCTTAACCGACCATCCAGACTTTTCCCCACTGACAGACTGCTTCGACGCAGAGGCCAACTGGCTCCAGACCCAAAACCTCCGAATACAGCACAAGAAAACAGAAGTTCTGTTTGTCACGAAGAACCAATAATTCATCCCTCCAGCCTGCCTAAAAGTCAAGGAAGCGGAGCTACAAACCAAGTCCACAATCCGATACCTTGGGGTCACCTTAGACCAATGCTTAGACATGAAAGCGTACATTAGCAACATGGTAAAAGCAGTCTATCATAAGATCCCGACTCTCAGACACTTACGCTCCTTGCTAGAACCAGACAACTTCCGGACAATCTATCAAGCGCTGATCATCCCACATTTCGTTTACGCCAATGCGATCCTACAAGGGCTTCCACAAGCCACGCTGTGTCCACTCCAGCTAGCAATGAATACCACAGCCAGAGTGCTACATGGTGCCTCCAGGCATGACCATGTGACGCCCATCTTGAAACAGCTCCATTGGCTCCCTATCCACAGCAGACTCACCTTCAAGACCCTACTGCTGACCTTCAAGGCCATCAACGGGCTCTCCTCCGCCTCATTCACAGAGCTCACCCACATGACTCCCCCCAACAGGGCCAGAAGATCTGCAGCAATAAACACACTTTTAATCCCTAAAACAGTAACTCAATGCACCCAGGCAACAGTAAACAGGGCATTTAGATTCTGTGCACACAGATGCTGGAATGCCCTACCACCTGACATCCGAGCAATCCCTGACCTAATACAGTTCAGGAAGGCTTTAAAACACCACCTTTTCCTCAAACACTACCTAGACGTAGGTGTACCAACAACCATCTCACATACACCAACACACCATCATTAATCTACGATAGGACCTGATATGAAGCCTATATGTAAATAGCTACCCCAGTTTATCCAAGTATTAAGCACCTGTTTATTGTAAATACGGAACAGTCCCCTGCACCGTATAAGTTTCTGTTTCATGTAAACCGCACTCATGTCGAATAGCACGGAATAAAAAGGTCTGTAAATAAATAAATAAAAGAAAATAATAAAAGAAAATATTTTTTCACTCAACTTGTAATCAAACTCTGGAATTTGTTACCGGAGGATGTAGTAAAGGCTGTTAGTGTAGCTGGGTTTAAAAAAGGTTTGAACAAGTTCCTGGAGGAAAGGTCCATAGACCATTATTGAGAAGGGACCCAGGATATATCAATGCTTGACCCAGTACAAGCATTGTGGAACCTGTGTCTCTTGGGGATACTGCTAGGTACGTATGACCTAGATTGGCCACTGTTGGAAACAGGATACTGGGCTTGATGGACTTGGTCTGACCCAGTATGGTATATCTTATGTTCTTATGTTCCCTAGGGCTGGACAGCATTAAGGAATCACTGTTAGGATAAACCACACATCATACATCTCCTTCACCTGATGTCTGTGATCCCTTCCACTGTTCATCAGTCCTATTGGGTTAGCAGTTCCCTGATTGCTGGGTAAGCCTTGTCCCCAAAGGGCTCACAATCTATGTGTACCTGAGGCAATGGAGTGTTAAATGGCTTGCCAAAGGACACAAGGAGTGTCTATTGGACTAGAAACCTCAGTCCCTCTGGCCTGAGATTGCTGTCCCCAGGTGGGATTTGAACCCCCCAGCTTGAGGTACTATGTCCCAACCACAAGGCCACTCCTAAGCTTAGTAGTGTAAGCCTAAAACAAAGGCTCCTAACTTTGCTTGCTCTGATCAGAGAAAGGCTGAACTTTGCTTGCTCTGATCAGAGAAAGGCTGAACTTTTACAGAGCTCTGCTAGTGAGTGGATTTTTGCCTCCTGGGACATCTTACTGTGAGTTCTAGCTGTTTATTTAATTATTTACTGTTTTGTCTAACTGTTGTTTGTTTAATTATTTAGTGTTTGTCTTAGTGGTGTGCAAGTTTCAGCCTTCTCAGCTGTACTTACCTTGCCTCTCTCAACTGGGCTTTGTGTGGTAGCCATTTTGAATTAATCTCTCTCCCCAGAGCCTGTTGTTTGTTAAGCTTTTCCTGTCCTTGCCTGCCTGAGTGACTCCTCCCCCTGTGTGTGTGGTAGCCATTTTGAATTAATCTCTCTCCCCAGAGCCTGCTGTTAAGCTTTTTCCTGTCCTTGCCTGCCTGAGTGACTCCTCCCCCTGACCCCCTCCCCCTGAGGTATCCTGTAACCTTGTTCCTGTTTTCTCCACGTGTGCATAGGCTGTTTTAGTTTGCTTTTCTCTGATCAGAGAAAGGCTAAACTTTTACAGAGCTCTGCTAGTGAGTGGATTTTTGCCTCCTGGGACATCTTACTGTGAGTTCTAGCTGTTTATTTAATTATTTACTGTTTGTCTAACTGTTGTTTGTTTAATTATTTAGTGCTTGTCTTAGTGGTGTGCAAGTTTCAGCCTTCTCAGCTGTACTTACCTTGCCTCTCTCAACTGGGCTTTGTGTGGTAGCCATTTTGAATTAATCTCTCTCCCCAGAGCCTGTTGTTTGTTAAGCTTTTCCTGTCCTTGCCTGCCTGAGTGACTCCTCCCCCTGTGTGTGTGGTAGCCATTTTGAATTAATCTCTCTCCCCAGAGCCTGCTGTTAAGCTTTTTCCTGTCCTTGCCTGCCTGAGTGACTCCTCCCCCTGACCCCCTCCCCCTGAGGTATCCTGTAACCTGTTTCCTGTTTTCTCCACGTGTGCATAGGCTGTTTTAGTTTGCTTTTCTCTGATCAGAGAAAGGCTGAACTTTTACAGAGCTCTGCTAGTGAGTGGATTTTTGCCTCCTGGGACATCTTACTGTGAGTTCTAGCTGTTTATTTAATTATTTACTGTTTGTCTAACTGTTGTTTGTGTAAGGAGTTAGTGTTTTTCTTAGTGGTGTGCAAGTTTCAGCATTCTCAGCTGTACTTACCTTGCCTCTCTCAACTGGGCTTTGTGTGGTAGCCATTTTGAATTAATCTCTCTCCCCAGAGCCTGCTGTTTGTTAAGCTTTTCCTGTCCTTGCCTGCCTGAGTGACTCCTCCCCCTGTGTGTGTGGTAGCCATTTTGAATTAATCTCTCTCCCCAGAGCCTGCTGTTAAGCTTTTTCCTGTCCTTGCCTGCCTGAGTGACTCCTCCCCCTGACCCCCTCCCCCTGAGGTATCCTGTAACCTTGTTCCTGTTTTCTCCACGTGTGCATAGGCTGTTTTAGTTTGCTTTTCTCTGATCAGAGAAAGGCTGAACTTTTACAGAGCTCTGCTAGTGAGTGGATTTTTGCCTCCTGGGACATCTTACTGTGAGTTCTAGCTGTTTATTTAATTATTTACTGTTTGTCTAACTGTTGTTTGTTTAATTATTTAGTGTTTGTCTTAGTGGTGTGCAAGTTTCAGCCTTCTCAGCTGTACTTACCTTGCCTCTCTCAACTGGGCTTTGTGTGGTAGCCATTTTGAATTAATCTCTCTCCCCAGAGCCTGTTGTTTGTTAAGCTTTTCCTGTCCTTGCCTGCCTGAGTGACTCCTCCCCCTGTGTGTGTGGTAGCCATTTTGAATTAATCTCTCTCCCCAGAGCCTGCTGTTAAGCTTTTTCCTGTCCTTGCCTGCCTGAGTGACTCCTCCCCCTGACCCCCTCCCCCTGAGGTATCCTGTAACCTTGTTCCTGTTTTCTCCACGTGTGCATAGGCTGTTTTAGTTTGCTTTTCTCTGATCAGAGAAAGGCTGAACTTTTACAGAGCTCTGCTAGTGAGTGGATTTTTGCCTCCTGGGACATCTTACTGTGAGTTCTAGCTGTTTATTTAATTATTTACTGTTTGTCTAACTGTTGTTTGTTTAATTATTTAGTGTTTGTCTTAGTGGTGTGCAAGTTTCAGCCTTCTCAGCTGTACTTACCTTGCCTCTCTCAACTGGGCTTTGTGTGGTAGCCATTTTGAATTAATCTCTCTCCCCAGAGCCTGTTGTTTGTTAAGCTTTTCCTGTCCTTGCCTGCCTGAGTGACTCCTCCCCCAGTGTGTGTGGTAGCCATTTTGAATTAATCTCTCTCCCCAGAGCCTGCTGTTAAGCTTTTTCCTGTCCTTGCCTGCCTGAGTGACTCCTCCCCCTGACCCCCTCCCCCTGAGGTATCCTGTAACCTTGTTCCTGTTTTCTCCACGTGTGCATAGGCTGTTTTAGTTTGCTTTTCTCTGATCAGAGAAAGGCTGAACTTTTACAGAGCTCTGCTAGTGAGTGGATTTTTGCCTCCTGGGACATCTTACTGTGAGTTCTAGCTGTTTATTTAATTATTTACTGTTTGTCTAACTGTTGTTTGTTTAATTATTTAGTGTTTGTCTTAGTGGTGTGCAAGTTTCAGCCTTCTCAGCTGTACTTACCTTGCCTCTCTCAACTGGGCTTTGTGTGGTAGCCATTTTGAATTAATCTCTCTCCCCAGAGCCTGTTGTTTGTTAAGCTTTTCCTGTCCTTGCCTGCCTGAGTGACTCCTCCCCCTGAGTGTGTGGTAGCCAATTTGAATTAATCTCTCTCCCCAGAGCCTGCTGTTAAGCTTTTTCCTGTCCTTGCCTGCCTGAGTGACTCCTCCCCCTGACCCCCTCCCCCTGAGGTATCCTGTAACCTTGTTCCTGTTTTCTCCACGTGTGCATAGGCTGTTTTAGTTTGCTTTTCTCTGATCAGAGAAAGGCTGAACTTTTACAGAGCTCTGCTAGTGAGTGGATTTTTGCCTCCTGGGACATCTTACTGTGAGTTCTAGCTGTTTATTTAATTATTTACTGTTTGTCTAACTGTTGTTTGTTTAATTATTTAGTGTTTGTCTTAGTGGTGTGCAAGTTTCAGCCTTCTCAGCTGTACTTACCTTGCCTCTCTCAACTGGGCTTTGTGTGGTAGCCATTTTGAATTAATCTCTCTCCCCAGAGCCTGTTGTTTGTTAAGCTTTTCCTGTCCTTGCCTGCCTGAGTGACTCCTCCCCCTGTGTGTGTGGTAGCCATTTTGAATTAATCTCTCTCCCCAGAGCCTGCTGTTAAGCTTTTTCCTGTCCTTGCCTGCCTGAGTGACTCCTCCCCCTGCCCCCCCTCCCCCTGAGGTATCCTGTAACCTTGTTCCTGTTTTCTCCACGTGTGCATAGGCTGTTTTAGTTTGCTTTTCTCTGATCAGAGAAAGGCTGAACTTTTACAGAGCTCTGCTAGTGAGTGGATTTTTGCCTCCTGGAACATCTTACTGTGAGTTCTAGCTGTTTATTTAATTATTTACTGTTTGTCTAACTGTTGTTTGTTTAATTATTTAGTGTTTGTCTTAGTGGTGTGCAAGTTTCAGCCTTCTCAGCTGTACTTACCTTGCCTCTCTCAACTGGGCTTTGTGTGGTAGCCATTTTGAATTAATCTCTCTCCCCAGAGCCTGTTGTTTGTTAAGCTTTTCCTGTCCTTGCCTGCCTGAGTGACTCCTCCCCCTGTGTGTGTGGTAGCCATTTTGAATTAATCTCTCTCCCCAGAGCCTGCTGTTAAGCTTTTTCCTGTCCTTGCCTGCCTGAGTGACTCCTCCCCCTGACCCCCTCCCCCTGAGGTATCCTGTAACCTTGTTCCTGTTTTCTCCACGTGTGCATAGGCTGTTTTAGTTTGCTTTTCTCTGATCAGAGAAAGGCTGAACTTTTACAGAGCTCTGCTAGTGAGTGGATTTTTGCCTCCTGGGACATCTTACTGTGAGTTCTAGCTGTTTATTTAATTATTTACTGTTTGTCTAACTGTTGTTTGTTTAATTATTTAGTGTTTGTCTTAGTGGTGTGCAAGTTTCAGCCTTCTCAGCTGTACTTACCTTGCCTCTCTCAACTGGGCTTTGTGTGGTAGCCATTTTGAATTAATCTCTCTCCCCAGAGCCTGTTGTTTGTTAAGCTTTTCCTGTCCTTGCCTGCCTGAGTGACTCCTCCCCCTGTGTGTGTGGTAGCCATTTTGAATTAATCTCTCTCCCCAGAGCCTGCTGTTAAGCTTTTTCCTGTCCTTGCCTGCCTGAGTGACTCCTCCCCCTGAGGTATCCTGTAACCTTGTTCCTGTTTTCTCCACATGTGCATAGGCTGTTTTAGTTTGCTTTTCTCTGATCAGAGAAAGGCTGAACTTTTACAGAGCTCTGCTAGTGAGTGGATTTTTGCCTCCTGGGACATCTTACTGTGAGTTCTAGCTGTTTATTTAATTATTTACTGTTTGTCTAACTGTTGTTTGTTTAATTATTTAGTGTTTGTCTTAGTGGTGTGCAAGTTTCAGCCTTCTCAGCTGTACTTACCTTGCCTCTCTCAACTGGGCTTTGTGTGGTAGCCATTTTGAATTAATCTCTCTCCCCAGAGCCTGTTGTTTGTTAAGCTTTTCCTGTCCTTGCCTGCCTGAGTGACTCCTCCCCCTGTGTGTGTGGTAGCCATTTTGAATTAATCTCTCTCCCCAGAGCCTGCTGTTAAGCTTTTTCCTGTCCTTGCCTGCCTGAGTGACTCCTCCCCCTGACCCCCTCCCCCTGAGGTATCCTGTAACCTTGTTCCTGTTTTCTCCACGTGTGCATAGGCTGTTTTAGTTTGCTTTTCTCTGATCAGAGAAAGGCTGAACTTTTACAGAGCTCTGCTAGTGAGTGGATTTTTGCCTCCTGGGACATCTTACTGTGAGTTCTAGCTGTTTATTTAATTATTTACTGTTTGTCTAACTGTTGTTTGTTTAATTATTTAGTGTTTGTCTTAGTGGTGTGCAAGTTTCAGCCTTCTCAGCTGTACTTACCTTGCCTCTCTCAACTGGGCTTTGTGTGGTAGCCATTTTGAATTAATCTCTCTCCCCAGAGCCTGTTGTTTGTTAAGCTTTTCCTGTCCTTGCCTGCCTGAGTGACTCCTCCCCCTGTGTGTGTGGTAGCCATTTTGAATTAATCTCTCTCCCCAGAGCCTGCTGTTAAGCTTTTTCCTGTCCTTGCCTGCCTGAGTGACTCCTCCCCCTGACCCCCTCCCCCTGAGGTATCCTGTAACCTTGTTCCTGTTTTCTCCACGTGTGCATAGGCTGTTTTAGTTTGCTTTTCTCTGATCAGAGAAAGGCTGAACTTTTACAGAGCTCTGCTAGTGAGTGGATTTTTGCCTCCTGGGACATCTTACTGTGAGTTCTAGCTGTTTATTTAATTATTTACTGTTTGTCTAACTGTTGTTTGTTTAATTATTTAGTGTTTGTCTTAGTGGTGTGCAAGTTTCAGCCTTCTCAGCTGTACTTACCTTGCCTCTCTCAACTGGGCTTTGTGTGGTAGCCATTTTGAATTAATCTCTCTCCCCAGAGCCTGTTGTTTGTTAAGCTTTTCCTGTCCTTGCCTGCCTGAGTGACTCCTCCCCCTGTGTGTGTGGTAGCCATTTTGAATTAATCTCTCTCCCCAGAGCCTGCTGTTAAGCTTTTTCCTGTCCTTGCCTGCCTGAGTGACTCCTCCCCCTGACCCCCTCCCCCTGAGGTATCCTGTAACCTTGTTCCTGTTTTCTCCACGTGTGCATAGGCTGTTTTAGTTTGCTTTTCTCTGATCAGAGAAAGGCTGAACTTTTACAGAGCTCTGCTAGTGAGTGGATTTTTGCCTCCTGGGACATCTTACTGTGAGTTCTAGCTGTTTATTTAATTATTTACTGTTTGTCTAACTGTTGTTTGTTTAATTATTTAGTGTTGGTCTTAGTGGTGTGCAAGTTTCAGCCTTCTCAGCTGTACTTACCTTGCCTCTCTCAACTGGGCTTTGTGTGGTAGCCATTTTGAATTAATCTCTCTCCCCAGAGCCTGTTGTTTGTTAAGCTTTTCCTGTCCTTGCCTGCCTGAGTGACTCCTCCCCCTGTGTGTGGTAGCCATTTTGAATTAATCTCTCTCCCCAGAGCCTGCTGTTAAGCTTTTTCCTGTCCTTGCCTGCCTGAGTGACTCCTCCCCCTGACCCCCTCCCCCTGAGGTATCCTGTAACCTTGTTCCTGTTTTCTCCACGTGTGCATAGGCTGTTTTAGTTTGCTTTTCTCTGATCAGAGAAAGGCTGAACTTTTACAGAGCTCTGCTAGTGAGTGGATTTTTGCCTCCTGGGACATCTTACTGTGAGTTCTAGCTGTTTATTTAATTATTTACTGTTTGTCTAACTGTTGTTTGTTTAATTATTTAGTGTTGGTCTTAGTGGTGTGCAAGTTTCAGCCTTCTCAGCTGTACTTACCTTGCCTCTCTCAACTGGGCTTTGTGTGGTAGCCATTTTGAATTAATCTCTCTCCCCAGAGCCTGTTGTTTGTTAAGCTTTTCCTGTCCTTGCCTGCCTGAGTGACTCCTCCCCCTGTGTGTGTGGTAGCCATTTTGAATTAATCTCTCTCCCCAGAGCCTGCTGTTAAGCTTTTTCCTGTCCTTGCCTGCCTGAGTGACTCCTCCCCCTGACCCCCTCCCCCTGAGGTATCCTGTAACCTTGTTCCTGTTTTCTCCACGTGTGCATAGGCTGTTTTAGTTTGCTTTTCTCTGATCAGAGAAAGGCTGAACTTTTACAGAGCTCTGCTAGTGAGTGGATTTTTGCCTCCTGGGACATCTTACTGTGAGTTCTAGCTGTTTATTTAATTATTTACTGTTTGTCTAACTGTTGTTTGTTTAATTATTTAGTGTTGGTCTTAGTGGTGTGCAAGTTTCAGCCTTCTCAGCTGTACTTACCTTGCCTCTCTCAACTGGGCTTTGTGTGGTAGCCATTTTGAATTAATCTCTCTCCCCAGAGCCTGTTGTTTGTTAAGCTTTTCCTGTCCTTGCCTGCCTGAGTGACTCCTCCCCCTGTGTGTGGTAGCCATTTTGAATTAATCTCTCTCCCCAGAGCCTGCTGTTAAGCTTTTTCCTGTCCTTGCCTGCCTGAGTGACTCCTCCCCCTGACCCCCTCCCCCTGAGGTATCCTGTAACCTTGTTCCTGTTTTCTCCACGTGTGCATAGGCTGTTTTAGTTTGCTTTTCTCTGATCAGAGAAAGGCTGAACTTTTACAGAGCTCTGCTAGTGAGTGGATTTTTGCCTCCTGGGACATCTTACTGTGAGTTCTAGCTGTTTATTTAATTATTTACTGTTTGTCTAACTGTTGTTTGTTTAATTATTTAGTGTTGGTCTTAGTGGTGTGCAAGTTTCAGCCTTCTCAGCTGTACTTACCTTGCCTCTCTCAACTGGGCTTTGTGTGGTAGCCATTTTGAATTAATCTCTCTCCCCAGAGCCTGTTGTTTGTTAAGCTTTTCCTGTCCTTGCCTGCCTGAGTGACTCCTCCCCCTGTGTGTGTGGTAGCCATTTTGAATTAATCTCTCTCCCCAGAGCCTGCTGTTAAGCTTTTTCCTGTCCTTGCCTGCCTGAGTGACTCCTCCCCCTGACCCCCTCCCCCTGAGGTATCCTGTAACCTTGTTCCTGTTTTCTCCACGTGTGCATAGGCTGTTTTAGTTTGCTTTTCTCTGATCAGAGAAAGGCTGAACTTTTACAGAGCTCTGCTAGTGAGTGGATTTTTGCCTCCTGGGACATCTTACTGTGAGTTCTAGCTGTTTATTTAATTATTTACTGTTTGTCTAACTGTTGTTTGTTTAATTATTTAGTGTTGGTCTTAGTGGTGTGCAAGTTTCAGCCTTCTCAGCTGTACTTACCTTGCCTCTCTCAACTGGGCTTTGTGTGGTAGCCATTTTGAATTAATCTCTCTCCCCAGAGCCTGTTGTTTGTTAAGCTTTTCCTGTCCTTGCCTGCCTGAGTGACTCCTCCCCCTGTGTGTGTGGTAGCCATTTTGAATTAATCTCTCTCCCCAGAGCCTGCTGTTAAGCTTTTTCCTGTCCTTGCCTGCCTGAGTGACTCCTCCCCCTGACCCCCTCCCCCTGAGGTATCCTGTAACCTTGTTCCTGTTTTCTCCACGTGTGCATAGGCTGTTTTAGTTTGCTTTTCTCTGATCAGAGAAAGGCTGAACTTTTACAGAGCTCTGCTAGTGAGTGGATTTTTGCCTCCTGGGACATCTTACTGTGAGTTCTAGCTGTTTATTTAATTATTTACTGTTTGTCTAACTGTTGTTTGTTTAATTATTTAGTGTTGGTCTTAGTGGTGTGCAAGTTTCAGCCTTCTCAGCTGTACTTACCTTGCCTCTCTCTCAACTGGGCTTTGTGTGGTAGCCATTTTGAATTAATCTCTCTCCCCAGAGCCTGTTGTTTGTTAAGCTTTTCCTGTCCTTGCCTGCCTGAGTGACTCCTCCCCCTGTGTGTGTGGTAGCCATTTTGAATTAATCTCTCTCCCCAGAGCCTGCTGTTAAGCTTTTTCCTGTCCTTGCCTGCCTGAGTGACTCCTCCCCCTGACCCCCTCCCCCTGAGGTATCCTGTAACCTTGTTCCTGTTTTCTCCACGTGTGCATAGGCTGTTTTAGTTTGCTTTTCTCTGATCAGAGAAAGGCTGAACTTTTACAGAGCTCTGCTAGTGAGTGGATTTTGCCTCCTGGGACATCTTACTGTGAGTTCTAGCTGTTTATTTAATTATTTACTGTTTGTCTAACTGTTGTTTGTTTAATTATTTAGTGTTGGTCTTAGTGGTGTGCAAGTTTCAGCCTTCTCAGCTGTACTTACCTTGCCTCTCTCAACTGGGCTTTGTGTGGTAGCCATTTTGAATTAATCTCTCTCCCCAGAGCCTGTTGTTTGTTAAGCTTTTCCTGTCCTTGCCTGCCTGAGTGACTCCTCCCCCTGTGTGTGTGGTAGCCATTTTGAATTAATCTCTCTCCCCAGAGCCTGCTGTTAAGCTTTTTCCTGTCCTTGCCTGCCTGAGTGACTCCTCCCCCTGACCCCCTCCCCCTGAGGTATCCTGTAACCTTGTTCCTGTTTTCTCCACGTGTGCATAGGCTGTTTTAGTTTGCTTTTCTCTGATCAGAGAAAGGCTGAACTTTTACAGAGCTCTGCTAGTGAGTGGATTTTTGCCTCCTGGGACATCTTACTGTGAGTTCTAGCTGTTTATTTAATTATTTACTGTTTGTCTAACTGTTGTTTGTTTAATTATTTAGTGTTGGTCTTAGTGGTGTGCAAGTTTCAGCCTTCTCAGCTGTACTTACCTTGCCTCTCTCAACTGGGCTTTGTGTGGTAGCCATTTTGAATTAATCTCTCTCCCCAGAGCCTGTTGTTTGTTAAGCTTTTCCTGTCCTTGCCTGCCTGAGTGACTCCTCCCCCTGTGTGTGTGGTAGCCATTTTGAATTAATCTCTCTCCCCAGAGCCTGCTGTTAAGCTTTTTCCTGTCCTTGCCTGCCTGAGTGACTCCTCCCCCTGACCCCCTCCCCCTGAGGTATCCTGTAACCTTGTTCCTGTTTTCTCCACGTGTGCATAGGCTGTTTTAGTTTGCTTTTCTCTGATCAGAGAAAGGCTGAACTTTTACAGAGCTCTGCTAGTGAGTGGATTTTTGCCTCCTGGGACATCTTACTGTGAGTTCTAGCTGTTTATTTAATTATTTACTGTTTGTCTAACTGTTGTTTGTTTAATTATTTAGTGTTGGTCTTAGTGGTGTGCAAGTTTCAGCCTTCTCAGCTGTACTTACCTTGCCTCTCTCAACTGGGCTTTGTGTGGTAGCCATTTTGAATTAATCTCTCTCCCCAGAGCCTGTTGTTTGTTAAGCTTTTCCTGTCCTTGCCTGCCTGAGTGACTCCTCCCCCTGTGTGTGTGGTAGCCATTTTGAATTAATCTCTCTCCCCAGAGCCTGCTGTTAAGCTTTTTCCTGTCCTTGCCTGCCTGAGTGACTCCTCCCCCTGACCCCCTCCCCCTGAGGTATCCTGTAACCTTGTTCCTGTTTTCTCCACGTGTGCATAGGCTGTTTTAGTTTGCTTTTCTCTGATCAGAGAAAGGCTGAACTTTTACAGAGCTCTGCTAGTGAGTGGATTTTTGCCTCCTGGGACATCTTACTGTGAGTTCTAGCTGTTTATTTAATTATTTACT
Organism: Ichthyophis bannanicus; assembly: GCA_033557465.1. Lineage (NCBI taxonomy): Eukaryota > Metazoa > Chordata > Amphibia > Gymnophiona > Ichthyophiidae > Ichthyophis > Ichthyophis bannanicus. Next base: position 486,724,474 of record CM066031.1, read on the forward strand.
GTTTGTCTAACTGTTGTTTGTTTAATTATTTAGTGTTGGTCTTAGTGGTGTGCAAGTTTCAGCCTTCTCAGCTGTACTTACCTTGCCTCTCTCAACTGGGCTTTGTGTGGTAGCCATTTTGAATTAATCTCTCTCCCCAGAGCCTGTTGTTTGTTAAGCTTTTCCTGTCCTTGCCTGCCTGAGTGACTCCTCCCCCTGTGTGTGTGGTAGCCATTTTGAATTAATCTCTCTCCCCAGAGCCTGCTGTTAAGCTTTTTCCTGTCCTTGCCTGCCTGAGTGACTCCTCCCCCTGACCCCCTCCCCCTGAGGTATCCTGTAACCTTGTTCCTGTTTTCTCCACGTGTGCATAGGCTGTTTTAGTTTGCTTTTCTCTGATCAGAGAAAGGCTGAACTTTTACAGAGCTCTGCTAGTGAGTGGATTTTTGCCTCCTGGGACATCTTACTGTGAGTTCTAGCTGTTTATTTAATTATTTACTGTTTGTCTAACTGTTGTTTGTTTAATTATTTAGTGTTGGTCTTAGTGGTGTGCAAGTTTCAGCCTTCTCAGCTGTACTTACCTTGCCTCTCTCAACTGGGCTTTGTGTGGTAGCCATTTTGAATTAATCTCTCTCCCCAGAGCCTGTTGTTTGTTAAGCTTTTCCTGTCCTTGCCTGCCTGAGTGACTCCTCCCCCTGTGTGTGTGGTAGCCATTTTGAATTAATCTCTCTCCCCAGAGCCTGCTGTTAAGCTTTTTCCTGTCCTTGCCTGCCTGAGTGACTCCTCCCCCTGACCCCCTCCCCCTGAGGTATCCTGTAACCTTGTTCCTGTTTTCTCCACGTGTGCATAGGCTGTTTTAGTTTGCTTTTCTCTGATCAGAGAAAGGCTGAACTTTTACAGAGCTCTGCTAGTGAGTGGATTTTTGCCTCCTGGGACATCTTACTGTGAGTTCTAGCTGTTTATTTAATTATTTACTGTTTGTCTAACTGTTGTTTGTTTAATTATTTAGTGTTGGTCTTAGTGGTGTGCAAGTTTCAGCCTTCTCAGCTGTACTTACCTTGCCTCTCTCAACTGGGCTTTGTGTGGTAGCCATTTTGAATTAATCTCTCTCCCCAGAGCCTGTTGTTTGTTAAGCTTTTCCTGTCCTTGCCTGCCTGAGTGACTCCTCCCCCTGTGTGTGTGGTAGCCATTTTGAATTAATCTCTCTCCCCAGAGCCTGCTGTTAAGCTTTTTCCTGTCCTTGCCTGCCTGAGTGACTCCTCCCCCTGACCCCCTCCCCCTGAGGTATCCTGTAACCTTGTTCCTGTTTTCTCCACGTGTGCATAGGCTGTTTTAGTTTGCTTTTCTCTGATCAGAGAAAGGCTGAACTTTTACAGAGCTCTGCTAGTGAGTGGATTTTTGCCTCCTGGGACATCTTACTGTGAGTTCTAGCTGTTTATTTAATTATTTACTGTTTGTCTAACTGTTGTTTGTTTAATTATTTAGTGTTGGTCTTAGTGGTGTGCAAGTTTCAGCCTTCTCAGCTGTACTTACCTTGCCTCTCTCAACTGGGCTTTGTGTGGTAGCCATTTTGAATTAATCTCTCTCCCCAGAGCCTGTTGTTTGTTAAGCTTTTCCTGTCCTTGCCTGCCTGAGTGACTCCTCCCCCTGTGTGTGTGGTAGCCATTTTGAATTAATCTCTCTCCCCAGAGCCTGCTGTTAAGCTTTTTCCTGTCCTTGCCTGCCTGAGTGACTCCTCCCCCTGACCCCCTCCCCCTGAGGTATCCTGTAACCTTGTTCCTGTTTTCTCCACGTGTGCATAGGCTGTTTTAGTTTGCTTTTCTCTGATCAGAGAAAGGCTGAACTTTTACAGAGCTCTGCTAGTGAGTGGATTTTTGCCTCCTGGGACATCTTACTGTGAGTTCTAGCTGTTTATTTAATTATTTACTGTTTGTCTAACTGTTGTTTGTTTAATTATTTAGTGTTGGTCTTAGTGGTGTGCAAGTTTCAGCCTTCTCAGCTGTACTTACCTTGCCTCTCTCAACTGGGCTTTGTGTGGTAGCCATTTTGAATTAATCTCTCTCCCCAGAGCCTGTTGTTTGTTAAGCTTTTCCTGTCCTTGCCTGCCTGAGTGACTCCTCCCCCTGTGTGTGTGGTAGCCATTTTGAATTAATCTCTCTCCCCAGAGCCTGCTGTTAAGCTTTTTCCTGTCCTTGCCTGCCTGAGTGACTCCTCCCCCTGACCCCCTCCCCCTGAGGTATCCTGTAACCTTGTTCCTGTTTTCTCCACGTGTGCATAGGCTGTTTTAGTTTGCTTTTCTCTGATCAGAGAAAGGCTGAACTTTTACAGAGCTCTGCTAGTGAGTGGATTTTTGCCTCCTGGGACATCTTACTGTGAGTTCTAGCTGTTTATTTAATTATTTACTGTTTGTCTAACTGTTGTTTGTTTAATTATTTAGTGTTGGTCTTAGTGGTGTGCAAGTTTCAGCCTTCTCAGCTGTACTTACCTTGCCTCTCTCAACTGGGCTTTGTGTGGTAGCCATTTTGAATTAATCTCTCTCCCCAGAGCCTGTTGTTTGTTAAGCTTTTCCTGTCCTTGCCTGCCTGAGTGACTCCTCCCCCTGTGTGTGTGGTAGCCATTTTGAATTAATCTCTCTCCCCAGAGCCTGCTGTTAAGCTTTTTCCTGTCCTTGCCTGCCTGAGTGACTCCTCCCCCTGACCCCCTCCCCCTGAGGTATCCTGTAACCTTGTTCCTGTTTTCTCCACGTGTGCATAGGCTGTTTTAGTTTGCTTTTCTCTGATCAGAGAAAGGCTGAACTTTTACAGAGCTCTGCTAGTGAGTGGATTTTTGCCTCCTGGGACATCTTACTGTGAGTTCTAGCTGTTTATTTAATTATTTACTGTTTGTCTAACTGTTGTTTGTTTAATTATTTAGTGTTGGTCTTAGTGGTGTGCAAGTTTCAGCCTTCTCAGCTGTACTTACCTTGCCTCTCTCAACTGGGCTTTGTGTGGTAGCCATTTTGAATTAATCTCTCTCCCCAGAGCCTGTTGTTTGTTAAGCTTTTCCTGTCCTTGCCTGCCTGAGTGACTCCTCCCCCTGTGTGTGTGGTAGCCATTTTGAATTAATCTCTCTCCCCAGAGCCTGCTGTTAAGCTTTTTCCTGTCCTTGCCTGCCTGAGTGACTCCTCCCCCTGACCCCCTCCCCCTGAGGTATCCTGTAACCTTGTTCCTGTTTTCTCCACGTGTGCATAGGCTGTTTTAGTTTGCTTTTCTCTGATCAGAGAAAGGCTGAACTTTTACAGAGCTCTGCTAGTGAGTGGATTTTTGCCTCCTGGGACATCTTACTGTGAGTTCTAGCTGTTTATTTAATTATTTACTGTTTGTCTAACTGTTGTTTGTTTAATTATTTAGTGTTGGTCTTAGTGGTGTGCAAGTTTCAGCCTTCTCAGCTGTACTTACCTTGCCTCTCTCAACTGGGCTTTGTGTGGTACCCCCATCCCCCTGCTGAGGGTTCAGGACAGGGTACCTTGTAACTGCCCTCTTTAATAGGACTTATCTCCCCCCCTCCCTCCCCAGCACCCACCCACCCCTGGGGTAATTGTAGTTTTATAGGTACGTGGACATCTTAGAGGAAAGGGGCTGCTCTCAGGTGCAGCTCTTAATCCAAATCAGTCATACACAGAGGACCTGTGATTAATTAGCTTCAGGTACACAGGGTGTATTAGGGGTATTAGATACACTTTTATTAGTATAAGCATCTACACCAATCCTTATTATATACCGATTTAAAAGACCTAAACACAAGCTTTAAACTAAGATGCAGTCAGAGGTCCAGCAACGAGATGGGGGTTCTCCAGTCTTTTGCATCGAGTGTCACATGTATGATTATCTCCCAGTTGGTGAGAGGTCCTACATATGCACTAAGTGCAGGGAGCTCTTTGCTCTTAGGGAACGAGTCCGTTCTCTAGAGGCTAGAGTAGCAGACCTGGAAGACATAAGAAAGACAGAGAAGTACATGGACGAGACCTACAGGGATATAGTCCTGAAGTCCCACCTCCAGTCTGGCAGCATCCCTGTTGCCATGGAGGAGAGAGGTCACGTGACAGGAGAGCATCACCCTGGTGTGGCAGGAAGTGATCCTGTAACTAGGACCTGTCCTCCAGGTGATGTAAAACCCTCTCGCACCGAGGACGTTTTCTCCAGGGCCATGTCCCCATGAGGGGAGGGTCAGGACAGCTGTTATAGTTGGTGATTCAATCATTAGGAATGTAGATAGCTGGGTGGCTGGTGGACGTGAGGATCGCCTGGTAACATGCCTGCCTGGTGCGAAGGTAGCAGATCTCACGCACCGCCTAGATAGGATCATAGATAGTGCTGGGGGGGAGTCTGCTGTCTTGGTACATGTTGGTACCAATGACATAGGAAAATGTGGTAGGGAAGTTCTGGAGGCTAAATTTAAGCTTTTAGGTAGGAAGTTGAAATCCAGAACTTCCAGGATAGCGTTCTCCGAAATGCTTCCTGTTCCACGTGCAGGACCCAAAAGACAGGCAGAGCTCCGGAGTCTCAATGCGTGGATGAGACAATGGTGCAAGGATGAGGGTTTTGGATTTGCTAGGAACTGGGGAACATTCTGGGGAAAGGGGGGGCTCTTCCGAAGGGATGGGCTTCACCTTAATCAGGATGGGACCAGACTGCTGGCATTAACCTTTAAAAAAGAGATAGAGAAGCTTTTAAACTAGAAAATAGGGGAAAGCCGACAGTCACCCAGGAGCGCACGGTTCGGACAAAGGTATCCTTGAAGGATACTACCAAAAGCAGTGAGGTTCCAAAAGGGAGTATAGTAGCCCAAATGCCCTTGAGTAAGGAGCAGACAGAGCATAAAGATTCCCCATTACCCATGCCTACCAATAGCCAGATTAATATTAATAAAATACAGTCTCTAAAATGCTTGTATGCCAATGCTAGAAGTCTAAACAATAAGATGGGAGAATTAGAATATATAGCATTAAATGAGAGGTTAGATATGATTGCACTCTCAGAGACATGGTGGAAGGAGGATAACCAGTGGGACACTGTGATACCTGGATACAAACTATATCGTAATGATAGAGCTGAACAAATTGGTGGAGGGGTTGCGCTCTGTTAGAGAGGGCATTGAGTCAGAAAGGATTAAAGTTTTGCAGGGAACAAAATATGCTGTAGAATCTCTATGGATTGAAATTCCATTTATGAAGGGGAAGGTGATGGCAGTGGGAGTATACTATCGACCACCTGGCCAGAATGAACAAATGGATGATGAAATGCTCAAAGAAATCAAGGAAGCTAACAAAAGCCACAACAGAGTAGTAATAATGGGTGATTTCAATTACCCCGGTATCGACTGGGACAGTGTCACAGCAGGACAAGCTAAAGAGATAAAGTTTCTAGATGAAATGAATGACTGCTTCTTGGAGCAGCTGGTTCATGAACCGACCAGAGGGGAAGCCATACTGGACCTAGTCCTTAGTGGAACGCCAGATCTGGTGCAAGAAATAAGGGTGTTGGGACCACTTGGCAATAGTGATCATAGTATGATCATGTTTGATTTAATCAGTGGAGGACAGATAGTAAAGGAATCCACAGTACTACCTTTTAACTTTCAAAAGGGTGACTATGATAGAATGAGGAATATAGTTCGGAAAAAACTAAAAGGAGCGGTTCCAAAGGTTAAAGACTTACAGCAAGCTTGGGTGTTATTTAAAAATACTATCCTCGAAGCCCAGACCAGCTGTATTCCACGCATTAAGAAAAGTGGAAGAAAGTCCAAAAAACTGCCAGCATGGTTTAAAGGTGAGGTCAGAGAGGCTGTTGCTGCCAAAAGAGCAACCTTCAGAAAATGGAAAAAAGAGCCAAATGATGAAAACTGGAAACAGCACAAGCACTGGCAAGCTAAATGCAAAGCATTGATAAGGCAGGCAAAGCGGGAATTTGAGAAGAAACTTGCTACGGAAGCAAAAACACGAAATAAAGACTTTTTCAAGTACATTCGTAGCAAAAGGCCTGTGAGAGAGTCAATTGGACCATTAGATGATAGAGGGGTAAAAGGTGCAATAAGAGGAGACAAGGCTATAGCAGAGAGACTGAATGAATTCTTTGCTTCGGTCTTTACTGAGGAAGATGTAGGGGTGTTACCCAAGACTGAAGTGGTATTTAAAGGTGATACTGCAGAGGAATTGAGAGAAATATCGCTACACCGGGAAGATATATTACAACTATTTGATAAACTGAATAGTAGCAAATCACCTGGACCGGATGGTATACATCCCAGAGTGTTGAAAGAACTGAAATATGAGATTGCAGACCTGTTATTGGTAATCTGTGAACTTTCATTAAAATCATCTGTAATACCTGAAGATTGGAGGGTCGCCAACGTAACACCAATTTTTAAAAAGGGTTCCAGGGGTGACCCGGGAAATTACAGACCGGTGAGCCTGACGTCAGTACCAGGGAAAATGGTAGAAGCCATCATAAAGAACAAAATTACACAGCATGTAGATAGTCATGGCCTAATGGGAGACAGCCAACATGGCTTTAGACAAGGAAGATCTTGTCTTACTAATCTGATCTGTTTTTTTGAAGGTGTGCATAAACAGGTAGACAAAGGTGAGTCGGTTGATATAGTGTATCTGGACTTTCAGAAAGCTTTTGACAAGGTCCCCCATCAGAGACTTTTGGCGAAGCTAAAAAGTCATGGGATAGGAGGCAGTGTACTATTGTGGATCGGGAACTGGTTAAAAGATAGAAAGCAGAGGGTAGGGCTAAATGGCCAATATTCCCAATGGAAAAAGGTGAATAGTGGAGTACCCCAGGGATCTGTACTGGGTCCGCTACTTTTTGACATATTCATAAATGACCTGGAAAAGGGAATAACTAGTGAGGTAATCAAATTTGCAGATGACACAAAACTGTTTAAAGTTGTTAAAACCCAAGAGGATTGTGGAAAACTGCAGGAGGATCTGGATAAATTGGAAGACTGGGCATCCAAATGGCAGATGAAATTTAATGTGGACAAGTGCAAAGTTATGCACCTAGGAAAGAACAACCCACACTATAGTTACAAGATGCAAGGCTCCACATTAGAAACCACCACCCAGGAAAAAGATTTAGGAGTCATCGTGGATAACATGTTAAAACCCTCCGCCCAGTGTGCAGCGGCGGCCAAGAAAGCATATAGAATGCTAGGTATCATAAGGAAAGGGATGGAGAATAAAACAAAGGATATTATAATGCCTCTGTATCGCTCCATGGTACGACCGCACCTTGAATATTGTGTGCAATTCTGGTCACCGTATCTTAAAAAGGACATAGAGTTATTAGAAAAAGTACAGAGAAGAGCCACCAAATTGGTGAAGGGGATGGAAGGCTACTCCTATGAAGAGAGGCTAAAAAGGTTAGGGCTCTTTAACCTAGAAAAGAGGCGGCTGAGGGGAGATATGATAGAGGTGTATAAATTAATGAATGGAGTGGAACGGATAAACGTGGATAAATTGTTTACGCTATCAGAATATAGAAGGACTAGGGGGCATGTAATGAAGCTACAGGGTAAACTATTTAAGACAAATAGGAGAAAATATTTCTTCTCTCAACGTGTAATCAAACTCTGGAATCTGTTACCGGAGGATGTAGTAAGGGCTGTTAGTATAGCTGGGTTTAAAAAAGGTTTGGACAGGTTCCTGGAGGAAAGGTCCATAAACCACTATTAAAAAGGGACCCAGGATATCAATGCTTGGCCTAGTACAAGCACTGCAGAACCTGTGTCTTTTGGTGAAACTGCTAGGTACGTATGACCTAGATTGGCCACTGTTGGAAACAGGATGCTGGGCTTGATGGACCTCGGTCTGACCCAGTATGGCATTTCTTATGTTCTTATGTTCTTATCTTAACCCGCTGCCTTCCACTGTGACCGGCTGTGTGCATATAGTTGATGGAAGTTATGCTGATCTCGCTATTTCAAGTCTCGCAAGATCTGCACAACTTTCTCCACCACGCAAATCAAGCTACATGCACACAGCCAATAATGGTGGAGGTCCAAACAGCAGGGGTTTGGAGTTTATGCACTCACTACATGAGCTTCAAATCCCACACTGATCTCTACTGCTGGGCTATCCAGAGCCTGGTCGACTCACTGTGCTGACCATGCTGCCCTCACGAGTCTGCCACCCCATGCCAGTGCATGGTTTGCACAGTGGGTCCTGCCAGCCCTGCCTAAAAGTATCTGCATTGTTCCATAACAAGTGTTCTTTTAGTTGCATTAAAGGAGGGCAACTTTCAGGGAGCGAAAAATTGGGACGATGCAGAAAACCTTAGTGAAGCATTTTCTGGTGCTTTCCTCGCGGTAGGCTTACTCTCCAATGCAGAAAGCAAGCTAGAACTGGGAAAAAGCCATGTGATGTGAAGTGTGGCGACAAGACTTTTTTCAGGTATATTCAGGAAAGGAGGAAAAAGAGGTGGAATTGCTGGACTCAAAATTGCTGGGAACAGATTCGTGGAAAGTGATATTGAAAAAGCGACAATGTTAAACGAATACTTCTGCTCTGTTTTCACTAGATAAAATCCTGGAGAAGGACCACCTGTGATTGACAAATATACAAATGAGAATGAAGTAGATACCAAGCCATTCACAGAAGATGATGTGTTAGAACAGCTTGCAAAACTGAAAGTGGACAAGTCTATGGGATCAGATGGGATACAAACCAGGATACTGAAAGAGCTCAGAGAAGTTCTTGCAGGGCCTTTAAAGGATGTTTTTAATAAATCCTTGGAGACAGGAGAGGTTCCATGGGACTGCAGAAGGGCTGATGTGATACCTCTCCACAAAAGTGGTAATAGGGAAGAAGTGACAAATTACAGGCCAGTAAGCCTTACCTCCGTGGCGGGAAAAGTAATGGAGGTACTCCTGAAAGAGCGAATAGTGGACTTCCTCGAAACCAACAGGTTGCATGATCCAAGGCAACATGGTTTTACCAAAGGATTATCTTGCCAAACAAATTTGATTGAATTCTTTGACTGGGTGACCAGAGAACAAGATCAAGGGCATGCAATGGATGTGATCTACCTAGATTTCAGCAAAGCCTTTGATACTGTTCCTCATAGGAGGCTTATCAATAAACTCAACAGCTTGGGGATGGGTCCCAAGATGGTGAACTGGATCAGAAATTAGTTGACTGTGTCACCAGCAGTGGCTGAACTGTGGCATAGGCAGCCAGTCACACTGCTGGGCCTGACCTATCTGTATGAAAAGTAGTAGTTGCGAGTCCGAGTAGTCAGGTTTTTAACAAGGATTTTATTCCCCTCCCGGGGTTGGATTTTCAAAAGTAGCACAAAACACAAGAACTTAAAATACCGCCATGCCTCTGGCAAACTGAAGAAGAAAACAAAATACAGCTTCTTGCTTTAACCAAAATCATGAATTACATTAAACAGAATCAGCTGATATGCTGGCAGTCTCTTCTATGCTTTCCAGCTCTCTACAAGGCACTCTTGTCTTTAGCTAACGCAGAGAAGAACTGATATCAGCCATCAATAAAGAGCAATCCATTTCTTCAACACATGGAGTTAAACTACTTGGTTCTGTAATCATCGGTTCATCAAACACAGTATTTTCTCTAGGACAGAAAGTCTGAAACTTCCTCAATTCAGTCTCTCTCTCTGAGCTCTCAGGACAGCCCTCTTCACAATAAGGCAGATACTTATCACACAGCTTGTAAAAGCAGGACGGAGAAACAGCTCTGTCTAAACAAGCTTTTTCCTTGTAACTTTTAAAACCTCCTGCCTCTTGTACTTGACGGCAGCTCATAGCACTGTCCTGTTCTGGTAATGGAAGACTTTTCTTTTGGAAGTCTCCTGCAGGGTTTTAGGAGCATACATTCATCCTCATCAAGCATACAGATATCCTCAACAGGATTACTTTCCCTCTCACAGGGTTGTAAGTATTTTAAGCAGCTCTGCTTCTCAAATATATGTGGCTTGTTACCAACTGCCTCACGTTCCTTCCACTGAGCTCGGTGCCTGGGAAAATCACACTGCTTCAGAGGTGAGTGTTTCCTGTAACTAACCTCTCTTGGTGAAGGTAACTTTGTTTCCTTTTGATAATTCCTCCGTGGCTTTCTGCTCCAAGGTTCAGGCAGTTCAGAGTCAGTATAAGAGTATTCTGAGCCTCCATCTGAGACCTGCAAGTGTTCTCCAACTTGCCAAGCTCCTGCAGCTTCCTGGTCTCTGTCTCTGTCTCGGTCTTGCTCCTGGTCCAACTCTGTCTGCTTTGGACATTTTTTATACAGCTTTAGGGGCGTTTTCTTGCCCATGTGAAAACTGTTTTCCTGATCAACTGGGGAGTGTTTGCTAACTAGGCGTGACTGCAGACCTGGTGTCTCAGGTTGTTTTGGTTGCTTATAGTAACTAGGAAGCTTCTGATCTACCTGCCTGTCAGAATCTGAGCTATACACAGCAGATTTCTGTGTTTTTAAGGCACAGGGCAGATCTTCCATGTCACAACTGACAGACAACAGTGGGTGATGGTAAACGGAACTCACTCGGATGAAAGGAAGGTGATTAGCGGTGTGCCCCAGGGTTCAGTCTTGGGACCGGTACTGTTCAATATAAGTGATATTGCCGAAGGGCTGAATGGAAAAGTCTGTCTTTTTGCAGATGACACCAAAATTTGCAACAGAGTGGACTCCCCTCATAGAGTGAGGAACATGAGAAAAGATCTACAAAAGCTGGAAGATCTACAAAAGCTGGCAATTAAGATTTAATGTGAAGAAGTGCAGTGTCATGCACTTGGGAAACAGAAATCCAAGGGAATTGTATGCGATAGGGGGCAAGAGATTGATATGCATGGACCAGGAGAAAGACCTCAGTGTGATTGTTTCTGATGATCTAAAGGTGGCGAAACAGTCTGACAAGGCGGTGGAAAAAGCCAGAAGGATGCTGGATTGCATACAGAGAGGAATTACCAGCAAAAACAAAGAGGTACTAATGCAACTGTACAAGTCACTGGTGAGGCCTCACTTGGAAGCGGTTCAGAGGAAGGCAACCAAAATGATTTGGAGCCTGCATCATAAGACTTATGAGAAGAGACTTGAAGACCTAAATATGTACACTAGTAGTATAATGGGTACACTACTTGTCAAACTGATTGACAGGTGAGAAGGATGACAGGAGCCAATCAGCGTTCACTTCCGGTGTATGTCCCACCTTAGGCCACGCCCCCTCCCATAGAAGTGAATGGTGATCTAGCCCCGCCCACTCCCACCCCCGGGTGTCATCACAGCCCCCACTTTGACACGCCCCCACCCCCAAGGATGACATCATCCAATCAGTGCCCACTTCCTGGTTTGTGCCACACCCACGCCCCGCCCCCCAATGTTGGCATTATCCAATCAGCACCCACTTCCGGGTTTATGCCACACCCACAACCTCCCACCTCAACCATGCCCCTGCCTACATCATCGGAAATGACATCACCTGAAACAGGGTGTCATCGGAAAAGGACAGTGTCACTTTTTGCTGACATCACCAGAAAAGAGTGACTGACTCCGGAAATGTGTTTTGCTTCTGGTTAATGCTGACATCTGTAAAAGCAGGAACCCTGGAAAACAAAAATGCTTTTCTTTCCCCACACTGCCCCAGTTCTTTTTTCTCACAAAGCAGTGCAATGCTTTTATTGCAGGCTATTTAGAACTGATTGTTAACCCTTTGGTAGCAGCAGCAGAGCTTTTCTTTACAAATGTTAAAATGCAATTAACACATCTTTGTTAGAGAAACCAGTGCTGTCCATGTGATAGAATTTTGCTTTTAAGACCTCATGGTTAGAGAGAAGTATTTTGGCAGTCCTGTAGTTCAGACTGAAATACAGAGAGAGACCTGAGTTCAAAATCCCACTACTACAGCTATTTTTTAGTGGCTTTTGAAAAAAACCAATACAGTGAGACAAGTCTGGACATGCTTCTAGGATATGGTAACACATGTGAATGGTTGAAACAAGAGACTTGTTCTGAGCATGCTTCTAGGATATGGTAAAACATGATTGGTTGAAACAAGAGACCTGTTCTGAGCATGCTCCAGGTGTTCTGAGCATGCTCCTGGTGTAAGGCTGTGTGTCCTGTGCAGGGGAACATTTTAACACAGAGATTTAAAAAGAAAAAATGGCTCTTTTTGGAACACCAAGCAGAATTTTCAGCAGGGCACACAACATTAATTACTTTCTTAAGGATCGTGATGCCGCAGCAGAGGGGTATCCACCGATTGAAAATCCATTTGAACAACAGGAGAGACCGGCAGAGTCTGAACATGAATTAACAGAGATTGTAGATTTACCAGATGGGCATATATTATTTGACTCTCAAGAACTGTGCGATTCAGGCACCGAAATTGACTTAACAACTGACAACACAGCGGATTCACAAGACATAGAATTATATTATGCCACGGCAGATGTAGAAACAATCTGTTTATTGGAAGAACCAGGATCAGCAGAGGTAAGAGAAGTCTGGGGTTTTTTTGTAGAAAAGTGTTATAGAAGAGGTGATTCACAATTTCACACTGACATTGTTTTGTTTTTGTAGGGAAGTAACGAATCTCTGCTCCTACAAGAGCTAGAGGACATACAGGCAACCAATCTACGCTGTTTGTGCTTTCTCTGTACATATCAAAGGGAAGAGCTTGATGTCATAGACAGCCAAAAGGACAACTCAAAACCTGAAAAAATAAACACATTTAAATCTGTTATACAAGCAACGGTGTGCTGTATTATCAAGAAATGCTGGCAGAACGTTATGCACAGAGACTTGCAGCTTGTGTAATACATGCTCCAGGGCAAAGACATCATGATTGTCTGAGGTGGGGGCACAAGGAAATACAACAGAAAATCCATAAAACTTGTAACAGGTTGTGTCTAGAACCTATTGTAAATGTTACCATGATTGTTGGTCATAAAATGAAAGCAACTGACCTAGTTTATGAAAATTTGAATTTTTTGTTTGAACTCAGAGATTTTAATATCAGTAGAAATCCAGGACAACTGCTCAATATTTTGCTTAGATCTGTGGCAGACTGCGATATGGAGCTAGTGGAAGGTTTAATCTCTGACAGAGATTATAGATCGTTCTTTAAAAAAACACCAAGTTCTGTAAAAATTGACTTTTTATGAAAATGTATGTATTTCCAGAATCTATCAGCTGAACATACAGATGAACAAAAATTATATGTATGCCTTTATATTTTTTTTAAAAACTTGTAATGCTCAAATGAATCAGTTCACAAGATGAAAACATTTTATTTGAAATAAAACATTTTGAACCTACAGCTTTGTGTGGTGTGTTTTAGGAATTCCTAGTTAATTAAACCTGCAATGGGCTGTCTGTAAAAATGGGACCGTGTGAATTATCTAGGTGTGGCCTACACAATAGGCCTTATGATAAGAATGTGGAGTACGTTTGGGAATGGGTGAATGTGTATTAGCCACATAGGTCCACATACACAATATATAGCATCTATTACAATGTACTGTCTGTGAAAAAAGAAAAAATGGTGTGGTGTGACACATAAAACAATAGGCCAGATGTCCAGAGATGTTTCAGTTAAAGAGTCTGGGGGCTGTAAATCCCAAAAAAGAATTTCATTTAAAAAGGTGCAGTACATTTCAGCTGCCAGAAAAGATCACATAGTCTCTATAGCTTGTAACATCTGCACCTCTTCTTCAGACATGGTGAGTAGATATGAGTCTTACTTTTTAAAAATATTGGTTATGTAATGTTTCTGTCTCTGAATTTATGATTGTCTTTAAAAATAAAAGCAGAAACCGGGGGTTCCAAATAGGCTGTCTCTTACAAAACGAAGACAGCAAAGAAAGTTAAAAGGTATGTTGTGTGTTTTTTAATTTGCCAGTAGCCATGCTCTTTATAATGTGTCGTATGTTTTTTTTTTAAATATTAAAGACCAGGAAACTGCTACAAAGCAGATCACGCAGTCTTTAGACGGTGAGGAGGCCATATCAGAACCATGTGCTTCAGACACCAACTTGGTGAGTAGGTATGAGTCTTACTTTTTAAAAATATTGGCTGTGTAATGTTTCTGTCTCTGAATTTATGATTGTCTTTAAAAATAGGAGCAGAAACCAGGGTTTCCAAATAGGCTCTCTCTTACAAAACGAAGACAGCAAAGAAAGTTAAAAGGTATGTCATGTGTTTTTTAATTTTCCAGCAGCTATGCTCTTCATAATGTGCTCAACCTTTAATCTTTTTTATTTTAGACCAAGAAGGTGCTACAAAACAAGATGAACAGCCTAATCAACAGACGGTACCTTACAGAAAGCCAAAAGACAAGCAAAATAGTGAGTATTCAGGCTTTATCCCTCCGCCTAGATTTTAAGGCCGCTGTAAAAGAAAAAAAGTATTAGCCACTACGTTTTCTTTTTCAGATCAAGAAAATGTTAGAAAATCAGCGACTATGGGAGAGAAGCCTAACAGGAAAAGAACATACAGCGAGAGTTTTTCTGATGGTGAATCTACACACGTCGCTATATCTTCTTAGATATAGCAGCAGCGTTTGATTCGGTAAATCACGAGATACTCATTACACGGTTGAAGGAAAAAGGCATCGGTAGTTCAGCACTGGAATGGTGTAAATCTTACCTGGACACCATAATGCAATATGTAAAATCTGCAACAGGAGAATCAAATCTCTTCCATCAAAAACGAGGTGTGCCACAAGGGTCATCTCTCATGTTTAACATCTACATGCAGCCTATCTGCAATATCATCAGATCATTCAACGTGAAATGTATGATATATGCAGATGATATCCTACTTTATATGCCATTTTCTACAATGCAATTAGATCTACTGCCCATAATAAATTGCTTCAATGCAGTATCAGAATGGTTTCTCTCACAGAACCTCCGCATCCAACACAAGAAAACTGAGGTTCTCTTTGTTACGAGAGACCCTAACTTCATTCCACCATCACATATAAGTGTTAAAGGAGCTGATCTATCCACCAAAGAAACAATAAGATACCTTGGAGTCACGCTGGACCATCATCTCAATATGAAAACACACGTAAACAATATTACAAAAGCTGTGTACTTCAAAATACGCACACTCAGGCATCTACGCTCATTACTGGACCCAGACGATTTTAGAACCATCTTCCAGGCACTCATCTTACCGCATTTCGATTTCGCCAATTCAATCCTACAAGGTCTCCCACAATCCACCCTAAGTTCTCTTCAACTTGCCATGAACACTGCTGCAAGGGTTCTACAAGGAGCGTCCAGGAGTGAGCATGTGACACCAATCCTCAAACTGCTTCACTGGCTCCCGATACAAGGCAGGCTCATATTCAAAACCCTAATTCTCACATACAAGGCCATCCATGGTTTGTCTGCAAACTCACTAACTGATCTCACACAAACATTACCACCAACTAGATCCAGAAGACAAATAGCGATAAACACCCTAATAATGCCGAAGGCCATAACAACTTGTAGCCGATCAACAGCGAACAGAGCCTTCATGTTTTGCGCCCCAAAACTCTGGAACTCCCTACCACCCGAAATTCGTGCCATAACTGACATAGTCCAATTCAGAAAGGCCCTCAAACATAACCTATTCATCAAATACTACCCTACATAAAGTGCAAAATTTTCACTACAAACTTAGTCACATTCCCTCCTTTCCCAAGCACTATTGATAATTATACATAAATACCTCTCTCATGTGTTCGAATTAACAGATCAATATTCTAGGTATATAGTTTTATCCCCATATTATCCAAGTTTATCGTATCCAAGTTTATCTTCCTGTTTTATGTAAAACCGAGCAGCCTGTTGTTCTGGTCTTTGGTTCTCTGTAAACCGTGCTGATTGTAAATAGCGCGGTATATAAAAAATTGAAATAAATAAATAAGAGCAATCAGCTCCGTACCGAAAGCCAAAAGACAAGCAAAATAGTAAGTATACAGGTTTTATCCAACTCCTAAATTTTTAAGGCCGCTGTAAAAGAAAAAAAAGTATTAGCCTCTACGTTTTCTTTTTCAGATCGAGAAAATGTTAGAAAATCAGCGACTATGGGAGAGAAGTCTAACAGGAAAAGATCATACAGCGAATCTACACACGCTGATACAGAATACGGAGAGCGTGGTGAAAGCCGTGTCTTTGATCAGTGTTTCAGAGGACAGAACAAATAATCTTGCATTAGGCACCGCTGAAGAATCAGAACCAGTTAGCTATGTTCGGTTTGTGAAAAGGTGGGATTGTAAATTGGACAAGTTTAATGGTGTAATTTATTCAGTGGAATTTCGGTTTATTAATTTAGACAGGGTAACATCATTATCTGAGGCTCAATTCGCCATTCAGCAGGGTATTCAGCATATTCTGGATGACGTTAGCAGCAGGGTTTCACCTGGTGATTATGTACAGGTGCATCTACATTCATCTCTTTTTCACAATTCCTTGTATTCTGGAAAGTTAAACCCCGAAGCATTAGATGTTGACGATTTCTTAGACCAGATCGCTAAACTCCTTCAGAGTCACAGAGAAATACAGGTTTGTGATATATTCTGTGTTGTTGTACTTGTCATAAAAAATCAGGGTGGAGGAGCTCGTAGGGTCTTAAAGACTATACCGTTTAGCCAAATGATTCATAAGAAAAGGCTGTATTTGATAGACTTGAATAACACTGATCATAACCTGTGTTTTGCAGGTAGCCTCACAGCCCTCATGTCACAGGTAAAAATGACCGATGTCGAAATGTTAGAAGGTGCTAAAAAACTACATAATGAATTGGGATGGCCGGTACATAGAAAAGTCATGCTCGATGATGTAGAAATATTTGAACAGCATTTAAAGATAAACATACGCGTTGTGCTTTACACAAATTCATGGGTTTGTTTTAAGACATCAGACAGACCTGTGTTCCCTAAGACTGTGTTCCTGTTGCTACACGATGCCCATTTCTATGGTATAACCGATGCCAAAAAATTTTATGGGGAGCGCAACTTCTGTAGTTAAAGGTCAGAAACCGTACAGTCACGATCATAATTGCACATTATGGTGCCGTCTTTGTTTGACACTAACGTGTGCAAATAATGTTGGTGTACAACAGAGATGTCCTAATTGCAAACTCTTTTGTCGTTCTAAAGAGTGTTTAGATTGTCGCGTACCGCCCCTGGTGTCCAGTGGACATAGGGGTAGGTTGGACACAAAGATATTTTTTATATGAGAGGAGGTTCCTTTAAGAGCCAGGTGCAGCCTGGTCTTAGTAGTTCAGCTCCTGTTAAGAAGTAAATTGTGAATGCAGAGTAGAGGGATAACATAGGCTTTTATTTCCCTTTACGCAAAAGATTCAGGTGGGTCACAACATAGAGGAAAATGTCCTTTACTTCAGGAATGAAACAAACTCATGGTAAAGAAAAACTGTTATGCTTCACAGTTGCAACAAGGATTAATTAAGGCTTCCTAGAGTAACTCAACCGTTTCAGTACTCTTCTTCCTTTTCGCATACAAGTAACACTCTGGAGGCAGTATATATATTTACAAGTCTAGCAGTGATTCTAAACTGCTGGTAATGCATAGAGAACAGTCCATCTCCTCTTGAGACAGAAGACTAGGCTCCACAAATTCCACTTGCATCGGCTCTGAGTCACAGTTATCCCTTTCTGTATCTGGGGTTTCTCTGGCTATTGTTTCTGGCCAGTCGCTATTCTTATTCTCTGGCTGTTTGTAGAGTTCTTCTAAAGTTTGCCAGTGAGCGTGGCCTACCTTTGTGCTTTTACCATCTGGGTTATACAAGGTAGGTTTACTTTCCTTTCTTGTGAGACGAGCATTGCTTTTAAAAGGGCACTTATAAGGTGAGCTTTTTCTCATAAAAACAGAGTCAGCATACCTTGGCTTCCAGCAGCATGTAGAACAGGAACTTTCTCCTTCTGGTAGTTCTCCAGCGCTGCAATCCTCGCGCCAGTCTTTTCCCTGAAAGCTCTTGTTACCTTTCAGACTGGTCACTGGTTCCTCTGGTAAGCGCAGGCCTCTTTCCAAGCCTAACTTCTGGCTTCTTCCTTCAGCACTGCTCTGCTTCCCAAAGTGACTGTTCCTTGGCTCAGCATTGCTTTCCCATTCACTCCTAGGGCTTAGCTCAATGCTCCTGGTGCTTCCTTCTTCTTGGCCCTTGCTCGTGGTGCATTTCTCTTGCATGGCTTTGCTCCTGGTGCTTCTCTCTGGTCCACCTCTACCTCCACCTCCCTTCCAGTCTCCAGCCTCTTGCTTATAAAGCTCTCCTGAGTTTGAGCTTTCTGGGCTGTTTGTCAGGTGGTGTCGATTAGCTAGGTGTGTCCAGTCAGCCTCTGTGAGTGCACGTCTGCTCCTTCTAGCTGCTCTGTGCGGGAATTGCATCCCGTGCACATCTTTTATATTATGAAAAACGGCTTCTTTTCTTGCATCTTTGCTTCCATCAGCTCCTGCTGCATGACATATCCCCCCTTCTTAAAATATTATGGGCTGAGGCCTCTTCCTCCCTACAGCACGTAATCCGGGACATCGCATCCGCATTATAATGGAGCTTTTCTGCTCTGTGCTCTACTCTGTAGTCATATGGTTGCAATGCCATATAGTTGGATAGTTTTTCTATGGATGCCACCAGAGCCAATCTTTCGTGCCACTGTCGGAGGAAGTTCACGTGATAGACCTGGTTATGTCCCTTTTTGTCCTGAATTAAATATGAAGCCGGACTCATGGGTTTGACCACTGTAAAAGATCCCTTCCATTGAGCTTCAAATTTTGGGGTCGGTCCGGACACCAGAACTATCACTTTCTCCCCTACCTCCAGTTGCCTCGGTTTTGTATGTCTGTCGTAATATCTTTTTTGCTTTTGTTGGCTATCTTTCAATTTTTCCTCTGCCAGACGAGAAGTCCGCTTTAGACGACTCCTCAAACTTCTCAGAAATTGTGGTACTCCCACTTCAGCTTCTACTGGTTCCGTCCACTGTTCCCGTAAGATGTCCAGCACTCCCCTCGGCGCTTGTCCGTATATCAGTTTGTAGGGCGAGATGCCCAGGGAACTTTGTGTTCGATCCCTACAAGCATATAGTATGAAGGGTAGCATGGTATCCCACTCTGTCATTTCCACGTCCAAAGCACGTCGAAGCATCTGCTTTATGCTTTGGTTCATTCTCTCAACTAAACCATTGCATTGGGGATGATAGGCAGTCGTCTTGAGATGGTGAATGCCGAAGGCGTCCCATACCTGGGCCAAGTACCTGGACATAAAATTGCTGCCGCGGTCCGTCAATACTTCCCGAGGGAATCCCACCTCACAAAACAGCTTTATCAATTCACTAGCGATGGATTTTGCTGAGATGTTCCTTAGGGGCACAGCCCACGGGAAACGTGTGGCTTGATCAATGATAACAAGTATATATTGAAATCCTCTTGGCGTTTTGATAAGAGGTCCCACTATATCCATGGCGAGCCTTTTAATCGGTTCCGAAATTACCGGCATTAGAAGTAAGGGTACCTCAGGTGGTCGTACAGGAGTTACTCGTTGACAAGAGGCACAAGACTCACAAAAACGAGTGGTTTCCCTAAAGACGCCTGGCCAATAAAATCGTGCCCGTATTTGATCAAGGGTCCCTTGTGCATCCTTGTGGCCTCCTACGGGGTGATCATGGGCTAGGCGCAGAACCAAAGATTTGAAGGTATTTGGTACTACTAGCTGCTCCCGAATATTTCCGGACCGAAGGTCTCTACTTTCCCTGTACAGTATGTCTTCCTTTATAACGAATCTGGGGAAGGTATCCTTCTCTTCTTGAGCGTGCTCAAAAGCGCGGGTCAGGGCAGGATCTGTTCTTTGTTCCTTTTTAAAGGAGGGGAATTTTTCAACTAATTCAGAGGGTACCCAGGGCATTCCCTTTCCCGCCTCAAGCTCAGCTCTACCCTGAGAGCGACACTTTCTTTCCTTCCATTTCTCCGCTTTTGACTTTCTTTCCTTCCCAGAGGGGACATTTATCAAACCTTCATGAGAAGGGAGGTCATCCGACGGTGCTTCTCGGGAACAAGAGGGGATTTCGGCGGTTTTTGCTTGCGTACGAGTTGAAACCAGAGCTTCCCTGGGAAATATGGCCTTTTTTGATTTCTCCAAAAGAGGACTGGGAACTGCTCTAACCTTAGAGGGGGTGCAAGTGGATACAAAAACTTCCTGTGGAGACAAGCCTTCTTCCAGACCTCTTCTAAACTGAGGCCAGTCTCTACCTAGCACTAGCTCGTGAGGTAGATTTGGTATTACAGCAATCAACATTTCCTTTTCAATACCTAAGCCTTTTACAAATAGCTTGTATACCGGATAATGTGTGGTAGCCCCATGTATGCACTTTATTTTTACTTTTCCTGCTGGCTGATCGGGTACAGACTCACCATGCTCCTTGATCAAAGACCATAATTTGTGGGAGATCATGGTCTGATCTGCGCCAGAGTCTAAAAGTGCTTTAACATCAATGCCTTGTATCTTTACACTTAACAAAAACCCCTCACGTATTGCTTTCATATTTTCCCCAATGAGAGCAGTACGCATGTAACATTCATTCTTTAAGTGACCCCTTTTCCCACACGAGAAACATCTTTTAGAAGGTTCCTTTAACATAGGAGTAACATTTTTCAAACCCTTATGTGAACAGCGTGAGAGACTTTCTGATGTCTGCCTTTCCATACCAACTGCCAACTTTGGAGTCTCCACCTTTGATTGGGTGGCCAATTCTGTTTCCAAATAACGCTCTGTTAGCGCAATGGCTTCAGCAGTGGTGTGACAATTTTGCAAAATAAGGAAGTTCTGCACACTTTTGGGAACTGCAGACATGTATTGTTCCAATACTATCAGATCCATTAAAGTACTCACTGTTTTTTCGTCAGGTTTTAACCATTTTGTAGCCAAATTGCTAATTCTATGTCCTAGAGCCTTAGGCGTCTTGCCTACCTTAAGACGAGTGGCTCGTAATAAACGATTGTATACAAAGGGTGTGAGGCCTAGGCGATCCCTGATGGCCTTGACCACCTCTTCATAATTTTTGGCCAGAGCTGACAGCGGCTCCCCTGTGAGAGATGCTGCCAGGCGAATTGCCCATTGCTCTTTCGGCCAGTTCGCCGACTGTGCAGTTCTATCAAAAGAATCAATGAAATCATCCACGTTGTCGGTGGCAGTTAACTTTACCACGGACAAGGTGTCACATGTCCATTGTCCGACCGGACGATTACCCAGTTCAGGATTCGGTCCATGCTGTGTGTTGGCTCTCTCCAGCGACTCTTTCTGCTGGGCCAGCCATGCCTCCATCATTTGTAGGATAGGCTTCTGCTGCTCATGCATGGCTAGAATTGCCTGCCTCTGGGTCTGGCAAGCCAATTCTCCTTGCCTATCGAATTGGAGAGCCATCCAGGCGCACAGCTCCATGATGATTCCTGATACCGGTGTTGCGTCAGCTTTGGAAAAGATGTTGCTGCTCCGCCTTGCAGCTCTCTGCCTCAGGTGCCAGCAACACGATACTTCCCACTCTGATCCAAGTGTCTCCTTCTACTCCAGGTTTTTGCTGCTCCACTCTGGGTTTTTGCCGCTCCACTCCGGGTTTTTGCCTCTCCACTCCGGGGTTTTTTTTTTTTTTTTTGAACCTTGGAGTTAGTTTCTTTCTTTATTTTCCTTCTTACAGTTGTAAGACCCAAAATCCAAACAACTACGCCATTTATGTTGCGTACCGCCCCTGGTGGCCAGTGGTCATAGGGGTAGGTTGGACACAAAGATATTTTTTATATGAGAGGAGGATCCTTTAAGAGCCAGGTGTAGCCTGGACTTAGTAGTTCAGCTCCTGTTAAGAAGTAAATTGTGAATGCAGAGTTAGAGGGATAACATAGGCTTTTATTTCCCTTTACGCAAAAGATTCAGGTGGGTCACAA
Organism: Ichthyophis bannanicus; assembly: GCA_033557465.1. Lineage (NCBI taxonomy): Eukaryota > Metazoa > Chordata > Amphibia > Gymnophiona > Ichthyophiidae > Ichthyophis > Ichthyophis bannanicus. The sequence continues at coordinate 486,746,392 of CM066031.1, forward strand.
CATAGAGGAAAATGTCCTTTACTTCAGGAATGAAACAAACTCATGGTAAAGAAAAACTGTTATGCTTCACAGTTGCAACAAGGATTAATTAAGGCTTCCTAGAGTAACTCAACCGTTTCAGTACTCTTCTTCCTTTTCACATACAAGTAACACTCTGGAGGCAGTATATATATTATTTACAGGTCTAGCAGTGATTCTAAACTGCTGGTAATGCATAGAGAACAGTCCATCTCCTCTTGAGACAGAAGACTAGGCTCCACAAATTCCACTTGCATCGGCTCTGAGTCAGAGTTATCCCTTTCTGTATCTGGGGTTTCTCTGGCTATTGTTTCTGGCCAGTCGCTATTCTTATTCTCTGGCTGTTTGTAGAGTTCTAAAGTTTGCCAGTGAGCGTGGCCTACCTTTGTGCTTTTACCATCTGGGTTATACAAGGTAGGTTTACTTTCCTTTCTTGTAAGACGAGCATTGCTTTTAAAAGGGCACTTATAAGGTGAGCTTTTTCTCATAAAAACAGAGTCAGCATACCTTGGCTTCCAGCAGCATATAGAACAGGAACTTTCTCCTTCTAGTAGTTCTCCAGGGCTGCAATCCTCGCGCCAGTCTTTTCCCTGAAAGCTCTTGTTACCTTTCAGTCTGGTCACTGGTTCCTCTGGTAAGCGCAGGCCTCTTTCCAAGCCTAACTTCTGGCTTCTTCCTTCAGCACTGCTCTGCTTCCCAAAGTGACTGTTCCTTGGCTCAGCATTGCTTTCCCATTCACTCCTAGGGCTTAGCTCAATGCTCCTGGTGCTTCCTTCTTCTTGGCCCTTGCTCGTGGTGCATTTCTCTTGCATGGCTTTGCTCCTGGTGCTTCTCTCTGGTCCACCTCTACCTCCACCTCCCTTCCAGTCTCCAGCCTCTTGCTTATAAAGCTCTCCTGTGTTTGAGCTTTCTGGGCTGTTTGTCAGGTGGTGTCGATTAGCTAGGTGTGTCCAGTCAGCCTCTGTGAGTGCACGCCTGCTCCCTCTAGCTGCTCTGTGCGGGAATTGCATCCCGTGCACATCTTTTATATTATGAAAAACGGCTTCTTTTCTTGTATCTTTGCTTTCATCAGCTCCTGCTGCATGACAAGATAGACACACGTATTTGACTCTGAAAAATGAAGTGTCGTGTTTATCTAAGATACTGTGCCAGAAATGTGAGTCTTATGTGGACAAGAAACATAAGTGCAAGGGCCGGCATTGTAAACTATGTCGTGAATCCCTAACCGGGGATGGCGTCCACTTATGTTTTAGGACCCCTATTGGTAAAACTGAAACATCTGAAAAGTATATTTTTTGTGATTGTGAATGTATGCAAGAAACAGGCTGTCATGTCCCTAATTACATATATGTGACTGACTTAAATGATGAAAGAAACTGGGAATTCAAGGGTCTCGAATGTATGTCTGCCTTTATACAGATTTTTTGTGACAAAAAATTTAAAGGCTACACCTTCATAGCCCATAATTCCAAAGGTTATGACGGGTATTTTGTTCTTAAACAACTGCTTAAGGAAAAGATGAACACAGGGCTGCTGGTTCAAGGTGCTAAACTTTTACAAATTACCGTTGAACCTTTAGCTATCCGTTTTATAGACTCTCTAAATTTCCTGCCTATGAAATTTAGCAAACCTTCGCAAGCCATGGGTTTTACAGGTAGCAAGGGGTACTTTTCACACTTTTTTAATACTCTGGAAAATCAAAATTATGTGGGCCCCATGCCGGGTGTTGAACATTACGGTGTGGATAACATGTTGCCTGAAGAAAAAGAGGAATTTTTACAATGGTACAAGGACAATCAGCATAAAACTTTTAATTTGCAAAAAGAGTTGGCTTATTACTGCCAGCAGGATGTATCTATTTTGCGGCAGGCCTGTGTTCTCTACCGAGCTGAAATCATGAAAATGACAGAGAAAGAAGTGTTTGTAGAGCAGGGTGACATCTCAGAAATTCTAACAAGATGTTTAGACTCTTTCCAATATATAACCCTTGCATCTGTATGTATGGCTATGTTCAGATTAATGTTTTTAGAACCCAAGACTGTGGCACTCATTCCGCCAGATAACTATCACCGGCAGACAAAGAGATATTCATCCCCCTCTATACAATGGCTGTTGTATGTAGAGGTCAAAGAAAACATACAGATCACACATGCTCTGAAAGGTGGCGAAAAAAAGGTGGGGTCTTATTTTCTTGATGGCTATGCAGTGATCGATGGGGTAGAAGGTAAAATTAGACTTACCTGCTAATTGTTGTTCCTGGAGTGGAACCAGTCTAGTCCCGAAACCTCTGGGTTCCCCATCTGATCTAGCAGCTTGGAGACTGAGAAACTCCTCCTTTTTGTGACATCAGCAGTATATCTGTCCGGTATCCGCCCTCTGTCACCAGTAATCTATTGACAAAGCAGACTCACCGGAGAAACAAGTAAGAAACCATGCAATTAAACAAGCCAAACAAAACTATCTGCACTCCCAAGTACTGAAAAGCAACATAACTCCCCCTTCAAAACTGTGACTTGTAAACTTGAACAGGCCACTCCCTCACCCCACCAAGAGGATAGGAAGCCCCAACAGAAAAGCATTACCTGTGCCCCTTTGAAATTCTGATTCCTGCCTCTCTTTTTTAATACAAGCGTTGGCTTACCTGTGAATCACGACAGCCTTCCTGATTATATCCGTTTGCCCAAGAAACCTGGGAGGGATACGGGACTAGACTGGTTCCACTCCAGGAACAACAATTAGCAGGTAAGTCTAATTTTACCTTCCTGATCATGTCCCCAGTCTAGTCCCGAAATCTCTGGGTCCGTACCAGAGTAGTGAAAAACTCAAACACGGAAGGGACCTGGCAAACCAGCCTTAAGCACTGCTGACCCAAACGAGGTCTCCTCCTCCCTGTGCACGTCCAGACAATAGTGCTTAACAAAAGAATTCAAAGATGACCACGTCGCCGCCTTACAAATCTCTACCGGCGACACTAAACGCACTTACGCCCAGGAAGTAGCCTGCGCTCTAGTGGAATGTGCCCGCAGACCTTCCGGTATGACCTTACCTTTTAAGATATAAGCCGACGCAATGGCTTCTTTGATCCAGCGCGCAATGGACGCCTTTGACACCGCCTCTCCCTTTCTCTGACCTGCGAACAGAACAAAAAGTCTGTCCGACTTCCGAAAAACCTCCGTCCGACTGAGATACTTCCTCAAAGCCCGCCGGACATCCAACAGATGCAGATTTCTCGATGACTGACCCTTCTCACCATCAGAAAACACCAGTAAAGAAATCTCCTGGTTAACATGGAACGCTGAGACCACTTTTGGGAGAAAAGCCGGCACAGGTCGTAAAACGACCTTAGTCGCAAATAAGGACAGGTAGGGCTCCCTACAGGAAAGAGCCTGCAACTCCGACACCCGCCTAGCCGAGCAGACCGCCAGCAAAAATGCGACTTTCAGCGTAAGATCCTTCAGTGAAGCACGTGCCAATGGCTCAAAGGGGTCCCGTTCCAACGCATCGAGAACAAGGGGCAAATGCCATCTAGGAACTATCTGTCTTGCTGGAGGCCTAGCGAGCGCCACCGCTCGGAGGAACCGCTTCACATCCCGCTGAATACCGAGCGGCTGACCCGCCACCCTGCCTTGGTAACAAGACAGGGCAGCCACCTGAACTCACAAGGACACCGCCGCTAGGCCTTTGTCGAAACCGTCCTGCAGAAACTCCAAAATCTGCGGCAGAGTAGCCTTCAATGCCTCACTCTTCCGTTCCGCGCACCACGCTTCGAAGACTCTCCAGACCCGGACATAAGCCAGTGACGTAGACCGCTTCCTGGACTGTAACAAGGTCGCGATAACCGAGCCCGAGTACCCTCGAGCTTTCAACCGAGCCCTTTCAATAGCCAGGCTGTAAGCGAGAATCGAGCCACGTGAGGCATGAAGAGAGGACCCTGAGACAGAAGGTCCGCCCGACAGGGAAGTCGCCAGGGTTTTGCCACCAACAACCTTATCAGATCCCCATACCAGGGACGACGCGGCCAATCCGGCGCTATCAAGATCACGCGACCCCTGAACTTCTCTATCCTTTGCAGGACCCTTCCTACCAGGACCCACGGAGGAAAAACATACAGCAGGTGCCCCTCCGGCCACACCTGCATGAGGGCATCCAACCCCTTGGACATCCGTTCCCTGCGCCGGCTGAAGAAACGGTTGGCCTTCGCGGAGGCGAAGGTCGCCATGAGATCCATGACCGGCGACCCCCATCTGCGAACAATCATTTCGAAGACTTCGATATTCAGGATCCATTCCCCTGGATCTACACGCACGCGGCTTAGAAAATCGGCCTCCACATTGTCTACCCCTGCGATATGTGCCACCAACAGGTCCAAGAGATTCGCCTCCACCCAGGCACACAGCACTGTGGCCTCCGCCTCTAACGCCACACTGATGGTGTGCCCCCTTCTTGTTGATATACGCTACTGTTGTTGTGTTGTCGGACAACACCCTGACCGCTCGTCCGGCGAGCAACAGCCGGAACTCCAGCAGAGCCAGATACACCGCTCGTAACTCCAGGCGGTTGATCGCCCACGACTGCTCCTGAGGATCCCAGCGCCCCTGCACAAAACTGCCCTGACAATGAGCTCCCCATCCCAGTAAGCTGGCATCGGTCATCACCGCCAACCAGGATGGCGTTTCCAAGGCCGTCCCGCGTTCCAACGACTGGGGAAGCAACCACCAAAGCATAGCCTGATGGGCCTCCTCCGGGCATATCAATTTCCGGGACAAGGGATCCAGCTGATGCGACCATCGGCGAAGCAACGCTCTTTGTAAGGGTCTCATGTGGGCCCTCGCCCACGGAACCGTCTCTATTGCTGCCGCCATGGTGCCCAATACTTGCAGGTAGTGTCATGCCGAGGGAGCTTTTCTCTTCAGGAACCCCCTCAGCAGCTGGCGCAGGCCTCGCGCTCGCTGCTCTGTGAGGAACACTCTCCCGATCCGGGTGTCAAAATGCGCACCCAGGTACTCCAGATTCTGAGACGGCGTCAATTGACTTTTTGCCAAATTGACCACCCAACCGAGGCTTTCCAAGAAAGACACCACCCGGGCCGTGACCCACTCGCTCTCGGCTTGCAACTTCGCCCGAATCAATCAATCATCCAGGTAGGGATGAACGAGAATGCCTTCCTTGCGTAGAGCTGCCGCCACCACTACCATAACCTTGCTGAACACCCTCGGTGCTGTGGCTAGTCCAAACGGCAACACTTGGAACTGATAATGCCCGAAAGGCACCACGAATCTGAGAAATTTGTAATGCTCTTGACTTATGGGAATATGCAGATATGCTTCCGACAAGTCCAGGGACGTGAGATACTCTCCCCGCTGTACTGCTACTATGACGGAGCACAGAGTTTCCATGTGAAAATGTGACACTCGCAGACAACGATTGACGCCTTTGAGATCCAGAATCGGTCGAACGCCGCCGTCTTTCTTCGGTACAATGAAATAAATGGAGTAATGACCGCACCCAGACTGGTCTGCGGGGACAGGGGCTATCGCCCTGAGGTCCAGCAACCTTTGCACAGTCTCCCGCAGTGCCGCGCACTTTGCTGCCGACCTGCCCGGAGACAGTACGAAGGAGTCCCGCACTGGCCGGAGGAACTCCAGGGCATAACCCTCGCGAACGACCTCCAGCACCCACTGATCTGTGGTGATTTGGGCCCAGGCTGAGTAGAACTCCTGCAAACGTCCCCCTACAGGAGGAAGGGATGACTGGGCCCCCCTCATCTCATTGCGATTTCTTGAAGGTAGAGGCGGTGGAGGAGGAAGAGGGACCAGATCCTCTGCCGGCTCCCCGGAAGCCACGAAACCCCTGGTTTCTATTGAGGAAACGCCCCCGCTGGCTCTGAAAAAACCTCTGGGAGCGAAAATGGCGGAAGTCCCGAAACTGTCCTCTGCCACTTGGGGCCCCCCCGAGCTGACTTAGGCTTGTCCTCCGGTAGCCTCCCACCTTTGGACTCGCCGAGATCCTTAACCAGCTTTTCTAAGTCTTCTCCGAAAAGCAGACGGCCTTTAAAGGGAAGCTTACTCAGCCTAGCCTTAGAGGAGCTATCCGCTGCCCAATTGCGTAGCCATAGGTACCGCCGGGCCGCCACCGCTGAAGCCATGCTCTTGGACAGCCCTTGCATAAGATCGTAATGAACATCCTCTAGGTAAGCCGCCCCTGACTCCAGACCCTCCAAGGAACTGGGCTGACCCTCTTGCACTTGCTGAGCCCAGCAGAGACAGGCCCTGGCCACCCATGCTCCGCAAATAGCCGCCTGCAGGGAGACGGCATTAACGTCGAAGACCTGCCTCAACAGAACATCCAACTTTCAGTCTTGACCGTCTTTGAGGGCCGCACTACCTTCCACCGGAATCGTTGTCTTTTTGGTTACAGCTGAGACTGCAGCGTCCACTTTGGGCGATCTAAAAACCTCCTTATCCTGATCCAACAATGGATACAGGCGCCCCATGACTCTAGAGACTTTCAACGGAGCTTCCGGGACGTTCCACTCTTCTTGAATCATTTCTTGAAACACCCTGTGTACCGGGAAGGCTCTTTGAGACTTCCTAAACACCTGTAACAGGGGGTCTTCCAAGGTGTCATCATCCCCGGAACCTGGAACCGGCATATTGAGTGCCTTAAGAGCTTCTACAATGAGCGCTGGCAGCTCCTCTCTTCTAAAGACTCTCACAACTCTAGCTTGATCTTCCCTTTCTGAGATCTTGCCCTCTTCAAGCTCCTCCTGCAACGCCAGGTCTTGGCTCTCCTCGTCCGACAGCTGGTCCACGGACTGACCTGCTTGCTCAGGCAAGTCCCCTTGACATCGCGGTCTCTTCCCCCCGCTAGGAGGGCCCTCACCCTGTGGGGACGCCGAGCGCTTTCTTGCCCCACCGAGGTCCGACGAGACCCCCTGCTGCAGGGCAGTGCCCCCAACTGCCTGTTGCAACAATGCTACAAACTGAGGAGAGAAAATGGAAGTGAGCTCCCTAGGGAAGCCTGCCTGCACTGAAGGCCCGCCCGAGCCAGCAGAAGGCCCAGCCGCAGGCTCCTCCTGCGGGAGCTCAGGGCCCAGGAGAGCCAAGGCATCCTGCGCCAATCCCGGACCCTCGCCCGGCTGCCCTGGAGCCGGCGCCAGATCCGCAGCTTCCCCCACACAGGCCTTGCAGACTCCAGCAACTGAGCCTTTTTGAGCCCCACATACCACACACAGGGGCCTTGAAGGCATTGTGCACAATAAGCAACCAGGCAGGGATTAAAATAAGCAGCTAATAAAACCCCCGGGGTAGCCCAGTGCACTCCAGAGGCACGCTGTAATTTTAAAGCAAAAAACAAAAGAAAACTTTGTGCAGATCATCAGTCAATTACCATTCACTTTGAACACTCCTGTCTGCACCGTATAAATAAGGAATGTCCAAACCGGAGCCCCGTGTAGCTGATTGCACAGGGCCTTCAACCAGGCCCCACCGCCGCCACGCGGTCGGGCCGAGAGCTGAAAAAGCGCGCCAAAAAGGCCGCGCTAAGAACAGACACCTTACCTCAAGGCCTGAACCTGCAGGAGAGTGAATCGCCGTGGGGACGTTGACCGCCTCAAATCCCGGTCCAACTGACCCCGCCGGACTGAAGCATATCCCGCTGAATCCACACCTCCAAACTAGAAGGAGCGTGAGTGTGAGGGGTCCCGGAGCCGCCAAACACGCTGACGGGCAAGTCGTCCGTGTGGCGCCGGCCGGCTCCGCTCTCGGCACAATTCTCTGTTGATGAGAGCCGCACTGTCAATCCGCTTAAATACAAGGGCTGCCACGCTTCAGGCAAAGCCTCTGGCTTAGCAGACCCTTGTACCCTTACAGTTCAAGGCAAGAGTGAGTCCGGCCGCGGGGGAGGGGGGGGGCAGGAAAGAGAATAGCCTTAAAGCAAAAGAGGAAAGAAAAACTGAAGGAGCTGATCTGTTACAAGACTTAAAGCCACAGACCCCTAGAAAAAAAAGGAATTCCCTTATGAAACCAATTAAATCTACTGCTGACTTCTAATTGTTTCCCCAGTAAGCCCAGACCACGGGCTTCAATCTATCCAGCTGCTTGGAGACTGAGGTAACTGGTGACAGAGGGCGGATACCGGACAGATATACTGCTGATGTCACAAAAAGGAGGAGTTTCTCAGTCTCCAAGCTGCTAGATCAGATGGGGAACCCAGAGGTTTCGGGACTAGACTGAGGACACGATCAGGAAACAGCTTTTGAATTTAATGGTTGTTTTCATCATGGCTGTCCGAGCTGTTATAACGATAAAGACCAGAATCCTGTAGCAGCCACGACCTATGGTTTTCTTTATTACAAAACACAGCTAAAAGCTGCATTCCTGGAAAGCTGGGGGTTCAAGGTCATAAGTCTATGGGAGCATGAGTGGAAGCGGATGGTGAAAGAAAATGACGGGGGCTGTGCAGATTTCCTGGCTGACTCCGCATTACCGCAACCTCTGATTCCATGAGATGCCCTTTTTGGGGGTAGAACAAATGCCATATGTCTGTACCACAAAACAAAACCTGGGGAAAAAATACACTACTATGATTTTACCAGCCTATACCCTTTTGTCAATAAAACAAAGGAATATCCAATAGACCATCCACAAATCATTTATGACAAATTTGGCCCCCTACAAAATACTTTGGTTTTATAAAAGCAAAAGTATATCCTCCACAAAAGCTTTTTTTCCTGGTGTTACCCATACGTTTGGGCGGTAAGCTCATGTTTCCACTGTGTCATACGTGTGACACAAGGCAACAGGAAATGTGTGCCCACACGGATGAGGAGAGAGCTTTTGTGGTGACATGGTGTACTGTGGAGATGAATTTAGCCATTGCAAAAGGGTATGTGGTTGTTCAAATCTATGAAATCTGGCATTTCAAGCAAAAATCTGATAATCTCTTTTCCGAATACATCAAAATGCACCTTCGTCAAAAACAAGAGGCTTCTGGCTACTCTTGATGGTGCAATGATACTGAAAAACAAAATTTGTACATAGCTGATTTCTTTAGAAAAGAGGGGATGTGTTAGTGTGCAGACCAGATTAATGTAAACCCTGCTAAGCGCCAAATAGCAAATAGTTTCTTAAATTCCCTGTGGGGTAAATTTGGTCAAAGAACAAATCTGCCTACTACAAGCATTATGAGAGAACCTGATGATCTCTTTAAATATCTGTTTTCTCCTGAATTCAAGGTTTCATCATGCGATTTTATTGATGATGAAACAGCCTGTGTGTCTTGGAGGCACTCAAAAGACCGCTGTATATTGTCGGGTAGCACCAACGTTTTTATTGCCTGTTTTACAACGGCTTATGCATGCCTGGAGTTGTACAATCTTCTAGATAGTTTGCAAGAGTGCTGTCTGTACCATGATACAGATTCTGTGATATTTCTAAGTCGAGAGGGTGATTGGAACCCATCTTTGGGTGATTATTTAGGTGAGCTCACAAGTGAGATACCCTCAGATGAACATATCACAGTTTGTATCAGTGGGGCCTAAAACATATGGTTACAAGCTGTCAAGCGGGAAGACCTGTATGAAAGTGAAAGGGATTACGTAGAAAACTGCCAGAAAATCAATTTCAATAGTTTGAAAGATCTAGTTTTGGACTACAAGCCTGGGGCAGCAGATTTATCCCTGAAAAAGATAGGAGTACAGCAATCTGGTATTATAAGAAACAAAAAGGGTTTGACAATAGAGACTGGTGTGATTAAAAAACCACAAACGGTTGTGTATGACAAAAGGGTGAAGTTGGAGGATGGCTTTAACACATTACCCTATGGATACTGGCATGGTGGATGTGCGCTGGTCACATCCTTTTTCTTGTATTTTAGCTGGGCCATCCAATTCAGGCAAGAGCTTCTTTGTTAAAAAGCTGTTATAACACGCTGGTCGTGTATTGACTGTCATGCCTAACAATATTGTGTGGTGTTACAGTTGCTGGCAACCTTTGTATAAAGAAATGTTAAATAAATATCCTTTTATTACATTTATGGACACTTTGCCTGATACTTTTAATGATGAACGAATGTTTCCAAACAATAAAGTAAACATGGTCATTGTTGATGATCTAATGGATTCTGCCTGTAAAAGTGATGAAATAGAGAAAGCCTTTACCAAGTATGTGCATCACAGAAACCTGAGCATCATCTATATTGTTCAAAATGTTTTCTGCCAAGGCAAAGCAAGCCGAACTATAACTTTAAATACCAAATACATGGTGCTCTTTAAGAATCCTAGAGATAAGTTACAGATTGCCATTTTAGCCAGGCAGATGTACCCTGGAAAATTAAAATTCTTTTTAGAAGTCTTCGGGGATGCCACCAGAAAGCCATTTGGTTATCTCGTTGTGGATTTAAATAACACAATGCCTGAGGCTTACAGACTGAGGACGGATATCTTCCTGCCAGATTGGACCATGGTATACTCTGAAAAACCACAAATCTCACATAAAAAGAAATGAATATGTAACCGGCCCCTCATACATGCTTGTGTGTCTCAGACAACATGTCTCGCTGTGTAAAGAGAAATCTGCCCCTTTTAAAACTTTTGGTTCAAGCCTCTCCGCAGCACAGAAGAGCCATCCTGAATACAGCTTCTAATGATTTGGTAGCCGCCATAGTTGAATTCGCTCTCAACACCCTAAAAGGTAACATTCCTCTTTCACAACACCAGATAAAGGTTTTAAAAGGGAAGCGTCATGCCATAAAGAGCCTGTGCAATAAAAGACTGCCCATTAAAAAAAAAGAAGCAATTGGTGAGACAGTCGGGTGGATTTATCGGGCCCCTGTTAAGTTTTGCATTACCATTGATAACGGGGCTTCTGACAAACCGCTAATGCAGCACGCTGAAAAAATATACATAGTCCCCAGTCAACAGCTCGAGCGCTTGAGAAACTCGTCAGATCGGGATGAAAATATTAGAACCACGACCATTCATAAGTTAGATGAAGAAATGAAAAACATCCTGCAAAGCATTGGTATGTCTGAACACGAAAAGGCTAAATGTTACTCAGAAGTGTTACAGTGCTATCTCGTGCTTAACAGACAAAGGGATATGGAAAAAGAAAAAATAAACTTGCATCTACAGGCACAAGATGAGACATCAACGGCAGCATCTCTAGAAAATATTATACCTCCAGCCCCTGTAATACATGAAGTGTTAAACAACATCAATATGCACTATAGGAAAAATGCTGAGTTACTGCTTAATAAACTGTTAAAAAACAAGGATGTGGCATTCTGGGAGGGAAATGGAACATTTGTATACCGGGGAAACCCTGTCAATGCCTCTAACCTACTTGACCTCGTTCGTGGGGCTACGCAGCCCCAAGCTTTTTCACAACGAAGAATACCCAAGGGCTGGGAGGAGTTCATGCAAACCCTAGCCGTATTAAATATGCCCTCTACGGTGATGGGTAATGCAGCCAACAGAGATGTACTGGCACGCCTCAAAGAACCCATCTGTGAAGGCTACTAAAATGTACAAGCAGCCGATAAAGACAAAGAGCTACTCCCTCACAAAAAACGTAAATTATCCCACAACCATCGGTGGTTGAGTGTGTAAAAATGTATTTTCAATAAAATGTTTAAAAACAAAAATAAGACTAGACATTGGTTTCTTTTCAAAAAACCTCCTTAGAGGGGCTACTTTTTTATTTAGAAACAGCAAAACATTCACGATAGGAAACACACACCTGCTTGTAATGAAACGGATTTCTAAAAGATCTACACAAAGTTTGTTTGTTGCGTTTTACAAAATGTAACACCATATCATCATTTTGCATTAAATCTTCAGAATACATTTCTAAAATATTTTCAAAAGGCACCCCTTTACAGCGGTGGTGCAAGAAAAATACGCAGTGATATCCACAAGCCGTAGACATTGGGTGCTGTAATTGTCTGTTGTGGTATAAAACAGCTTTACAATGCTTATTGAAAAAACTCATAATGCTGGTAGGAAAGAATAAGCTATCAGGGGGTTGTCCATAAGAATCAAAAAATTCCCCTGTTCCATCTTCACATATATAGAGGGCTAACCAGTGTTCTCCAGGTAGGTTAAAAGGGTGTGTATTTACCACCAAACACACGGGCTTCCTTGATATTTGTACATCCGCTAACCAGTCACTGGGAAGGATATCTAAAAAGAAAATCTGCAACACAGGGGTCCTTCTTTAAAATACGGAAGATCTGCAGGGTGTTCATTTTCATGAATGATCAAAAAGAACATTCCTTCTATGATTAATTTCTATCACATTGTCAAAAACCCCATAAACAATCATGTTAACTGTATGGGGTAAGGCGCCGGCAAAACGTATTTCATTCCACAGGTTACCAGTTTTAAACAGCGAGTAATGGTCTGCACACTCCTGAACCGGTGAAAGGTCAAACGCCAACAGGGTTTAACCTTTGTAAAACTCCTGACGTTCAATCAGCAACGCTGTGTCTTTCAGATGTTTACCCATTGCTTGTACCAGTTGCATATATTCTCTTACACAACATCCGTTTTGAAAGTCAGGTTAAAGAGGTTTCCGGGTACTTGTTCACCATCCACATACAGAGCGGCAAAATTAATATCATAATGTTTAAAATTGAAGGGGTTTTTAGCATAATTACCGCTGAAAGCATCATTATCCACAAATCCCAGCACAATGAGTTTTGGTAGCTGCCCCAAAAAGAGATTTTCCTGGTTAGTCACACGGGCTCCGGCTGGTATGCTAAACACCTTCAGGCCCACACGGTCAATAGCATACTTGACATTAGCTTTCAGCAGAGCTTCCGCGTGTCCCAAGCGCACTCCGGGGGAAACTTTAACTCTCTTTACAAAGAGCGCCGCGTTTAGGATTAGGAGTCTATAACTATCTTCGGCATCACCGCTCATTAAACAGAAAGAATTTTTGTTGCGGGACAATTTAATTTTGAGATCCACCCCATTAATCATTAGCTTTTCTTGAAAAAATAGATCACTATGTAAATGCTCCAATAGCTCTACCTTGTGGCTAGAGGCCGTAAAATGGGCCCTTTTAGTAAAGCCGATGTTGCGAGATCTTATCTCTCTCACTTCATGCTGCCAGGCTGTGTCTTTATAAAACAGCCCGCTTGTAAACTGTGATTTGAGGGATCCTTCACCATAATTGAGAAGCAGCTCTATGAGGGCTCTATAGGGGTAGCAGTTGCTCTGGCTAATGAGTTGGTCTCCCAGGGTAACATCCAGCTGGCTAAACAGAGATGCGATTGGGTAGTTCACCAGCGCTACTTTGGCTGCCGGATCGATGTTCGAGCCATCTTCTGCCACAATTTTACAGGTCAGGTGCAAAAGAGTACTATTTAAATCAATGTAGTCTTCAGCATGACCTGCGATATAGAAGTCCAAAGGGGCTGTTTCCAACAAAGCCGTTAATGGTGGAATTTCCACATAAATACTTTTTTCTATACTTGTTTGGGTCGGTGCTAGTTGAAACAGGTCCAGTTCCGATTTTAACACACTCTTCAGAGCTGTGGTGTACAAAAGCCATGGTGCTTTTTAGAATATATCTCGCGGCCTAGAGCTAGTGCTTCTCTTCTTAGACCGGCGGTTAAGCTTCTGAGACCTGTCACCCACGGGTTTCTTTCTTTTAAAAGGCTTGGGTGGTCCTTGCGGTAACTCCTGAGACTTGGTTCTCTTTCTTTTAACAGCTCTTCTAATCACAGCCAGTCCTGATCCTGCCTGTTCTGTAGACTGGTTCATTTTATTTAGAACAGCCATTGTGACATGACTCATGACATCCTTGGCTATGTTTTTTGCGGCGCCTTTCACGTGTGGTTTAATAATTCCAAAACCCCGTCTCAAAAACGGCATAGCTTTTCTAAAGAGGCTGCGAAAAATCCCGCCAACACCGGCACCGTACATGACTGGTACTCCATGATATCCTGAAAGTCTGTAGCCGGCTTGTGTTGTATAATAATCCCTGTATGCTTTGGGGTCTACGTAGTCTTTAGCCACAACCATTTTAAAAAACAGACACCCTCTGGGGTCACAGATGAAGCTTAAGGATCACCTTCCCGTAACGAAATGAGACGTGTCTGTTCTGATCCGTCTTTATTTCAGATGTGATGGTTTCAATGTGCTGTTTGTTCACAGGGACATAGTGCGGCTTATCATAAGTTAATGTGATAAACTCATCCCTAAACCCCTTAGTTGGAACACAGCGCAGCAGTGGCACAAAATGGTCCCCTACTAACTGGTGCTCTACAATATCTGTGTACAGGTAGAGGGTATTAAAACCGCCCATAATATCCGCTGGAAAATGGGAACGCTGTGTATTAACGTTTCTATTCCCAAAATGGTTGCCAAATCACCATACGCATAAATAACAGACCTATCTTCCGATTTTATTTGGATTCTTTGCGCATGGGGTTCATAAATGATTAGTGGTGCCATCGATTTATAGATGTTGCTAATGTCCTGATTCATGGATTCCACTAAACTCTGCATGGTCACGTAATGTCCTCTCCTGACTATAAGGTGGTTCTGTATATTTCCTGCTGCGGAGGTTACAACATACTTATGATCTTCCTTAATATTCTCCCAGGTGTTGGGATATTGTATTTCCACGAGCCCTACTTCCCACTGTCCTTGTAAGTCCAAAGGCCTTGCTAGTTGTATGGTAAAATTAGAGCTGGTATTTTGGGGAAACACATCGGCTGAGGCGTTGCTAAGCATTGTGATATAAAAGCCACCATCATTTATTTTAAATTTTATTTTAATGCTGCTTCAAAAGAAAGAAAGAAATCAGATGTCTTGAATCTCTGATGCTTTAACCCAGCTGTTAAATTTAACAGGCCATCCTCTCCATTTCACGAGGTAGAATCTGTTCCTGTCACATCCTTTTACCTTTAGAACCTTTTCGATACGGTATATTCTGTCCTGTTGAGGGGTGACTTTTAGCAATTCTTCAGGATAAAAAGAACTTTGTATGGCTTCACCGTCATAATCATGTATCTTGTATGTCGCTTTCTGTCCCCTGTTTAAATGTCCGTTATTTTAAATACCTCGTCATTCCACGTTTGCTCGTAACCTTTTTCAAATTTTCCTTTAGTTTTTGAAAGTCTTACATGATCTCCTTTCTTTAAGGAGTTCTTGGTGTGCTTAAGTTTGATGCTATCACCGTAGACTCTTTTCCAGATCTGCAGAGAATTTGTGTATGTCACATCTACAGGCCTCGTCTTTATTGTTCTGTGAAAACTGTGATTATAGCTGTGCACAAAAGTCTGCAGTACGTCTTGGTACCTAAAGGTGTTGTGTGCTGTGAAATAACGCCACATTTTGGATTTCAAAGTCCTGTTAAACCTTTCTACCACCGCTGCTTTAACGTCGTTATTGGTTACAAAATGATGAACCCCTCTTTGTTTTAATAAATTCTTCAGAGACCTATTTAAAAATTCTTTACCCTTGTCTGTCTGTATTTTTTGAGGTATACGGCCTAGATTAAATATTTTTTCAAAAGCTTTAGCAACTTCATGGCCGGTTTTCGATTTTAAACTTGCAACCCAAGCATATTTTGACAGGATGTCTACCGCTGTTAATATGTATTTGTAGCCATTGTTATAATGGGACAAGGCTGCCAGAACAACTAAATCAGTCTGCCATTGCGCATCCACATCTGACACTATCGTCTTGTTTCTTTAAAACGGACCCTAGCAGGTCTGTGTAAAGTATAAGCATCTTGTCCTGTAGCCCATCTAACTACATCGTTTCTGTTGACTGTTTTATCGTGCTTTTTAGCAGCTTGAAGTAGAGGATTTATGCCCCCAAAGCTCCCTATTGCTTTGGGGTCAAAGTAAATGCTCTTCAATAAGGTTTCCTTCATGATTGCCGTGCTTTGACTATTCTTTTTATTTTGCCAACATATTCAGAATGGATTTATTCTACAAACCCTATGTGCTTTAAAGTATAGCCTGTTCTTTCTACCAATCACATTTTACCATATCCTAGAAGCATGTCCAGACTTGTCTCTCTGTATTTTTTTTTCAAAACCACTAAAAAATAGCTGTAGTAGTGGGATTTTGAACTCAGGTCTCTCTCTGTATTTCAGTCTGAACTACAGGACTGCCAGAATACTTCTCTCTAACCATGAGGTCTTAAAAGCAAAATTCTATCACATGGACAGCACTGGTTTCTCTAACAAAGATGTGTTAATTGCATTTTAACATTTATAAAGAAAAGCTCTGCTGCTGCAATCAAAGGGTTAACAATCAGTTCTAAATAGCCTGCAATAAAAACATTGCACTGCTTTGTGAGAAAAGAGAACTGGGGCAGTGTGGGGAGAGAAAAGCATTTTTGTTTTCCAAGGTTCCTGCTTTTACAGATGTCAGCATTAACCAGAAGCAAAACACATTTCCGGAGTCAGTCACTCTGTTTCCAGTGATGTCAGCAAAAAGCGACACTGTCCTTTTCTGATGACACCCTGTTTCTGGTGATGTCATTTCCGATGATGTAGGCAGGGGCGTGGTTGAGGGTGGGAGGCTGTGGGTGTGGCACAAACCCGGAAGTGGGTGCTTATTGGCTAATGCCAACATTGGGGGTTGGGGTGTGGGTGGGGCACAAAGCAGGAAGTGGGCTCTGATTGGATGATGTCATCCTTGGGGGTGGGGGTGTGCCAAAGTGGGGGCTGTGACCATGCCTGGGGGTGGGAGTGGGCGGGGCTAGATCACCATTCACTTCTATTAGAGGGGGTGTGGCCTAAGGCGGGACATACACCGGAAGTGAACGCTGATTGGCTCCTGTCATCCTTATCTCACCTGTCAATCAGTTTGACAAGTAGTGTACCCATTATACTACTTACATTCTGGAGGAGAGAAGGGATAGGGGAGATATGATTCAGACGTTTAAATACTTACAGAGTATTAATGGACAAACAAACCTCTTCCAAAGACGCGGAAGCTGTAAAACTAGAGGGCATAACATGAAGCTGCAAAGGGGTAAACTGAAAGTCAATGTCAGGAAAGCATAGTTACTCACCTGTAATAGGTGATCTCCGGGAACAGCATGAATTTAGTCTTCACGTATGGGTATCGTCGGTACCGACGGAGCCTGCACGGGAACGCTCCCCAGTGTCCAATTTGAAAGCTTTTGGGAGCATCCCACAGCGCCTGCATGCTGCCTTCCCGCCTTTTCCAACTGTCTCTCTCCAGTTGAGTTTAAAGCTGAGACAAAGAGAGAGAGAGAGAGAGAGGGAGAGAGAAAAAGAGAGAGATAGAGAGATGCAACTCCTAGGGGAGGTGGGTGGGTTGTGAAGACTAAATTCCTGCTGTTCCCGGAGATCACCTGTTACAGGTGAGTAACTATGCTATCTCCAGGAACAAGCAGGAATGTAGTCTTCACATATGGGGACTCCCTAGCTACAGATGCCAGGGAGAAACCCCAGAAGTTGTGCGCCCTTTTGAAAGGGCTCCACTTCCCCCCATGGATCTCTGGCATCCTACCTGGGATGGTGGGTAGGAGTTGATTAAGTATGGAACAGGTGTTGAAGAACAGCCTGACCAAACAAGGCATCCCGGCGGGAGTCCTTGTCCAAGCAGTAATGGGCTGTGAAGGTATGAACCGAGGCCTGGGTAGCTGCTCGACAGATGTCGTCGATAGACACAGAGTGAAGATGAGCCATAGAGGCTGCCATGGCTCTCACATTGTGCACTGTGACATGGCCTTCAAGAGGAAGATTCTTACTCCGATAGGCAAAAGATATACACTGTGCAATCCAGTTGGACAGTGTCCTTTTCGAGAATGGAAGTCCTAAATGACTAGGATCAAAAGCAACAAAGAGTTGAGAGGACTTTCTATGTTGCTGCGTCCTTTGCAAGTAAAAAGCCAAAGCTCTTTTACAGTCCAAAGTATGAAGATTCCTTTCTGCATTAGAGGCATGAGGCCTTGGGAAAAAAACAGGAAGGTAAACTGCTTGGTTTAAATGAAAAGGTGAAACCACCTTTGGCATAAAGTGAGGATGAGTCCTAAGGACTAACTTATTATGATGGAACCTTGTATAAGGAGGATCAGCCACCAATGCTTGCAATTCACTGATGCGACGTGCTGATGTGATTGCAATAAGAAAAATAACCTTCCAGGAAAGGAATTTCAAAGAGGTAGTAGCTAATGGTTCAAAAGGCGGCTTCATGAGCTGGCCAAGAACCAGATTTAAATCCCATGCCACCAGTGGTGGCTTAAAGGGAGGCTTAGTTAGAAGAAGGCCTCTCATAAATCTCGCTATGATAGGATGAGAGGAAATAGGTTGCCCATTTAAAGGCTTGAGAGAAGCTGCAATAGCACTCAAATGAACTCTCACTGAATTGGTCTTAAGCCCTGTATTAGACAAATGAAAGAGATATTCCAGTAATGATTCCAGAGGTATTGCAAGAGGGTTAAGACCCTTCTGTGAACACCATATGGTAAACCTTTTCCATTTGAAAGCATAAGAGCATCTTGTGGAAGGCTTCCTGGAAGCATAAAGGATATCCTTTACTTGCTGAGAAAGGTTAAGACCATGAAGTTCTAGGCTTTCAGCAACCAGGCCCTGAGATGTAGAGACTGGGGATTGGGATGCCACAGCATCCCATCCTCCTGGGATAGGAGATCTGGAGCAGATCCCAACTCCAGAGATGGAGCTTGAGAGAGATGTAAGAGCAGAGGGTACCACACTTGTGGCCAATGTGGGGCTATGAGAACCATATGGCCTCTGTCTCTCTGAATCTTGAATAAAGTTCTGGGAATTAGGGGAATGGGTGAGAAGGCATGCAGAAAGTCCCGACCCCAATGGAGGAGGAAGGCATCCCTGGCCTGACAACCCTGAGCTGGAATTCTGGAACAGAACCGGGGAAGTTTGGCATTCAGCGGACTTGCAAAGAGGTCTATGTCCAGGGTTCCCCAAAATTGGAAAATTTTGGCCACCTGGTCTGCATGGAGAGACCATTCGTGTGGAAGCAGAACTCGACTGAGTCTGTCTGCCCAAGAGTTTTGAATGCCTGGAAGATACACTGCAAGGAGATTAATCTGATGCTCTCTGGAGAGGGCCCAAAGTCGCAAAGCTTTGTTGCAGAGCAACAGAGAGCCTGTTCCACCCTGCTTGTTCACATAGAACATGGCTACCTGGTTGTCCATTTGAATTAGGACAGTTTTGTAGCTGACCTGGGTGTGAAACACTCGAAGAGCAAGAAAGATTGCTCTGAGCTCTAGGAGATTGATGTGTAGGTTGGTCTCCTGTGGAGTCCAGGAACCCTGGGTAGAGAGGCCTTGCAAATGGGCTCTCCAACCCACCTGTGAGGCATCTGTTGTTAGAGTTACTTGGGGTGGGTGTTGCTGAAAAGGGGACCCCACCAACAGATTCTGGGGTGACTGCCACCATTGGAGAGACAAAGTAAGACGATCTGAGGTTGCTATTTTGTCTGACAGGCAACCTGACGCTTGAGTCCACTGAGTGGATAGAGTCCACTGGGCTGCCCTCATATGGAGGCAGGCATAAGGGACCGCATGCACGGTGGATGCCATGTGGCCTAGCAATTGTAACATTTCCCGAGCAGTGAGGTGAGACTTTAGCATTGCTTGGGAAGCTAACTGCACAATGCGAAGGCAGCAGGACTGTGGAAGATAGGCCCTTGTCTGTCTGGTATCCAGCAGGGCTCCTATGAACTCTAGAGACTGAGTGGGAGCTAGGTTGGATTTTGGGAAGTTTATGACAATTCCCAAATATTGAAGGTTACGCATTGTGCGAGATAGAGAAAACCTGGCCTCTGGCTCTGATGGGGCTCGAATGAGCCAATCGTCCAAGTAAGGGAAGACGAATATTTTTTGGGTGAGGAGAAATGCTGCCACCACAGCCATGCATTTTGTGAACACCCTTGGTGCCGAGGCCAGGCCAAAAGGAAGAACTCTGTATTGGTAGTGCTTCCCTTGAAATAGAAAGCGAAGAAACCTTTGGTGAGATGGATGGATGAGAACATGAGTGTATGCATCCTTGAGATCTAGAGAACAAAGCCAATCCTGACTCTGAAGGTATGGCAGTAGAGTTCCCAGAGAAATCATTTTGAATTTCTCTTTGAACAGGAATTTGTTCAATTCTCTGAGGTCGAAAATGGGTCTGTGCCCTCCTGTTTTCTTTGGAATAAGGAAAAAGGGGGAATAGAACCCTGCACCTTGTTGATGAATAGGTACTTCTTATATTGCCCCTTGGGCAAGAAGCAGACTGACCTCATGATCTAACTGGGAGTAGAGAGAGGTCTGAGAATTGAACTGTCTTACCATTGTAGGAGAGGGCATGCTGAGGAAGTGAAGCTTGTATCCCTCTCTTACAATGGGCAGAGTCCAACTTTCTGCTGTTATCTGCCCCCATCTGGGGGCAAAATAACATAACCTTCCTGGAATGGTGGAAGGCTCTGGCCCGTTCAGGGCCTGGAAGACAAAGTTCTCTAGATGAGAGTCAAAGCCCCTGTGGAGGCTGTCTGCTGAGCCGGTTGAGGCTTAGCAGTCTTTGTTTTTTTTTGTTTAGGTTGTTGCTGACCCTTTTGGGCAGACTGACCCAAACGATGCCCTTGCTGGGTATAGGATGGGTAGTACTTCTTCTTTCTAGTGAAGAATGTTTTTTGTAGGACTTTTTCCTTGCAGGATCAGCTGTAGATTTTGATATCCAAGGTGAGATTATCAGCATCTAGCTCATTAGCTTTCTCTTGCCAATTTTTGCCAAAGGGATTCTCTCCTGTGCAAAGAATATTCCCCAGTTTGTCCTGTACTCAAAGTTCCAAGTCAGATGCCAGGAGCCAGGCAATCCTACGTGCGCCTATGGCAATAGCAGAAGTTCTGCTTATGCACTCAAAACAATCAAAAGCTTCATGATTTACGAATTTGGAAACATCCTGAGCATTTTGATAAGTGCAAGATAATCTTGTCTCTTATCATCAGGAAGGAGAGGGCTTATAAGCTCTAGATCTCCTGTAACTTCCTTAAGGAACATTCCCATATATAAAATGTAGGAACTAATTCTGGCAGAAAGCATAGAGGCCTGGAAGGTTCGACGCCCAAAGGCATCAAGAGTTCTATATTCACATCCTGGAGGATTAGATGCATGTCTTTTTGCACTCTTGATCCTTCTCATAGCTGATTCCACCACCATTGAATGGTGGGGCAGCTGAGTTTTTTTGAAATCCAGGACAGGGAGGAACTCGATACATGGTATCAAGCCTACGAGAATGAGGAGAAGTGGTGAGAAGTGTTTCCCACATCTTTAGCATGAGATCATGCAAGATCTCATGAATAGGCAAAGTAGCTGCCTCTTTGGGAGCTTTAGGATACTGTAAAATCTCCAATTCCTTTGCCCTAGGCTCTGTTTCAGGAGCCACTGTGATGGAAAGACCCCGAGCCACATCCCGGATAAAATCCTGACATCCTACGTTTAGGAGAGGAAGAATCCTCAGGAAGAAGTACTCTGGTATCGACAGAGCTGTCAGAGTCTTCAGACTCATCAGAGGATTCAAAGTATCTCCTGTCCGGGTAATCGTGCAGCGCACGATACCGGTACCGATCGAAGTCGGTATCGATAGGGTCCGGTACCGACTTGTCAGTACCGGAGGGCACAGCATGCATCAGTACCAGTAGTCCAGTTGCCAACGTCGATGCAATTGGCCCCGGTACTGATGTAGGTACCGGTACCGGTACCAGTACCGGTTGAATTGTCTGAAGCGGTTTCGGGGGCATAGATGCCGAAAGAAGAGCCGCCAGACTGCGTTCAATAGCCAAGAATCTCTGGTCTATCAACTCCACCGATGCCTGGGTATCGGTACCGGACAAAGCGGCCGGTACCCCAGAGCATGGCACCAGTAGTTCTGCCGAGGTTGAGGCCTCGAGAACATCCTGGAGCCCCAATGATGCTTTGGAAGCCGAAGCCTCTCGCCGGGGCAATTTTGCCGGTGTGAGTCCCTCAAGGGCAACGCCAGAGGCATCTCGATACTTAGAAGGAGATCTGCCCTTTGAGGACCGGCTAGACTTATGTTTAGTTACCTGAGATCCATGGGAAGAAGACGAAGCCCTGGAAAATGTTGATGCCACAGATGCTGTATTGGAGGGAAAAAGGGTGCTAAGTTTAGCAGCTCAGTTTTACCAACCCCTCTTCGACATCATCCCACAGGCAACACACTCAGAGATAGAGTGGTCAGGACCTAAACATTTGAGGCCCACTCATGGGTGTCGGTGACGGAGATGGTACCGCCACACTTGGAACACTTTTTTTTTTTTCTTCAAAACTTTATTTTGAACACCAGTAATAGACAAGTACAATCAAAACAAACAGTCAATCCCCGCGTGAGGAGGAACTCTTATCCCCACGTCAGGGAACCAAAAGTAGATACCGGTGTTACATTTGGTTTATGAAATTTAAACACAACCAGGAAACCCCCCACCCCCCATCCCATAGACATGGTCCATTCCCAACAAAGCCACACCGTGGCAACACAATATCAGAGCGTACCACCCCTTTAGCATCACATAGGCACAGTGGTCTCGGCTGCAGCCCATTGTAACACCTCATTACGGCTACGCGGGCTCAATTTTTGAATGTATGGATCCCACAGCATTTGAAAGGTTGACCAGCGACAAGGACTACCCCGGGCACTCCTACACTCCGCTAACATCAACTGGTGGAACGCATTCCGCCATTCCCAAAAAGTGGGCGGACAGCTCTCCCGCCATCGGCGAAGTACAGGCCCCTTTGCCACCAAGCAGGCCTTACGCAGTAGCAGCCGTCCCCATCGTCCCTTGGGACACGTACGGCCCAAGCAGTCCAAGGTAACAAAGAGGACATCCCATCGCACCACTTGCCCCAATAGCCCCTGCATGTAGGAGGAGATTTTGGCCCAATATGGACGAATATGCCGGCAGCTCCACCACACATGGAGTAGGGTTGCCATGGGGGCGGAGCACCGCGGGCAGCTTCCATCCGTCCCCAAGTGGCAACGGAAGGCCCTCCGCGGGGAGAAGTGTACCCGAGTCAGAGACTTAAACTGGATTTCTCTCCATCGCACCCCCTCCGCAAGAGTGGCCACCCGTCTGAGACCCCGAAGGACGGTGCCCGGGGGAATCTCACATTCCAATTCGCTGGCCCACGCCAATTCCACCGATCGATAATCTGGCAAAGATCGGTACTTATCCAATCTAGCCCGCAGGACCCGAATAGAGGGAGGAGTATCCTCTCCCAAATCAAAAAATTCCAGGATCTGCGCTGACCGGGTTATCTGGAGATCCGCTGCCGGCAGGGATGACACATAGTGCGAGAGCTGTATATAGGAAAAGATGTGGTGCGGATCTAAAGCATATTCCGCCTGTAAGACTGAGAAAGATTTACACAGACCTGTAGAGTCCACAACGTGCCCGACGTTGCAGATGCCCTTCGCCGCCCAGCGGCGCAAAACTACGGTGTCCGTTCCCGGGACAAAGTTAAGATTACCCTGAAAAGGAAGCCAGCTCGAAACCATCCAACTCTGCCGCCAAAACACATTTAACTGTCGCCAAACGCGTCGAACAGCTTCCAGGAACACGCTGTCCGTAATATATGCCGGGAGCATCCGGTTCTCCTGATGTAAAACGGCCAGTAATGAATGCGGGGCGGCAAAGACCTCTTCCAACGCCCGGGGGGTAAACACCTCAGTGCCCCCTAACCAGTCCCCCAGGTGTCGCGCCTGGCAGGCCAGCGCATATGCCCCCAAATCTGGAAGTCCCATACCGCCCTGACGCCAGCCCCCCAGCAGTCTTCGATACGCGATACGAGCTCTCGCCCCCTGCCATAAAAAATTTTCTAATCTCCCCCTCAATCCGAATAAGGTCGCGACGCAAAACCCACACCGGAAGGGTTTGCAACCAATACAATATCCTGGGGAGGACGACCATCTTAATTGCAGCTATACGCCCAGAAAGAGACAAAGGAAGCGATCCCCATGTTTGTAATTGAGCCCGTAATTTAGTCATCACCCGGTTCAGATTAGCTTGGTACAGGTGCGCCGGTCGGGGGGTTAGAAGGATTCCCAAGTACATAAAGTGATCGGTGGCCCATCGAAGGGGAAAGTCACCACGCCAGCTCGACCGCGTTTGGCCCGAAACATCCAACGCCTCCGATTTGTCCCGATTGATGCAGAAACCCGCGAATTTCCCAAAGATCTGAAATTCGTCGAGAAGTGCCGGCAACGACGCCTGGGGGTCCAGTAAATGGACCAAAAGGTCATCCGCAAATGCGGAGACCTTGAAGCCCTGCCGCCCGATATCGTTACCCTGTATTTCGCGAGACCGTTCTACCTTGCGAATCAAGGGGTCCAACGACAAGGCAAATAGCAGTGGGGAGAGGGGGCATCCCTGTCGCGTCCCCCTACAAAGCGGGAAGACCTCCGAGAGCAGCCCATTACATACAATCGCCGCCGTCGGGTCTGCATATAAACCTCGCACCGCCCTACAAAAAGAGTCACCCAGGCCATAACGCGGAAGCAAATCATGCAAATAGCGCCAACTGACCCTGTCAAAGGCTTTTTCCGCATCAAAGCTTATCAGCAAAGAAGCCTGATCTCGTCGTTGCACCCCTTCCAATGAGGCAACGATTTTCCGTAAGTTACGCACGGCATAGCGGGACTTCACAAAGCCGACCTGGGACTCGTGAACCAGGTGGCCAAGAACACCTGCCAGACGTTCCGCCAATACCTTGGCCAGCAGTTTGAGATCAAAATTAAGAAGGGAAATGGGACGATATGAGGCTGCATGAAGCGGGTCCTTCCCCGGCTTTGGAATAAGTGTGATGTGAGCCTGATTACTACCCCATCGAAAAAAGCCCTGCTCAGTTCTACGGGTATACACCTCTCGTAATGTCGGGGAAATCAACTCGTTCAAAATCTTGTAGAATTCCGCACCCAGCCCATCTGGGCCGGGGGACTTGTAACAACATGCATTAGCTATAACAGTCTGCACCTCTTGCAGAGTAACCGGTTGGTCAAGAAGCTCTCTCTGCACTGCTGTCAACTGAGGGAGATTCAAATCTGCAAGGTAATCCCCCATCTGTATCGGGAGTTCGGGCTCCGCCGCATAAAGCTTTTGGAAAAAGGAACGGAAAACTGCAGCAATCTGCGGACTATCCTGGTGAAGCACACCCTGATTGTCTCTTAACGCTGGGATTAACCGTGAGCCCCGGGGCCCTCGCAGGCAACGGGCCGGCAATTTCCCTGGCTTATCCCCTTGTCTGTACAGTTGGTACCGATAATATTGTATAGATTTTTTTGCCCGCTGGTGCAGAACCTCATTCAGTGTCGTTTGAGTCTCCCATAACGTTCTTTTAAGATGGGCAGTAGGGTTACCGGCACAAAGCCGGCATAGCCGGGTCACCTCCCGTTCCAAGCGGATAATGCGTTCCGACAGCAATCTCCGTCGCCGTGCCTGGTATCCCAAAATATCGCCACGCAAGACCACTTTGGCAGTCTCCCAGACCAGTTCAGGATCATCCTGATGACAAATATGATCCTGTTCAAATTCCCGCCAACGGCGCCGCAGAAAGGAACGAAATTAGGGATCCGTGTATAGCGCTAAGGGGAAACGCCAAACCCGTGGGGGACAGGTCGCCCCTCCCCACTGAAACTCCAACCAAATTAATGCATGGTCAGAAATCTCCCCTGGCCCAATCTGTGCATCTCGCATGGCAGCAAATAACCCCCCGGAGATCAACAAGTAATCAAGGCACGCCGACGAGCCATGGGCTCGCGATTGATGGGTGAAATCCTTTTCGGATGCGTGTAATAATCTCCAAGGGTCGACAAGTCCCAGTCGGTCCCGCAGGGTAAGTAACGCCCGCGTACTCCGCTGTCGCTCTCGCGAACCCCCAACCAATGACGTATCCAATGCCACATCCATTACTGCATTAAAGTCACCCCCTAAAATTACAGGCACTTCCGGTAGTAACTCAATGTTAGTGGCCAAACGAGCGTATAAACCATTGTCCAATACATTAGGGGAATAGATGTTCCCAAGAATCACCGGCCTCCCCTCGAGAGACCCGTATATAAGAACAAATCTTCCAGAGGAATCAGCAACTTCCTTCTCAACCTCAAAGCGCACACGCTTGTGGACCAAAATGGCCACCCCTCCTTTCTTACCTTGTGCTGGGGATCCATACACCTTCCCCACCCACTGTCTAGTCAGTTTACCATGCTCTACTGTAGTCTGGTGGGTCTCTTGGAGCATAGCTATATCTACTTTTTGCCGAGCAAGGGCCTGCAGCACTTTATTTATTTTATTTATTTATTTACATCTCTTATATACCGCACTCTTTGGCATCAGCGCGGTTTACATCGAACAAAAATTCAGCACCATAAGCAAGCGTCTGAGTTACAGTAAACAGGGGAATAAAACTTTAAAACGTTTAATGGGGCAGCCCAGACCACAGACATTCCATGAAATAATCTTCAATGCACAGCAAACAGAAGAAGACCCTGTGCCATCATAAGGACCAATTTTTGTTTTGAAGGAGCCCTCCCAGCCTGGGGCCCCCCCCCGACTCCATCGAGGGTGGTAAAGCCCAAAAACAATATCCCAACAATAGGTGTAACCATGTCTCCCCGTGCCCCCCCCTCCCCCAACCCGCCCCCTCCCCCTCCCCCCACCCACCTCCATCACTTCACCACTGGGGCCCTCGAACAACCACATATTAATACCCCCTTCAACCCCTCCCCTTCCCCCCCTCCCCCAACCCCCCCCGCCCCTCCACCCTCCCCCCCCAACCAAAACCCTCTGGATTCGGTAGGCCCCCCCTTCTCGTAGTCACTGTCAATGTGACCCGGCCCCCCAGCTCCCCTTTAAGCAAGACTCAGCTCCAACCCCCAGGAATACCCCAACAGATCAGTTTTACAAAAAGAATTATACTAATGCATGTAGCCAACAGCCAATGTTCCCGCCAAGTCTACATGGGCTGTGTGCCCAAGAAACACCATCCGTGTGCAGCCCCGGAAGGAAGGCCAAAGAATGGTTTTTTTTTTTTTTTGCACATAATGAAACTCAGAATGGTATACTTCAAAAGCTGACCACCCGCCATGTCACAATAGGTACCCCACATTGACTGCACAAGAAAACACTATAGAACCTGTGAAAAATGGAAATACACAACAACTGGTTGATTGAAAGATATCTGTGTTGGTTTCTATCAGAGTCAGAACCATGATTTCCGTGTGCTCTGCTGTAGGGCATGTGCACTCGTAGGGCAACTCAGAGGAAACAATGTCAACATTAATAAACGTGGTATTCTAAACAGCAGGCAACTCTAAGCAATAACTTGCCCGCAGGGCCGGCCGCCCTAGTTTCCAGGCTCCTACGTGAAAAATAAAGCAGGGTATCCCGCAACAGTCATAGGGCAGGCCCAGACAGGTTCGGTTATTTTCCACTGCGAGTCCGCTCCTCCAGCCATCATTACCAAGTAAAGGCCACTCGCCCGTCCAGTCTCTCAGGTAGGCCCCTGACGCGAGGGGGAAGAGGAACTCACAAGTTGCTCGATGTACGGTGCAGCCTCCTCCGCCGACTCGAAGACCCGGCGTCCGTTCTCCTGCAGCACGTGGAGCCGGGCTGGGTATTGGACAGAGAATTTAATGTTGGCTCCAAGAAGTTTTTGGCACAGCGGCGCATATGCCCGGCGTCGCTTGCTCACCACTGCAGAAAAGTCCTGGGCAATTCTAATCCGTGCAGTATCATGCTCCACAGTACCCCTCTTTCGCGCCTCACGCAGAACAAACTCTTTCTGCTGGAAGTTCAGATATTTTGCCAGCACTACTCTGGGTCGGGGGTCCTTCGAGGTTTTCGGGCCCACTCTGTGAGCCCGCTCAACAATAACCGCCAGAGATGGATCTCCAGACACCCCTAGGAGGAATGCCGACAGGGCTGCCACATACTGCCTTAAATCTCTATCCCCTACAGAATCGGGAATGCCCAAGAACCTTAAATTGCTGCGCCTCGAGCGATTCTCGAGGTCATCAAGTTTCTCATCTTGGGCCCGGAGCGTCGCCCGCACATGCTGCAGCTCCTGTGAAAGCTTCTCCACTTCTCCTGCTGTGTGTGCAATGCGGCCCTCTGCCTCCTGCATGCGGGTACTGAATGCAGCCACCGTCGTCTGCAAAGTGTCCAGCATACCCCGCAGGGTATCAAACTGCACGGTGAGTGCCCCGGTGACCGCCGCTGAAATTTCTTCTGCGGAGACCGCTGCTGCCGGAGGTTGCGATGCCGCCGAGCGTGGCAGCGATTCCGCCATTTTCAGGGCTCCCAGCACGCGGTCCTTCTCCCTCCGCACACTCCTCACTGCAGAGGCCATCCTCTCCGGGTTACGGCCGGTAGGTCCTGGCAAATTCCGGTATTAAATGGGGTTGGGTTTGCCGGTATCGCCCCCCAAAAGGGGCACTATGTAGCCGATGGAGAGCTGTAGGGCCCGGAGCTCAGCGAAAGCACGTCTTCCCCAAGCTCACCACATCACGTGACCTCTTGGAACACTTTTTAAAACCCGAAGCGGGTTTTTCCATTGTAGAGGAAAGTTGGGCCTAGTGCCCAAAATGGCACGTGGTACCAGAGGATAAAAAAAGCTGGAAGACTCCAGGAAAATATATATTTTTTTTTACAAGGAAAAGAAAGAAAGAACCGGCGGTACCGGTGTAGCGTCGAAGGAA
Source organism: Ichthyophis bannanicus (assembly GCA_033557465.1). NCBI lineage: Eukaryota > Metazoa > Chordata > Amphibia > Gymnophiona > Ichthyophiidae > Ichthyophis > Ichthyophis bannanicus. The sequence goes on from CM066031.1 coordinate 486,775,135, forward strand.
GGCAGACGAGACCACAAAAAAGAAGAATAAATGGGATATTTTCTGCGGTGACAGGAAGTGCGACCTGCCGGCTCTACAGAAAATGAAGAACTGGAGAGAGACAGTTGGGAAAGGCGGGAAGGCAGCATGCAGGCGCTGTGGGATGCTCCCAAAAGCTTTCTAATTGGACGCTGGGGGGAGCGTTCCCGCACAGGCTTCGTCGGTACTGACGATACCCATATGTGAAGACTACATTCCTGCTTGTTCCTGGAGATATACTTTTTCACTGAAAGGGGTGGTGGATGCTTGGAATGCCCTCCCGATGAAGGTGGTGAGGGCAAACACAGTGACAGAATTCAAAATGGCATGGGACATACATAGTGGATCCCTTTATAGCAACAGGATAAAATCAAAATAAGCATAACTATCTCTTACTGTATATCTGAATAAATAGCGGTGACCTACATGGAGTGGTGGGTACACCCCTAAAGAAAGGCATGGGGAGAGGTGACCTGCATGGAGCAGCAAGTCTAGATGGACCATACTGGTCTTTATCTACCGTCATTTACTATGTTACTATGCAAATCACATGCATATCATTGCATAATTAATTGCGCCTGATGTAAAAAACTGTGCTGAAACTTAGTGCAGTTTTCGACTTTACTTTTAACGCTGGATCCCAGCTTTGGGCAGGCATAAAGATCCAGCCAAGTGCAAAAATATCATCTGAGGTGAAGTTTTGACACTTCACCTCAGATGATTCAAGCATTGGGGAAAGCCCCTGATATCATCAGCACTGTTGGAGTGCTAATGCCCTCCCAGATACCAACCCCCTTACAGAAACAAAATCCCTGGTGGTGGAGTGGTCCTGAATGCCACCACCCAAACAAAACAATCCATGGTAGTCCAGTGGCCCCTGAACCCCCATCCACCCAAATATAAAAATCTCTAGTGGCCCCGTGCCCCCCAAACCCTTCCACTCTCATCCCACTACTTTTAATCATGGGGTGGTTATGGTTATACTTTATTTAATATATTGCAGATCTGTGGGCAAACTCTGCAGTTTACAATGAAACAAATACAAAAATAAAAATAAAATCACATTCAATAAAATAAAAAAAATAAAAACATAACACAGATAAAATCAAAGAGAAGAATGCCATTGTATTGATAGGAAAGAAGTGAATAAAACATCCAAATAACACACTAGAAATACATAGGAAAGGAAGATGGGTAGGGGTAGAACCAAATTTTAAGGGGGAGTACCTATCAAAAACGGTCATTTCTTAAGTACCAGTTATACTATCTATCCAAGAGATGTAACAATTCCAAATGCCCACATGCTCCCTCCCTGCAGCGCCATCTTGAAAAATGGTGGTTCCTGGCTCCATGCAGTGCATCCTGCGCTAGAGCCCAGTGCTGTCCCAGGCTACACCTAGCAGAGTCAGACTGCCATATAAGGCAAAAGAAAATGTCATATGACAGAGGACCCTCCCCCCCCCCCCGTTGCATCTTGGGACAGCACTGGGCTCTAGCTCAGGGTTTTTGCATTGGCCTGTATGTACACAAATCAGTATTTGCCTGTATAAATAACTGAAATTTGTCTTATGAAAGGACACTAAAATTTGTATTCAAAATTATAAAAATTAAGGGGCGATATTCAGCGGCAGTGGCTAAGCACTTTAAAAGCGTCTAGCCAATGTTTTAAATAAATTGGATATTCAGCCTCAGAACCTTTCCAGCATCTGGAGCTCAATATCTGGTTTCACAAATCAGAATTTTTCTGTTCAGTCAATGGTGATAGTCAACTGGATAGTGAAACTGGTTAAATGAAGGACGGCCATTGACCAGTGATTATCTCCACTGAGTGAATAGTGACTGGGACTGCTCTCGATCCGCCCACAGTCTACCCTGGTTTTAACTGGGCATTTTTTATGCAATCTGTGGGGCTATTGAGCATCACTATCTTGATAGTGCTGCTGAATATCAAGACTGACACATTTTAGCCAATTAGCAGGTCTGCTAATTGACTAAAATGCTTTGACTATACCCTCCTAAATGGTTTTTTTTTTTTTAAATTTCAGGATGTAGTCATTCATTGTTGTTACTTACCGAGTTAATTATTTCTTTAGTAGGTGGAGGGATATAAGGAGTTGGAATTACAGGAGGCAGCCCTTTATCAACATCAGGCATTGGAACTCCAGGGTGATGGGTTGAGCTGAGAACTAAATTGATGTATGAGCTAAAGTCTTTTTCGCAGATTTTTTTGAAGAGCTTGTTTTCCAGAGCTGAAAGTACCACAAGCACATTATGATTAGTGAATGTGAAGTAAAATAAGGGTCAAAACTGAGAAAAAAAACCAAGCAACATAAATAATGATTGTGCTAACACTGAATTTCAGAGTAGCTGGGAAAATAAAGTGCCCCTATTTTCAGATATTTTCTGAAATAAGATATAACTTCAAGCTCAAGAAATAAGTTTCTCTTTTGAATCACCAACTTTATTAAAACAATGCAAAATAAAATGGAGATAGGGCTGCCAACCAATTGCTTTTAGAATGGCCTAGCTGGTCTTGCAACTTGGAGGCCATTGACCAGCAGGACAGTAAAAACAGCCAATGAAAGGATGGTTTTATGCTGACCACTAATCTCTCCAATGTTCCACCATCACCATTTACCTTCTCCATTTACCACTGTCACCAAACCCTGGTCAGCCATGCATGTGCTGAGACGGCTTCAGAAATGTTTCATTCCCTCCAACTTCAGTCATTGACATTAGAGGAGATGAGACATGGCACAGCTGACTCAGCAGGAGCATGATCTAAATGCAGACCCCCACACTCTTTCTGTTTCCTGTGCTCGGCATAGGGACACTGTGATAAGGAAGCTTATCATAGCTCAGGAAGGAGCTATAGTAAAGGTGAAGTGACTCTGAACAAGCAACCTGTCAGTTCTGGTAGAAATAAGAAAACAGAATTTTTCCATAAAAGACTACCAGTCCCAGAATGCACCAGGTTTCCAACAGCCATTAGAGGAGCTGAAGTGGGGAAACGTGTGTTCAATCAGGAGGGCTATGAGGTAATCCCCAAGCACTCATCTCAAAGGGCAGGGCCTGATTCAGCACAGCTGCGCTGTGCTAGGGTGGAGCACTCATCTAAGCAGAATAAAGGTAGAGTTTATTCTACAGAGAATCATCTTCATGATCTTGGACAGCTTCATCATCTGGAGGATCATCAGAAGCAGAAGCCAGAGCGGACGGACAGAGAGGGCAAGAAACCCTTTGGAAGAAAGAAGAGAAAAGCATTTGGGAGGTCTAAAGGAGTCCAGAGCAGTGCGTATACTGGGAGACATTCAAAGGGCCAGCATACACCATTGGACTGGGGAAAACCAGAGGAGTGGTGCTGCAGAGCTAGGAATCTCCAGACGGTACCTGTGAGGGAGACGGCTGCACTTGGAAGGGACCCTAAGACCCGTGCCAGAAGGTATGTGAAGAGAGACCCAGTGTCCAGGGATCTGGATTGGAAGGCTGGACATAAGAACTGGACTACATACTGGCCAGGCTATTTAGAGAGGAACTCTTAACAGCAATGGAAGCTCAGGTATGAACACTGATCTATGCCCTAGCTATACCCTTGAAAGACAGCAGGGAAACAAGTATTCTCCTGAGAGTGCTCCATTGAGAAATTCCTCTGTGCCAATCCATGATATTGAACCCATGATTGTTGAAGAAGGGGGAGAGGTTATAGATCCAGGCTGTGAATACATGGATTGCTCTCTGTCTAAACTCCTTTGGTAATTTACTGTTACAAAGTACAACAACCATCACAAAGAAATACAAACTTGTTCTTTAATTTACTCAGAAAAGCTCTTGAGTAGGATTTTGAGCCAAGCAGTAGAAAGTAAGCCAGCTAAGGGGTTTCAGCTGGGTAACTGCTAGCAATTGAGCCTTACCTAATTGCTTGTGAGCTCTGAGGGAATCACTTCTGAGTCTATGTGTGAAGATATAAGAAGTTAACCTGAAAAGAACAGTTTTTCCCTACTTTGTGGGTTTTGTTTGTTGATTGAGGCACTGCTAAGAAAATATTAGCTAAAGCCTACAGAAAAGACCATTCTGTTACCATCCTGGTCTTTATTCTTTTGCTTTGATTGCCTGACAAGTTCAGCTGTTGTTTTCCTGATTTTGTTTTTCTAAGTTTAACACTGAAAGCAAGTATCCTGTTTTTATGTGCTACCAAGCATATCTGTGTTGGGAGAAATAACCCCATAAATAAATATCTTATTGGCTTTACACTCAAGCACAACTAATTATTGTGGGCGGCTGTGTCTGGTGTGAATGGACTGCATTTCCCACAATCCCTTGCAAATCATATTGATATATGCCTTTGCCAAGACTGTGAACATTCTCACCCAGGCACCCGTCTGACAACACACAGGGGAGATGCTGGACATGGAGGGATAGGGGCACAGAGGAACTGAATGAGATGCCAGACATGGGGCGGGAGGGATAGGGACACACAGGGGAGATGCTGGACATGGAGGGACTGGGGCAGTCAGACCTGGGGAGATAGGGATATACAGATGAAATGTTTGACATGAGGAGGAAAGGAAGACAGAGGGACTGGGAGAGATGTTGGATATGAGAGGGGATAAGGACACAGGGGGGAGATGCTTGACTTGGGGGATAGGATTAAACAGTGAAGATGCTGGACATGGGGGATAGGATTACACAGTGAAGATGCTGGACATGGAAGGGATAGGGACACAGAAGAGAGATGTTGGACATGGGGGATAGGATTACACAGTGAAGATGCTGGACATGGTAGGGATAGGAACACAGAAGGGAGATGCTGGACATGGGGGAGATAGCGTTACACCGTAAACATGCTGGACACGGAAGGGATAGAGACACAGAAGGGAGATGCTGGACATTGGGGAGATAGGATTACACCGTGAAGATGCTGGACATGGAAGGGATAGAGTCACAGAGGAACTGGGAGAGATGCTGGACATGGAGAGAATAGGGACACAGAGGGAAGATGCTGGGCATGGGAGAGGAGGAAGATAGTGACAGGACCACAAATGGGAGATGCTGGACATGGGGGGGGGGGGGGGGGTTAGGGATACATAGGGTTGATGCTGAACATAGAGGGATAGGGACACATAGGGACTGGGAGAGATGCTGGACATGAAGGTAAAGGGGGCACAGAGGCAAGATACTGGACATGGGGGGATAGAGATACACAGTGGAGATGCTGGGCATGGGAATATAAGGGCACAGAAGGGAGATGTTGAACACTGGGAGAGACAGGGATATTGAAGAAACTACTTTTTCTCTCCTTTTGTATGAAATTGGCAGTTTAATTTCATAAAGTATTAATAGAATGCATTAGAATATTCCCTTGTAACTGGTTCCAATTAACCACAGAATTTAGGCATGTTAAGAATTCCAATCATCAAAGCAAAAGTGTGACAGAACGTTCAAGGTCATGCAAATAAACTTACCTGGAAGGGTTAAGAAGTCATCAATTTGGTAGACATGTTCACTATCTGGATCAGAAGCAATGAGATACATTTCATCCCGAAATTCAAGAAAGCTGGGGTCACTTGAGTTAACCACTCCAATTACAAATATCTCAATGCTTGCAGCATGCGCTTCTCTCACCACTACATCCAATTTCATCTGATCCCGAACATCAGCTTGCCCATCAGTTATAACAATGGCCACTTTTCTTACTTCTGGCCGAGCAGCCTGGAACACCTCAATGGTCTTCTTTAAAGCTGTGGCTGTGAAGGTGCCTTCCCCTAGATACTGCATTTGATCAACAGCAAGTTTGACATCTTCTTTATTGGAGTATTGCTGCAAAGTTGCGGACAGTTCTACTTTATGACTAAAATTTATGATGGCGACACGGGTGGTAACCTGGTTGATGGTTACTCTATCAATAACTGCTTTCACGAAAGTTTTGATTATTTGAAAATTTTCTGGTCCAACACTTTCTGAACTATCGATCACAAAGACCAATTCCATTGGTATTTCTTTACATTCGACGCCACAGCCTAAAATGTATTAAAAAAGAAAACTACTTTTAATGTCTCATAAAGGAAAGGGAAAGGAAGAGAAATCAGAAAACACCAAGGGGTATCCATCCCATTAGAATGCTTGATTGATTGATATTCCCCTTACCTTGGTTCCCTTGCTTCATTCATCTCAGTCTTCTTACCCAGATTTGGTATTTCTCAGCTTTTATGGTTTTTAATGTCGACCCTGTACCATTTTGCTAGCTTGTCTCTAGACTGCTTCTATCCTATCTATAACCTTTCAGAGGTGTGACCTCCAGGACTGCACATTATCAAAAAGATTTTAGCTATCCCCTACAAAATCTTTATATTTTTAACATTTTTATGTCTTTTAGAATGCTACAAAGATTGCAGATGTGAGGGAATACAAAACGAGAAAGCTGTGATCCTCCAAGAAGTTTCCTAAATTGCCAAGGGCATTACAGTAATTTAATCCTAAGGCTAAGTCATCATCTCATGATGAATGAACTAAAATTGCCCACACACATAATAGAAGATTCCCTAGGAGAGTTTCTTTCTGAATGATTTAATTTTTTTTGAATATTTAAAGGTTAAACTCCAGATGGAATCATTTTATATACGTTGAGCCTAATTTCGGAAGGGGCACATCTGGGCCGTTTAGACCCGATTCTGAAATGCAGGAGCAAAACGTTCCCGCAGCAGTTAGAATCAGGTGTGAGGATGGCCTGGCGTGCCCCCCCCCCCCCAGAGGCAGGGATATCCATGGGACTGACCTGTCAGGCCCCCTGGACCCACCAGTGAGTGTATGGCCTGATGACCTCTCGTCCAGTGTCCCCCCACATGGCACTTAGCGGGCCCACTGGAGCCATGGTCGGGTGGTAGGCCAGTGCCTGCTGTGCGTCCACCTCATTGGGGGGCTGCCAGGCCAGGGCGTATGCGGGACCAGTGCTTATTCCACCTCTGAGGTAGAATAAGCATTGCTTCCCCCTTGTGCTCCCAGACGTACAGGGCCATTACCTGAATTGACCCTGTATGTCCGGGTGTCTGGCCCACCCACACCCCGCCCATACTCTGCCATGTCTCCATCTCCCCGCACAGCACTTCTGTGTGAGTGGGGAGACAGTGATCTAGAATTCGGACAGGATGGATGGTGCAGCCCGCTATTTTCCTTTCTGAAACTGGGCCATAGTTATAGTAAAACCATGTAACAAATACAATAAAAATGGACTGGGATAACTAGAGCAAGCTATTTCCTTGGAAGCATATCAGGGATATGGTTTGTATGGAACGACAAGATCAATAATGTATCTCCAATTTCATATAGAAGTTGCACAGAGGCAACAGAAATTATCAATGTCTGTATTTACTGTACATCTGCTCCACAGCACATTTAAGTTTCTGAAAGGTGCTTGTTTCAGTCAGCCCTTTCCAAGAGGAATTAAGAGGTGATATCCTCCTTAATTCGCCACTGTTTATTTCCCCTACCACATGTTACTTTGGTAAATACTATCTATAATAACTGCGAAGAGTGGTGGGATGTCCAGGTTTGCAAAATGACCAGGCTGCACATGTGCAGGCCGACATTTACATGGTCGCATTGTGAAGTCATGGTACACAAGCATGCAAACTGCCTGAGTTCCTTTGTTAACTCTTCACTCGTGCATGATTATAGAATAGTGTCTCCCGCTGCACGTGGATGCCCATTCCCACATGTACCCACATTTCCTAATTTGATTTAACACACGTTTAGTGTGAGAGGGCGGAGATATGTCAATTTTAGATCAGACTTACACATTCCCAACTCTCTCCTTGAAAACTGAGATAGACTTGCAGACATTTTCACTTGGACACTGCAGCAATCCCAGAAATTACCTTTCTAAAATATACGTGTCTGATATTCAAAGGTAGTTACACAGTTTATAGGCCTATAAACCATGTAAATGTCTCTAAGCGAGATATTCAGCGGCACTAAACTGGTTAGTGCCACTGAATATCCCGGGGTACCGCTGCTATACGCCCCAATGTGGCATTCCAGGGACAGTACTCAGCACTAAACAGCCCGCAGGTAAAGATAGGCCAGCTTTTACCATGCCTATCTTTACCTGTGGGAGCTAACCGGGCAGCGGTGATATTGAGCCGCTTCCCGGTTAGTTTCCGGGCTATGCGGCTGACCTGGATAGTCAATGCCGGTGGACGAATATAGCCCCAGCATTGAATATCCAGGTTAAGCATTCATTTCATGTGGATGTATTTGGCTATTGATTTCCATCCAAGTTATAAGGAAAAGTGTTAGCAAATCGTTGATGTGGTAAACTCATTAAACTACCCCCATTCACTGAAAGGTGGATAAATGGGTGTTTTTGGAGCTATCTGAGGTTTGCCCTTTCCTTGCGATGTTTGGTGAGTAAATAATACTATGTGTGACCCCACAGGTACCGTATAGGCCTTCGCCTAGGGCCCCGGGGTTATAGTTGCCTCCTATCTTGCAGAACAAAATAGTCTTCAGTCGAGTGTTAAGGCAAAACAAAGATAAGGGCTTTATTCCCCTTCCCTCAAGGATATCTTTTTGTACAACAAAACTTGGAAACAAAACAGTACTTCCAAAGAAAAATATGTTCTTTTCCTTTGTGGCTTACAGGTCTTCAGCGCAAGGATTCAACATCATCTGACATGCATAACGTACAGTCCATGGGAGCACATTCAGGAATATTGTTATTACTTTCCCACTGCAACAGCTCGCATTCACCAGGTGTTACACTGGGGTTTAAATCCTCATAGCTGTTTTTGTACAAACCTCTCTCTGAGGATTCAGTTGGACTACAAGGATACAGTTCTAAGCAAGTAGGTTTTGGAATACCTGTTACTGCAGTATGTCCTCTCTGGCTCTCCTCCTCTAACCTCCAACGGCTAGGAATTGTTTTATATCTTCCTGTAGTTAATTCATGCTCTGTGCACTGCTCTGACCCTCTGGTACAAACAGACTTTTTAGCTTTCCCTTTGATAAAGCTTGGTTCCCACCTGTATAAATGGTGAGGTCTTCTCTCTGGTAATGAGGACTGTGGACTCCCCTGCTCTCCCAGTCTGGACAGCTTTCTGACCTCAGCTTGGTCTCTCCTTCTCTCTGGAGTTATAGCTTCTACCTCTTGGCTGTAAGCAGGCTCCACCTCAGACCTCCAGTTGCTAGCACTCTGAGCACCTCGACGGCCACGTTCTTCTGAAGCCGTTCCCTTGCTGCTTCCTGTTCCAGGGCTACTCCCACTGCTTCCTGGATTCAGCAGGCTTCTCTCTCTGTGACCTCTGCTTCCTGCACTGTTGCTGCTCACACCGACACTGACCTCTGCTGGATCTACCCAGCAGCTTTTATCTCCCTCTCCACTACACGTTCCCTGTGCTTTCCTGGACAGGTGATAATAATCAGATCCTAAACTTCTTGCTGCGTCATGGCTTGGGTATGGTAATCCTATTCCACTGTTTCTTTGCTCCTTCTGAGCTGTGTGTGCTGGCTGCCTAACAGGTTTTAAGGTAAATTCCTATTTTTCCTCTTATTATCCTAGGCTCTGTATAGGTTTCCATGTCACATATGGTATGGTTAGAAAGTAGAGCTAAATACCCGATTTTAATGGGCACGCCCCAATAATGCAGTTTTCTTGATCCTGGTAGAAGAAGATGTAAAATTAACTATTTTTCTGCAAAAAGAGGAGGAATTTTAGAAATATATAGGAACATTTAACTATGGTGATTATTTTAGAAGCCCTCTTCGTGATTTGGATGTCTGAAAACAGGTGTTCAGATGCCCAAATAACGGAGACGTCCCCGGACACATTTTAAAAAGGCATGGGCACATCCATAAAGGACAGGGGCATAGTGGAGACATATCTGTGGCATTCCTATGAATTTAGATGTGTGTGCCTGATTTAAGAAAAAATCCAGCTAGTTTCCTCATCCATGTCTACACCTGCTCCAGGGCATGAATTGGCATTGGAAAAGTGCTTGTTTTGCCAGCATAGTATTCAGAAGATGTAGAGAAGATGGTACTCTACTGTCCCCAGTATTTTCTACAATTATAAAGATAGTAACATAGTATATGGCGGCAGATAAAGACCAGTATGGTCCATCTAGTCTGCCTAGCAAGGTGGCAAAAGTAGGTGCATCTGCCGCTCCGTGCAGGTCACCTGTCCCCATGCCTTTGCTTAGGGGTGTACCCACCGCTCCGTGCAGGTCACCCCTATTTGTTGAAATAGCAGAGACAATTAAGGTTATTTTGATTTTATCCTGTTGCTATAAAGGGATCCGCTTTGACTGTCCCATGCCATTTTGAATTCTGTCACTGAATTTGGCCCCGCCACTTCCATTGGAAGGGCATACCAAGCATCCACCACTCTTTCAGTAAAAAAAGCATTTCCTGACATTGCCTTTCAGTTTACCCCCTTGCAGGTTCATGTTATGCTCTCTAGTTTTGTAGCTTCACCATCTTTGAAAAAGGCTTGTTTATTCATTAATACTCTTCAAGTATTTAAAGGTCTGTATCATATCTCCCCTGTCCCTCCTCTCCTCTAGAGAATACATATTTAGGTCTTCAAGTCTTTTCTCATAAGTCTTCTGACGCAGACTCCAAATCATTTTGGTCACCTTCCTCTGAACCGTTTTCAGTCTTTTTATATCCTTTGCGAAATATGGTCTCCAAAACTGAACACAATATTCCAAGTGAGGCCTCACCAGTACAGTGGCATTAGTACCGCCACCTTTCTGCTGGCAATTCCTCTCTGTATGCAACTCTGTATGCAAGGCCACCACCTTGGCACACTGTTTCGCTACCTTGAGATCCTCAGAAACAATTGCTCTGAGGTCCTTCTCCTAGTCCTTGCACACCAACCTCTCATCCCCTATCTCATACAATTTCCTTGGATTTTTGCATCCCAAGCGCATGACACTGAACTTCTTTACATTAAATCTTAACTGCAAAGCATTAGACCATTCTTCCAGCTTTTGTAGATCTTTCCTTATGTTATCCATTCCTTCAGGGGAGTCCAGTCTGTTGCAAATTTTCATGTCATCTACAAAAAGACAGACCTGCATTCAGTCCTTCAGCAATATCACTCACAAATATGTTGAACAGTACCGGTCCCCGGCCCGATCCCTGGGGCACGCCACTAATCACCTTCCTTTCATCACCTTCTGTCGTCTGTCAGTCAACCAATTGTTGATCCAGTTCACCACCTTGGGACCCTTTCCCCAGGCTGTTCAGTTTATTGATAAGCCTACTATGAGGAACAGTATCAAAGGCTTTGCTGAAATCTAGGTAGATCACATCCATCACATGCCCTTGATCTAGTTCTCTGATCACCCAGTCAAAGAACTCAATCAGATTTGTTTGGCATGATCGTCCTTTAGTAAAACCATGTTGCCTTGGATCATGCAATCTATAGGTTTCGAGAACGTCCACTATTCTCTCTTTCAGGAGCACCTTCATTACTTTTCCTGCCACCGAGATAAGGCTCACTGGCCTTTATTTTGCCACTCCTTCCCTATTACTACTTTTGTGAAGAGGTACCACATTGGCTCTTTTCCAGTCTTGAAGAACTTCTTCTGTCTCCAAGGATTTACTAAAAACATCCTTTAAAGGCCCTGCCAGAACATCTCTCAGCTCTTTCAGTATCCTGGGATGTATCCCATCCGGTCCCATCGTTTTGTCGAATTTCAGTTTTGCAAGCTGTTCAAATACATCATCTTCTGTGAATGGTGTAGTATCTACTCCATTTCCTTTTGTATATTTGTCAATCACAGGTGGTCCTTCTCCAGGATTTTCTTTAGTAAAAATAGAACAGAAGTATTTGTTTAGCATTTTCACTTTTTCAATGTCACTTTTTACGAATCCGTTCTCAGCACTTTTCAGTCTTGAAATTTCACCTCTGATCTTCCTCTTCCTCTTCTCCCAAATATGCCTGAAAAATGTTTTATCACCACACTTTAGATCTTTAGCCATCTTTTCTTCTATCTTTGATTTTGCTATCCTTATTTCTCTTTTTGTCTCTTTTAGCTTTATCCTGTATTCTTTTTAGTTTTCCTCTCTTTGCAAACTTCTGAATTTTGTGAAAGCTGTGGTTTTTGCCTTTATTTGTGCAGCCACTCCTTTAGAAAACCAAATAGGTTTCCTTTTCTTCTTGTTTCTATTTACTTTCCTTAAATATGTATCTGTTGCCCTTTTTATTGTCTCCTTTAATTTAGCCCACTGCAATTCCACATCCCTTACCTCCTTCCACCCTGCCAACTCCTCCTTCAGGCACTTGGCCATCTTCCTGAAGTCGCGTCACTCTTACTGCTCCTGCACTTTGTATATTGCTTTTTGTGCTTGCTCCCACTGTATTATATCTGTTTCTATTCTCCCCCCTGCAGAGTACTGTGCTGTTCTTGGTGCTGCCCCCAATGCAGGTGACCTCTGATGTGAACCCATGAGTCAGACCATCACAACTATAAAGAGCATATCAGCTGCTTCACGTACCATGGGCGTGCATCGAAGGATCAGTTTCTGCTCCTTGTGCCGGCTCCTTGGGGTGGATCCGGGGGGGCCATATGCATCGATCAGGCAGACATGACACTAGCCTCATACCTAATTTACTTCATCTCCAGATTCTATCAGTTAGTCTATTATTATTACTTTTTATGATGTCCCCTATCTCAGTATTCTGGGGACACCGTCCCTCTCCCCCACCTCATCTGTATTAATCACGATCCATTGGCAACTTAGTTTCCTGACTGCCACTAGCCTCTGATTCACTGCTCCATTTCTTCGATCCAACCAGCTCTCAATGTTCTCTGTGCATTGCTTAATTGCTGGTCTATGCATGGAAAAACATCTCTTATTAATGACCTTTTAGTGAAACACAATGTAGATCTGCTTTTCCTCATGGAGACCTGGCTCAAGGATGGCGAGGAAACCATTTTATACCGGTGCCTATCCCCTGGCTTTACCACGCTATCCACCTCCTGCTCTACCAAGTCAGGTGGCGGGATAGCTGCAATGTTATGCGATTCCTTAAGTTGGTGAGATTGCTACTACAACCCTACATTACCCCGAAGCACTTCTCTTTTGCATATCCCCTCCTTTCCTTAGTCACATCCTTTTGGTTTATGCCCCTTCTGCCTTGTCCTCTCCTTTATGGGGTTGTTTCTGCACCACCTTGCAGGAGACAGTTACTGCCTTTCCAGATCTCCTTGTCCTAAGAGACTTTAACTGCCATATGGACCATCCCATTCGCTCCTGGGACAAACATTTTTTATCCCTCATATCTGATCTAGCATTGTCTCAGCACGTCAACTTCCCCACCCATATTGCAGGACATACACTTGATCTTCTTCTTACCTCACCGGACTCCAAGGCAGTTATCACAGATCTTCATAGCCTTGTCTTACCATGGATGGATCATTATGATGTTTTTTTTCCATTTTTCGCATCCTGTATCTTCTCCGCTTTTGACCTCCTCTTCTCCCTTGTGCCAATCTGCACTGAAAGGGAGGTAGATGCTTGGAATGCCTTCCCGATGGAAGTGGTGGGGGCAAACATGGTGATGGAATTCAAAACGGCATGGGACAAACACAGTGGATCCCTTTACAGCAACAGGATAAAAACAAATAAACTGAAACATATAACTTCTGAACCATCTGACGTCTCAACAAATAGGGGTGTCCTACATGGAGATGGAGAGGTAGGTTCACCCCCAAACAAAGACATGGAGAGGTGTGGCCTGCACCTACTCTTGCCATCTTCCTGGGCAGACTAGATGGACCATGCTGGTCTTTATCTGCCGTCATCTACTATGTTACTATGTTACATCCCTGCATCGCTTCTTTCAGAATTTCCCCCAGCTGATGCGCTTTTTCCCTCAGACTTTCCCTTACTCTCCCCAAACCATCAGGCCTCCACTTGGGATCAGACTCTCAAGGATACTATTGATAGTATTTTTCCATCGCATACTTCCATTCACCCCTGATCAGCTCGCCATCATCCATGGAATCACGCAGGGCTGTGTACTCTTCACCGACAGTTACGCAGAGCAGAACAGTATGGTGCCAATCCCGCACCCAGGTCCTCTTGGACTCCTTTTGGAATGCACACACCTGCTATCGCCAAGCTATCATAGTAGCAAAGCAACATTATTATGGCCAACTTACTGCAAAAGCCGACAATAAGCCAAAATAGCTTTACTCGATAGTTTCTCGCCTTCTACATCCCTCATCATGTTCTTCTTTACCAACTGCACCTTCTGCCAAACAGCTAGCTCAGTACTTCTCAGACAAAGTCTCCATTCTTTGGCAAGACTTTCCCCCCTCTAGGCCCTCATGTCCCTTGTTTATGACAGCAGATTCACCACCTCCTACAACACCCTTGAGGACTCATCTGACTGTTCATTCTCATTCCTGGTCAAGATTTAATCGTGTCACTGTCTCTGCATTAAAGAAGGTTATTTCCTCATCATCTCGGGACACTTGTGTCCTGAATCCCATCCCTTCCACCTGGATTTCTGAACCTTCTTTGGCACTTCTCCCATATATCCAACTTCTCTTCAGTAACAGTCTTTCCTCTGGCATCTTTCCATCATCTTAGAAAACTACTGTGGTCCGGCCCCTACTGAAAATCCCTTTACTAGATCCTACCATTCCTGTCAACTTCTGCCCAGTCTTTAATCTTCCTTATCTATCTAAGTTACTAGAAAAACTTGTTTTCATTCAACTCCTGGATCACCTTAAACACACTAACTTTCTCCACCCACGTCAAGCGGGTTTTAGGCCGGGCCACAGCACAGAAACTATTTTGTTATCTGTATTAAATGAAACATGCATGTCCTGGGAGAAGGAGAATATCACCCTAGCAGTATTGCTTGACTTATCCAGTGCTTTTGATCTAGTCCATTTCCTTCTGCTCTCATGCCTTTCCTCTTCTGGGATAAAGTCTACTGTTCGTCATTGGTTTCACTCCTTTCTCTCCCTTCATACTATGTCTCATTCCAATCTGCTCCCTCCTCCACTTTCCCCCTCTCCTATAGTGTTCCACAGGGATTGTTGTTTTCTCCCCTGCTGTTTAATGCATTTCTTGCCCCACTGGCCATACTTATTTAGCAACAGGGTGTCTCTGCCTATTTTTATGCAGATGTCATCCTGCTGCTATTTCATACCCACCCTTTCATGCCTGATTTTTCCCCAATCAATTCATGTCTCAGTTTAGTGGCCTCTTGGTTGAAATCAAATAACTTACATTTTAATGCAGGAAAAACCTCAGCACTTTGGCTGTCTGGTTCACTTACACCTCCTCTCTTGAAGGTAACATCATGCCCATTGTACAAATTCTGAAGTATTTAGGTGTTACACTTGAGCCTTCTCTTAGCTTTCAGTCATATAGTTACCCCTGTTATCCCAGTTATTTGCCCTGTTATCTGTGAACTCATACGTGTTAATTGTACTGAGCATTTCTGTTCCATGTAAACCGCGCTGATGCTGAATAGTGCGGTATAGAAGAGACTTTAAATAAATAAATAAATAAATAAATACATTAACTCAACAGTTCACCATTGCTTCTTTTCCCTCCACCATTCGCCATTACCACACTTCTGCTTTCTTTGACATAACTAAAGTTGGACTATTGTACCATCATTTATTCTGGACTTCCTCAGTATCAGTTAAAGCATCTACAATCAGTACAGAACACCAGCATTCGCCTCCTTCATCATGCCTCATGGTCAGACCATGTTTCTCTGTTGTTCATAAAATCCCACTGGCTTCTTTTTCCATACCAACTTCATTATAAATTACTAACTATAACTCACAAGGTTCTCAACTCGGGTATCCCAGCATATCTCTCATCTCACATAATTCCTTATGCCCCCACTTGCTCACTCTGATCAATACATGCGTATCGCCTTTATTTACCCTCTTCATCAAATGCCCATCTGGAAGGCACTTGAAATTCAGCTTTTTTCTTTTTAGGGCCATCACTTTGGAATTCACTCCCTGCCTCCCTACATCTTGAATCTTCTTTTACTAGATTTAAAACGGCTCTTAAAACCCATCTTTTCTATCAAGCTTTTAATATACCCTTAGCTGCAACCTAGTAATTAAGGACTCTGGGCATCACATTGTCCCCACACCGGCAATTCCTTGATACTCTGCATTTCCCCCATCCTCTCCTTCCCTCCTATGCTAACCCATCTTTACTATTTTTCTTAATTTTAATGGAGTTCTCTTCTTTTTCTAATGTTTTTATTATTGTAAACTGCTCTGATATGATGTTTGAAGAGCAGTATATCAAAATTTTAATAAACCATAAACCAGCGTTTTTGAAGTCTAGGACTTTGAGCTTGCTGTGAGGGGACTCTGCCTTGACTTTTATCTCAAACCACACTGTGTGATGATCGCTGCTGCTCACATGGGCCCCCACCCGGACATTCAACACACTTTCTCCGTTGGTGAGTACTAAATCCAGCATCGAACTTTCCCTCGTCGGTTCCATCATCATTTGTCTAAGCAATGCATCTTGGAAGGCATCCACGTTTTTGAACTTTTCTAAATTGAGACTGCTGGCACCCACTAAGCAGTGGGCTATGTATTTTAGAGACACCTTAAAATTAGAAAAATGGAAGAAATAGGGGATATCTCAAATGTTATATGTTTCATTTGGGAGGAGGATTGAAAGTAATGAATAAGAGGCTTTGGATATGCTGGTTCAGCTGATAGTTTAGATCTCTTGGCTTTCTTGCAATTGTCTAAAATTACAACTCATGCCATTTTAGTGATTGTTTTGTGTTGTCTGAAGCTATTATTTTTAAATACTATTTCTAGTTCAAGAATGCAGGGCCGACCCAAGGGTATCTGATGCTCTAGGTGAACCTTCAGCCATGTGCCCCTCCCCACCATGGTTCAAGGCTCTACCCCCTCCATAGTCCAGCATTACTCCTTACCTCCCCCACCTTCCAAGTTGCCAGAATTGCCCCTTCCTTCCCACTTCCCTCCCTTGCCCAAAAATCCCCAATGCCACAGCTTGCAGATAATTTATTTTTTGCTTTTTAGGGCTTCCCTTTCTACTGCAAATGAGGAGTAGCAGCAGCAGATCCCAAGTTTCTCAGCCTGACACAAGCACCAGACACTGGCAGGCCGCACCACTACCACTGCCTGCAACGCAGAGCCCAGCACAAGCCCCACCTTTGCCTGATCAGCTGCCACATGTGATGAATCTGCCTCTCTTTTTCTTAATAATAAATACATTTTTCTTCTACGCCACCGCTCAGTATCAGCACACCACCTGATGGCCATAACTTACTACCCAAAGCCCACCTCCTCCTGTTAAAAAATCCCCTGGCCTCGGTCAGAAACCACTGGAAATACTCAATGCCCATGTTTCTCGGCACACCCAAAGCATGACAGTACTAAAGGTAATCAAAAATAACAAAATAAAATGCTCATTATTAACCTTCTGGTTACATTAATACCTCTCCTTGCTTTCTGCTTTCCCTCACTGCTGCTGCTGCCCTAGCTCCATTACAAGGAGGGGCAGTATGGCAGCATGGCCTACCATGTCCTGCCCCTCTGATGCAAACTTTCTGTTGGAGGGACGTGGCGGGTCTTGAGCATGCAGAGTGCTCAAAGGTCTGCCTTCATGCTGCTCTTATTTGTGCTTAGGCAGGGGTTTCTAAGGCCTGTCACCACACTTCTACTCTGCTGCCGTCTTGGCGATTTAATGCAGCGTTGCTGCCCCCCCCCCCCCCCATCCTGCCGCTCTAGACAAACAGTATGCCTAGTAGTGGGGCTGGCCCTGCAAGGATGTTTCCTTCTGTGGCCAGAGAGTGATGGATGCTTTTTCCATATGTGGCTAAGGTCACACAAGCTCATAGAAGGCACTTTTTTAAACTGAACCCCCAAGTACAAACTGCAGGGGCTTCGTTTGATATTGTTTCTTATCAAGAGAATCAGTATTCCTTTCCAACCCAATTCATTTACAGTCTTTTCTTGCAAGTAAAAAGTTCCTTATAAATAAATATTTTTATTATGTTTATTCCATTAGCCTATAGGATTGGAGTAAACAAATTGTTAGTCCTGCGGCATAGATCCCCCTCCCCCTTCTTTATAATGAAGACTGTTGGTAGAACAAGTATTATTGCGTATTTGAATTGAAGATGCTTTCTTTTTTGTTTAAGACATTGTATCCACATTTTCTTGATTTATTATTATATGAGTCTGTAATTTTGAAAGTCTAATAAAAAATCCTAAGGCTTGAGCAACAGGTCACAATCAATGCACAGACAAAATAGTTTCAATGAGCCTACTAGACAAAGCTAATACCAGGCCCTTTTGCAAATTCTGGGTGCTGTGGCATTCAAATTTTTCAGTTATCACTCCCATTGCTTTGCCCATGATTTAAAATGGCAGAATGTTCCCATTCAATTTAATATTAAGATCCAGAAAATTCATACCAACTTTTCTAATCACTAAAACCTCAGTTTTAGAGGCTTTCGGAGACTGACAGTAGAGTTGTATTCAATCTAGAATTTGGCTCAGACAAGCATTAATAGGTTGTACCAAAACTATAGTTATCAGCCAATGGACAATATTATTTATAAGTCCACCAGAAAACAGCAGACTGCCACGGAAGCAACCAAAAACCAGTCTAGAAACGTGGCAGAAGGGGCAAAAAGCAGCCTTTATTATTCCTAAAAGGATGAGTGTGCCAATAAACCCGCGTTTATTGGCACACTCATCCTTTTAGGAATAATAAAGGCTGCTTTTTGCCCCTTCTGCCACATTTCTAGACTGGTTTTCAATATTATTTATAAGTCATCCACGTAACCTTACACCTCGAAAACAAATGATTAATAATATCAAGAACAGGGTATAATAAATATTAAACTGCTTAGACTAATGGAAAATTGCCCCTTGTGGGACTCTACATTTCTCTGAACTAGGCAATGATGTCATTACTTTCCAAGCCATCATCTGGGAACTCTTTGACAAAAAAAGATTTTTTTTTGCCCACGGGCCCCCAACACAGCGATCGAAGCCTGCCTAGCAGAATCTTGTAGTCAGTGATGTTGAAGACTGCAGACTAGCCCTAATCTAAGATTATTTGCCATGCCCTCTGAGGATTTTTCAGTACTACGGCCAGATTGATACAGGTCCAGACAATGATTAGACATGAACCAAGACTGCTCTCTCCACTAGCCTGATTAAAAAAGGCAAATTTGCTACAGGATAGCATAGTTACTCCCCTGTAACAGGTGTTCTCCAGGGACAGCAGGAGTCAGTCCTCACATACGGATGACATCGGCACCGATGGAGCTCCGCGCAGAGCATTTTCCCAGCTTTCAAAGAAAGCCTTTGGGAATGCTATCACACATGCATGGTCTCCTTCTTGCCCAAGGGTGCCATCTTGCTCAGTCAGGTGAAATAGCTTAGGCAAAAGGTGAAATAAGTAAACAAGGTAAAAGAGGAAACTCCTAGGGGAGGAGGAAGGGCTCTGAGGACTGATTCCTGCTGTCCCTGGAGGACACCTATTACAGGTGAGTAACTACACTTTCTCCAGGAACAAGCAGGAAGTCAGTCCTCACATATAGGACTCCCGAGCTCCAGGCTGCCAGGGACCGAACCATGACAGCACCAACGACTACCAATAGGGAGGCCGTGAGTTGCAGAGGGTGAGCCCCTACCAAGAGACTCTGCAGACCCCAGGTTCCAGCATCACCATCACTCTGGTAGCCTGAACACAGAAAGGTCAGAGGGCAGGAGTTGCCTATACACCGCGAATGCTTCTGATCACTGCCTGGCCAAAAGCACTGTCTCTACGGGACTCACTCTCTAGGCAGTAGTGAGTTGTGAACGTATGCACTGAAGACTATGTGGCGGCTTTACAAATTTCTGTCACCGCCATTGAGTGTAAGTTGGCCACCGATGTGGCCCTAGCCCTCGCATGATGAGCAGTGATCCAGTGCCCTAGGGAGAGGCCATCTTGATCATAAAGCCTGCATTTGACTCTGTTGCCCCTCTCCGTCCTGTTTCTTTTCGCCAGTCATCACATCATCCCTGGTATCATCCAGGTCTTTACTTACAATGTTCCCACCTTCGCCGTGCACTCCGACTATGGCATAAGCACCCCTCAGACACCTCCCTGGCCACCTTCCGACACGTACAAAAGACCTACCATACCATGATTACTCTCGCTAAACAATCTTACTATTCCACCCTCATTGAATCTTCCTCCAATTCCTCCCGTCAGCTTTATCAAGTTCTGAACTCTCTTTCCCCCTCCTCTGCCTCTCTTACCTCATCAACCCCTTCTTCAGTTCCAAGCCCTACAACTCTTGCCACTTTCTTCTCAACTAAGATTCTTTCTCTTCGTTCCTCCTTCAGTTCATGTCCTCCCCCCCCTCCTCTCTCTCCTGCTCTGCCCCCTGCACCTACCCCCGCTCTCTCCTACACATGGTCCCAGTTTCGGCCCATTACCTCCTCTGAGCTTACTTCAGCGTTCTCTTCTTTCCATAAGACTACTTGTCTTCTAGACCCACTACCTTCTTCCTGGCTCACTGACCCCTCGCTTGCTCTTTCTTCTTTTGCCCTCACCATTCTCAATTCCAGTTTGTCCTCTGGTTGCTTCCCTTCCACCTGGAAACACGCCATCGTTCGCCCCATTTTAAAGAAACCCTCCCTTGACCCCACCTTATCTTCCAATTGGCGCCCCGTCTCCAACCTTCCCTATCTCTCCAAGGTTCTCGAGAAAATTGTCTTTCACCAACTCAATGCTCACCTCGACTCCACCATTTCCCTACACCCCCGACAGTCAGGGTTTAGGCCCGGTCACAGCACAGAAACCATTCTTGTAGCACTCCTCAATGAAATACACTGCGCACATGAAAAGGGTGATTTTTCACTAGCTGTTTCTCTGGATCTCTCCGCGGCATTTGATGTTATCGATCATCACACTCTTCTCACTCGCCTTTCCGACCTCGGTATCCAGGGCACTGTTCATCAATGGTTCCGTTCTTTTCTCTCTTCCCGATCCTTTGCAGTTCACACTGGTTCCCTGTCCTCTACATCCTTTCCTCTCCCCTGCGGCGTCCCACAAGGTTCTCTCCTTGCCCCTCTTCTCTTTAACATCTTTCTTGCCCCTCTTGCTCTTCTCATACAACAGCACGGTCTTTCCGCCTACTTTTTTGCAGATGATATTCTCCTGATCCACCACACCCCTTCACTGACTCCAGACCTCACTCTTCTCAATACCTGTTTAACTGCCGTCTCCGACTGGTTCCTCAACAACTTTCTAGTGGTCAATCCTTCTAAATCTGCAGCTATATGGCTCACCTTTAGCGCTTCTCCCCCCACTCTGTCACCACACATGTCTGATTCTCCTATTCCCCTAGTTTCTCACCTACGTTACCTTGGTGTTACTCTCGATTCCTCCCTCTCCTTCCATCAACACATTTCCGGTGTGGTACGTAGCTCTCTCTTTCACCTTCGCAGGATTAGGGCCGTCCGGCCACTGCTTTCAGCTCCATCCCTCACCACCCTGGTGATTTCCTTAGTAATTACCCGACTCGATTACTGTAACTCTCTCCTCGCTGGGCTCCCCTACTATCAACTTCACAGACTACAGCTCATTCAAAACACCGCTGCCCGTCTTCTCACCTTCTCTTCATGCCGAGATCACATCACTCCTCATCTCCTTTCCCTCCACTGGCTCCCTATCAAGGTTCGCTACCAATACAAAATCCTTATTCTTACACATAGGGCCCTCCACACAAGCACGCCCCAGTACCTTTCCGATCTCATTTACCTCCAACCCGTACCTCGCCTTCTTCGTTCTTCCCACGGCAATCGCCTTTTCCTACCTTCCCCCAAAAATGCACACCTTGAGTCAACCCGCCGCGCCGCTTTCTTTTTTGCAAGTCCCGCTCTCTGGAATTCTCTCCCACACTCCCTCCGCATCGAAATGTCCTTTCCCCGATTCAAGACCCTCCTTAAGACCTATCTTTTTCACCAAGCCTTCAACCTCCCTGACCCCACCTAGAAATCTACGTGTCATCTATTAAGTCATCCCCACTTCACCAGCCATGCTTCCTATACCTCCCATCAATTTACACAACCCTGACTTCCCTACTCCCCATAACCCCTTGGACACCTCCTACTTTAACCACCCAGCCCTTACCTACCCTCACCTCCTCACCCCCCCTTTCCGCCCACCCTCCCCATTTTTCTTCTGTGTTTGTATTGACATCTGTCCTGTTCTATCTTTCCACCTTTATCTCTCGCTCCTTTCCTATCAACTTTTGGCGTTCCTTTCTCCCTTTATTTTCTAGCAGTCCATTACATTGTACACAGCCTTAACGCTTTGGTACAGGGCGGTTTATCAAATATTTCAAATAAAGATAAAGATAAACTAGGGCAATACAGTCCGCCACCCAAGTGGACAGGGTTCGCTTGGTCACAGGTAGCCCCAGCCTGCTGGGGTCATAAGAGACATTGAGGTGGGCTTGGGTCCTCTGTAGACAGAAGGACAGGGCCTTCTTACAATCCAACGTATGCAGAACTGACTGCCTTTCCGGCATGAGGCGGCAAGTTGAAGGTGGGGAGGACTACCTCCTGACTGAGGTAGAAAGCCGACACCACCTTCGGGAGGAACTTGGAATGCGTGTGAAGCACAACCCTGTTCATATAGAATCTGGTATAAGGTGAATCTGCCACCAGGACCTGTAGCTCACTCACTCTCCAGGCGGATGTCAAGGCCACCAGGAAGGCCACCTTCCAGGAGAGATACTGCAGGTGGCAAGTCACCAAGGGCTCAAATGGTGGTCTGGTGAGCTGTGAGATCCCACTCTGGTGAAGGAGGGGAGCAGAAGGTCTCTGAGGAACCTGGAGACCAGGGGCTGGCTTGAGAGGGGTCTCCCCTCCACAGGGTGATGGTTAGCTGCTATGGCTCTGAGATGCACCCTGACCGAATTAGATTTCAACCCTGAGCGGGAGAGATGCAGCAGGTAATGCAGTATGAGCTGCAGATGGAAGGAGAAGGGATTCTCATTTTGCTCTGCACACCATCGAGAGAATCTCCTCCACTTGAAGACATATGCCCTTCTGGTGAAGGGTTTCCAAGAGGTCAGGAGGATCTCTTGCACTTCATCCATGAGACTGAAGGGGGCAAGTGCTATCCTTTCAGCATCCATGCAGTTAATTTCAGGGATGCCAGATTGGGGTGGAGAAGGGAGCGCCCCATCTGCGAAAGAAGATCTGACTGATGGCCTAGTGCCACTGGGGGTGCCACTGACAGGGAGAGTAGCAGGGGAAACCAGGGCTGTCTGGGCCACCTGGGAGTAACCAGGATTGCTGCAGCATGGTTGCTCTGGATCTTAAAAAGGCATCTGACTATCAGAGAGGTTGATGGGAATGCATTAAACAGGCCCCTCGACCATGGCATGAGCAAAGCATCTGATGCCACCCTTCTTTGGTGTGGCTGAGGTGAACAGAATCTGGGCAACTGTGCATTGTCCGGGGAAGTGAACAGGTCCAGGCAAGGTCTACCCCAGAGGTGGAAGAACCTCTGTGCCACCCTGGGATCCAGAAGCCACTCATGTGGGCAAAGGATCCTGCTGAGCCTGTCCGCCAGGAGGTTGTCCTGACCCGGCATGTTCAACGATCTCAGGAGCATGCCTGCCTGCTTGTTCACATAAAACATGTCAATCTGATTGTCCATCTGTATGAGGAGCGAGAGGTTGCTCAAGAGGTAGCAAAAGGCCTGTAGAGCCAGGAAGATGACCCTGAGTTTGAGGAGACTGATGAGTAACCGAGGTTCATCTGGGGACTAATTGCTCTGAGTGCAATGGCCCTCGCAATGTGCGCCCCAGCCTGCCAGGGAGACGTCTGTTGTTGGGACCTTTTGTGGTGCTGGTGTTTGGAAAGACATCCCCACCCTGAGATGTTGTGGGGACTGCCACCAGTTGAGGGAGGCCACCAGTCAGTGGGTGACCCTTACCCTGTCCCGTAGCCTGCCTTTGGCTTGGGTCCATTGGGATCCGAGGCATCACTGGGCTGCTCGCATGTGCAGGCGAGCCAAGGGCATAACATGAACTGTTGTGGCCATGTGGCCTAACAAGCGGAGGAGCAGGCAGGCTGGCACTGACCTGCAGTTTTGAACCTCCTTCGTTAATTGCATCAGACAGTGGGCCCTTTCTATCAGGAGGAAGGCCTTGACCTGCAGAGTGTCCAGCTGGGCTCCTATGAACTCTAGGTCTTGAACTGGGGAGAGGCTGGTCTTGGGATAATTGATAATAAATCCCAGTTCCTGCAGGGTGTGGATTGTAAGCCTTGTGGCTTGGCTGGCCTCAAGGGCCATGCTGCCTCTGATGAACCAGTCGTCCAGGTAGGGGAGGATATGGGCCCCCTGTAGGTGCACATGGGCGGCCACAACCACCAGGCACTTCGTGAAGACCCTTGAAGAGGAGGCGAGACTGAATGGTAGTACCCTGTACTGATAGTGCTGCCCTCCCCCCTCCCCACCACGAATCTCAGGTAATGTCTGTGGGAGAGATGGACCAGGATGTGGGTGCACACGTCCTTGAAGTCCAAGGAGCAGAGCCAGTCTCCCTGGCAGAGGTAGGGCAGCAGTGTCCAAAAGGAGAGCATTTTGAACTTCTCCCTCACCAGGAACTTGTTCAAGTTGCACAAGTCCAGGATGGGCCGGAGGCCCCCTATTCTTTTTGGGAGAAGGAAATATCTTGAGCAGAACCCATTTTCCCAGAGGTGTTGGGGTACAGGCTCCACTGCCCTGTCCCTGAGTAACCTGTGAGCTGTGCAATGAGTAAGGCCTGGCGGAAGAGAGGCCATGATGGTTTTCCTGGAAAGAAGTCTGGAGGGTTCTGTTGTAGATGGAGGTGGTAAACCTCCCTCACCACATGCAGGACCCACCTGTCCGTGGTGATGCTGGACCAGTTGTGGGCAAATGACACCAGCTGACCCCCTGTGGGCTGAGGTGGGACTCCTGGTGGAGGGGAGGCCCTGCCAGGGAA
Organism: Ichthyophis bannanicus; assembly: GCA_033557465.1. Classification (NCBI taxonomy): domain Eukaryota; kingdom Metazoa; phylum Chordata; class Amphibia; order Gymnophiona; family Ichthyophiidae; genus Ichthyophis; species Ichthyophis bannanicus. The sequence goes on from CM066031.1 coordinate 486,800,183, forward strand.
TCAAAAGCTTCCCCCCGGTTGGATGGGAACTGGTGTCCAAGGCTTGGGGGCTTTGGGCTTCTGAGGCCCATAAACCTGGCTTTTAGGCTGTGTATCCTGGTGCTGCTGCCCCGAGTAAGGCTGGTAGGGCCCGGTCTGATGATAGCCCTTTTTCCTCGGGAAAAAGGACTTTTTCCCTGAGGATTTTTTCTTGGAGAGGGTCGAGGTCTTCCTGGACAGCCTTTGCCAGGTCACTACCTTGGCCTCGATTTTAGCTGCCTTGTTGGACATCAACTTCCCGAACACGTTTTTGCCATTGCAGGGGACATCCAGCAGCTTTTTTTGTACCCACTACTTGAGGTTTGAGGTTTATAACCATGCCTGGCGCCAGGTGTTGATGCCGGTGCCAGCCACCCTGGCCGCAGACTCAAACCCATTGTAGGCGGCCCTAGAGAACAATTTGGAACAATCCCGGATGCCCACCATCAGGGACTGGAACCTCTGCAGGGGTTCCCCAGTGAGACCTGCTGAGAACCCCAAGAGCTCCTGGATCAGGACTTTTAGATACATTCCCATGTATCGTAGGTGTGCGGATCCTCCTCTGACTCTGTCTGGACCGAAAGATCCTGGGCCATGTCGCGGACGAAGTTGTGAAAGGCTACATCCCAGGCAGGGAGTAGCACCGAAGCTCCAGGGAAGATGGCTGGGAGGGGACATCCCTATGCTGGGAGGTCTCCGGAGAGGCCTCGTCCTTGGTTTCCCATTCAGATCCTGAAGGCATCAAGGAATCGGCCTCGGGGGTAGCCCTGAGGAACTGGGACCCCCCCAGAGGAACTGGGGTCAGACTCCCAAAAACTCGCCAGGGAGGATCGGATCCCCGAGGAGCATGACCGAAACCTTGATCGATTCTGAGGACATACCTGAGATCGATGGCACTCGGTGCTCAGCTCAATGCCCGGGGACACCCTCGAAGCTAGGGGGCGCGATGTCGGGGCTGATGATGCTGGAAAACTAGATATCAACGCCTGCTGCAAGACCAGGATGGAGGAGATGCTCTGCTCCATGGCCACCATTCGGGACTTGAGGCCCCGATGACTGTGCAGCTCTCGGCGTGGACACTTGAGGGCTTCAGGTACGTTGCCGGCACTCCAAAGAGTGCATCTTTGAGGAAGACTATGGGCTCACGGGTCCAGGCGTGGTCTCCACCAGCCGAGGATTCCTGTCTCGAGACTTTCTGAGGACGCTGCTCGGAGTCACCCGAGTCCTGCTGTGGGACTTTGCCAGATTTTATCGGAGGCACCTTGACAGGCTTCGGTACCTTTTTCTTTTTCTTAGGAGGGTCCGGGGACGTGCTAGAGGAGCCAACACAGCGGGACTCCGAGGATGCCTGGCCCTCACAGGAAGTGTCTGCTTTGGGGCTCGGCGATGGGGAAGCTGGGGCAGAGCCAGAATTTGGGAACAGCTTCCCCTGCAACTCCGACCGCTTTTTGTTTGTTTTGGGGGTTATGGCCCGGCCCCGGGTGGAGCTGTTGTGTTTTGGGCCCCGGCAACAAAGACAGCAGTCATGGGTGTCAGTAACTGAAATAGTCTGACTGTAGCGGTCGCATTTCTTGAACCCACCGGGAGTCATGGTGGGAGAACACCCGGCCTGGGTTGATGAGCTCCGGGCGAAAAATGGTACAAAGGCCGGTCAAGGAGGAACCTCGAGGAAAAAAGGGGGTAAGAGCCAAGGACAGCACCAAGGGTGCCAGCTCGAGACGGGAATGGAACCGGTACGCAAACTGGAGAATTTGAAGGATTTTAAGAACTTTTTAAGAACCTTTTCTGGGGAAGTAGAGGACTACTCCATTGAGTTCCATGGAAAAAAGGAGACTGAGCAAGATGGCACCCTTGGGAGGGAAGGGAACCACTCATGCATGGTAGCATTCCCAAAGGCTTTCTTTGAAAGCTGGGGAAATGCTCTGCACGGGGTTCCATCGGCACCGACGTCACCCATATGTGAGGACTGACTTTCTGCTTGTTCCTGGAGAACTGTAATAACCAGTTGAGTAGAATCAAGTATAGCCCTTTTCAAAAGTGGTTTGATCAGTGAGTATTTAAAAGAAGGAGCCCTAAATAAGGGATGGGTTAATAACATGATATTGATAAATATGCCCTCTCTGCCCGTTTATTAATTGCTGATGCTGTTTATTTATTTATTTTATTTAACACTTATTTATATACCGCATCTTCCAGCGATCAGTTGCGGTGTACAATCAACAACAGTCAACAATGCAGAGCTTGTTTTACATAGAACAATAATAACTTTTTACATAAAACATCTTAACTTGTACAACAAAGGGTTTAAAAACTAAGCAGAATACTTCAGTAATTCAACTAACACAGATTGTATAACAGTTAAAACAAAAGTACTGTCCCTATAACATGGCAGATTATGACAGTTGTAACTATATACAAGTAGGGTTTCAATGCATAGGAATGGGGTGAATTATACATTTAAGTTTTGTGTGTATTGTTTGTAATAGGGAGTATAAGCTTGCTTTTGGTTTTGGGTAGGTTTATGTTTAGCCTTTATCTAAGTTGGGTGGAAGATTTTCTATGGTATTATAGTGTTTAGTGAATAAGTGTGTTTTCAATTTTTTTCTAAATTCCGTTATCTCTGTTATTGATCGTAGGTCCTCTGGTAATGAGTTCCAGGTTGTTGGGGCTATGTGGGAAAAGGCTCTATTATTTGTTAATTTGTGAGTTCTTATATATTCTTTCGGCATTTTAAGTTTATTTGATTGTCCTTTTCTATGAGTGGGCTTAGGTGGTTCTTTGCTTATTAGGTTACAGAGTGTCTTCGGGGCCATGTCATTTAGAGCTTTGAATGTAGTTATTATTGTTTTGTATGTTATCCTGCTTTGTATTGGTAACCAGTGAAGGGATGCTAGTATCGGGGTAATGTGTTGGAGTGAGTTTATCTTTAATATAATTCTAGCTGTTGCATTTTGCGCAAGTTGGATCCTTTTGATGTTTTGTTTAGAAATGCCTATAAGTATTAAGTTGGCGAAATCGAAGTGGGGAGTTATGGTAGCCTGTATTATATTGATAAAATCTTGTATAAATACAAGGGGGTGTAATTGTTTGAGGATTTTAAGTTTGAAGTAGATTTTCTTTAATGTATTTCTAATGTGGGTTTCCATAGTAAGGTGTGTATCTAAGATAACACCTAGATATCTTATTTCGTTTTTTATTTTAATTTCTTGGTTTTGTAGTGTTATCATCATCATATAATTTAACTTGCTGTAAACTACTTTAGACAAATCTTTTCCTTATGGCAGTTAAGAAACCAGAGCACATTTTTAAAAATGTACTCTGCTGCCTATCACTTAAACTGTTTTTAGGCAGTTTCTCACTTTAAGACCTACCCCTAGACTTTTCAGTTTGCATTTGAGCCTTACCACATATCTCAATGATAAGTCTGATCACATCTTCTTTCTGAAAATAAGATAAGAAGAATTCATTACGGCACAGCTATTTAAAATTCACTGGGGGTCATTTTATAATCCATTTCTTGTGCGTAAAGGGTGTTTCCAACTTGGAAAGTAGCTCTTACACAACTGTGTGGCTGAAAATGCTCATACAAGTATGTGTGCTGATAAGATAGGGCACACTTAGAGGCATTGCCATGGACATAGTTTGGGCGGAGCAGGGTGCAGCTGTGATGTATGGGTAGTTTATACAGTACATGTGTCCATGCATAGATTACACAAACAGGTTTATAACTTCTCTGGAGCAGGGGTAAATTGATGCAAGAGAATTTCTGCGCTTTGGAGACTGGTTCCTAGAAACACCTGTGGTATATTGCATAAAGCAGATGTCAAGTTTTCTGATGGGCTAGCTTTTGGGCATAAGCCCCTGGACGATCTTATTAGCACCTACTTGAGAGGTAAAACTATCTTTACACACTCAAGCCACTTACAAAACATGCATAGAGTGTTTTGCAAATGTATTTTATTATTGCTAAGCTTCAACACATAGTGACACAGTAACATAGCAGCACAGTAAATGATGGTAGCTAAAGCCCAGCATGGTCCATCTAGTCTGCTCCAAAAGATGTCTGGGGTGGTAACTGTTGATCCATGTGGGTTATCCCTGCTCTAAGCTTTTCACTTTGAGTTGTAACTGCCACTCTGTGACTGCTACCCTGCTATGCTTCTTGAAGTGTGAAAAGGTTTCATCTGTGAGCAGATCATACAACCATTCATACTATTCTTGAGCAGGTAACTGAGCTAGCACATGAAAAGGACCGTTTTACTCCTTTTTTATACTTTAAATACTAAGAAGACTATTTGTGGCATACAGATTATAGGCGGAAAACCCCCAAAGCTCTCTAAATTCTGCATATTGTTGACACTATGGTTTATGGTTTATTAAAACTTACTAGACCACCCTTCCCAACAACAGAGTGGTGTACATAAAAACAATTTAAAAAGAAAAGGAAAGGAATACCAATAAAATAATAGTAAAGAGGAAAAAAGAGAATTAAAGCAGTAGTAGAGAGAAAGGAGGGGAGGGAGGAGAATTAGGAGCAGGAGGGGGAGGAAGCAGGATCCTGAGCAGCCTGTGGGGGTAGATTGAAGGCTAATTGAGGCGAGACTTGAATTTAGGGAAGAATAGCTCTAAGCCAGGGGTTCTCAACCCTGTCCTCGGGACCCACCTAGCCAGTCGGGTTTTCAGGATAACCACAATGAATATGCATGGGAGAGATTTGCATATAATGGAGGCAGTTTATGCAAATCTCTCTCATACATATTCATTGTGGTTATCCTGAAAACCCGACTGGCTAGGTGGGTCCCGAGGACAGGGTTGAGAACCCCTGCAAGCGAAGATCTGGGGGTAGTGAATTCCAAAGACTGGGGCCCAAGAAATAGAAAGCGGAGTGCCGGGTTGCTTCATAACAGGTACGGGAAGGGGAAGGGAGGTGCAAACGATTGGCATGAATTGATCAAAGGATCCGAGGCAGGGCATGGGGAATAATGCATGAGGACAGATAGGAGGGGATACCAGTGTGTACAGCTTTGTGAACTAAGGTGAGGAGCTTATATTGGATCCGGAAGGCAAGCTGTAACCAGTAGGAATTAATGAGAGAGGGGAGACATGATCGAATTATGAGGCATGGTATAGTAATCGGATGGCTGTGTTTTAATCCTCTGTATTACTTTAAAAGCAATTGTTGATGACAGAGTCGTTTTTTCAGGTAACAAGGATTACCATTGTGCAAATGTGCAGTGCTACCCATGCTCTTTAAATGTTAAAAAATCAAAATGATACAACAAATATGTAATTTTACCATAGCACATGTTAGTTTAAGTTAATGCATGTTGCATAATGAAATGCAAAGAATGCTAATGCATGCAAAGGACCTCATTATTATTCACATTGAATAATGCAGCTTGTATTAAACTCTGCAAGCTGTGTTATTCATGGAAAAATAATGCCATCTTTAAGATGGTATTCTTTTTCCTTCCTGGGAGCATTGGGTCACTAATCTAATTTGGCAGCTTGACCCCTAGCAGTATTACTGTGAGACTACTGCTAGGGGTTAAGAGGACATTAGTTGTACCAAAAATACTTCTGTGTTCCCAACTGAATACAACTAATTTAGCGCGTGGGAGGTCTCAGACTTATCGGCAATCATTTGTAGATATTGATCGTGTCTACATTAATGCCTTTTTGCATCAATGACCTTCCCAACGCTTTGAAACGTGAATTAAAAGATAAACTTTTTAGAACATGCTTATCTTAAGGCATTACCCAATCAATCACTCAATCATTATAAACATGCCTTCCAATCTATCTGTGCGTTGAGACCTCTTGGAATCAATGACTGTAGTGTAAAAGTCCATCGCTGTTCCTGTATGATCAACGTCTGTTTTCTTGATTTCTCTGCTCTCCCTGAAGATATTCGTTCTATGCAAAAACATCTCAAATCTTCAATACTATGCCCTTTATTCAGACAATATGGAACTAAAGGTGCTGACATAATTTTACATTTTAAACGACTTCTGTGTTCCGCCATACGCGTCGTAAATGGTCTTGTAGTCTTCCCCACATAAATTAAATCACATGGACATTGTACTGCATATACCACGAATGTGGTTTTGCAAGAAGTGTTTCCTCTTAATGTATATTGAATCCCATGATAAGTGAAACTACTAATTACTTTAGTTATAGTGCAAATGCCACATTGTCCACATTTTCAGTCATTGATTCCAAGAGGTCTCAACGCACAGATAGATTGGAAGGCGTGTTTAGAATGATTGAGTCAGAAAGATGCAGGTGAATGGGATTAGGAAGTCGTCGCCAACGCTAATGACGTAGGTAAATGCAAAGTGGCAATATGTCATTTATGCAAAGGAGTGGGGGGTATAATAGGAGTAGGTTTAGTAGTATCCCGCATGCACGGCGTTAACAAAATTGGTCAGAAACCCTAGGAGGAATGACGTCTGCAGCATCGGAGCATCTGGTATGTGGAAGCTGTAGTTAAAGTAGGCAAAATAATATAAGATAAAAAATAGTTAGTGTATACTATAAGAAAATAAGTTTACTTAGTATTTTTAACTTTTGATCTCTATAGAGCATTTGACTAAGTAACCCCCTGAAGAAACTCGAAGGGAGTGAAACGCACAGAAGGCGCCACGGAGAAGCGTTGGGGAATGCCTTAAGATAAGCATGTTCTAAAAAGTTTATCTTTTAATTCACGTTTCAAAGCATTGGGAAGGTCATTGATGCAAAAAGGCAGTAATGTAGACACGATCAATATCTACAAATGATTGTCGATAAGTCTGAGACCTCCCACACGCTAAATTAGTTGTATTCATTTGGGAACACAGAAGTATTTTTGGTACAACTAATGGATTCAAAAACTGAAAAGAAGTATTGCTAAAAAACCTTGAACACATAAACGAACTAGTGTTTGACTTGAGTGAATTACCCTTAGTTATTGACAGAACATATCATTCAGAAAGAAGACCAAACGGGACTGAGGGGATAAGAGGCAGAAATTTGAATCTGGAGCCAGACAGAGTAGGAACAACTAGGGATTGCTTCTGCCTCATACTGCTAGATACTACTAATGCAGAGGTAGGCTCTGGCGGGGGGGGGGGGTTCACTACAGGAGATTAGGAGAGTCTTCATGAGGGTGGAGGGTACTGACTAAGGGTCCAGGAGGGTCTTAGAGGGGTGGGGGAGCTTGGATAGGGGTCTAGGAAGTGTCTTCAGGAGTAGGAGGTCAGATTAGATTGTACGCTCTGAGAGCAGGGACTGTACACCTTGTAGCACTATACAAATTAGGAGGAGTAGTAGTAGTAGTGTTCCAAGGAATATCTTCTTTGGGGTGGTCTTTGCTGGGGAAAGGGGTAGGGTGGTTTATACTTCAATTGCTACTGCACCGACCCCTTTAAGAAGGTTACTGGGAGCATCGGGTTGCAAGTTAGTGGCACAAAGCTTGTGAGGCTGATTGCATGTTGCATTATATACTTACTGCAGGAGTTACTAGCCTGTAGTGCTGAGTTACCGCAGGTTAGTAACTCCAGGGGTAAATTGTGCTGTGGTAAAATGTGGTATTTTACCATAGCATTGCAACTACCCCTCTAAATGGGCTTATGACCAAAAATGTAATATACAAATGTAATAAATTATCTTCACTAGGGATCAGACAACAGAAATGAATTTGCAGACGTATTAGCAGCCATCTGCAACTTATTAAAATCAGCTCAGTTCTCGAGTGGCCCAGCTAGGTGGCTATAGAAACTATAGACCAAAAAGGTTAGAAAAGACTAATTCAAATGATAAAGGGGATGGAACAGCTCCAGTTAGGGCTCTTCAGCTTGGAAGAAAAATGACTGGATGGAGATATAAATGGGGTGGAAAGGGTAAATAGGGAACAGTTGTTCATACTTTCAGATAGTACCAAGACTAGGGAACACTCTTTGGAGCTAATGTTATCACTTAAAAAAAACCCATAGGAACTATTTTTTTACCCAATGAGCAATTCAACTGTGGAATTTGTTACAGGAAGATGTGGTAAAACTAACAAATCTGAATTTCAAAAGGGTTTAGGCTAGTTCCTGGAGGCAAAGTTCATAAACCATTAACAGCTAGATAGACTTGGGATAGACACTGCTTATTCCTGACTGGTACTTGTTACCAGGATTGGCCACTGCTAGGAACAGAATTCTGTGCTCGATGGATTTTTGGACTGATTCTGTATATGTCCTTCATAGGACCTGCCTACTACACAGTCCTCAGGAGCAGGAGGTGATATGTGGTTTGTGATTGCACATTGATTCAGTCCTTGAACTCCTTCCTAGCCTTCTGCTGTACTCAAACCCAACTCCTGCAACTACTTTGGAGACATAGGCGGGGAAATAAGTGGGGGTCTGTGCAAGAGGAGGGGAGAAATAGTAGAGGCAGGCAGACAGTGAGGGATCCAAGAACTCTGGGTTGGCACTGGGCAATATAGAAAAGAAGAGGAAAGTAGAGCGTGCCTAGTGCTAGAGATGCAGACGTTCTGAAGATTACTCACAATTATACTGTTGATTTAAAGGTATGACTAGCCACTTACTTTCCTTAATTAAAGCCACTGAATGACAACATAAAAACATAAGAACATAAGCTATGCCATATTGGGTCAGACCAAGGTCCATCAAGCCCAGTATCCTGTTTACAACAGTGGGCATTCTAGACCACAAGTACCTAGCAGTTTCTCCAAAAGACACAGGTTCCACAATGCTTGTATTGGGGTAAGCAGTAGATTTCCTGGGTCCCCTTTAATAATGGTTTATGGACCTTTCCTCCAGGAACTTGTCCAAACCTTTTTTAAACCCAGCTACACTAACAGCTTTTACTACATCCTCCAGTAACGAATTCCAGAGTGATTACGTGTTGAGTGAAAAAATATTTTCTCTTATTAGTCTTAAATAGGTTACACTGTAGCTTCGCTGCATATCCCCTAGTCTTTCTATATTTTGATGGCATAAACCATCTATCTACGTTTACCCGTTCCACTCCATTCATTAATTTATAGACCTCTCTTTTCCAGGTTGAAGAGCACTAACATTTTTAGCCTCTCCTCATAGGGGTATCCTTCCATCCCCTTTACAGTTTTGGTGGCTCTTCTCTGTATTTTTCTAATAACACTATATCCTTTTTAAGATACGGCGACCAGAATTGCACACAATATTCAAGGTGCGGTCGCACCATGGAACGATACAGAGGCATTATAATATCCTGTGTTTTATTCTCCATTCCTTTCCTTATTATTCCTAGCATTCTATTTGCTTTCTTGGCCACTGCTGCACACTGGGTGGAGGGTTTCAACATGTTATCCACGATGATACCTAAATCTTTTTCCTGGGTGGTGGTTCCTAATATGGAACCTTGCATCGTGTAACCATAGTTTGGGTTGTTCTTTCCTAGGTGCATAACTTTGCATTTGTCCACATTAAATTTCATCTGCCATTTGAACATCCAGTCTTCCAATTTATCAAGGTCCTCCTGCAATTTTTGACAATCCTCTTGGGTTTTAACAACTTTGAATAATTTGACTAGCTGACTTGATATTCCCATTTCCAGGTCATTTATGAATATGTTAAAAAGCAGCGGACCCAGCACAGATCCCTGGGGTACTCCACTATTCACCTTTCCCCATTGGAAAAATTGGCCATTTAGCCCTACTCTCTGCTTTTTATCTTTTAACTAGTTCCTGATCCATAATAGTACACTGCCTCCTATCCCATGACTTTTTAATTTCATCAAGAGTCTCTCCAGAGGGACCTTATCAAAGGCTTTCTGAAAGTCCAGATACACTATATAAACCGACTCACCTTTGTCTACCTGTTTATTCACACCTTCAAAAAAACAGATTAGTAAGACAAGACCTTCCTTGGCTAAAGCCGTGTTGGCTGTCTCCCATTATGCCATGACTATCTACATGTTCAATAATTTTGTTCTTTATAATGGTTTTTATCATTTTTCCCAGAACTGACATCAGGCTCACCGGTCTGTAGTTTCCCGGATCCCCCCGGGAACCCTTTTTAAAAACTGGCATTACATTGGCCATCCTCCAGTCTTCAGGTATTACAGATGATTTTAATGATAGTTTACAGATTACTAATAGTAGGTCTGCAATCTCATATTTCAATTCTTTCAACACCCTTGGATGTATACCATCCAGTTCAAGTGATTTGCTACTCTTCACTTTATCAAATAGTTGTAATACATCTTCCCTGTGTATCAATATTTCTTTCAATTCTTTCGCAGCATCATCTTTAAATACCATTTCAGTCATGAATAACATCCCTACATCTTTCTCAGTAAAGACCAAAGCAAAGAATTTGTTCTGAACCTCCGCTATGGCCTTGTCCCCTCTTACTGCCCTTTTTACCCCTCTATCATCTAATGATCCAACTGACTCTCTCACAGGTCTTTTGCTATGAATGTACTTGAAAAAGTCTTTATTATGCATTCCACGGCAAGCTTCTTCTCAAATTCTCTCTCTGCCTGCCTTATTAATGCCTTGCATCTAACTTGACAGTGCTTCCCATGAGCTAGGTCTTACCCACAGTCTCTGCTGCTAGTGACATTGGAAGCAGACAGGGCAGGCTTACTTAGACAGAGGGAGGACTGGAGAGCCACAAATAGACTCTGAAAAAAGTCTAGACCTTTTAGCCATTCTTCTGGACATTAATGCAAGAATCTGTACAGGCCTGAAAAAACACAGGTAATTGGCAACCTTAACCTCCTAAGTCCTGAACACATTGGACAGACCCCCCCCCTAAACATTTGGGTTCTAGGCATGTGCCTAGTTTGCCTGCACCTTAATCCAGCCCTGTTTCAGAGACTTAATGAAGGGATGAATGGTCCATGCAGGTTTAAGCATTGTTAAATGTAACTGAAATTAGTTCATTTAACTTTATATCACATACAGGGAGTAGGAACTATGGGACTGTCCATTCTGAGAAGTTTGTAAGCCTTTTATTTACATAAAATAAAACTTTATGTGCAGAAATAGGCACTTATAAAATTGCTTGGGGTATACTTGCATAAATTACACACTGCCGAAGCACAGTACATACTTTTATGCCATATACATGTAGATATTTCCAGGGGCGGAGGCTGAGCAGAGCACAGGGGTGGAGTTGCAAGATACATGCATAAGCACGCAAACTTAAGCAAGTCATTTTTGTCTGCCTCAAAGCAGGTGTAAATCTCTGTGTCTACTTTCTGGCTGCGTAATTACATAAAGGCATATGTTGACTTTTATAAAACTGATGCAACACATGCAGCTATGAGACTTCACAGTCTAGTCACCACACTATAAACTGCGCTATGCAAATCATAATAAAAATATACAGTAAACAATATAGAATTGATAACATAATGGCGAATAACACTCAGTTCCTTGAGTACTACAATGGAAAAAGTACAAGGATTCAGACATGTCAAGGGTTTCCCAGTGATACAGAATGGAGGAAAACACTTAATAAGTCTGGTCCTGCATTTATCAAATAGATGCCATAAAATATATAGTGAGGATACTTACAGTAAGACCAGCTTCACCTTTAGGCCCTGGAAAACCCTGGTGGACAAGCAATGAAATTAACAAATTCTGTGTTATTTTTAAATTAGGAAAATTAGATTTGTATGCATCAGGCATGTACAACTTTGATCTTAAAGGGCTACAATTGGCTCAGATTTCCAGGTAATCATGCTATACAAATGTACTTGCTTCTCGGTCTAAAAGCATGCAAATAAGCCTGATGAATATTCATTTCTGATATCCTCTAAAGCAGACCTATTTGTGGATCCCTAGGACTGTGTTTGTGTACCTCTGGTATATATTAATATGTTGTCTGTCATAGTAGTATGGAAACACGACTATGCTGATGAATCGAACAGTACTTCTTGGCTAAATTAGCTATGTTAATACCCCTTCACAAATACATGTGCAGGCCTATTTGTATTAGAAAACAAGCTGTATATCAGTGCAGCCTATAGGGGACACAGGGCTTTGGCACCTCATTAGTATAAATATATCAGTAGCAGAAAGCTATAGAATTAATTACCTCTTGGAGGCAAAGCCTAAACCTTTGTACCCAAGACATCAAGGCCTAACTAGTTCCCAGGCCTTTGAATTATTAGGCTACTCCAAACAGATTTTCTTAGTGTGTCTGACAAAATGGACTGTTGTCCTCAAAACCTCATGCCTGAATAAATTAGTTAGTTAGTAAGATGCCTCCCTTCAGTCTTTTTGTCATTCATAGAGCTATAATGTCATCATGGAGTTAGATGTTTTTGTCTTATTTTCCTTAGAGAGCACTATCCATAATAACGACCATAGACTGTGGCATGTCAAGGTGTTCAGTAGCTGGCAATGCTTATCCTAACAAAGTATTACCATGGAAGAGAAAAGAAACATGGATATCTTGGTGCCTAGAAGACACATGATACATTCAGGTAATCCTCTAGAGTGCTCCGGTATTGGCTGTGGATATAGACAACCATAGTGATGAATCTGGAACAGAAGGCTAAATTGTTAGCTTGTCTTTGCTACTCTGGCAGCAAGGGATGACAGCCCAAAGTTGTGCTGTGGACCTCTGCAGCTGGCACAGCAAGGCCTAAGAATGTAAGAGAAATTACTTGGATCTTGTCTCGGATATTTTGGGGTAAAGTGTAGGAATAGGTGGGGCGTAATGCCTAGCTGACACACAATAACTTGGCAAGATGTTATTCATTTTAAAAGCATATTAAGTTATTAATTTATAAATCATATTCCTCCGAGGTCCTTATTGGGAATTTTTCTACTGGCCACTTGTAGTAGTTAAGCAGGAATGTCTGTTGAACAGAAAAAAACCTAGCAATAAGAACTTCAGAGATAGCATTAGTCTTGCCTTACATTGTCTTGTCATAGAAACCATTGTATCGAGGGCTAGCAGGATGTGTGAGGAAGACAGATGCACCATGGGAGAAGTATTAAAGAAGAAGAAGGAAAATGAGGTTCCTGCCAGCCCAGGAGAGGGAGTGCTTTACTTTTATAGAAATGTACTTTTGAGCAAAGTTTATGAATCTGGCATTTACTTTAAAGATTTTTTAATTTTTAAGTGCCATCAAATTAATGCTGACTCCTGGTGACTCAGCAGTTCCTGGGATTTCTTGGCAAGGTGTGACCAGAGGTAGATTGCCAGGTCCGAGGCAATGGAGGGTAAAGTGACTTGCCTAAGACCACAAGGAGTGCCAATGGAAACTGAATCCTGATCGCTGTTACTGGAACCACTAGTTACTCTTGCTGCCCCTCCACTCACTGTAAAGATAAATGGCATTTATTCATTTTATTTCACTTCATGAATTGGTCATCATTATTGTTTTCCACAATCTCATAATAAGTAGTGAGGAAACTGGCCTACAGTATTTCCTCCAGGAATCTCTACTTTCAAGAAACCTTTCAGCCCAGTATTCAAAAGGGTTTATCTGTTTAGGAGCTGCCGCTGAACATATAATTAAGGCTTCTGATTTTCAGTTAGACACAGAAAACTTCAATAAGACTTCCGATGGGGAATTTGGGGTTTCTGAATATAACTGAAGGAAACCTTAAAAAGTGGCCCTTCTGCTGATGTTCTGATGACATCATCCAGCAGCTGTTGTCACAGCCGGATCACATCATCGGAGCGGGAGCTACAGCAGTGTCCCTTGGTGGTAGTGGGAGCTTATGTTTTTGCTACCACTGCTATCTGCTTCTAGCTCTGGCCCTGTGGAAGGGTTTGCAAGGTGAGAACAGGCACATCCTATTTGTCAAGAGAAACAAGAAGTGACTGTTCTTAGAAAATAGAAATATGACAGCAGAAAAAGACCATAGGTCCTTTCTAGTCTGCTCTACCATAATAACTACTACAATCCCCTTTTTTTTCCTTTAGAGATCTTCTGTGTTTGTCCCATTCTTTCATGAATTCAGATACTATCCTTATTTCTACTATTTCTACTGGAAGACTATTCCACACATTTACCACTCTTTCCGTAAAAAAATATTTCCGCATATTACTCCCGAGTCCATCCCTTTTCACCCTCATCCTATGTCCCCTCATTGCAGAGCTTTCTTTCAATTGAAAGAGGCTCTCCTCCTGTGCATTTATGCCATGGAGGTATTTAAACACCTCTATTATATCTCCTCTATCCTGCCTTTACTTTAAAATATACATATTGAGATCTTTAAGTCGGTCCCCATATCATTCAAAATGAAGACCACTGACCATTTTGGTAGCCACCCTGCATTGATTCCATCCTGTTTATATCCTTTTGAAGCTACGGTCTCCAGAATTGCATGCCATACTTCAAATAAGCTCTCACTAAAGACTTATACAGAGGAACTATCATCTCTTTTTTCCTGGTAGCCATTCCTTTCGCTATGCACCCAAGCATTCTTCTGGCTTTCACCATCTCCTTCTCTTCCTCTTTAGCCACTTTAAGATCATCAGAAACAATTACGCCCAGGTCCCACTCTTCTTTTGTGGATAGAAGTACTTCATCCCTTATACTGCACTGCTCCCTTGGATATTTGCAGCCCAAATGCATGATTCTGCATTTTTTAGCATTAAATTTCAGCTGACAAATTCCCAACCATTATTCAAGCTTAGCTCTATTGCAGATTTTGCTGTCATCCACAAAGAGGCAAACTTTGCCCCACAGTCCTTCCGCAATATCACTAACAAAAATGTTAAAAAGACAGATCCCTGCAGCAAACCACTGGTATCCTCATAGTGAGCTCCATTTACCTGTATCCTTCGTCACCTCCCACTCAACCAAATTTTAACCCAGTCAGTCACTTTAGCAATCATCTCTAAGGTGCTCAATTTATTTATAAGTTGCCTGTGCGGAATGGTGTCAAAGGCTTTACTGAAATCAAAATATACCACATGTAGGGTTTTTCCTTGGTCCAACTCTCTGGTCACCCAGTCAAAGAAATCAGTCAGATTTGTCTGACAAGACCTGCCTCTTGTAAACCCATGCTGCCTCAGATCCTACAATCCATTGTTTAGGTTTATGTAATTTCTTGATACACTGCTGAGGCTGGAGGGCATCAGAGCAGTTTACAATCACTACAAGCAAGTACTGAGGCAATAGAGGGTTAAATGGTTTGCCCAAGGCCACAAGGAGTGCCTATGGGACTAGAAACCCCAGTCCCTCTGGCCTGAGATTGCTGTCTCTAGGTGGGAATTGAACCCCCAGCCCTCCAGCCTGAAGTACCTTGCCCTAACCAATAGGCCACTCCTCCCTCTGTTGGACTCTAGAAACCTCCCTATTCTCTGTTTTAGCAGCATTTCCATTAATTTACTCACTACAGAGGTCAGACTAACCAGCCTGTAATTCTCAACCTCATCCATACTTTTGCTTTTGCTGACTCTAAAGAAGCATTGAAAAGGTCAGACAGTGGAGCTGCTAGAACTCCCCCAAGTTCCTTCAGTACCCTCAGATGCATCCCATTCTGCCCCATCACTTTGTCTATATGTAGTTTAAATAGCTCCTCATGAACATAGTCTTCTGAAAATTGTTCATGATCCCCTTCACTTCTGTTCCTATTTGTGGGTGTTTTCTGAGGTCCTGCTCCTGGCCCTTCCAGGGGTAGCCTAAGAGGGGTGTGGGGCCATGTGCAGAGACTCATTGCAGGACCTCATTTGCATAAGGAGCCTCATTTGCACAAATATTTGCATAATGTTAACATGCGCTAACTTTTAGTAAACAAGCCTCTTAATGAGTGTCTGGCTAATGAAAGATTACTGGAGTTCTACATTACTATACTCCAGTGCCAACCCCCAGGCATCCCCTTCTTGTCCTCCCCCAACATCAGCTCCCTTCTAGTACCAGCTCCACTCAGCATCCACTCCCTTCTAGTCCCATTCTCCCATGCCCCCGCATCAGCCCATTTCCAGTCCTATCCCCCCATAGTTCATTTTCACTCCTAACTCCCCCAATCAGCTAATTTCCAGTTGTAGCCCCCCAATCATCCATTTCCAGTCTTATTCCAGCCCCCATCAGACCATTTCCAGTTCAAGCTCCCCCCATCAGCCCATTTGCAATCCTAGCCCACCCATCATCCATTTCCATTCCTATCCTAACCCCCCATCAGCCCATTTCCAGTTCTAGCTCCCCATCAGTCCTTTCCAGTCCTATTCCAGCCCCACATCAGTCCATTTCCAGTCCAAGCTCCCCCCATAAGCCCATTTCAAGTCCTGGCCCTCTCCATCAGCTCATTGCAGTCCTAGCCCCCCCCCCATCAGCTCATTTTCAGTCCTAGCCCCCCAATCAGCCATTTCCAGTCTTATTCCCGCCCCCATCAACCCATTTCCAGTCCAATCTCCCCCATCAGACCATTTCCAGTTCTAGCTCCCCCATCAGCCCTTTCCAGTCCTATCCTAGTCACCCATCAGCCCATTTCCAATCCTAGCTCCCCATCATTCCATTTCCAATCCTAGTCCCCCCCCCATTCAGCCTATTTTGAGCCCTAGCCTTCCCCCCAAAGAGACCCACAGCTGGCTTTAGAGGGCTCCCGGCAGGCCCCGGCACACCTCCCTACAGCAGCTCCCGGCAGGCTCAGAAAGACCTCCCTACAGCCGACGAAGTGAAGAGCGCCATTTGTCTTCACTTTGGCAGCTGTGTTGTAATGTAGCCCACTGGCATGCTGGAGGTCAAAGGACATTTCCTGTGTCCCGGCACTTAGCGCTCCATCAGCTTACATTACAACACAGCTGCTGAAGTGAAGAAAAACGGCACTCTTCACTTCGGCGGCTGTTGGGAGGTCTTTCTGAGCCTGCTGGGAGCCTCTGTAGGGGAGGTGAGCCAGGGCATGCCGAGAGCCGAACAGCATGTGTGGGATGTTGTTGGTGCGGGGCCCCCTGAAGTGCGGGGCCATATGCGAACAACGTTCTCGCACAATGGACAGGCCGGCTCTGGGCCCTTCATCTATGAACATAGAACAAAAATATTTGTTAAGCAATTCCGCTTTATCCTCATCAGCTTCTACATATTCCTCCCCTTCACCCTTGAGTCTGATCTCCCCTTCACCCTTGAGTCTGACAATACCAGTTTTGCACTTCCTCCTCTTGTTAACATATTGTATCTGAAATATGTCTTTCCCTCTCATTTTATTGCATTGGGTATTTTGTCTTATTTTTGTATCTTTGCTTTCCTGACTACTTTCCTAGCTTCCCTATGTTTTTCTAAATATTGATGCTTGTCTTCATCTTTCTGTGATCTCTAGTATTTTATGAAGGCCACCCTATTTTTCTTCACTTTTTCAGCTACTTCTTTTGAGAACCATTGTGGCTTCCTTTTCCTTTTACATTTATTTCTCTTTCTAACAAAAATGTTGGTTGCCCTTAAAATATTCCCTTTCAGTTTTGCCGATTGCTTTTCTACATCCTCCAGCTGTTCCCATTCCACTAACGACTCCTTGGCAAAGTTAGCTTCCCTAATGTCTAAGACCCTCACTTTTGAATTGATTTTATCAGCATAGTCCTAATACTGAATCACACCATCTGGTGATCACTGGATGTGAGATGATCTCATCTATAACATCAGAAACACTTTCCTCATTGGTAAACACCAGGTCTAGTACGGTCCCTTCACGTGTGAGTTCTATTACCACTTGCCAGACTAGTTCTCCCTATAGAGAATTTAGAATCTCCTTACTTCTAGATGATAGTACAGCAGGGATGTGCCAATCAACATCTGGCATATTGAAACCACCTACAGTAACAGTAACATTTCTCCTTTCATGGCAATCTGAAATGTCTTCTATTAAATCTCTGTCCACTTCTTCTCCCTGTGAAGGAGATCTGTATATCACATCAATGCAAATGGATTTCCCATTCCCTCTTTCTAGTTTAACCCACAGTGCCTCCTCCCTCCTTTGTAAGTCCTGTAATTCAATATTAATAATAATAATATTATTATTATTTGTATAGAGTGCCACTCCTTCTCCCCTTCTTCCTACGCTGTCCTTCCTGAATAAAATATAGCCCCCTCTGCTTGTGACATTTAGCCCGGTATAATTACATCTCAGTCATGGTTGTTCATGAACCATGTCTCCATAACTGCTACTAAATTCAAGTTAGCTTCTTCCATTAAAGCCTCAACATCTGAGATCTTATTTCTCATATTACGAGCATTTATGCAGATTGCTTTCCAGATGTTGCCCCTTTTATCCATTTCTATAGAGGTATTTAGGGGCTTGTTTACAAAGCCGCGGTAGTGGTTCGCGATCGTTATCGGAGCCGCGGCCCCATTGATTTCAATGGGGTCGCGGCTCCGATAACGATCGCGAATCGCTACCGCGGCTTTGTAAACAAGCCCCTTAATGTTTTACTTACCTGAGGGCTTTTACTTACCTGGGGGATTTCTTCACCCATCCCCAATGAATCTAGTTGAAAGCCCTCTTTGGTAGCTTAGCCAATCTGCTGTAGAAGACGCTTTGACCCTTCTTGGATAGGTGGACACCATTTCTGCTCTGCAGCCCTTGGAAAATCATCCTATGGTGCAGGAAGCCTGAATGTTTTCAATGACACCATCCATGCAGTAGCCATGCATTCATCTCCAGGATGCAAGCATCTCTGCCTCGGTCTTTACCCTGAACAGGGAGGATTGAAGAGAACACCACCTGCATACCTATCTGCTTCACCCTCTGTCCCAGAGCCATGAAGTCAGTCTTGATACACTCAGAGGAATACCTAGCAATATCATTTGTGCAACATCAGATAATAGTCAGTAGACTTGATGACTCTCAGCAAACTCTCTGTAACATCTTGGATTTTGTCACCTGGGAGATATCACAACTTCCTATTTTTTTTTTTTTTTTTTTTTTTTTTTATACCGCACTCTTTAGAATCAGTGCGGTTTACATGTATACTAACAGGTACTTTTTATTCCCTTGTCCCCGAAGGGCTCACAATCTAAGTGTACCTGAGGCAATGGAGGGTTAAGTGGCTTGCCCAAGGCCACAAGGAGTGGCCATGGGACTAGAGACCCCAGTCCCTCCAGCCTGAAGTTGCTTGTCCCCATGTGGGAATTGAACCCCCGGCCTTCTGGCCTGAGGTAACCTGTCCCAATCACTGAGCTACTTTTAACTGTTAGATATAAATTTATAGGAATATTCTGGCTGCCTACATTCCTTGCATAGCCTTTAAATCAGATATCTAAGTGTGCCCTCAGTTTCTATAAGGTCTACTGGTTAGGGATACTTAAGTTCCTGCCCACCCTACCCCTCATCCCTCCCATACCACGGTTGCATTGCCTATATAGTCATCATATACAATGACATCTATCCTTTAATTAGGTGTTACACCCACCTTTTCTCCTTTTCTCTTTCTCCAAGGATCGCTTAATCAGCATGTCGTGTATTCAATGCGATAATTGTGGTGCTTTCATTCTGAGATGAATCATTTGGAACCTAAGAGCTTGCCCTATATGCCTCAAGTTAGCTGCTATGCATAATGAATTGACTCTACTAAGGGAAGAATTAGCCGCAATTAAACACACCTCTTCTAGGGCACAAACTAAACAAAATCCACCACCGCTCCCACAAAGAATCAAACAGTTCAGGAACAAATGGATCACAGTGGGCTCTGGTAGGTTGCTTGGATAATAAGGGTGCCCATTCTGTGGAAACTGAAGTGCCCTTAAATGAGAGAGTCAATGCCGAATCTACTGATAATGTACCAAATATGAAGAAAAAATCACAAAAATTACAAAACAGAAAACTGCTAATACTTGGAGATTCCAACATCAGAAGCAGCAACTTGGGAACAGAGTTCAAAAGAGAGAAGATGGTCAAATGCCTCCCAGGCTCTTCAGCCAGCAGGAATACAAACCAAATTGTTGGTATAGTTAGTGCAGAAAGCGAGCACTCCAAAATTGATGTTGTCATCCACTTGGGTACAAATGACCTGGCTAGAAACTGCCTCTGCAGTTCAAAGGGACTTTCAGACTCTGGAAGAGAAACTGTATTGCATTCTCAGAAGTTCTACCTGTTCTTGGTAAGGGGGCAGAAAGGCTGATATGGTACCTCTTCACAAAAGTGGTAATAGGTAATTAGTGACAAACTACAGGCCACTAAGTCTTACCTCTGTGGGGGGAAAAGTAATGGAGGTATTCCTGTAAGAGCGAATAGTTGACTTTCTCGAAACCAACAGGTTGCCTGATTCGAGGCAACATGGTTTTACTAAAGGACGATCTTACCAAACAAATCTGATTGAGTTCTTTGACTGGGCAACCAGCAAATGAGATCCAGGGCATGCGATAGATATGATCTACCTAGATTTCAGCAAAGCCTTTGATACTGTTCCTCACAGGAGACGTATCAATAAACTCAACAGCTTGAGGATGTGTCCCAAGGTGGTGAACTTGATCAGAAATTGGTTGACTGACAGACGACAGAAGATGATGGTAAACGGAACTCACTCAGATGAAAGGAAGGTGATTAGCAGTGTGCCCAGGGTTCGGTCTGGGACCGGTACTGTTCAATGTATTTGTGAATAATTGCTGAAGGACTGAATGGAAAAGTCTGTCTTTTTGCAGATGACATGAAAATTTGCAACAGAGTGGACTCCCCTGAAGGAGTGGATAGCATGAGGAAACATCTACAAAAGCTGGAAGAATGGTCTAATACCTGGCAGTTAAGATTTAATGTGAAGAAGTGCAACGTCATGCACTTGGGAAGCAGAAATCCAAGGGAAATGTACACAATAGGGGGCGAGAGGTTGGTGTGCACAGACCAGGAGAAGGACCTTGGTGTGATTATTTCTGAGGATCTCAAGGTGGCAAAACAATGCGACAAGGCAGTGCCAAAGGCCAGAAGGATACTGGGTTGCATACAAAGAGGAATTACCAGCAGAAGGGAAGAGGTACTAATGCCACTGTACAAGTCACTAGTGAGGCCTCACTTGAATATTGTGTTCAGTTTTGGAGACCATATCTCACAAAGGATATAAAATGATTTGGAGCCTGTGTCAGAAGACTTATGAGAAGAGACTTGAATACCTAAATATGTACACTCTGGAGGGAGGAGGAACAGGGGAGATATGATTCAGACCTTTAAAAACATAGAGCATTAATGAACAAACAAACCTTTTCCAAAGACAGGGAAGCTGTAAAACTAGGGGGCATAACATGAAGCTGCAAGGAGGTAAATTGAAAAGCAAAGTCAGGAAATACTTTTTCACTGAAATGGTGGTGGATGCTTGGAATGCCCTCCTGATGGAAGTGGTGCGGGCAAAATTAAGTGACAGAATTCGAAATGGCATGGGACAGACACAGTGGATCCCTTTATAGCAACGGGATAAAATCAAAATAAACATAACAATCTCTTATATCTCAACAAATAAGGGTGACCTTCACAGAGCGGTGGGTACATCCCTAAACAAAGGCATGGGGAGAGGTGACCTACATGGAGTGGCAGGTGTACCTACTCTTGCCGCCTTGCTGGGTAAACTAGATGGACCATCCTGGTCTTTATCTGCCGTCATATACTAGGTTACTATGTTATATCTCCCTAGACATTAAGTCTGGTCGGCAGATGAATGCCTTATTGCGCCTCAGAGGAGAGTCACCAACCACCACTACCTTTCGCTTCCTTGTGGTCACTGATTCTGCAAATTTGGGGTGCTTGAGCTCTGTTTCTTCCCTTTCACCTCCTCCACTACCAGGGCTCCATACTTGTTTTTTAATTTGAGGGTTGGAGGAGTTGGATTGTCTATTCTGCAGGTTCTGGTGACTCATGTCCAACTCTTCATTCTGTAACATACCATCTTCAGCTCTGTCGAAGACCTTAGATGCTTCAAGAAGCATCTCATCAATGTACTTCCTGCTGTCTCGAATGCTTCTCAGCCTTGCCACCTCTTTTCTCAACTCCTCCACATTGTGGGTTTCAGTTTGCAGGCATCTTGTACATGGAACCAGTCCCTTGACTGGCATCGAGCTGTCGGTCTGGACAGAGGCAGAAGCTGTAATGGGGGCAGCAGCTCTGGCAACACAATTTTTCCCAGCCATCATTCAGTTGATGGAGCTTTGTTACCTGTTGAAGTAAATGAGAGAGACCTACCAAAGTCCCAAACACTTTCTCAGCTGTCCTTTAAGCCAAAAAGCAGCCAGCCTCTTTTGTGTGTTCTAACAACACTGTTCTATGTTCCTGTGTGTAGCCCTGCTTCCTTGCTAAACAGTTACTAGTTTACACTAGTAAATTTTGATATTATGTACCTGAGAGGGGAGGATCATACCTCTGTTGATGCTGGAGCTGGTGTTAGGGGGAATCATAGCACTGTTGATATTGGGGCTGGTGGAAGGGGGGCTCATGTTGCTGTTGATGCTGGTGCTGGTGGAAGGGGGCTCATATTGCTGTTGATGCTGGGGTTGGTGGAAGGAGGGAATAATGCTGCTGTTGATGCCTGGGCTGGTGGAAGGGAGATCATGTTTCTGGGATTAGGAGAAAGGGGAGGCTGATGCTGTTGCAGGGACTAGGAGAAGGGACTATTGCTTGCAAATTGTGTTTTGGATCATTGCAATCCACCTAAAACTTCACAAAATATGTTTTTAACAATGTAAATATACCAATAAACCCCTATTTTTCCAATAATGAGAAAGCATTTACTTGCCTAAAAAAATTCCTAAAATTCCAAACAATAAACATGTTACTCCTGATCTGGTTGAATTGCAATGGCAGCCCATTACATTTTGAATAAAATATAAGGTATTGATGTTGACGTTTAGGATCTTGCATGCCTTGTCACACCCTTATTTGTCCTCTAGAGTAGTTCCTTATATTCCACAATGATCACTCTGATCCCAGAGGATGAGGTTTATAGTGGTGCCCATACATAAATTTGTGAAGCGAATGTTTCATTGTAATAGATCTTTTTCTATACAGGCCCCTATTTTGTGGAATGTCCTTCCTAGGGAATTGTGGTTGATGGAAGATCTGCAGCAGTTTTGGAAGACTTTAAAAACTGTACTCTTTAAACAGGCTTGCAAGGGAAGAGTGGAAGATAGGGATGGGTTTTCTTGACAAGGGGTTTTGGGAGATATAGTATGTGTATTGTTACTGAGTATGATTTGTACTGTATTGTATTATGGTGTTTTTGTACATCACACAGGGTAGTTTTCCAACTGTGTGATTCATAAGTGTAATAAATAAATAAAATAAATAAAAATAAATAAACTTAAAATCACAAGTTCTACATTTAAGGTCCCTGTCAATGAATTTTCATTTCATTTAATAGATATACTACCTGCTCTTACAAAGAGCCCTATGTATAATGCTGCTGAAAATTCCTACAGACTCACCCTTCACCATCCAGATAATTCTGGGGGAAGGGGGGGGAGCAAGGGCAGAGTATGGGCATTCCAATTAACTCTATAGGGAGTCTATGATATTCAACTGCTATCTGAACAGCTAGCCAGTTTAATCTAGGCAGCAATATAAAGCTATCCTGAAATTCAATAACGATCTTACTATTTTATTGCCAGATATTCTTATAGTGACATCAGTTGACACTGTATATGTATATTCTGTGCCTCTACTTCCATGGATCATTTTCCTGTAATATGTATTATGGGTGTTTTTATGATGTGTGTACTTTCATGTTCAATGTTTTTATTGTGTGTGTTCTGTTTTATGCCACCTTGATCAAGCTTCTTGCTAGGCCGAATATAAATTTTATAAATAAATAAATAAAATAAAATGCATAATCCACATTTTCTTACCCTTTGACCTGCCTCTCCAGGATCGCCAATTTCTCCTTTCGTACCTTTCTTTCCCATGTCACCTTTTCCGCCATAATCTCCCTTTAAGAACAGAGGAATGAGAAAGCACTTAATGATTTCAACTAATTTTAATTGATATGTTATCCTCCCACCCCTAAATTAATATGGTACTTGGAAAAATTGATAGTTTACAGTAGCTTACTGTTCTTTTTACTTTATTTCTGTGATTGTTACAACTTATCTTAACACAAAGTAAGAGCATATATAAAAGAATGTACTTGGCTTCCTTCATTGTGAGGAGGTGAAGGGTCTTAATGGTCAGAGAAAGGGAATTTGGTTCAGAAACATTCCTGTGAATTGAGTTCATATCCATCCTCTTGCGCTGATCTTGATTAATCTACCTAGCCTTCAATGTGTCCAGCCCTATTTGGGTATTGAGATACCGAAATAATCTATTTTGTTCTTGCTGTCCCCATAACACCAAGCAGGTAGCAGGAATATAATGCCACACCATTCAAGGTGGCCCTGAATGCACATGTGCTTTTGCAGACTTTTAAATGAAACATGAAATTGGATCTTGTTAAAATGAAAAGCATAATATAAGTAGAATATAATATACTATAATAGAAGGATGCTTGGGTGCATAGGGAGAGGAATGGCCAGCAGAAGAAAGGAGGTGATAGTGCCTCTATATAAGTCTTTGGTGCAACCTCATTTGGAGTATTGTGTGCAATTCTGGAGACCACACCTTCAAAAGGATATAAATAGGTTGGTGCAGAGGGTTGCTACTAAAATGGTTAGTGGTCTTTGTTATAAAGCATATGAGGACAGACTTAAGGAGCTTAATATGTATACTTTAGAGGAAAGGTGGGATAGAGGTGATATGACTGAGACTTTTAAATACCTCTGTGGTATAAATGCACAGGAAGAGAGCCTCTTTCAATTGAAAGCAAGTTCTGCTATGAGGGGACATGGGATGAGGGTGAAGGGGGATAGACTCAGGAGTAATATGCAGAAATATTTCTTTACAGAAAGAGTGGTGGATCCGTGGAATAGTCTCCCAATGCAGGTGGTAGAGATGAGGACAGTATCTGAATTCAAAAAAGCATGGGACAAACACAGAGGATCTCTAAAGGGAAAAGGGGGACTGTAGTAGTGGTTGATATGGAAGGACAGACTGGATAGGCCATGTGATCTTTTTTCTGCCATCATGTTTCTATGTTTCTAAGTGCACATAATTAGCCTCGTACACATGCGGAAAGCAGGCACATTCTTTATATTACCCAATGATATTTTAGATACATAGACATTTTCTTCTGTACCCTCAGTACAGAAGCCGCGAGTGCTGGGAAAGGTTAAAGGGCATTGCCTTTAACCTCTCCCAGGAGTCCCAGCAATTGCGGCTTCACACAAACAGCCGCCAGCGTGAGGGAAAAGGATCTTCACGCTGGCAGTTGTACAGAGGGAGCCGGGGCCTCGCACGGGCTTCCATGGCTCCCTCTGAAGCCCCACAGACAGCCGTGGGGCTGGTTGGGGGGGGGGAGGCCAAGGACTGAATGGGCTGGGGGTTAGGACTACAAATGGGCTGTGATGGGGGGGGGGGTTCCTGGACTGGAAATGGGCTATGGGGTGGTGAACTTGGACTGGAAATGGGCTGTGATGGGGTGGGGCCTGGACTGGAAATGGGCTGTGATGGGGGGGACCTGGACTGGAAATGGGCTATGGTGGGGGAACTTGCTGGAAATGGGCTGGGATGGGGGGACTAGGACTACAAATGGGCTGTGATGGTGGGGGGGGGGGGGCTAGGACTGGAAAGAGGCTGTGATGGGCGGGACTTGGACTGGAAATGGCCTGTGATGGGAGGGCTAGCACTGGAAATGGGCTGTTGAAGAGCTGAAATAGGACTGGAAATGGGTTGATGGGGGCTGGAATAGGACTGGAAGTGGGCTGACGAGGGGCTAGGATTGGATACTGGCTGATGGAGGAGCTTGGAGTGGAGCTTGGAGTGGAAAGTGGGGGGCTGGAATGGAACTGGAAAAGAGCATATGTGGGGCTAGGACTGGAAATGGGCTGATGAGCTGGAATAGGACTAGAAATGGGCTGATGGGGGGAGCTTGGGCTGCAAATGGGTGATGGGCTAGAATAGGACTGGAAATGGGCTGATGTGGGGGCATAGGAGAATGGGACTAGAAGGGAGCGGATGCTGGGTGGGTCTAGAACTATAAGGGAGCTGATTTTGGGGGAGGACTAGAAGGGATGGGGAATGAGAATGGAGAGGGGAAAAGATATTTTGTGTGGAAGAAAAGTCTACGATGAGCCGGGTATTGGGAGAGTAAGAGGGGATTGAGAATGGAAGGGTGAAATTTGAGTGAATGATAAAGGAATAAGGAAAGAAATGGGGGAAAGAGCAAAAGGGAAACGATCAGTATGTTAAAGCAGATATATAGAGAGAATGGAAAATATCAAAATAGAAGAAAGGACAAATGGATAGCTCGCAGAAGACATGAAGAAACCAGAAGAAAGTGACTGGAGCAACTGCAACTGAAAAATAAAATGCCCAAACAGAAGGTAGAAAAATACTTTTTATTTTGAATTTATTAACTGGAATATGTCTGGTCTGGGAAGTGTGTATTGCTAACATCTTTGCATTTTTGTTTAGTGCAAGAGGAAATTACTTTATAGTTTTATTTCTCCAGTGTTGTACATTTCATGTTTGGCTTTTGGGGTTCCCAGTTTAATTATTATCTGACCATGGGAGTTAGCCTACACTTATCCTCGGTAACTTTTGTGGGTGGGGCTGGGGTGCAGCATGGGTGGGGCTGGGGGCATGGCAGGGGTGGGACTAGGGGCGGGAATGGGTGGAGCATGGCGAGCCACAGGTGTCGGGTTTTTCTCGGTGAAAAAGTTGGCAACCCTAGTTTGGGAAGAGTGTAGTATGATAAGCAGGGGGGCCACCAGGCGCTGTGTCTTCACTCTCTACCAACCTCTGGGTCTTGAATTAAAAAAAAAAACTACTCAGGTCGGATGTCTCTTCCCAGCTTTATTCCACTCCAGCCTTTGTAAACACCTCCCAAAGCATATTCAATAAAACAGGAAAACAAAAACAAAACTTAGGAGTTCTTTCACTCCCTTGCGTAGGCCCGAATGGCCCACAGGCCTGTTTCCTTTCTGCAGATCCTGCCTTTACACTATCATACAGCTTCTCAGCCACAGTAAATAGGAAGCCTTTTAACATTCAGAAGTACCATGCAGCACAAGTCCCTATGCAGCCTTGGGTCAAAAGAAAAACAGGTAATCCAGTTCGGGTTTTCAGTTTGTAGCAGAAAGCAGTTAGTAGCTTCTACCACTGACTATTCTCCTTCAGTTCAAGTTTCAAACTCCTTTGTCCTGGGACTCCGACCCAGAATACCATGGATTTCTCTTCCACATTATGCACAGGAAGTCGGCATCAGGCATCGGAGAACGGCGGAAGCAAACAGCCCCACGGTGCCAAAGCTTGAAGTTAAGCATTGCGGGGCTGTTTGCAGCTATTGCACCTCTCTGATCCCAGAGAGGTGTGGCAGCCGTAGCAATGGGTGCCGCGGGGAGGGGGGAGACATGCCACAAAGGATGAGATTCGCCTAGAGCGCCTCATCTCCTTGCGCCAGCCCTGTATACAGATAGTGCAGGGAATTTTCCACACTATCTGCATTTGACCGGGGTTAGCTGTTACCACAGCATGCTTTTACTGCGATATCACATTAACAGCTAAAGCCCTTCTGCACTAACTTTTAAATATCTCCCTGTGCTGGCCCTGTATGCAGATAGAGCAGAAAATTATAAGAACATAAGATGTCATACTGGGTCAGACCAAGGTACATCAAGCCCAGTATCCTGTTTCCAATAGTGGCCAATCCAGGTCAGAAGTACCTAGCAGGTTCCCAAAAAGGCACACAGGTTCCACAATGCTCATCCCGGGACAAGCAGTGGATTTCCTGGGTCCTCTTTAATAATGGTTTATGGACTTTTTCTCCAGGAACTTGTCCAAACCTTTTTTTAAAGCCAGCTAGACTAACAGCTTTTACTACATCCTCTGGTAACGGAATTCCAGAGTTTGATTATGCATTTAGTAAAAAAATATTTTCTCTTATTAGTCTTAAATGGGTGTCCTCTAATCTTTCTACTTTTTGATGGCATAAACAACCGATCTACGTTTACCCATTACACTCTATTCATTAATTTATAGACCTCTATCATATTCCACCCCCCCCCCCCCTCCTTGGAGTGCAGGAGTAGCCTAGTGGTTAAAACACTGGTTTGGTAACCAAGCAACTAGGGTTCAATTCCCACTAGCACTCCTTGTGGCCTTAGACAAGTCACTTAACCCTCCATTGCCTTGCAAGAAAGGCATGGCAATCTACTTCTAATGACACTGCCAAGAAAACCCAGGAGCTTCTGGGTCACCAGGAGTCAGGACTGACTCAAAGGCACACATTGCATTTGCATCATATCCCCCCTCAGCCATCTCCTTTCAAAGGTGAAGAGCCCTAACCTTTTAAGCCTTTTTCTCATAGGGGTATCCTTCCATCCCCTTTACCATTTTTGTTGCTCTTTGTAGAAATGGACAGATAAAGGGATACCAGAATCCCCAATATGTAATTGAAGATGGATGAATTTCTTGATACAGAATGTGTTTAGAAGTTTGGCTTTTCACCTACTTCCTCTTAAACAGAATAGGATGTCATGATCATGAGTTCTGTGTAACCGTTTTTAAAATAGTCTGGAAGATTGTTAATGCAAGCATAAAGAGTAAACATAGGCTATGAACTGCGCAAGCATAAAGTTCATTGTACAGTCAATGATGACACAACATAATTTTTGCAACTTTTGCAATTATAAATAATTTTGTCATAATCAAGTAAATTTCATCTAATACACTGTAATCAGATTTTACTCTGTAAAAAGAACTTTGGCGACATCTTGTGTTATTTCATGGTTATAATAAATGACTGTTACTTCCCCTTTTTCTTTAATAAAAGGAGCTTTTTAGGAGGAAGAATTTGAATTCAATAAGCGTGGAACTATGCATGTCCATAGACCGTTTATTGTCTTCCCTCTGAGCTCAAAGAAAGTAACACTTGTGTGTGTGATTGTGTTCTGTATTACTCTCTGCCTGTTTTTCGCTGCTTGAGGACCAGAGACTAAAAAGAGCTGTGGTATTGTGGCCAGATCATGGAGTTTTCTTCAGTTTTTGCCGTGACTCGGATCTCTGTGTTCCTTCAGCAGTTGGAAACAGCAGACAAGTCTCAAGGACACAGGCAGTGGTTGTCGTGAGTGAGTATACTAAAGAATTGACAGATATCTGTGTTTATATTGTGATTGTAATGTAAAGCCGGTAAGATTAATTAGAGATCTCAGTTAGATAAGTGGAGCGAGAAGGCTCGTGAGATAGGGCAAGAGAAAAGGAAGCCCTAATTGTGAAATGAGGCGCAAGTTTGGTGATAGCGCCCTTATGTTAACATTCGATGACTGCCAGTAACCACAGTTTGCCGCTCCTCCTTTGTGGAACATTTCAGTAGGACAAATTGAGGTTGGTTACAGTATGAAATGGCTTTTGAAGCAAATCTCATACCAGTCACTGACTTTGTGTTTGAAAAAATTTAAAATCAAGTGTTTAGGACTGATAGTGTAAATATAGAAGAAACTTACAGGGAAATACTTAAGTCTTTGCTCTATGAAAAAATAGAATTAATCAAACAAAGTTAGGGAAGTGTGCTGTGCAGTATAAGTTTTGTTTTTTACTGCAGTAATAATTTAGAGGTTTCCGGCAAGATAACAGCTTGGCATGACTGCAATATTAGCAGGAAGAAAGTCTTGAGCAACTGTGGTAAGATTTTCTTTTTTTAGACTAACCATAAGCCTTATTGGGGAAGTTAAAAAAAACCCCTCCAAATGTGATTAACTATTTCTTTTACTTGTGTATGTATAGTAAATGAGTTTTGTTTTCTAGGTCTGGATCTGAACTTATTTTGGGTTATGAGAATTTATCTACTGATTCCATTCTATGTGTAATAATGCAAATGCTGAAAAATATTATTAGAAACATTACTCCTTGGTGTTTCTTATGTCTCTGGATGCTTTGGGAAAAAAATGATTGATGATATATTCTCCAACTTGTATTTCTAGTTATAATTGGTGTGAATGAATGGGAAGATCTTCCATGCTTTGATATATTTAGATATTTGATAAATTGTGTGATGTGATAAAGGTTTAAAAATTAAGTGTTTTAAAGGAAAGAGAAGTTAGTAACAACTGGAAAAAAATTGAATTGCTAGTCAAGTTAAGTCAAGCAAGTTTGTTTACTTAAAGGGAAAAAGTGAATGATACAATTCATTCAAACAAGTGAATTAAGTAATTAAAACAGTATGGTGAATATATGTATAATGTTTTATTTTTCTTTTGTGATAGTGGACTAGTTGAAAATTACAACTATGATAGTGTATAAGTAACAATGTCTGAAGAAAAAAATGCTGATATTTCTCTTAGGGATATGTTTACTAAACTGCGGTGACGGTACATAACACGCGTTATGTAATGTTAACAATCGTACACGCATCATAACGTGTGTTATGACGTGTGAACGATTGTTAACGTTACATTACGCGCGTTGACCGTAGTTAACGATCGTAAACTCCCGTGGTGCGGTAAAACACCGCAGAAGGTGGAGAGAGGGCGGAGAGAAGGGGTCAATGGGCGGAGAGTGGGCAGGGAGAGGCTCCCTTCACACTAACGCGCTGATCTGAAGAGCTCAATGACAACGCGAATGAAAACCTGCCGTTAAATGCACATTACAGGGGAGAGAAACCATTTCAGTGTCAGCAATGTACAGCCCAGGCAGGGAAACATACAAAACGTGATAAGTGTGATACATGTGCACAGAACAAAAGGGCAAATAAACACTGAAAATGACCCCAACAAACTGGAAAAAACCATAACCAAGCTGGCCAATAGTGGTATCAATGAGAAACATCAACCCCTCCCCCCATGAGTAAGCTCCATAGAAAAGATATAAATCGTGGAAAGGTCTATACTCCGTCCCCATAAAAGGTGAATGAGCCCACAGTGAAATAGCGCTGCTCAGGGTTTTCCCCACCATCGGACAGGGTTCCTATGGCATGCACATGTCCCACAACATCAGGTCGGGCATGTCGGAACGGCAACTGGACAGATGCCGGAGAAGGGGATACAGTGGGCCGCAGGCGGCACGTGCTGTGGTGGAGCTGGGCCACAGTGCGGACTAGGGTGATGCCTAGGTGGCCCATACGAATGCTGAAACAGCAGAGCAGCCAGACAGCAACTGCTGAAGACCAACATGGGCACGAGTGTGTTTCCCACAGTGTCACAGGGGATAGTACCCAACAGCCACCCCCAAGGGCACGGAACATTGGCAGGCGGGGCTGGGGGAAGCGTCGACATCTATGCAGGCACCCCTACCCCAGAACCCGCACCATAGGCAGCTGCCTACCTTCACACTGGATGGCCTGAGACTGCGCACCACCAGCACCACCAGCAGAAGGGCATGTCAGCATGGTGGCTGAGGGATACTGGTGGTGGAGGGGGCAGTAGTAGCTGCCCAGAGCAGACCGTGGCCTAG
This sequence comes from Ichthyophis bannanicus, assembly GCA_033557465.1. Classification (NCBI taxonomy): domain Eukaryota; kingdom Metazoa; phylum Chordata; class Amphibia; order Gymnophiona; family Ichthyophiidae; genus Ichthyophis; species Ichthyophis bannanicus. Next base: position 486,831,585 of record CM066031.1, read on the forward strand.
CCCTGTGTAGGTGGGTGCCGTGTACTGCAACAGACGGGTGCTGTCTGACGAACAGTCATGGTATCACCAAGGAATGTACTGACTCTGTGATAACAAGGTGGTGCAGTGCACAAAACCAGTGTATTCAGAAGCAGAGGGTTACAGGTTCAAGTCCCAGCTGTGGATCCTGCCAACCCAGTCCCCATATTTTACCCACTACTACAACTTGCTAATACAGACAGCACCTTTATTGCAGAAGACATAAATATGCCCAAAACACCTACATTCTACCCTACAGAGCACAGACACCATAAACATGCACATTACCTAGAGCAGAGTCTCCCAAATGCAGTCCTGGAGGGCCAAACACCATTCCGGATCCATGCTGCCTCTGATAAAGATGCCTGTGCTGCATTTCTATGTGCCACCCACATGGTATGCAGATGTATCTCATGCATATTCATGAGGGACAGCATGAAAACCCCAACAGTGTTTGGCACCGCAGGACTGGAGTTGGGAACCTCTGCCGTAAAGCAGCAGCCAACAGGGGCAGACACACCTGCACCTACAGGTCCCATTATCCAAAGCCTCCTGGAGAGGCAGGACTTTGGGCTCTGCGTGCATCTCCCAATACTAGCACTTGCATACCTTAGTAATGCCACCCTAAACCGGGGAATATGGTACACATCTATCAAAAGGTTGCTATGATTACTGGCAGATAGCAATTCCTAGGTTAAGTACAATTTTCTGAGTGAGCTGCATCATAGCAACCTTTCTGATGTCTGTGGAGTGTGCTACAGGTCTTGTGTCTGACAGTGTTTACCAATCTGGGGAGTGATTCCTACAGTATTGGGTACCATAGCCATGCCTGCACTGTGCCCAGGACTGGTGTGGTGGCCTGGGCTGCCCAACACCTCTATAGTTGCACAATGCTGGCATAGGTGTGGGGAGTGTGTGTCTGTCTATCCAGTGTGTGGTGGCTGCCAACACCCTCAACAGCCCTCACTGCTAGCACTGTTGCCAGTATTGGCCTGCCAATGTGCATAATGAGGAGCAAGGTACTGTGGGAATAGCCTGGATAGGGTGGCCTGACCTGGATGCATCTGCACACGGCATAGGGCAATGGCTCAGACATTGTAGTGCCTGGCCACCACCTGCACGGACAGGGTGGCCATAGCATGTCCTGCTGGGAGGTCACTCTCACCCTGACTGAGCAGTGACCATTGCATGGCTAGGTTCCCCCATAGTGCTATATGGTATTTCTCTCATGTGATATTTATGGGTTCTCTTTTGGGGCCCAATCACTGACTTATCTGCTTGGTGTGTTTGCTGACATCCCTGTTCTATGCACTATGGACTAGCTGGCGGACTGTCTGAAGCTAGTATGTGTCTTGCTGGAACACCTTGCAGGGTGCAGCGGCTGGAGGCTTGCTACTGGAGAATGTCAGATAATAGTGGGGGGCAGCTGAGCATTTCCAGGCCTGCCGTCTGTCTGCCATTGCGTTATGGATGTGTAGCGCTCTGTCTGTTCCCCAGCAGGACTGGGGTTGGTGGTCCCCTCTACTGCTATCATTGCAGGGAGGTAAACTGTGGATCTATTGGTGGGTGATCCTGTTTCCCACCCTGAGCCCCAGAGGGTGGGTTGTGTGGTGGTACATAATCTGCCTATGGGTCCATACACCCCCCCCCCCCTTCACCTACAGCAGGTAACCATGGCACCAACACAGGATATGCACTATTCTGAGTGCATCATTGCCCATAGGGATTAGACATGACCGAGACATACAGCAGGACCCAGATGTATCCCAGGTGTGTGTAACGGAACTACCTATCACACACTGATGGGGACCTGCAGCATGGCGTATTTCAGCCATGAAAGGTGCTGTGGACCTGGTGCTGGGCGCCCCACCTCAACCTCAGGGGTGGGCACAGTACCCGCACAATGTGACTGTCTGTTGCTACTCTGTGGCAGTGACGCACACGGTCATCTCGCCCTACCGGGCCAGGGTGCTGTGGGGGTGCATACCGCATCTTGTGTTCATCTCTGGACTGCTGATCTGCATGTGCAGTGCAACATGGGTATGGGTGCGTTGACCCAGATCCTGGCCAACACAGCGGGCGGTTTGGGTGGTGGCCTGACGCCCTTCAGTGGGCAGACAAGGGGGTTGTTGGTGCTGGGGGAACAGGCGCCTGGATATTCTTTATCCACATATTCATAGTGAGTTCGTTTTTTCCCTTGCTTTTGCCAGTAGCTTTCAGTGTATGAAAAGGTCATAAGATATGCCATACTGGGTCAGACCAAGGTCCATCAAGCCCAGTATTCTGTTTCCAACAGTGGCCAATCTAGGTCATATGTACCTAGCAGTTTCCCCAAGAGACACAAGTTCCACAATGCTTGTACTGGGTCAAGCATTGATATCTTCAGTCACTTCTTAATAATGGTTTATGGACCTTTCCTCCAGGAACTTGTCCAAACCTTTTTTAAACCCAGCTACACTAACAGCCTTTACTACATCCTCCGGTAACAAATTCCAGAGTTTGACTACACGTTGAGTGAAAAAATATTTTCTTTTATTAGTCTTAAATAGTTTACCCTGTAGCTTCATTGCATGTCCCCTAGTCTTTCTATATTCTGATAACGTAAACAATCGATCTACGTTTACCCGTTCCACTCCGTTCATTAATTTATAGACTTCTATCATATCTCCCCTCAGCCGTCTCTTTTCCAGGTTAGAGAGCCCTAACCTTTAGCCTTTCTTCATAGGAGTATCTTTCCATCCCCTTTACCATTTTGGTGGCTCTTCTCTGAACCTTTTCTAAAATCGCTATATCCTTTTTAAGATACGGCGACCAGAATTGCACACAATATTCAAGGTGCGGTCTCACCATAGAACGATATAGAGGCATTATAATATCTTTTGTTTTATTTTCCATTCCTTTCCTTATCATACCTAGCATTCTATTTGCTCTCTTGGCTGCCGCTGCACACTGGGCCGAGGGTTTTAACATGGTATCCACAATGACGCCTAAATCTTTTTCCTGGGTGGTGGTTCCTAATGTGGAACCTTGCATCGTGTAACCATAGTTTGGGTTGTTCTTCCCTAGGTGCATAACTTTGCACTTGTCCACATTAAATTTCATCTGCCATTTTGATGCCCAGTCTTCCAATTTATCAAGATCCTCTTGCAATTTTTCACAATCCTCTTGGGTTTTAACAACTTTAAATAGTTTTGTGTCATCTGCAAATTTGATAACCTCACTCGTTATTCCACTTTCCAGGTCATTTATGAATATGTCAAAAAGCAACGGACCCAGCACAGATCCCTGGGGTACACCACTATTCACCTTTCTCCATTGGGAAAATTGGCCATTTAGCCCTACCCTCTGCTTTCTATCTTTTAACCAGTTCCTGATCCACAATAGTACACTGCCTCCTATCCCATGATTGTGTTTGCCATGTGCCCTTGTTTGCTGAGACCTTGGTTTGTTTCACTGCCAAGCCTTCTTTGTTTGTACGTAGTGAAACTGTGGTTTATCTGGGGTGGGGGGTTTTGACATTGGACAGTTCTACTCCATAAGCTGGCCACATCGTTATTAGGGATTTGTTTGTCGCACTAGTTATCTCCAAGTTATAATGCCCTGTTCAATGTAATTTCAGTTTGTTCAATGTAAACCGCACTGATGCAGAATAGCACGGTATATAAGAGAATGTAAATAAATAAATAAATAAATAAAACTAGCGATATAGGCGAAACGTTACTTCACTGCCTGTGGGGGTCAGAAGTCATGGGTTTGATCCCACAGTGGTGTTATTTGGTGGGGGTGTCTGAGGCATTTTCTTTTTTTTACTTTACATTGCTGCTGCCAGCAACACCACCCTCACAGTGCAGACTCCTCATGGTGCCTCATCGGGCACCCTATAACGTGCCCTATGAGGCACCCTGTATCGCACCCTATAGGGTGCCCTGGCGGACAGTGCACATTATACTGTACCCTCTGGTGTGCCTTGTAGGGTACCTTATGCGGCACCTTGGGTTACGGGCCTGTGAGCGTGTGTTTGCCAGCAGCACTTCTTAAACGTACAAAACAAACCGCTTCAGACAGCACCGAATTAGTGTAAAGGTATTGTCTCAGCCAGCTTTAGTCCTTAGACCCACAGGGGGATTGAAATCACAACCCTTGCACCATCTGTCAGTGTATTAACCATTGTGCTATGGCTCAGGCTGCCTTACTGGATACCTTTTCTAGCTCCTTATGGGGCACCCTGTTGGGCTACTGTCTGTTGCTACTCTGTGGCAGTGACGCACATGGTCATCTTGCCCTACCAGGCCAGGGTGCTGTGGGGGTGCATACCCCATCTTGTGTTCATCTCTGGACTGCTGATCTGCATGTGCAGTGCACCATGGGTATGGGTGCGTTGACCCAGATCCTGGCCAACACAGCGGGCGGTTTGTGTGGTGGCCTGACGCCCTTCAGTAGGCAGCCAGGGGGTTGTTAGCAGCTATGGGGCTGTAGCCCAGTGGTTCCTTCACTACCTTTGGGGCCAGTGGTCATGGGTTCAAACCCACCATGGGGTTATTTTATAGGGCTGTCTGCAGCATTGTCTATTTTTAATGTACATTAGTGCTGCCAGCGACAACCCCTCAGCGTACTGTAACCTTACAGTGCCTCATAAGGCACCCCATGCGGCACCTTATATGGCGCCCTATAAGGTGCCTTATAGGGTGTTCTATAGGGGACATTATAGGGTGCCTCAGCGGACAGTGCACTTTATAATGTAGCCTATGGAGTGCCTTATGGGGTGCCTTATGCGGCACCTTAGGTTACGCCACTGTGAGGGTGTGTTTGCTGGCAACACTACTGAAAATAAACGTAAAATGCCTCCTCATTCACTACTTAAATGTACAGGGTGATGCCTCAGCCAGCCTTATGCATTAGGCATACTGGGGAATCAAACCCATGACGCCTGTATCATCAGTCAGTGCAGTAACCATTGTGCTACAGCTCTGTTTCAGTGTTTTGTGTCTGTGCGCCTTCTTAAGTTTAACGCGTGGTAACGCGCTACGGCACCCTCTAATACTCGTTAATTTCTGTAACGCGCGTTATCGGTAACGATGTACCGCCCATGTCCTTATTTGGGATTTCTGGCTCTACCGCGGCTCCTAACGCGAATCAAACTAACGCAGTTTAGTAAACATCCCCCTTAGTCTCTTTTAAACTAATCTGCAGGAGTCGATTGGAGGAGTGATCTTAAATTCTCATGTCGTATATGTTTTAGTTATTATGAAAGACTTCTGCAGAACTGATGTTATAAATTGCAAGTGTGAAGCAAATGCCTTGCTGCTAGTGGAATAGTTTTAAATTAGTATCACTGAGTTAGATTTAATATGCTTACCTCTTCTATTGCTGCTGTTTGTGTTCTCGCTCAGAAATTTCCCACTGGACTTAAGCCACTGGGCTATTTTTCAGACTTTTGTTGCCCTGTTGTAGCAGGAATGCCTCCATGTTTTCAGTTTTCTGGCAGCAGTAGTCTTTGCAATCCAAATTACTGATTTTCTAGTACTACAACATGCCTCTCATTCAGTTTTTTTTTTTTTATTGCGTTTTCAGTCAATATACATAACCAAAATACAGTGAAAGGTCAATCCAAATTCAATAACTTGAAACAAAAATGAAGACATTATAGTCCAGGATATAGTCCACATTATGTGATCAGCGATGTCTATATAACCATGATTACAAAAAAAAAAAAAGGAAATCATGAGAACAATTTCTCAACAATTGGAGGCAACATTAACTGAATCATCAGTTCTAACAACCACCTGTTTTTCCTTAAGAAAATTTTCAAGATGAGAAACCTCTGTGAAGGTATACAGAGCATCCTCAAGGCCCACCAAACATTTGCAAGGATAACGAAGGAAAAAAGAAGCACCCAGTGCCAGTACACGGGGCTTAAGCTGTAAAAATTGCCTCTGGTGCAACTGAGTATTTCGCGAGACATCAGGAAAAATGGAAACCATTTGCCCACAAAATTTAACAGACTTAGTCTTAAAAAAAGCCCTGAGGATGCGCTGCTTTACCTCAACAGAGGGGAAAGTAACCACCAAGGTGGCTCGAATAGAGATGTTATCTTGAGAATCTTCGAGAAAAGCTGTCAAATCCATTGTAGAGGCAATCTGATCTAAGCCCCCTTCAACCACATTAAGTTTTTTAACAGTGGAGGGAATATAATATAAATGTGAAACAGTTAAAGAATCAGGGAAAGCTAACACTTCCTTGAAAAACTTTTCAAGCAAGATCCTATGGGAAAGTAAAGCTGACTGAGGAAAATTAAGAAACCTCAAGTTACAGCTGCGATGAAAATTTTCCAACGCTTCAATCTTAGCATGCAAAGACAAAGAATCCTTAATAGCCGCAATACTTGTAGTATGTAAAGAAAGTACCTGCGATTCTAACTTGGTAACAACCGTATCAACCTGTGCAATTTTCTCATCCAGCTGCCCGAAAGCCACCGTGGCAGCTTGTGAGTAAGTGCATAAAGAATTCAACGAAACCAACATCTTCCTGTCTATGGACTGAAGAACAGCCCAAATATCCCTCAAGGTAATCTCTGATTCCGAAGAAGAAACAGGGAACTCAGAGGAGGTACCTGTCTCTAACAACGGAACGGGGGCAGGAAAGGAAATAGGCAATAATTTAGACGCCGAACTCGAAGCAACTTTAGATAGAACTGAAAGATTAACTGGAGCTGGGGACACCGGTGGAAGTCTGCAATCGGGGCTAAGAGACACTCCCTCAGGAGATGACTGAGCTAGAGGGAGAGGAGCGAAGTGCTTGTCTATCGGACCGACCGGCTTAGTATCACCGGATATGGTCCCAGGGGCCTTAGCCCCAGACTTAGCCTTACGCTTCCCCATATAGCTGGTAATGAAACAGAACAAAAGGCAAAAAAACCCCCACACAATATCAAACCAAGCACACCCCAAATAGCTTACAAACCACAATATAGGAAATATAATAAACGGGATAATGTCTCAGGAGCGTCGAAGGGGCGTCTAAGGGGCAGGTCAAACCCCTTTGACCACACCCCTTCGACGCACGCCCCGCGCACACGCTCCGCGTCCAGAAGGATACGCTGAGGAAATAGAAAAGAGGACCCGACAGGGAGGGCTGCCCCAACAGTGCCTGCCCGATGACAAGGGGGGGAAAGGAAGTCCTCTCAACAACGGCACAGCAGCTCCCAGGGCCGGTGACTTGGCTCCAACACCTCCTGCAGACGACTGATCCAGGGACTCACTCTGACCAGGTACGGTTTAAACCCCCGTCTGAAGACCCCACAGGGAGGGCTGCCCCAACAGTGCCTGCCCGATGACAAGGGGAGGAAAGGAAGTCCTCTCAACAACGGCACAGCAGCTCCCAGGGCCGGTGACTTGGCTCCAACACCTCCTGCAGACGACTGATCCCCAGTTTTCTTTTACACTTGGAAAAAACAGCTTTCTTCCAGCTCTTTTCTTGTTACTGTTTGACCTCACTCTGTACTGATGGTTCTGCTTTGCACAATGAGTAAGGAAAATTGATGCAATTATAAGAGTTGATTCTGTGCAGTCGGCTGTTTGCTATTTGCTAATGCTCAACTAGCTGGAATGTTCGCTCTTTCTAGAGCTCTTGAGTTATCTGCTCACTTGATCAATACTGATTTGGTCTCAGGCTTCTTGCATGAGGAGCTCTATGTGCTGATACTACTATGCTGTTTTGTTCTGAAAACAGTGTAACAAAGATAATACTGTTAAGCTATTAAGAAGTGGTAATTGACTTTCTAGTTGGTTTAAATTTGGTGTTAAAAAGGTTTTATAGTTTATGAATGTACACACCCTTATATAAATGTGCCTTCCTTTGTGAGCTTAGATGTCTATGCGAATTAGAATGGAATGGAGAAGAAGTCTAATGACTAGAGTACTTGCACTCCTTGTGACCTTGGATAAGTCACTTAGCCCCCATTGCTTTACAAAGAAAAATTCCAAGTTATCAATGTTCCTGTTTTATGTGCTGTATCAAGTTTTAGTTGCAATGTGAACTGTTGTGATTAGTGGGGAAAATAGTATTAAAAAATAACATAAAAAAGGAGAAGGGTATATTACTGATAATGTTTAAAGTAATGTGAGTTGAACCATCACCTAAGATAAGACAGTAAGACAGCCTTGAAATGAGTTTAAATTATTTGTCATAAACTGCTGGTTATGTTTTAATGTTGTTACCCCTTGAATAACCAGATTGACTATATCTTGTATATTGTTAAAGCTGGAGAATACATCACAAATATAATTAGTGATATGAATATGTACAATTGTGTTCCTGACAGGAAAAAGAAATGTGTCTATCAGGCCACATGCTAACATTTGATTTAGCAAGTAGACAGAATAAGTTTAGGAATGTAGATGAAAATAATAAGTATGTTACAGGCTAGCTATGTAATAGTTTAGTGCTAGCTATAGATGTATTGTAATTAACAATAGATAATATAATTCTGTTCAACAATTCAAGACTGTTGTTAGGGATAAATAATTGTGCTTGTTTGCAATTGTATGGCATCAAGAGATGCTGTAGTGGAGAGTTGGGTTTTTACAAATTATATATTGTATGCACTGAATCTAATGGGCCGAAGAAGAAAACGACTGAATGAAATGCTACTGAATATGGAGACTCCTGATAAAGATAACGATTCCAGCGGAACTACTCATGTATGCACAGCAGTGAAGCCTGAGTGGACGGTCACTGAAAAAGATTGATCTAAGATGTGTATAGCACAGCCCATGGTGCAAAAAGGATGCTGCTGAAGAATCTGGAGTGATGACTGGTGTCATGATAAGAGGGACTAATCTCTGAATTATTGCTGGATCTATGAGAAGCGGTTGGCCACTGCTGGATGAGGTAGTGCTTACAAGAATAATTGGTAAAGTCTTGCTCTCTGTACATATTTTTTATTGAGGCTAAGCAAAGGTAAACAATGTCACATGATTTTGTATAACAATTTCTTCCAACGAACAAGATGGAGCTCACCTATGGACCAGATGTACCTAGGACTCTGAAGGAACATCTGCAAAATGAAGCCTATTGTAGAAGATTTATTCTGGAATTGGACATGTTTCAGCTACCGCTCTTTTGTAATGATTCTTTATAGAATCACAGGGAGGACTGTAGAAATGGACAGATACAGGGATACCAGAATCCCCAATATGTAATTGAAGATGGATGAATTTCTTGATACAGAATGTGTTTAGAAGTTTGGCTTTTCACCTACTTCCTCTTAAACAGAATAGGATGTCATGATCATGAGTTCTGTGTAACCGTTTTTAAAATAGTCTGGAAGATTGTTAATGCAAGCATAAAGAGTAAAGCACAGTTACTTACCTGTAACAGGTGATCTCTGGGAACAGCAGGAATTAGTCATCACATATGGGTACATCGGTACCGACGGAGCCCGCGCGGGAAAGCTCCCCAGCTTTTCAGGTTAAAAGCTTTTGTGGCCTCCCACTGCACATGCGCGCTGCCTTCCCGCCTTCCTGTCCAGCTCTCATCAGTTCGAGTTTAAAGCTGAGACAATAGAGAGAGAGGACAGGAAGATAGATAGATAGAGATACAACTCCTAGGGGAGGTGGGTGGGTTGTGATGACTAATTCCTGCTGTTCCCAGAGATCACCTGTTACAGGTAAGTAACTGTGCTATCTCCAGGAACAAGCAGGAATAAGTCATCACATATGGGGACTCCCTAGCTAAGATGCCTGGGAGATCCCCCTCCAAGGGTAAACCATCTTCGCATGGATCTCAGGCATCCATCCAGGGAAGGTGGGCAGGAGTTGTTTAAGTATGGAACAGGTGTTTGAGGACAGCCTGACCAAACAAGGCATCCCGGCGGGAGTCCTTGTCCAAGCAGTAATGGGCTGTGAAGGTATGAACCGAGGCCCAAGTGGCTGCTCGACAGTTCTGATCTATGGACACAGAGTGAAGATGAGCCATAGAAGTGGCCATGGCTCTCACATTGTGAGCTGTGACATGGCCCTCCAGAGAAATGTTCTTACTCTGGTAAGCAAAAGAAATACACTGAGCGATCCAATTGGAAAGTGTACGCTTGGTGACTGGAAGTCCCAAATGAGAAGGATCAAAAGCCACGAAAAGTTGGGAAGACTTTCGATGTGGTTGAGTCCTGTTGAGGTAAAAGGCAAGAGCTCTTTTACAATCCAGAGTATGAAGGTTCCTCTCTGCACTGGATGCATGAGGAGCCGGGAAAAAGACAGGTAGATATACCTCTTGATTAAGATGAAAAGGCGAGACCACTTTGGGCATAAAGTGGGGATTCGTCCTAAGGACCACCTTATCATGATGAAACCTAGTATAAGGTGGATGAGCCACTAAAGCCTGCAGTTCACTGATGCGGCGAGCCGAAGTGACTGCAATAAGGAAAACAACCTTCCAGGAAAGAAATTTGAAGGAGGTAGAGTCCAAAGGCTCAAAAGGTGGCTTCATAAGCTGACCTAGAACTAGGTTCAAATCCCATGCTACCGGAGGAGGTCGGATGGGAGGTTTAGTTAGAGTCAGGCCTCTCATGAAACGTGCAACAAGAGGATGAGAGGAGACAGGTTGTCCATTTATAGGTTTTAAGGATGCTGCAATAGCACTCAAATGGACCCTTACTGAATTCGTCTTAAGGCCTGCATTTGAAAGATGCAGGAGATAGTCCAAGAGGGAATTCAAAGGAAGTGCTAGAGGGTCAAGACCCTGCTGAGCACACCAAATGGAAAAACGTTTCCATTTGAAAGCATAAGAACGCCTCGTGGAAGGTTTCCTAGAGGCATGAAGGATATCTGTCACAGGTTGAGAAAGATTAAAGTCTTGAAGACTTAAGCCTTCAGTAACCAAGCTCTGAGATGTAGGGATTTGGGGTTTGGGTGCCACAACATCCCCTCCTCCTGAGACAGAAGGTCTGGCGCAGCTCCCAGGTCCAGGGAGGATCCCTGGGAGAGATGCAGAAGTAGAGGGAACCACACCTGGCGTGGCCAGCGGGGAGCTATGAGGATCATAGTCCCGTGATCCCTCTGGAGCTTGAACAGAGTCTTGGATATTAGAGGAATGGGTGGAAAGGCATAGAGGAATTCCTGACCCCAATGCAGGAGGAAGGCATCGTGGGCCTGAGCTCCCTGACACTGAGTTCTGGAACAGAACCGGGGAAGTTTGGCATTCCACGGACTTGGAAAGAGGTCTATGTCCGGGGTCCCCCATTCCTGAAAGATTCTGCGTATCTGGTCCATATGTAGGGACCATTCGTGTGGAAGCAGAACTTGACTGAGTCTGTCTGCACGAGAGTTTTGAACTCCTGGAAGATACACTGCAAGAAGGTGAATTTGATGCTCTCTGGCGAAGGCCCATAATCTGAGAGCTTCGTTGCAAAGCGACAGAGAGCCTGTCCCTCCTTGTTTGTTTATATAGAACATGGCTACCTGATTGTCTGTCTGAACTAGGACAGTCAGGTTGACAAGGAGGGTATAGAAGACCTTGAGGGCAAGGTAAATTGCTCGCAGTTCCAGGAGGTTGATATGAAGGGTGGCCTCCTGTGGAGACCAAGTGCCCTGAGTGGAGAGGTTCTGAAGATGAGCTCCCCACCCTGTCTGGGAGGCATCTGTTGTGAGGGTTGCTTGGGGCAACAAAGGTTGGAAGGGGGCCCCCAACAACAGATTCTTGGTGGATGTCCACCATTGGAGGGACCAAAATAGACGGCTTGAGGTGAGTATTTGGTCGGAGAGCGCTCCAGATGCTTGAGTCCACTGGGTGACCAAGGTCCATTGAGCTGCTCTCATATGCAGACGAGCGTAGGGCACCACATGTACCGTGGAGGCCATGTGGCCCAGAAGTCGCAGCATTTCCCGGGCTGTCAAATGACTGCTGGACTGAGCTTGGGAGGCCAAACTCAGCAGGCGTTGGGCCCTGACCTGAGGCAGGTAGGCCCTTGCAGTGATGGTGTCTAACTGGGCCCCTATGAACTCGAGAGACTGAGTAGGGATTAGTTGAGACTTGGGAAGGTTTACTACCAGTCCTAGATACTGCAGAAGACGCCTTGTGCGGTCCAGGGAAATTTGGGCCTGGGACTGAGAGGGAGCTCGGATGAGCCAGTCGTCCAGGTATGGGAATATGAAAATTCCCAGGCCTCTTAGAAAGGCAGCTACGACTGCCATGCATTTGGTGAACACTCGTGGAGCAGAGGCTAGACCGAAGGGGAGTACTCTGTACTGGAAATGTTTTCCCTGAAACAGAAATCGAAGGTATTTTCTGTGGGATGGGTGGATGAGTATGTGTGTATACGCATCCTTTAGGTCTAGAGAACAAAGCCAATCCTGACTCTGAAGGTATGGAAGGAGAATGCCCAGAGAAAGCATTTTGAATTTCTCCTGGAAAAGAAATTTGTTCAATTCTCTCAGATCCAGAATTGGTCTGAAGCCCTCTGTCTTCTTTGGTATTAGAAAATAAGGGGAGTAGAATCCCGTCCCCTGTTGAAGAAGAGGGACCTCCTCTATTGCCCCCTGGGCAAGGAGGGAGGAGACTTCCTGACCCAAGAGGGCCAGGAGAGATGGGGGAGAATTGAACTGCCTCACCATAGTATAAGGAGGAAGGTCAGAAAAATGGAGTTTGTAACCCTCTCTGATGATAGAGAGGGTCCATTGCTCTGATGTAATTTGCTCCCATCTGGGAGCAAAGTGAGCTAACCTTCCGGGTATGGTGAGGGGCTCTGGTTGTTCTAGAGCCAGAAAAGTTAAGTTCTCTATGGGCAAGTCAAAACCCCTGAGGGGGTGGAGCCTGCTGAGGCGTAGCAGACGCCGCAGGCTTTGACCTTGCCTGTTTAGGTTGCTGACGTTTAGCAGCAAAACGAGGCTGAGAGGATTGTTGACCAGTATTTGTGGAAAATCTGGACTTCTTGTAATAAGGCCTCTTAAAAGACTTCTTCTTGGCAGGAGTGGAGGTAGACTTAGAAAGTCTATCTAAGGTGGCATTTTCTGCGTCCATTTGAGTGGCCTTAATTTGCCACTCCTCACCAAATAAGTTCTCACCTGTACAGGGCAGATTTCGTAAGCCATCTAGGACCCAAGGTTCTAGATCAGAAGCCTGGAGCCAAGCAAGACGTCGGGCTGCTATAGCAATGCCCGAAGCCCTACCAGCACCCTCAAAGGAATCAAAAGCTGCCCTGTTGGAGAACTTTGAAATATCCAAAAGGTGTTTCACTAAGGAAATGAACTGCTCACTCTTATCCTCAGGGATAAAGGGGGCAAAATGCCGAACTTTTAGAGCGATTTCACTGAGAAACATGCCCATGTAAAGACTATAGGAATTAATCCTGGCTATAAGCATAGTAGCCTGGAAAATTTTCCTGCCAAAAGAGTCTAGAGTCTTACATTCTCGCCCTGGAGGAGTAGAAGAGTGCCTTTTGGTACTCTTTATCTTCTTCATTGCAGACTTCACCACAATAGAATGGTGAGGCAACTGGGTTTTTTGGAAACCAGGAGAAGGGGGGACACGGTACATGGTGTCCAACCTGCGAGAAGAAGGAGACAATGTTAGAGGAGCCTCCCATAAGTCCATCAAGTGTTCTTGAAGGATTTCATGGCTAGGCAGGGTAACTGCCTCTTTAGGAGACTTAGAGTATCCTAAAATATCCAGTTTCTTTGATCTGGGTTCCTTTTCAGAGGATGAAGCAATAGAAAGACCTTTAGCCATTTCTATGATGAAGTCCTGAAAGGACAAATCCTCTGGTGGAGACATTCTCCTTTTAGGAGAAGAAGGCTCCTCAGGAAGATCAAGGGAGAACTCATCAGAATCATCAGAGGAGTTAAAATCCTCTGAAGAAGCAGAGTATCCTCTATGTGCTTCCAACGCACGATACGCATACCGTTCGGTATCGACATCGGGCGTACCGGGTATGGGATCGGTACCGGGCAAAAGCCCGGATCCGGCATGCGGAACCGATCTGCGTTTGGAAGACGATGGCCTCGGTTCCGGTATGGAAGCCATTACCGGAACCGGACCCGGTAACCCTGCCGTCGGTACCGAGGGCGTAGCAGCATTAATAAAAGCCAGAATGGCCTGCTGCATGACTTGGACAGTATTGCCCATAGACGCCACTGCTGCCTGGATGTCGGTACCGGTATGGGCCGGTACCCCAGAGCAGTACAACAGGTGATCTGTCGAGGCCACGCCATCAATGTCAACCTGTGACCCCATGATTGCTTTGGAGGCCGGAACCTCCCGCCGGGGTTTTTTGGCCTGGGCAGAATCCTCGAACTCAGAATTGAGAGCCTCTCGATCTTTAGAAAGAGATTTGCTTTTAGAGGATTTGCCCACTGGAGTTTTGGTTACCTGAGATCCATCCGGAGAGGAAGACCTGGATGACTGTGATGCTTCTGAAGGAAACATCACATGGAACTTGTTGGCCCGGTTCTGCAATCCACGTTTCGACATCTGGGAGCAGGATGGGCAGTCCGGTATGGAATGGTCAGGTCCTAAACATTTAAGACACCATTCATGGGTGTCTGTAAGAGGAATGACAGCACTGCACTTGGTACACTTTTTAAAACCAGGAACTGGCTTCTCCATGAGGAGAATTTGTGTAGGCCTGAAGGCCTAACAAAGTATCAAGCTGTGCTGAAGAAAAGAAAAATATATATTTTTTTTTTCAAAAGAAAGAAAGAGAGACCGGCAGTACCGGTTTCAGAATGGGGAAGGCAAGTACGCGGTCTAAAGAAAACAATAAAATTAACAATTTCTTCAGCGGTGACAGGAACACGACCTGCTGGCTCCGCGGAAAAAAAGAAACTGACGAGAGCTGGTCAGGAAGGCGGGAAGGCAGCACGCATGTGCAGTGGGAGGCCCCAAAAGCTTTTAATCTGAAAAGCTGGGGAGCTTTCCTGCGCGGGCTCCGTCGGTACTGACGTACCCATATGTGATGACTTATTCCTGCTTGTTCCTGGAGATACATAGGCTATGAACTGCGCAAGCATAAAGTTCATTGTACAGTCAATGATGACACAACATAATTTTTACAACTTTTGCAATTATAAATAATTTTGTCATAATCAAGTAAATTTCATCTAATACACTGTAATCAGATTTTACTCTGTAAAAAGAACTTTGGTGACACCTTGTGTTATTTCATGGTTATAATAAATGACTGTTACTTCCCCTTTTTCTTTAATAAAAGGAGCTTTTTAGGAGGAAGAATTTGAATTCAATAAGCGTGGAACTATGCATGTCCATAGACCGTTTATTGTCTTCCCTCTGAGCTCAAAGAAAGTAACACTTGTGTGTGTGATTGTGTTCTGTATTACTCTCTGCCTGTTTCTCGCTGCTTGAGGACCAGAGACTAAAAAGAGCTGTGGTATTGTGGCAAGATCACGGAGTTTTCTTCACTCTTCTCTATACCTTTCTTAATTCTGCTATATCCTTTTTAAGATATGGTGACCAGAATAACACACAATATTCAAGGTACGGTCACACTGTGGAACAATACGGAAGCATGATAATATCGTCGGTTTATTCTCCATTCCTTTCTTTATGATTCCTAGCATTCTATTTGCTTTCTTAGATGCCACTGCACACTGGGCAGAGGGTTTCAACGTATTATCCACGAAGACATCTAAATCTTTTTCCTCAGTGGTGGTTTCTAAGGTGGAACCTTCCATTGTGTAACCAAAGTGTGGGTTGTTCTTTCCTAGTTGCATAACTTTGCACTTGTCCACATTAAATTTCATCTGCCATTTGAACATCCATTCTTCCAATTTATCAAGATCCTCTTGCAATTTTTTACAATCCTCTTGCATTTTAACAATTTTGAATAATTTTGTGTCATCTGAAAATCTGATCATCTCACTCATTATCCCTATTCCATGCCATTTATGAATATGCATTATGAATATGCACTATGAATATGCATTTATGAATATGCCCTGTACTCCACTATTCACCTTTCTCTATTGAGAAAATTGACTGTTTAGCCATATTCTCTGCTTTCTTTCTTTTAACCAGTTCCGAATCCACAAAAGTACACTGCTTCCTATTCCATGAGTTTTTATTTCACCAAGAGTCTCTCATGAGGGACCTTTTCAAAAGCTTTCTGAAAATCCAGATACACTAACATAAGAACATAAGATATGCCATACTGGGTCAGACCAAGGTCCATCAAGCCCAGTATCCTGTTTCCAACAGTGGCCAATCTAGGTCATACGTACCTAACAGTTTCCCCAAAAGACACAGGTTCCACAATGCTTGTACCGGATCAAGCATTGATGTCCTGGGTCCCTTCTTAATAATGGTTTATGGACCTTTCCTCCAGGAACTTGTCCAAACCTTTTTTAAGCCCAGCTACACTAACAGCCTTTACTACATCCTCCAGTAACAAATTCCAGAGTTTGATTACACCTTGAGTGAAAAAATATTTTCTTTTATTAGTCTTAAATAGTTTACCCTGTAGCTTCATTGCATGTCCCCTAGTCTTTCTATATTCTGATAATGTAAACAATCAATCTATGTTTACCCGTTCCACTCCGTTCATTAATTTATAGACTTCTATCATATCTCCCCTCAGCCGTCTCTTTTCCAGGTTAAAGAGCCCTAACCTTTTTAGCCTTTCTTCATAGGAGTATCCTTCCATCCCCTTTACCATTTTGGTGGCTCTTCTCTGAGCCTTTTCTATATCCTTTTTAAGATACGGCGACCAGAATTGCACACAATATTCAAGGTGCGGTCTCACCATGGAACGACATAGAGGCATTATAATATCTTTTATTTTATTTTCCATTCCTTTCCTTATGATACCTAGCATTCTATTTGCTCTCTTGGGTGCCACTGCACACAGGGTTTTAACATGTCATTCACAATGACGCCTAAATCTTTTTCCTGGGTGGTGGTTCCTAATGTGGAACCTTGCATCGTGTAACCATAGTTTGGGTTGTTCTTCCCTAGGTGCATAACTTTGCACTTGTCCACATTAAATTTCATCTGCCATTTTGATGCCCAGTCTTCCAATTTATCAAGATCCTCTTGCAATTTTCCACAATCCTCTTGGGTTTTAACAACTTTAAATAGTTTTGTGTCATCTGCAAATTTGATAACCTCAAATTTGCAGATGACTATATCAACTAGCTCACCTTTATCTACCTGTTTATTCACACCTTCAAAAAAATATAACAGATTAGTAAGACAAGACTTTCCTTGGCTAAATCCATGTTGGCTTTCTCCCATTAAATCATAACTACATGTTCAGTAATTTTATTCTATATAATGGTTTCTACCATTTTGCCTGATACTGATGTCAGGCTCACTGGTCTGTAGTTTCCGGAATCATCCCTGGAACACTTTTTAAAAATTGGCATTATATTGTCCATTCTCCAATCTTCTGGTACTACAGATGATTTTAATGATAGTTCACAGATTACTAATAGCAGGTCTGCAATCTCATATTTCAGTTCTTTCAACACCTTCAGATGTATACCATCTGGTCCAGGTGATTTGCTCTTCAGTTTATCAAATACGGTTATACAGTTATACGGTTACAGTTAGTCATCTATGGCTAAAACTAGGCAAGCTTTTGGCTCTGCGGGTGAATCTCCTCAGCGCCTAACCCGAATTTTCAATGCTGTTGCTGCGGCTATGTGCTCACGAGGTGTATAGCCTTCCCAACTGAATATCGGGCCCTTTATCTCTCTAGCATGACCTGCTGTGACATTGATTCAATTGATACCGGGGTAATTCAAATCACCAATTATTACTGTGTTGTAACATTTGTTAGCTTCCCTGATTTCTTTCAGCATTTCATCATCCATCTGTTCATTCTGGCCAGGCAGTCGGTAGTAACCCCCACTGCCATCGTCTTTCCCTTTTGACATGGAATTTCTATCCATAGGAAATCTACAGTGTATTTTGTTTCATGTAAAAATTTAATCTTATGTGACACAATGCCCTCTCTAACATAGAGTGCAACCCTTCCACCAATTTGATCTAGTCCATCATTGTGATATAGTTTGTATCCAGGTATCACAGTGTCCCATTGGTTGTCCTCCTTCCATCAGGTCTCCAAGATACCAATCATATCTAACCTTTCATTTAGTGCTATATATTCTAGCTCTCCAATCTTATTTTTCAGACTTCTAACATTTGCATACAGGCATTTTAGAGGTTGTATTTTATTCATATTAATCTGTTTATCAGTTGATTCGGGTAATTTGGAATCTTTCAGCTCTGTAAAGGGCATCTGGGCTACTTTTATCTTTATTGGAACCTCTAGGATGTCCTAACTTTCTTCTTTTGCTAGTAATCCTTCAAGGATACATCCTTTTGAACCATATGCTCTTGGGTGACTGTTGTCTTTCTCCTACTATCTAGTTTAAAAGCTGCTCTATCTGCTTTTTATAGGTTAATACCAGCAGCCTGTTTCCATCCTGGTTAAGTTGGAGCCCATGCCTTTGGAAAAGCCCCTCCCTTCCCCAGAAAGTTGCCCAGTTCCTAACAAATCCAAAACCCTCTTCTTTGCACCATTGTCTCATCCACGCATTGAGACTCTGGAGCTCTGCCTGCCTTTTGGGTTCTGCATTTTAGAGAATGCTACCCTTGAAGTTCTGGATTCCAGTTTCCTACCTAAAAGCCTAAATTTGGCCTCCAGAACCTCCCTCCCACACTTTCCTATGTCATTGGTACCAACATGAACCAAGACAGCAGACTCCTCCCCAACACTATTAAAAGCCTTGTCTAGATGGCACGTGAGGTCCGCTACCTTCGCACCAGGCAGGCATATTACCAGGCAATCCTCACGTCCACCAGCCTCCCAGCTATCTACATGCCTAATGACTGAATAGTGCACTATAAAGGCTGTCCTAACCCTTCCCTCATGGGCCCATGGCCCTGGAGAAACCTTCTTGGTGCAAGAGGGTTTTACATCTCCTGGCGGACATGTCCTAGCTACAGGATCACTTCCTGAAAGACCAAGGTGATGATCTCCTTTCACATGACCTCTCTCCTCCATGGCTGCCAGACTGGAGGTGGGACTTCAGTACTACGTCCCTGTAGCTTTCATCTATGTACTTCTCTGTTTTTCTTATGTCCTTTTCCCTGGTATCATTATGAAATTTCAGCAAGAAACTGAAGTTAAGCTTTTGTATAAAATTAAAGGGCCCGATATTGATTTGGGCAGGCTATGTGCCCCTAAGGTGCATAGCCCTGCCCGCCGATCCTTAACCCTGGATATTCAATGCCGGGATCATACGTGGCTCCATCATTGAATATCCAGGAATTGCTGCAGACACCGGAAGCAGTGATATTGCATGTTGCCCTGTTAGCTTCTGTGCCTTAAAGATAGGCAAAGGTTTTCCTCGCCTATCTTTAAGGTGCAGATCACTAAGTGGGCAGCGTGCAATATCGCTGCTGCCTGGTTAGTGCTTGTCGCCACCTCTGCTCTACCCTGTAATGCCCCCGACATGCCTCGATGCTAACCAGATAGCATCGGGGCACATAGGGGAGTTAGGAGGGGATATTCAATGGCACTTACTGTGAAAGTACCGTTGAATATCCGGGCTTAAGGCATTTAAACATTTTACGGGGCTGTAAACCATGTAATGGCTTTCGAGTATCGGGCCCAAAATTTTTCAAGGAACAGAAACGCCTTTAATCAGATTCCATGTCGAACATATGGCTCTCCGTGTGTTTAACAGGTACATCAATACATGTGTATTTTATATCCATTTTTTGAAACATTGCTTTTGATACTGTATAAATAATTTTGAGTTTTGTATTTCTTCATAATTGTTCAAGCAAAAATATTTAATACATGTTTTTATACGTCATGCACTACATTGCTACTCAAGTACATTTATCATTTTCCAATTTTTTGGGTTTTTTCCTATTTTTTTCTCTCAGTTCATAATTTAGGGGAAACTTATACCACTTGCTTTGAATGCTGCCATCCTGCAAACCTGTGTGCCTTTTTAAGGGGGCAGGTCCACCAGAATGCTACTGGACGTCTCATGCTCAGCCGTGCTTGAGAGAAAGTTCTGGCAGGACAGAAGAGGCAGAGTCTTTCACAGTGGTCCTCCAGGCAACTGCCTTGAGAGAAATCCAGACATCAAGATCCCTTCTTTAGATGCTTTTCCTATCTTTCTCTGATTTAATGCAAAGACAGGACCTATATATATATGACATCATCATCAGTTAATTCTTCTGTGGGCCCAATATAGGTATCCAGCCTTCAAAGAACTGAGCTTTCTCCAGGACCATTACCACTTATCCTAAAAACCCCACATCCATTATGGATCCCATTCTTGCTTTCTTTAACTATGAGATAATACCTGCTGGATCTCACTAGTAAAACAAGTGAGCCCAGTATCTTATATGGTAGAAAATGCAAGAGGGCGTAGGCAGACCTACCATATTAATGTACTTAAGTCTTGGAAGGAGAGGCCTGTAAATAATAATGACCCTGAAGCCAGTCAGGAAGTAAGTGAGCTTCAAAAAGATAACACTCTCGTAGGTATTACGGACTGTAGGAAAGAAGTTTCACCAGTTAAACCAGTCCGTAATAACTTAAGCAGGGGGGTATGTGATAAGGAAGCTTTATCATAGCTCAGGAAGGAGCTATAGAAAAGGTGAAGTGACTCTGAACAAGCAACCTGTCAGTTCTGGTAGAAATAAGAAAATAGAATTTTCCCATAAAAGACTACCAGTCCCAGAATGCACCAAGCTTCCAACAGCCATTAGAGGAGCTGAAGTGGGGAAGCGTGTGTTCAATCAGGAGGGCTATGAGGTAATCCCTAAGCACTCATCTCAAAGGGCAGGGCCTGATTCAGCACAGCTGCGCTGTGTTAGGGAGGAGCACTCATCTAAGCAGAATAAAGGTAGAGTTTATTCTACAGAGGATCATCATCATCTTCATGATCAGCTTGGATATCCTCAGTTTCATCTGGAGGATCATCAGAAGCAGAAACCAAACCGGACGGACAGAGAGGGCAAGAAACCCTTTGGAAGAAAGAAGAGAAAAGCCTTTGAGAGGTCTAGAAGAGTCCGGAGCAGTACGTATACTGGGAGGCATTCCAAGGGCCAGCATACACCATTGGACTGGGGAAAGCCAGAGGAATGGTGCTGCAGAGCTAGGAATCTCCAGACGGTACCTGTGAGGGAGACGGCTGCATGTGGAAGGGACCCTAAGACCCGTGCCAGAAGGTATGTGAAGAGAGATCCAGTGTCCAGGGATCTGGATTGGAAGGCTGGACATAGGAACTGGACTACATACTGGCCAGGCTATATAGAGAGGAACTCTAACAGCAATGGAAGCTCAGGTATGAACACTGATCTATGCCCTAGCTATAACCTTGAAAGACAGCAGGGAAACAAGTATTCTCCTGAAAGTGCTCCATTGAGAAATTCATCTGTGCCAATCCAGGATATTGAACCCATGCTTGTTGAAGAAGGGGGAGTGATTGTAGATGAAGAATGTGTTTACATGGACTGCTCTCTGTCTAAACTCCTTTGGTGATTTTCTGTTATAAAATACAACAACCATCCAAAGAAATACAAACTTGTTCTTTAATCTACTCAGAAAAGCTCCTGAGTAGGATTTCTAGCCACGCAGTAGAAAGCAAGCCAGCTAAGGGGTTTCAGCTGGGTAACTGCTAGCAATTGAGCCTTACCTAATTGCTTGTGAGCTCTGAGGGAATCACTTCTGAATCTATGTGGGAAGATATAAGAAGTTAACCTGAAAAGAACAGTTTTTCTTTTCTTTGTGGATTTTGTTTGTTGTTTGATACGTGCTAAGAAAATATTAGCTAAAGCCTACAGAAAAGACCAGTTTGTTACCAACCAGGTCTTATTTCTTTTGCTTTGATTGCCTGACAAAGTTCAACTGTTGTTTTCCTGATTTTGTTTTTCCAAGTTTAACACTGCAAGCAAGTATCCTGTTTTATGTGCTACCAAGCATATCTGTGTTGGGAGAAATAACCCCATAAATAAATATCTTATTGGCTTTACACTCAAGCACAACTAATTATTGTGAGCAGCTGTGTCTGGTGTGAATGGACTGCATTTCCCACAATCCCTTGCAAATCATATTGATATATTGATATATGCACTTGCCAAGACTGTGAACATTCTCACCCAGGCAGCCGTCTGACAAACTTAAACCTGCAGAAGACTCCACATAAACACTGCTGCACAACAACTCTGCAGTGATGATTGTGGAAATCAAGCCCCAGATTTCACTCTATAGTAATCTAGAACACAAGGATTTCATATATCCCCTCTAACACACATAAAACCCGAAGTCATCGTTGCCTTGAAAATCAGTATAGAAGATCAGAGACAATAGGGAAGACGCATGCCCCCTCCCACTGCAAATCTCTTGACAGTTGTATTTCATATTTGATATATAGGCTCTATGCAACATTTTAGGTTTTACCTTCTGACCAGGTATGCTGTTCCCAGGGGATCCCTTAGGTCCAGGTAAGCCTTGACGTCCTGGATCTCCCTGCAAAACGTAGGTACAATGCTGTAACAATTCTAAAGAATTGCTAATGTCTATTGTTAATACTAAAATATTCAAAATAGTAAATAATTTCATAGTAAAAATAAAACAAGCATATTTCTGATTATTTAAACTTGACATATATATATCTGGAGTCATCTTGCAAACCCCAGCTCCGCATCTCTCCACAGTAGCTGTACTGGACTATCTCTCACTTGTTTCCTCAGTAAATATCAGGTTACTTAACTATAATAGTTTTTTTCTGTAGTCAGCACAATGCAAGTCTTCACAGATGGATGATGTTGCCGATGGAGCCTGGTATTGGAAAATCTTCTCTAGCTTAGATAAATTCCAGAAGCCTTTGAGATGCCCCACCATGCATACATACTACTTCCTACCCGCATCTGTCACATGGAGACCAATTCAGCCTTTAATAAAGTTTAGAGTAAAATACAATTCCTCAGGAAGATAGGTAGGTATATGAGGACATGCATCCTGCTCTCCACAGAGAACACCTTCTACAGGTAAGTAACCTAGCTGTCTCGAGGACAAGCAAGATGATGCGTCTGTACAGATGGGACTCTCTAGCTGAAGACTGCCTCAAACAAAGAACGGGAAATTTGGTGCAACACGCCTTTTCAAATTTTCTCTTTTATTCAGCAGCATGATGGAACAGAAATAGGGGAAAAGAGTTGGATTCTAACCCCCAAAGAGATTCCAGCCTCAGAAGCCTCTTTTTAAACAGTAGTGAGATGTGAATGTGCAAACTGATGTCCACGTTGCAGCCTTGCAAGTTTCCTCCATGAAGGCTGATCTCAAATTGGCTACTGATACTGCCATAGCTCTGACATTATAAGCCTTGATATGACCCTCAAAAATTAAGCCTGTCTGGTCATAAGCAAAGGAAATGCAGTTCGCTAATCAATTAGATAGTGTGTTTGGTAATAGCAGCTCCGGTTTATTGGGATCAAAAGAAACAAAAAGCTGATTGGACTTTCTAAGGACTTCAGCCCACTCCAAGTAGAAGGCTGAAGCTCATTTGCAATCCAGTGTGCAAGACACTTTCATCTTTGTGGGCATGAAGTGGGAAGGAATTTTCGATGAGTATACAGAACCACACAGTTATTATTTATTTATTTGTTTGTTTGTTAGCATTTATATACCGCTTTTCCAAGAGATCAAACGCGGTTTACATTAAACAGGATCAGTTACATATAACAGTTTAAAACTATGTACAGAAAACATTGAACATTAAACTTAGACTTAGCTTAAACTAATCTAAGAACTATTTACAGAGAACAGAGCCCTTAGTTTCAATTTTGTGGTCAGGGTTGGCTCGTTATAAAACTCGGTATAGGGTAGAACCAGTTACTAGAGCATGGAGTTCACTTACTCTGCATGCTGACATTGCTGCCACCAAAACTAAGGCCTTCCTGGTCAGGGGCGGCCCAAGGGGGGTGCGGGGCTATGTGCGGAGATTAATTGTGGGGCCTCATTTGCATAAGGAACCTCATTTGCGTAATTATTTGCATAATGTTAACATGCGCTTTTAGTAAACATGCCTCTTCATGAGTGTCTGAATAAAGAAAGACTAACAGATTTCTATATTACTATATTGCAGTGACAACCACCAGGCCCATTAGGAAGTACAAGCAAACACAAGGAGCAGGAGACGTGGGAAGAATGAGGGTCTTTATTATGCACAAGGGACCCCAACGCGTTTCGGCAACGCCTTCCTCAGGGGGAATGACACTGGTGATTATAAAAATACAAATAAATGAATAATTAAAAAACATAATACTGTAAAAGTTAAAAAACAAATAGAACACACTTAAAAACATTAAAATTGTGAAAACACCGGCAAAACGTACAACATCAAATAATCAAGGTGCATTGAGGTTAGAGAGACAATACAGGGCAGGGCTGAGGGGAGGAAGAAGTTCAATCCATATAAGAAATTATGAAAAGGGAACACTGACCAAACATTTAGAGAGAAATATAATATGCTTATATAACTAATACAGAACCAAAGAAGATAAAAACTTATGGAATACTTATCGAACCTGAATAGTGTAGAGCCAAATTGCTGAATAGTGTAGAGCTGATTAATAATATGTAATAATAACATAAATAGATCAATAATTTAAACAAATAAATAGGCAAATAAAAAACCAAACTAAAATACTATGATAGAAAAAGGGAGGATGAGATAAATACTTAAAAACGATAAATATTATAATAATATAAAGGTACAGCAATGTGCACAGAAATGACAACAATCAGAAAATGTGACAATGCGCAAAAAAATCAATAAAAAAACAAAAAAACTATATAAATATGTATAATAAATATTGAAATAAAAAATCATAAAATTGCCCAATTGTAAGGGAGGGAGACTATGTAAAACAAACACAATTTAAAAATAATAGAGATACATGCAGTGTATGCTAATATTAAACAATGACATTAAACTAACTGTATTTGGATAATAAATCAGGAAAGAACATGGTATATTGTATCAGACCAATAATAAAAACTAAAAATAACGAGAAGGAACAGGTGGACCGTAAAATGAAGATTTGAAATATGGTCAAATAATGTGTATATGAGGCAATGTGATAAAAAGACTGATAAAATCATTAAATTTTGGCGCCTTTCGGCGTTTAAATAGTAGCACAGCATCACTATTTCCTTTCTCAGCTGATCAGAACGCGGTGTCAGCGTTGCAGTCTCTCTCACAAATCCGTGTGTCTACGGCTCTTTTGAGTATTGGAGAGTCCCCTGACTGTAAGTCCTCTCTTTGTCTCCCTTTGAATTTAAAGTTTCACTCTTGATTCATTTACGTTTATATATATATTCTTATTTTAGTGATTTCGTTGCTAGTTGGTATACCAGTTTGGAGCGTTTATCGTCAGCGTGTGCTTGGGTGAGTTTTTAGAGCACTCCCTCCTGTATACTAGCACTACCTTTGGTACTTTATTCATAAAGTTCCTCCCTTGCACTGTTGCATCATCATAGTTTTATGGCTTATTAACACAAGCCTTAGGGATTTTGCGCTTCAATGTGTTTTTAATCATTTACTTTATTATTATTTTTTCACTTTTCTGCGGTGTATCACTGTTTGTATAATTGCGATCACACATTTTCAACGGGCTTCGGAGGGGTTTCTCAATTACATGTCCATACTGTTCTTCACACATTTTCCACCCTTCCAATCCGCTGGGTTTCCTTGGTATCTTGCATTTGCCTTCGTTCCATTGCTTACATGGTTCAATGCACATTTTTTATCATTCATTATTGATAATCTGCCTGACAAGCAGTTTTTATATACATGGTTTTCCCTGGTCTCTCTCGCCGTCCGGCATGCTTATTTTCACACGGCATTTAGCTATTGAGTATGCATCTATACCACTTAGCTTTAATTCGTTTTTTAATCATATTATCACAGTTCGTTGGAGCAGTTTTGCATTGTACAATTGCCCTTGTTCTATTGCTCACATGTCTCATTCTTCTTCTTTATTTTTTATTTTTTGTTAACCATGCTATCATTGACAGTCTGCCTGATAATAGCATTTCTTTTATACAACATTTGTCCCCTGGTTCTCATTCCGTTCGGCATGCCTATTTTCACATTACATTTAGCTATTGAGCATGCATTCATGTCGCTTAGTTTTTGTTTTAATTCATGTTATTTTAATTACTACTATTTTTATCAGTCTTTTTATCACATTGCCTCATATACACATTATTTGACCATATTTCAAATCTTCATTTTACGGTCCACCTGTTCCTTCTCGTTATTTTTAGTTTTTATTATTGGTCTGATACAATATACCATGTTCTTTCCTGATTTATTATCCAAATACAGTTAGTTTAATGTCATTGTTTAATATTAGCATACACTGCATGTATCTCTATTATTTTTAAATTGTGTTTGTTTTACATAGTCTCCCTCCCTTACAATTGGGCAATTTTATGATTTTTTATTTCAATATTTATTATACATATTTATATACTTTTTATGTTTTTTTGTTTTTTTTATTGATTTTTTTGCGCATTGTCACATTTTCTGATTGTTGTCATTTCTGTGCACAATGCTGTACCTTTATATTATTATAATATTTATCGTTTTTAAGTATTTATCTCATCCTCCCTTTTTCTATCATAGTATTTTAGTTTGGTTTTTTATTTGCCTATTTATTTGTTTAAATTATTGATCTATTTATGTTATTATTACATATTATTAATCAGCTCTACACTATTCAGCAATTTGGCTCTACACTATTCAGGTTCGATAAGTATTCCATAAGTTTTTTATCTTCTTTGGTTCTGTATTAGTTATATAAGCATATTATATTTCTCTCTAAATGTTTGGTCAGTGTTCCCTTTTCATAATTTCTTATATGGATTGAACTTCTTCCTTCCCTCAGCCCTGCCCTGTATTGTCTCTCTAACCTCAATGCACCTTGATTATTTGATGTTGTACGTTTTGCCGGTGTTTTCACAATTTTAATGTTTTTAAGTGTGTTCTATTTGTTTTTTAACTTTTACAGTATTATGTTTTTTAATTATTCATTTATTTGTATTTTTATAATCACCAGTGTCATTCCCCCTGAGGAAGGCGTTGCCGAAACGCGTTGGGGTCCCTTGTGCATAATAAAGACCCTCATTCTTCCCACGTCTCCTGCTCCTTGTGTTTGCTTGTCCTACCCGCAGGAGGTTGCTCCTCCTTGTATCTTTCTTTCCTTCTACCATTAGGAAGTACTACAGACACTGATCATTTAGAATCCATAGCAAATCCACCATATCATAACAGCACTAACAGGACTCACAAAGCACCAAACCCTACCTATCAAAAGGCAACACTGCAGATATTAAAAAAAGTACATCTCAGAAAATACCAATACATCTCACTGGGGGAAAGAGAACAAGTGGGACTGTCAAATAGAAACAATATGAACAGAATACCTCAACTTGGTTACACATGCAGAACATAGACCGTCACTACAGGGGATCACAGTTTAGGAATAGGAAGATGATAATTAAACTGAGAACCCCAAAAGCCAAACATGAAATGTACAACACTGGAGAAACAAAAACGCGAAGATGTTAGTAATACACACTTCCCAGACCTGACATATTCAAAATAAAAAGTATTTTTTTACCTTCTGTTTGGGATTTTATTTTTCAGTTGCAATTGCTCCAGTCACTTTCTTCTAGTTTCTTTTTGTCTTCTGCGAGCTATCCATTTGTCCTTTCTTCTCTTTTAGATTTTTTTCTATTCTCTCTCTATATCTGCTTTAACAAACTGATCTTTCTCCTTTTGCTCTTTCCCCCTTTTCTTTCCTTATTCCTTTATCATCCACTCAAATTTCACCCTTCCATTCTCAATCCCTTCTTACTCTCCCAATACCCAGCCCATCGCAAACTTTTCTTCCTTCCCACACAAAATATCTTTTCCCCTCTCCATTCTCATTCCCCATCCCCAGCCCTCCCCGTAAAATCAGCTCCCTTAT
This sequence comes from Ichthyophis bannanicus, assembly GCA_033557465.1. Taxonomy (NCBI): domain Eukaryota; kingdom Metazoa; phylum Chordata; class Amphibia; order Gymnophiona; family Ichthyophiidae; genus Ichthyophis; species Ichthyophis bannanicus. Next base: position 486,859,620 of record CM066031.1, read on the forward strand.
AGTTCCACCCAACATCCGCTTCCTTCTAGTCCCAATCTCCCAAGCCACCACATCAGCCCATTTCCAGTCCTAGCCCCTCATATGCTTTTTTTCCAGTTCCATTCCAGCCCCCCCCCCATCAGCTCATTTCCATTCCAAGCTCCCCCATCGGCCAATTTCCAAGCCTAGCCCCCTTGTCAGCCCATTTCTAGCCCTATTCCAACTCCCCTCAGCCCGCTTCCAGTCCTATTCCAGCCCCATAAGCCCATTTCCAGTCCTATTCCCCCATTAGCCATTTCCAGTCCTATTCCAGCCCATCACCCATTTGCAGTCCAAGCTCCCCCCATCACCCATTTCCAGTCCTAGCCCCCCATATGCTCTTTTCCAGGTCCAATCCTAGCCCCCTCGTCAGCCCATTTCCAGTCCTATTCCAGCCCCCATCAGCCCATTCCCAGTCCTAGCCCCCCATATGCTCTTTTCCAGTTCCATTCCAGCCCCCCATCAGCCCATTTCCGCTCCAAGCTCTCCCATCAGCCCATTTCCAATCCTAGCCCCCTCATCAGCCCATTTCCAGCCCTATTCCAGCCCCCATCAACCTATTCCCAGTCCTATTCCAGCCCCCATCAGTCCATTTCCAGTCCTAGCCCCCATATGCTCTTTTCCAGTTCCAGTCCAGCCCCCCAGACCATTTCCACTCCAAGCTCCCCCATCAGCCAATTTCCAGTCCCCTCATCAGCCCATTTCCAGTCCTAGCCCCCCCATTACAGCCCATTTCCAGTCCAAGTTTCCCCATCACAGCCCATTTCCAATTCTAGCCCTCCCCACCATTACAGCCCATTTGCAGTCCTAGCACCTCCATCACAGCCTATTTCCAATCCAAGTCCCCCCATCACAGCCCATTTGCAGTCCTAGCCCCCCCATCACAGCCCATCCAGTTCTAGCCCCCCATTACAGCCCTAGCCCCCCCATCACAGTCCATTTCTAATCCAAGTCCCCCCCATCACAGCCCATCCAGTCCTAGCCCCCCATCGCGGCCCATCCAGTCCTAGGCGCCCCTCCATCATGGCCCATTTGCAGTCCTAGCCCCCCTCCCATCACGGCCCATTTGCAGTCCTAGCCCCCCCCCCCATTAGAGCCCATTTCCAGCCCCAGTTTCCCCTCCCTCCCTCATAGCTCCTCCAGTCCCAGCCCCCCCCCCCCTCGAACAGCCCCGCTGCCATCTAAAGGGCTGGAGAGGGAGCCGGGGAAGCCTACGCAAGGCCCCGGCTCCCTCTGCACAGCCGCTAGCGTGAGGTGTCTTTTCTCTCATGCTAGCGGCTGTATCTGTGAAGCCCCGAATGCTGGGAAAGGTTAAAGGGCATTGCCGATTTATTATAATTGGTGATACTAAATGATAGTAGCAATTGAATGTATTTATAAAGTATATAGTACAATAGCATCTAATATGTGATATGGAGTTTTGCGTCTTTCTGAGACTCATATGGTGTTATTAGGTCTGTGCAGTTGAAATCTGAGGTATATAGAGACGAAAGGTTTAAGTTGATTCCTATCTGTTCATAAAGTTTTTTATAGAATCTTTTTATATGGTTTTACAAGAGATATCGCGAGGGTTTTTTGGTAGTAAAAATTCCCTGCAGTAGTATTTTAATTGGATGATAAGATTATCTTAGAATTGGAACCCTTTAGTTTTTTGCAGTTGTGCGGTCCTATAAGCTAAATAGGACATTTAGGATCGTAGTTTAACAATATGGTAATAATCAGAAATTTAATATCCTCCCTCTGTTGGAATATATTGTGCTTTGATTGATAATTTATTAGCTTACCTTTTTTACTATTTTTTAACTTTCTAATTGTGCCAAAGTCACATTCTATGATCAAAGAATTCTAATATCCCCTCTTTTGTAATATACTGCATTCTGATTGATAATTTATTAATGCACCGGTTTTACCATTTTTATTATTTATTTTTTAGTTTCATTTCACTTTGGTTTTAATTGTTTTACGTGATCATAGTTTACAACATGTTGATGACCAAGCATTTCAATATCCCCTCCTCTGGATTTTTTAGCTGGATTATATTTTGGTCAAGTGGACTAGTTAGATTAGATATTTAGATAAGAATTTAGGGTCGGATTATTCTTATTATTTTTTAGATGATATCTCAAATATTTATTAGATTAGATCACAAAAGATCAGTTTAGAAGGAGGGTAGTATAATAACCATAATAGTAATCAAGATAGAGTATAATGTATATAAAGACCGATTAGTTCAATCTATGATGTACTCACTCCTGCTTCTGCTACTTTTGGTGCTTATCAACCTGATATGTAATGTTTTCCTCTTCTCTTTTAGCACAAGAACAACTACATTGAGTTTTGCGTTACAATAGAGGTAGTGGTATAATGGTTACTCACCCTTTCAATGTCATTTTTAGTCATTTTTATTTATTTATTTATGTATTTATATATTTATTATTATTTACTTAGTTATTATTCAGTCATTATCAATGTATACAAATGGAGTTTGTTTTAATGGTTTTAGTTTATTTAATTTTATGTTTTGTGATAAGGAAGCTTATCATAGGGGAGCTATAATAGAGGTGAATTGGCTCTGAACAAGCAACCTGTCTTTGCTGGTAGAAATACTAAAACAGAATGTTTTCATAAAAGACTACCAGTCCCAGAATGCACTAGGTTTCAAACAGCCTCTAGGAGGGCTGAAGTGGGGAAACGTGTGTTCAATCAGGAGAGCTATGAGGTAATCCCCAATCACTCATCTCCAAGGGCAGGGCTTGATTCAGCACACCTGGGCTGTGCTAAGGTGGAGTGTCCCTCTAAGCACTTTAAAAGTAAAAGATATTCTACACAGAGACAGATAGAGAAGGAGGAGATCAAGAACAGGGAGAAAGAAGAGAGAGGACTACAACAGCAGAAGCAACGCAGAAGGAAGAAGAGAAAGACATCTTGGAGGTCTAAAGAAGGGGCCCACAGCAGTACGTGTGTTAGGAGTGATTCCAGAGGCAAGCATACTCCATTGGACTGGAGGAAGCCAGAGGAGTGGGGTTATAGAGCCAGGAATTCCCAGACGGCACCTTTGAAGGAGACGGCTGCATTTGGAAGGGGCCCTAAGACCGGTGCAAGAAGGTACGTGAAGAAAGACCCAGTGTCCAGGGATCTTGATTGGAAGGCTGGACATAAAAGCTGGACTACTTACTGGCCAGGATACCTGGAGAGGAAACCTAACAGCAAGGGGATCACAGGTATGAACTTTGATCTATGCCTTAGCTCTTCATCAGGAAGACAGCAGGGAAACAAATATTATCCTGAGAGTGATCAATTAAGGAATTCCTCTGAGCCAGACCATGATATTGATTCCATGATATCTGAGGAAGAAGGAGATATAGCAAATGACCCGTTGGAATACATGGATTGCTCTCTGTCCAGGCTGCTGTTTTAAAGTAGTTTCTCACTAATGCAAACAACCACCAAAAGGAACTGTAACTTGTTCTTTTATCTACCCAGAAAAGTCTTTGCAAGAAAGCTTTAGGGTAGGATTGAGCCACGTAGAGAGAGTGAACCAGCAAAGGGGTTTGCAGCTGGCTAATTATTTGTAATTGAGCCAGGCACAAGTGCACGTGAGCTCTAGAAGAAAACTTCTTCCTTGTGTGTGTGAATAGAAGAAAGCTATCTTTGATAAAGAACAGTTTTTTTGTTACTTTTGCGTTTGTTTTTGCCTTTTGAAGCACTGCTAAGAAGGTCATTAGCAGGAGCCATCAAAAAGACCTTTTCTGTTTCCCATCAAGGTCTTTATTGATTTATCGCTTAAGAAGTTCAGTTACCTTATAACATGTTTTGTTTTTCCTGAGTACAATACTTGAAGCAAGTGTCCTTTTGTGTTACCAAGTAAATCTGTGTGGGAGAATTAACCCCATGAATAAAATCTGTTTTTCTTTGCTTACACTCGAGCATCACAACTCATTATTTTGTGAACGGCTGATTCTGGTATGAATGAACTCAAACCCCCACAATCCTTTGCAAGTCATAATAATATTTTGCCTTTGCCAAGACTGTGGACTTTCACGACCAGCGCCCCCGTTTACAGTTTATATGATATTTTCATATAATGTTTAAATGATTTGGAATTTTTTAATTTATTGGATTTTCATACACAGACACCAATGGTATAATTATGTAATGGGCGCTTTGTTTTTATTTGTTTTTTATGTGTTTTTAAATGTAGTATGCCTGAAATCCCCTGATGAAGTGAACTCGAAACACGGCCTGTGTCAGGCTGTTTCAGGCCTTTAAAGAAAAGAACCATTGATACTGAATAAAATTCCTTCCTCTAAACCACGTATTTGGACTGGGTGTCTACGAGCAACGTGGCATATTGCTTTCTCTGGTGGAACCAAACCACAAGCATGTTTTCTCCTTGGAAGGACATTGTCAGCTTTGGAGATGATGCTCTTGACAAACGTTTACAGCAAGAATCACTGATGGACCCGTCTGAGGAGAGTATAGATGATGTATGGACAAAATGGGAAAATGTGGTGCTATTGACACAAAAAATGGTAAAAGAAGATATGCATGCAGCTTATCTCTTAGAGTGTTGTAAATCAAAAATTATCCCCAGGGGATTAAGAATGAACAAAGCTCCAGGATTATATTTAAATGAAGAAGGATTTGTTAAATGCTGGAACGCCATTTTAAACAAATGTTCCTTGGATTTATTGATTTTATTAATAACTACTGCTAATAAGAAGTCAGAAATAATGAAAACGGAAATTGATGAGAAATTGACAATATTGAAAGGTTGTGATAATAACTTTAGTAAAACGCATATAGATTACGAGAGAAATATTCAACAGTTTAAGCAAGAGATTAAAAATAAAAAAGTTGATAAGTTAAAAAGAGACGAGGATGATTTCAGAATAGGTTATGTATACCACTGGTGTAAGAAGGTGGAAAACGATAGGATTTGGATTAAGAAGAGGTCCTCTATATTCGATCGCAAAGAGAGTAATACAGATGATGTGAATAGGGATGATCCTCCAGAAGAGAAAAAGAAATGAATCAGGAGTGAGTCGGTAGAAAATATAGATGCATCAGCATCATTATTCTCTACTCAACAGGAAAGGCCTAGTCCTCAGAGATTGAAAGAACAAGATAAGGGCCCACAAAATATTTTTTCAACATGGATGCCCTTTGGAAAGGGGGAGGTTGAGATGGATCACGTACCCGCCCACCACCGACAGAGCAAGACAAATATCAGGATCCACAACGAGATCCAATGTACGATCAATACAACCAATACAGGGGTTGGGGACGAGGACGAGGATGAGGGCGCAGAGGGTGGAGCATAGACAGATCATGGGAGAGGAGATATTAGATGATTTCACACATAATAATGTTATTAATATCTCTGGATATGCATTAATGACAGAGGAATTATCAGTCTTGAATAAAGGATTATCCTTTGTACCCGTAAGAAAACCCGACTCCTTTGAGATTCAAATTGATTTATATAAATTCTTCCAGAAAATTCGTATTAAGCAATTTTTTATGAATCAAGAATCAGTTCCTGGGGATGTATCTATTGTTAGTAAAAAGTCCTCCTGGATCCCGCTCCCTCAGACGGACCCCATCATTGAAGCTTTTGAGAGAGTTGTTTTACGATAAGTGAACAAATTCAGTATAGGATCACGTTCCACTTATTTCAATGTAACCAAAGGTGAAAATGAGGCTATAAAATCTTTACAAAAGAATGATAAAATTATTATCAAGCCCGCAGATAAAGGAGGAGCTATAGTTGTGCTTGATAAAACCATGTATATTAGTGAAATAGATAGACAACTGAATGATCAGTCATTTTATCTTTATTTGAATAAAGACCCTACCGATGATTTGAAGAAGGGTATTGACAATCTTATACTTACAGCATTTTAGATCGGCTACATTACCAAGAAAGAAAAAGATTTCCTAATTGTGTCGAAGCCAGTTATTCCAATTATATACATTAATCCCAAAATACATAAGTCTATGACTAACCCACCTGGGCGTCCTATAGTGTCAGCGATAGGATCATTGATGGAACCTATCTCGCAGTTTTTAGATTTAATATTACGGCCCTTCGTAACCCAAATGTGGTCTTATGTAAGAGATTCAGCACACGTTATTGATATTCTATCTGGTTTTCATGATCTTAGCCCTAGTATTATGTTAGCTACGTTAGATGTCGAGTCCTTACACACCAATGTTCCACAAACGGAATCCTTAGAGATTATAGAGGAATGTTTTCTCAGAAGGCCTGGTCACAAGCACATTCCCACTATGTTTCTTCTTTCAATAGCCCAATATGCATTATGTGAAAATTACTTTTGCTTTAGGGACCTTTTCTTCAAGAAAATTAAAGGCGTAGCGATGGGGTCGTCAATGGCGCTGGATATAGCTAATCTCTATATGTTCCAATTTGAAGAAAAATTTCTGAAGAATCACATGTATGGAACTCATATTAAACTTTGGATTCGCTATATCGACGACATTTTGATTATATGGGATGGAGATGTGGATACACTCAATAAGTTTAATTCCTGGATCAATAACCTTGATGAGAATTTACGGTTTCAGGTAACATACGATCCCCAGCAAATACCTTATTTAGACTTAGTTATTAAGAAAGAAGGTGATCATTTCGTCACATCCCTATATAGAACACCCACAGACCACAACCACCTACTGCACTTTAAGAGTTTCCATAATCCTGCGCTAAAGAGGAATTTGCCGGTGGGGCATTTTTTTAGAGCTAGAAGAGCTTGCACTACGATGCAAGATTTCGAAGATCAGGCAAATATAATGAAGGAAAGGTTCATAGCAAAGGAATATCCGATACAACATATTGATCGAGCATATTATAGAGCTAGACAAGCATCTCATGAGACCCTTTTGAAACAACAAGCCAAAAAGAAAGATGTGGGATTAGTTTGTCCTCTTTTATATTCAGTGCATTCTAAGGATATTACAAAGATTTTACAGAGAGAATGGCATCTTATTCAAGCTTTGCCAGGCTTTCAAGATAGAGTAGTTACTCACCTGTAACAGGTGTTCTCCAGGAGCAGCAGGAATCAGTCCTCACATATGGGTGACGTCGGCGCCGACAGAGCCCTCGTGCGGAGCATTTCCCCAGCTTTCAAAGAAAGCCTTTGGGAATTGCAGCGCGCATGCGCGGTCCCCTTCCCGCCCAAGGGTGCCATCTTGCTCAGTCTCATGACATAGCTAAAAGACAGCAAAAATTAGCAAAAATAAATCATATGACTGCAACTCCAAGGGGAGGAGGGAGGGTTGTGAGGACTGATTCCTGCTGCTCCTGGAGAACACCTGTTACAGGTGAGTAACTACTCTTTCTCCAGGACCAAGCAGGAAGTCAGTCCTCACATATGGGACTCCCCAGCTTAAGGCTACCGGAGACCTCAAGCAGAAAAAATGAGCTCCCTCTAGCTCGTCAGCACGCAAGGAAGGAATCTTCTCTGAGAACGCCCCCCGACCGGTAGCCCAACACCAGGGCCGTAGGGTAGGAGTTGCCTAAACCCCAAAGAGATTATGGAGTACTGCCTGTCCGAAAGCACTGTCCCTGCGGGACTCCCTCTCAAGGCAGTAATGGGCCGCAAACGTCTGGCTTGAAGACCAAGTAGTGGCCTGGCAGATGTCTGCCAACGGAACAGAGCAGAGATGAGCCACTGACGCAGCCTTCGCCCTGACACGATGAGCCATGACTCGACCCTCCAACGAGAGGCCGGCTGCCCCATAAGCCCAGGCGATACAGTCAGCGACCCATATGGACAGCGTACGCTTGGAGACAGGTAGCCCCAACTTATTGGGGTCAAAAGAAACGAAGAGCTGAACAGCCCTCCGATGTTCCCGCGTACGGTCAAGGTAGAAGGACAACGCCCTCCTACAGTCCAGGGTATGCAAAACCATCTCAGCCCGGGTGGCATGCAGCCTGGGAAAGAAGGTCGGAAGAACCACCTCCTGAATGAGGTGAAAAGGCGAGACAACCTTAGGAAGAAACTTAGGGTGAGTCCGTAAGACTACCCTATTTCTGTAGAACCTAGTGTAAGGAGGATCAGACACTAGAGCCTGAAGTTCACTAACTCGCCTAGCAGAGGTAAGAGCTACCAGAAACAAGGTTTTCCAGGAGAGAAAACGGAGAGGGCAGGTAGCCATAGGTTCAAATGGCGGACAAGTAATCCGCTGTAAGACCACATTCAGATCCCACTCAGGGGCTGGTGGACGTAAAGGAGGCTTGAGCAGGAGGAGGCCTCTGAGAAAACGAGCCACCAAAGGGTGGTTAGAAAGAGGTCTCCCGTCCACTGGCGAGTGGTGCGCTGAGAGAGCACTAAGGTGAACTCTGACAGAGTTAGACTTAAGGCCCAGATTGGAGAGGTAAAGCAAATATTGCAACACTACCGCTACCAAGCACGAGAAGGGATTCTCGCTGTGCTGAGCACACCATGCGGAGAATCTACACCACTTAAGAGCATAGGATTTCCTGGTGGATTGTCGCCTAGAGGCCAAGACCACATTTTCCACCTCTCGAGGCAGTAGTAGGGGAGCGAGGACTACCCTTTCAGTAGCCAGGCCATCAGATGAAGGGACTGGAGGTTGGGGTGCAAGAGAGTCCCCTGATCCTGAGACAGGAGATCATGTTGAAACCCCAGAGGAAGAGGGGTGTCCACCGCCAGTTGCAGCAGAAGCGGGAACCACGGTTGCCTCGGCCACCTGGGGGCTATCAGGATCAATGAAGCCCCGTCCTTGAGGACTTTGAACAGCGTTCTGGACACTAGTGGTGTGGGAGGAAACGCATACAGTAGGCCTGTGGACCACAAAATCAGAAACGCATCCACTGCTACTCTGAGAGGATGCGGTTGTCTGGAGCAGAATCTCGGGAGTTGCCGGTTCAGAGGACTGGCGAAAAGATCCATGATGGGGAGGCCCCACCTGAGAAAGACCTGCTGAACCACCAACGGGTTCAACCGCCATTCGTGTGGTTGCAGGATCCTGCTCAGTCTGTCCGCCAGGTAATTTTCCTGACCTGGGAGGTAGACAGCCTTTAGGAGGTTTCCGTGAGTGACGGCCCAAGAGCACAGCCATTATGCCTCCTGACATAGAAGGAAGGAGCCTGTTCCTCCTTGCTTGTTCACGTAGAACATGGCAACTTGATTGTCCGTCTGGACCAGTACAGACTGGTGAGAGGCGAGGTGGGAGAAGGCTCTCAGAGCTAGGCGTATCGCCCGTAGCTCCAGGAAGTTTATCTGTTGAGCAGCCTCCCAAGGGGTCCAGAGACCCTGAGTATATGCCCCTTGGCAATGTGCTCCCCAACCGAGAAGAGAAGCATCTGTTGTCAGCACTTGAGAATGCGGAGGGGATTGAAAAACCACTCCGAGTACCAGATTCGGAAGATGAAGCCACCATTGCAGAGAGGAGACTAGCAGGTCCGATATCTTTACTGAGTCCGCTAGGCTCCCCGTGGCCTGATGCCACTGAGTGCGAAGGCTCCACTGAGCCGGCCGCATGTGCAGGCGGGCATTGGGGGTGACATGAACCATGGAAGCCAAATGGCCGAGTAGTCTCAGGAATTGTCTGGCAGAGACCAGGGAATTGCTGTGAAACTGCCTGGCCAGATCCATCAGCCTGTGGGCTCTGTCCATAGGTAGAAAAGCCTTCGCTTGAAGAGTGTCTAGTCTGGCCCCTATGAATTCTAAGTTCTGGGACGGGAGCAAAGTGGACTTTGCAAAGTTTATGACAAGCCCCAAGTGCTGAAGTAGAGCCACAGTGCGAAGGGTGGCTTGATTGGCCTCCTGGGAAGATTGGCCCCTTATGAACCAGTCGTCCAGGTACGGAAACACAAAAAGACCTTGAAGCCTCAGGTAGGCCGCCACCACCGCCAGGCACTTGGTGAACACCCTGGGAGCGGAGGACAGGCCAAAGGGTAGTACTCTGTACTGATAGTGGTTTCCCCCCACAATAAATCGGAGATATTGTCTGTGGTCTGGATGAATAAGGATGTGAGTATACGCATCCTTTAGATCTAAGGAGCATAGCCAGTCTCCCTGCTGGAGGTAGGGCAGCAGGATTCCAAGGGTAAGCATCTTGAACTTTTCCCTCTCCAGGAACTTGTTGAGGTTGTGCAAGTCTAGGATGGGTCTGAGGCCTCCTGTTCTTTTTGGTACCAGAAAGTACCTGGAATAAAAGCCATGACCTCTTAGGTGGTGGGGCACCGGTTCCACAGCCTGATCCTTTAGCAGACTTGCTAACTCCTGAAGGAGTAGGTCCCTGTGCAGAGGGAGTCTTGGAGGCTCCCCTGGAAAATAGGAGGGAGGTACCTGGTGAAAATGGAGAAGATAGCCCTTTTGGACTATATGGAGCACCCAGGTATCTGATGTGACGGCTGACCACCTGTGGGCAAAGTGGGCCAGCCGGCCTCCTGTGCTGAGAGAAGCCAGCTGAGGAGAAGAGGCTATGCTTTCTGAGTCAAAAACCCCCACCCTGCTGAGCAGGGGCCGGTGTAGGTGGTTTGGGGTACTTCTGCCTACGGGGCCCTTGACCCTGCCCCTTGGCCTGCTGACCCTGTTGGGGAGCTGCAGAGGCCTGATAATGAGGGTATTGTTTATAGGCAGATGACTTCCTCGGGTAAAAGGTCTTTTTTCCCGAGCCCTTCTTTTTCTGAGAAGGGGCAGAGGTTTTTCTGGACAGCCTAGTCCTGGTGAGAGTCTCTGTCTCAAGCTCAGCAGCCTTTTCAGCCATGGGTTTTCCGAAAAGGTTTTCACCCCGGCAGGGGACATCGACCAACTTGTCCTGTACCCATGGCTCGAGGTCGGATGACTGTAGCCAAGCCTGTCGGCAGGCACCGATGCCAGCCCCGGCTACTCGGGCCGAAGCCTCGAAGCCTTCGTAGGCTGCTCGAGAGATAAACTTCGAGCACTCCCGAATACCAGTGGACAAGGCCTGGAACCTCTGCAAAGGTTCCTCGGAGAGACCAGCAGAGAACCTGGCAATCTCCTTTGCCAGGTCTCGGAGATACATGCCCATGTAGAGCTGGAATGTCTGGACACGGCAAGCAAGCATAGAGCCCTGGAAGCACTTCTTACCGAGGGCATCCAGGTTCCGGGCCTCCCGGCCGGGAGGCACCAAGGAGTGCATCTTCTGACTTTTCAGTCGATGCATGGCCGATTCTACAACCATGGAGTGGTGCGGTAATTGCGCCTTTTGGAACCCGGGACTCTTGTGGACTCGATAGATTGAATCGACCCGCTTGCTTAACACCGGTGTCGAGGCCGGGGTCTCCCACATGCGGAAGAGCAGCTGCTCCAGCATCGGAGGAACCGGAACAGTAAAGGCCTCCTTCGGGGGAGAGTCATACTGGAGGGCCTCGAGCTCCTCGGCTCGAGGCTCCTCCTCGGGATCCGCGGGGAAGGCCAAGGCCTTGGCCATATCCCGCACGAAGTCCGAGAACCAGGTATCCTCTGGTGGGGATCGTCTCCGAGGTTCGGACTCGGGCAAGTCCGATGGGACACACTGAGTCCGATGAGTGTCGGGTGACTCTTCGTCCTCCGTCTCCCAGCCCGACTCCTCGGAGGAGGAATCGAGCGGCTCCGGTCGGGCGGGCACCGATGCCCTCCGCCCCGACTCCGAGGGTACCAGCGTCGACGACCTTGGCCCCGAACGGGAGGTCGAGGGAGATCGTGGCTGAGGATCGACTCGAGCCTGCATGGACTCGAGGATCGGCTCGGCCTCCGGGGTCGACTTGGACGTCGAGGTCCCGGTGGTCGGGGCAGATGCACCGGTGAGACCGGCGATCAATGCCCGCTGCTGTTCCATGAAGGCAGCGAAGCTGCTCTCCAAGGCCGTCAACCTGAGTCCGAGCTCAGGAGACCCAGCAGCCCCTGACTCGGGCCCCGACGGTGTCGGGCCCGACGTCGGCTCCCTCGGAGGAGAGTCCACGAGGACAACAGCACTTACGTGTCCAGGAGACTCCATCTCGACACGAGGATGTTTGGCAGGCCTCTCCGACTCCAAAGACCCGGGATGGCTATCGGGGCTATGCGACCTGGCCCTCGAGGAACCAGAAGCATCCACCGACGACGCCCTCGCGGGTTTCTTCTTCCTGCGATGCTCCCGCGAAGGAGACCCCCGCTCAGAGGAACCCCGACGCTGCTCGGGGCCGGAGTCCCGAAACGTCGAGGCCTCTGACGAGGTCCGGGCCCGGCCGGACGCGGAGTCAGAAAATATCCTATCCTTTTGGTGCTGCCGACTCCTCAACGCCTTCGAGGACATTTTGCCACACGGACCACAGATCATCCGGTCATGATCGGGTCCGAGGCAGCGGAGGCAGCAGTCATGTGTGTCGGTAAGAGACATAGGTTTCTTACACCGATCACATTTCTTAAACCCGCTGGTAGCCATCGGGGGAAAAAGGGCCCCTGCTAGGTCAAAAGACCGGGCTGCCAGGGAAAAAAGAAAAAAGGCGCGAACGCCAGTCACAAATGACAAAAACCGAAAAAGAGAAAAAAGGGACTCGATACCGGCGTATCGGTCCGAGCGGGAAAAGGATCCGGCGTCGAACCGGAGAAAAAAGAGAAAAACAGGGAAAATCAACTTTTTCCTCGGGGAAAAACAAACTACGTCCGTCGGGCTCCGCGGAAAAAAGAAGACTGAGCAAGATGGCACCCTTGGGCGGGAAGGGGACCGCGCATGCGCGCTGCAATTCCCAAAGGCTTTCTTTGAAAGCTGGGGAAATGCTCCGCATGAGGGCTCCGTCGGCGCCGACGTCACCCATATGTGAGGACTGACTTCCTGCTTGGTCCTGGAGAAATATCACTTACAGTTGCTCATAAACACAATGTTAATTTGAAAAATCTATTAGTTCCATCTGCATTAACCGAACGGAGATTTTTGTCTAGGTACAAAGGGCAATTTCGGTGCGGACGATGTTCCATATGTCCTCATGCGATGCCAATAAGAGAGAAGTTTGTACACTCTACAACGAAAGAAGAGTTTATGATTGAAGATTTTTCAAATTGTGAGACTACTCATGTAGTTTATGTCATACAGTACCCGTGTAAAAAATTATATGTGGGAAAAACTATTAGGAGTGTGAGGGTACATATGGTAGAGATTAGCCATAGAAGTTGCCATGGCTCTCACGTTATGAGCTGTGACATGGCTTTGAAGAGGAAGACCCTTACTCTCATAAGCAAAGGATATGCATTGGGCAATCCATTTCGATAAAATTCTTTTGGAGACTGGAAGTCCCAAATGACTAGAATCAAAAGCAATAAAAAGTTGTGAGGACGTTCTATGTTGCTGTGCTCGCTGTAGGTAAACGGCTAAGGTTCTTTTACAAGCCAAAGTATGAAGATTTCTTTCTGCATTAGAGGCGTGAGGCCTCGGGAAAAATACAGGAAGAAAAATAGATTGATTTAAATGAAAAGGTGAAACCACCTTTGGCATAAAGCGTGGATGAGTTCTAAGAAGAACCTTATCATGATGAAACCTAGTATAAGGAGGATCAGCCACTAAAGCTTGCAATTCACTAATGCGATGTGCGGAGGTGATTGCAATTAGGAAGATAACCTTCCAGGACAAAAACTTAAGGGTTGTAGTGGCTAATGGCTCAAAAGGCGGCTTCATGAGCTGCCCGAGAATTAGATTTAGATCCCATGCCACCGGGAGGCTTTGTTAATAGAAGACCTCTCATAAATCTGGATATGAGTAGATGGGAGGAAATTGGTTGTCCATTCAGAGGCTTATAAGAAGCTGCGATTGCACTAAGATGGACTCTTACCGAATTGGTCTTCAGACCAGAATTCGATAAGCGAAGGAGATACTCTAGTATCGATTCTAAAGGTATGACAAGGGGGTTTAACCCCTTCTTGGAACATCATATAGTAAAACGTTTCCACTTGAAGGCATAAGACCTTCTTGTGGAAAGTTTTCTAGAAGCCTGAAGGATATCCTTTACCTGTTGGGACAGGTTGAAATCTTGGAGGTCTAAGTCTTCAGAAACCAGGCCGTGAGATGCAGGGACTGGGGATTCGGGTGCCATAGCATCCCGTTCTCTTAGGAAAGGAGATCTGGAGCATGCCCTAACTCCAGAGGTGCAGCTTGAGAGAGATGTAGAAGAGGGGATACCATGTTTGGCGTGGCCACCGTGGTGCTATGAGGATCATACAACCCCTGTCTCTCTGAAGCTTGAAGAGTGTTTTGGGGATGAGGGGAATGGGTGGGAAGGCATAAAGGAAGTCCTGACCCCAATGAAGGAGGAAGGCATCCCTTTTAGCCATTCAGATGTAAATAGTTAACACTGTTATCCAAGTTATTATACCTGTTCTATGTAATTACGGTGTAACCCCACTGTAAACTCTCCTTGTTTCATGTAAACTGCACTGATATCAAAGAGCGCGGTATATAAGAAAAATAAATAAATAAATAAATAAAATAATTGTGAGCCGTAATCCTGGAACAGAACCGGGGAAGTTTGGCATTCAGTGGACTTGCAAAGAGGTCTATGTCTGGAGTACCCCAGAAATGAAATATCTTTGCCACCTGGTCTAGGTTGAGAGACCACTCGTGAGGCAGCAGTACTCAACTGAGTTTGTCTGCCCAAAGGTTTTGAATGCCTGGAAAATATACCACTAGAAGGTGAATTTGGTGCTCTCTGGCGAGGGCCCACAGTCGTAAAGCTTCATTGCATAATGACAGAGAGCCTGTTCTGCCCTGCTTGCTCATGTAGTACATGGCTACTTGATTGTCCGTTTGGACTAGGACTGTCTTGTAGCTGAGCTGGGCATAGAACACTCGAAGAGCTGAATAGATTGCTCTTAATTCCAGGAGGTTTTTGTGTAGACCAGCCTCCTGTGGAGTCCAGGTACCCTGGGTAGAGAGATGATTCAGGTGTGCTCCCCAACCCACCTGTGATGCATCTGTTGTTAGGGTGGCCTGGAAGAGGGGTTGTTGAAAGGGAGACCCCACTGACAGATTTTCTAGTGATTGCCACCATTGGAGGGACAAAATCAGTCATTGAGAGTTTGTTATCTTGTCCGATAGATGACCCGTGGCCTGTGACCACTGAGTGGATAGGGTCCACTGGGCTGCTCGCATGTGGAGGCGAGTGTAGGGAACTACATGAACTGTGGATGCCATATGTCCCAGTAACTGTAGGAGTTCTCGAGCAGTTAGGGAGGATTTCCCTGCTGCTTGAGAAGCTAGTTGCACTATGCGAAGACACCGGGCCTGTGGAAGGAAAGCCCTTGACTGTCTGGTGTCTAACCAGGCTCCTATGAACTCCAGGCACTGGGAAGGAACAAGTTGGGATTTTGGGAAGGAGGATTTGGAGGATTTGCATTGTGTGAGACAGTGCAGCGCTGGCTTCTGCAACCGTGGGGGCTCGAATGAGCCAGTCGTCCAAGTAAGGGAAGACGAATATCCCTAGGGTTCGCAGGAATGCAGCTACTACTGCCATGCATTTCATGAATACTCTTGGTGCCGAAGCCAGACCAAAGGGAAGCACCCTGTACTGGAAGTGTTTTCCCTTGAAAAGGAATCATAAGAATTTCCTGTGATCTGGATGGATCTGAATGTGAGTATATGCATCCTTTAAGTCTATAGAGCAAAGCCAATCCTGACTTTGAAGGTATGGCAGAAGAGTTCCTAGAGAAATCATTTTGAACTTTTCTCTGAACAGATATTTGTTCAATTCTCTGAGGTCTAGAATGGGTCTGTGTCCACCTGTTTTCTTTGGAATAAGAAAATAGGGGGAGTAGAACCTTGTACCCTGTTGGAGAATGGGTACCTCCTCTATTGCCCCTTGGGCAAGAAGTGTTGAGACCTCGTGACCTAGCAGATTGCCTGCAGAGGTCTGCGAATTGAACTGCCTTAGGATTGTAGGAGGGGGCATGCTGTGAAAATGGAGCTTGTACCCCTCTCCTACAGTGGACAGAGTCCAATCTTCTGCTGTTATCTGATGCCACCTGTTGATAAAATGGCATAACCTGCCTGGAATATTGGGTGGTTGAGGACCCCTCAAGGGTAGGACGGCTAAGCTCTCTAGGAAGGAGTCAAAGCCCTTGAGGGGGCTGAACCTGCGGAGCTGGTTGAGCTCTCGGGCCTTTTGGCTTCTTTTGTTGTCTAGTTTGTCCCTTTTGGGCAACTTGACCCTGACTTTGGCTCTGTTGGGTATAGGAAGGATAAAACTTCCTCTTTTTGCTAAAAGAGGGCTTTTTATAAGGCTTATTTTTGGCTGGAGTGGCTGTAGATTTTGACAATCTATCTAACGTGATATTGTCAGCATCTATTTCATTAGCCTTTTCCTGCCAATTCTTGCCAAAGAGATCCTCTCCTGTGCAAGGGATGTTGCCTAATTTGTCCTGTACCCAAGTCTCCAAGTCTGATGCCTGAAAACAGGCAATCCGTCGTGCTCCAATGGCAAAAGCAGAAGTTCTGCTGATGCATTCAAAGCAGTCAAAGGCCGCACGATTCACAAACTTGGAGACATCTTGAGCATGCTTAACTAGAGCAAGTAAGTCTTGTCTCCTGTCATCTGGGAGAAGTGGGCTCATTAAGCTCCAAGTCTCCTGTAACTTTTTTGAGGAACATTCCCATATATAATATATATGAACTGATTCTAGCTGAAAGCATGGAAGCCTGAAAAGTTCAGCGCCTAAAAGCATCCAAGGTCCTGCATTCACGACCTCGAGGATTGGATGCATGCCTCTTTGCACTTTTCATCCTACGCATGGCTGACTCCACCACCATTGAATGGTGTGGCAGCCGAGTCTTTTGAAGTCCAGGACATGGCGGAACTCGAAACATAGTATCAAGCCTCCTAGAATGAGGAGATGTAGTCAGAGGTGTCTCCCACATTCTGAGCATCAAGTCATGAAGAATTTCATGGATGAGCAGAGTGGCTGCCTCCTTTGGAGCTTTAGAATATTGAAGAATTTCCAATTCCTTTGCTCTGGGTTCCTTTTCAGGAGCTACAGTGATTGAAAGGCCTTTGGCATCATCACAAATAAAATCCTGAAAAGACATGTCCTCTGGAGGTGACATTCTGCGTTGAGGAGAAGAGGAATCTTCTGGGAGAAACACTCTGGTACCGGCAGAATTATCAGAGTCTTCGGAATCGGAGGATTCGAAGTATTCCTGACCACGATGCTGATGCAAAGCACGGTCCCGGTATCGATCGAAGTCAGTACCGAGTTGATCCGGTACCGATCTATCGATGCCAGCCAAAGATGGCATGGGAAAAATTCCCACCGGGGCCGGTACCGGTGTCTGTACCGGTGTAGGTACTGGCATCGGTACCGATGTCGGTTCCGATGCCCGTTTAACCATAGGTGTCAACGGTACCGCAGCTGTGAGGAGAGCTGCAATACTGTGTTCGATAGCGAGGAATCTCTGGTCTATCGACGCAGCCGACGCCTGGGTGTCGGTACCGGTGAAGACGGCCGGGGTCCCTGAGCATGGCACCAGTAGTTCTTGCGAGGTCGAGGCCTCGAGAACATCCTGGAGCCCCGTTGATGCTTTGGAAGCCAAAGCCTCCCGCCAGGGCTGTTTTGCCAGTGTGGTTCCCTCAAGGGCAATGCCAATGGCCTCTCGATGCTTAGCAGGAGAGCTACCCTTTGAGGACCGGCTTTTATGTTTAGTTACCTGAGATCCATGGGAGGAAGAGGAGGCTCTTGAAGACGTTGATGCAATGGATCTGGCATCCGAAGAAAAGAGGGTACCCCATACAGGAGAGACATTCAGATGGAGAATGTTCAGGCCCTAAACATTTAAGACACCAGTCATGGGTGTCGGTGACGGAAATGGTATCACCACACTTAGTACACTTTTTAAAACCACTAGTTGTTTTTTCCATGTTTTAGGAATATGAGGCCTAATGCCCAAAATAGCGCCTAGCACCGAAAAAAGAAAAGTTTCTGAAGAGAAACAGTTCAGAGTATACATTTTTTTTTTTAAAGAAAAGAAAAAGAAAAGAACCAGCGGTACCAGTAGGTCTTGTGCAGAGGCAAACGCGACCACAAGAAAACAATTTTAAGGAAGGAATTTTCTGCAGTGACAGGGTATGAGTCCTGTCGGCTCCGCGGAAAACGAAGAACTGAAGAGGGACAGTTAGAAAGGCGGGAAAGCAGCGCACATGTGCTGAGGGATGCTCCCAAAAGCGTTCCTATTGGACGCTGGGGAGCGTTCCCGCGCAGGCTCCGTCGGTACCGACGACAGGGCCGGCCCGTCCATTGAGCAAGAATGTTTTTTGCACAGGGCCCCGCGTTTCAGGGGGCCCCGCGCAAAAAACATCTTGCATCCCAGCAAAGTTTTAAAAAAATCATAAACCGGCTGCCGCTGCCGCCGTGGCAGCGGCAGAATGGAGAATCCCGCGGGGCCCATTTACAGTCCTTACCATCCCCCCCCATCAGCCCAGCTAAGTTTAAAAAACAAACAAACCAGAAACCGCTGCTGCTGCCGCTGCCGCCGTGGCAGCGGCAGAATGGAGAATCCCGCGGGGCCCCCCTGTCCTGCAGTCTTCTATGCGGCCTCGGTCGGCTGTCAGAGCTGTGCGAAGAGAGAGAGCTTCTCTTCTCGCAGCTCTGTTAATCACGCCGCGGGGCTGATGGGAAATCCCATCAGCCCGGCAGCGGGATTAACAGAGCCGCGAGAAAGGGAAACTCTCCCTTCGCGCGGCTCTGAAAAGCCCGCGCTGAGGCCACATAGAAGACTGCAGGACAGGGGGGCCCCGCGGGATTCTCCATTCTGCCGCTGTCACGGCGGCAGCGGCAGCAGCAGCCGGTTTCTGGTTTGTTTGTTTTTTAAACTTAGCTGGGCTGATGGGGGGGGGGGGTAAGGACTGTAAATGGGCTGATGGGGGGGGGTAAGGACTGTAAATGGGCTGATGGGGAGGGAGGGAGGGAGGGTAGGGTAAGGACTGTAAATGGGCTGATGGGGGGGGAGGGAGGGGGTAAGGACTGTAAATGGGCTGATGGGAGGGGGTAAGGACTGTAAATGGGCTGATCGGGAGGGAGGGAGGGGGGTAAGGACTGTAAATGGGCTGATGGGGGGGGTAAGGACTGTAAATGGGCTGATGGGGAGGGAGGGAGGGGTAAGGACTGTAAATGGGCTGATGGGGGGGGGTAAGGACTGTAAATGGGCTGATAGGGAGGGAGGGGGGTAAGGACTGTAAATGGGCTGATGGGGGGGGGTAAGGACTGTAAATGGGCTGATGGGGAGGGAGGGAGGGGGTAAGGACTGTAAATGGGCTGATGGGGAGGGGTAAGGACTGTAAATGGGCTGATGGGGGGGTCAGGACTGGTAATGGGCTATAGGGGGTTCGGACTGGAAGTGGGCTGATGGGGGGTTTAAGACTGGGAATGGGCTATGGGGGGTTAGGACAGGTAATAGACTATGGAGGGGCTAAGACTGGAAATTGGATGATGGGGGAAGTTATCAAAGGTAATGGGCTATGGGGGGCTACGACTACAAGTGGGCTGATGGGGGGATTAGGACTGGAAACGGGCTATGGGGCGATGGGCTAAGACTGGAAATGGGCTGATGGGGGTGTTAGGACTAGTAATGGGCTGTGGGGGGCATTAGGACTGGTAATGGGCTATGGGGGGGATAACAACAGGTAATGGGCTATGGGGAGGTACGACTACAAGTGGGCTGATGGGAGGGTAAGGACTGGAAATGGGCTATGGGGGGGTTAGGACAGGTAATGGGCTGATGGGGGTTACAACAGGTAATGGGCTATGGGGGGGCTAAGACTACAAGTAGGCTGATAGGGGGTTAGGACTGGTAATGGGCTGTGGGGGGCGTTAGGACTGGTAATGGGCTGGGGGGGTAAGGACTGGTACTGGGCTATGGGGGGGTTACAACAGGTAATGGGCTATGGGGAGCTACGACTACAAGTGGGCTGATGGGGGGATTAGGACTGGAAATGGGCTATGGGGGGGTTAGGACAGGTAATGGGCTGATGGGGGGGTTACAACAGGTAATGGGCTATGGGGGGGCTAAGACTACAAGTGGGCTGATGGGTTAGGACTGGTAATGGGTTGATGGGGGGGTAAGACTGAAAATGGGCTGATGGGAGGGTAAGGACTGGAAGTGGGCTGATGGGGGGGTTAGGACTGGTAATGGGCTATAGGGGGTTCGGACTGGAAGTGGGCTGATGGGGGGGTTAGGACTGGTAATGGGCTATAGGGGGTTCGGACTGGAAGTGGGCTGATGGGGGAGCTAGGACTGGTAATGGGATGGGGGGTTGCTAGGACTGGAAATGGGCTGAGTGGAGGGGAGCTTGAACGGCAAATAGCTGATGGGGACAGGGGCTTGGAATGGAAATGGGCTGTGAGGAGAGGGAGCTAGGACTGGAAATGGGCGGAGTGGGGGGGGGGGGGGGGGCTAGGACAGGAAATGGGCTGATGGAGGGGCCAGGATAGGACTGGAAATGGGCTGTTGGGGGTGCTAAGGTTGGAAATGGGCTGTGGTGGGGGCTTGAATTGAAATGGACTCATGGAGGGGCTAGAACTGGAAGTAGGCTCATGGGGGGGCTTGGATTGGAAATGGGCTGAGTGGAGGGGAGCTAGGATTTGACATGGGCTGATGGTGGGGCTAGGAAAGGAATAGAAATGAGCTGATGGGGGGCTGGGATTGGAAATGAGCTGATGGAGGAACTGATAGGACTGGAAATGGGCTGATGAGGGGCTGGGATTGGAAATGAACTGATGGATGGACTCGGATAGGACTGGAAATGGATGGGGGAGCTAGGACTGGAAATGGGCTGATGGTGGGTCTAGGATAGGATTGGAAATGGGCTGATGGGGGACTAAGACTGGAAATGGGCTGATGCAGGGACAAGAAGGGAGCAGATGTTGGGTGGGGCTGGAACTAGAAAGGAGCTGATGTTGGGGGAGGATTAGAATGGGATGGAGCTGGGAGAGTGAAATGGAGAGGGAAAAATATTTTGCGTGGGAGGGAAGACAAATCTACAATTGGCCGGATATTGGGAGAGTAAGTGGGGATTGAGGATGGAGGGATAAAATTTGAGTGGATGAAATAGGAATGAGGAAAGAGCAAAAGGAGAAAGATTAGTATGTTAAAGCAGATGTAGAGAGAGAATGGAAATAACCCCAAGAAGACAGAAGAAAGGACAAATGGACAGCAGATGGAGAGTTAGCAGAAGACACGAAGAAACCAGAAGAAAGTGGCTGGAACAATTGCAACTGAAAAAAAATGCACAAAAGGTAGAAAAATATCTCTTTATTTTGAATTTATTAACTGGAATATGTCAGCTCTGGGAAATGTGCATCATTAATTTTTGTGCTTTGTTTAGTACAAGAGGAAATTAATTTATAGTTTTATTTCTACAGTGTTGTTGTATATTCCAAGTTTGGCTTTTGGGGTTCCCAGTTTAATTATTGTCTTCCTGTTTCTAAATTGTGATTCCTTGTTTGGTGATGGTCTATGTTCTGCATGTGTAACTGAGCTGAGGTATTCTGTTTATGTAATTCCTATTTGACATTGCCACTTGTTCTTTCCCCAGTAGGTCATGTATTATTGTTCTCTGAAATGTATTGGTTTAATATTTGCAGTGTTGCCTTTTGATAGTTAGGGTATGGTGCTTTGTGAGTCCTGGTAGTGCTGTTAGGATACGGCGGGTTTGCTATGGGTTCTAAATGGGCAGTGTTTGTAGTAGTTCCTAATGTGCCTGGCGGTTGGTACTGGAGTATAGTAAAGTAGAAACCTTTTAGTCTTTCTTTATCCATATACTCATTAAGAGGCATGTTTACTAAAAGTTAGTGTATGGTAAAATTATGCAAATATTTATGCAAATGAGGCACCTTATGCAAATGAGGCCCCACACCGAGTCTCCGCACATGGCCCTGCACCCCCCTTGGGCCGCCCCTGACCGACGATACCCATATGTGAAGACTACATTCCTGCTTGTTCCTGGAGATGAATGGCTATGACAAGTCTGTATTGATCTGGTGTCTGGGAAAGCACAAGATGCAGTTGCAATGAATAGAATGCTCAGGCGAGGGACATTTGTAAGGCCAAGTACCAGTAAAAAACACCCTGATAGAAATGTAAAACACTGCAATAGTCTTTAGCCTGGCATGTGCTGTATGTGCCCAAGGGGCTATGCTAGTCCGTCCCCACAAAAGCTTTGGAAAAATGGGAACATAGCCGTAGGGATGGTATGTGTTTGGCTGAGAAATGCCGAGCAGTTCTGCAGTCCTGAGATGCCATGCAATTATGCAGTAGCCACAGTTGTCTAGAGGTGCAGGGCATGGCAGAGGCCTGTTATCTGTGACTGCAAGCAAGAGTGTGTATGTGTGTGTATCGGATGTGTGAGGGCTGCAGAAGAGGCCCTGATGTGCTGATCCACAGCTCGGGGGGGGGGGGGGCATGTATGTCTGGACAGTACCTGGACCATAGGACTGACTGCAGCATCACCAGGTGCCAGCATGAATGGGCAGTATATCCTGAGAAGCTGCTCTGTAGCAACATAGCAGGGCATGTCCCTGTTTACGGTGGGAAACCCTCAGAGTGGGGGCATGCTGCAGTGCACACAGCAGGAATACACATCCAAATGCACCATCTGAGGTCTCTAACATTGTGCACATCTGGAAGGAAAGCTGATGGTGCATATGGGCCTCTATTGCTCATATTTTTACTGTAGCATGTTCTTATCCTGATGGGTCCCTGTTATAGACCGGTATATGTATTGACATGTAGCTGTAGGTACCCATTTTAGTCTTTTCTGGCTCATACTTGGCAGTGCAAATACTGTGTGCAGTGATATTCACTGCAGGAATACCTCCAGTATTCTGCAAATACCATGCAGGTTTTGCTGTCAGGAGAAACATCTCACATTCCACTTGCTGTTACAGTAGCCATGGTGCACTTAGAGAACCTTGTACTGTTCTGGGCAATGTTATTTACCTTTATCCCTTGAGAACCATACCCAGGAGGACCAACTGGACCAGGCAAGCCCCTCTGCCCCACTGCACCCTACAAAAAAAAGAAAAATCACAAAATCACCAAAACTTAAAGCACATTAAGAGGCCAATGCAGAAACCCGTGCTAGAGCCCAGTGCTTAACACTCTAAAGTGGGGTTTCACAACACAAGTTTAGCATTGACTTTTTGCACAGTGATGTTTGTAAGCAGAGCATGCAAATTACATCTGCGCAAAAAGTCAGGCTAAACTAGGAGAAGAAGGCAAGCACGTGCGCACAGGGGTCTGCATTAGCTCCTATATATTGAGCAAGTTTGGACCTGCTGTCATGGGAGGTTATCTGAGGTGAAGTTTGAAGGTGAGGAGAAGACTCTTGATGCCAATAACCATAGCATCGAAGGAGCACTGCCACTCCCATCACCAATCCCACTTGACAAGTATGAAAATCATTGGTGGCCTGTGGTCCTCAATCCCCCTCCCCTTTCACAAAAATCTTGTGACCCATGGACCCTGAAGTTCCCTATTCCCTTTCACAAAATCATTGGTGGCCTGTTGGCCCCAAAGCCCCCCTTCCCCCCCAGCCTCTGTAAAAAGCTATTGATGGCTCTGTGAGCCTACAAAAACTTCCCCCCCTGCAATACCTTTAACTGAAAAGGAGGCAAGAACAATGCCCACACATTCTTGCCACCCACCGCCATTCCTCAAAATCGTGTTGTCTGACCCTGCTTGGTGCATCATGGGATACACTGTGCGGGGTCAGCAGACTGACTGACCCCATGCTGTGTGTTCCAGGATGCATCATGGGAGAGGGGGAGATGAGTCAGTCTGCCAGATAAGGAAATTCCTTCCTTATTTGGCAGACTGAGCCCCCCACCTCCCAGGCGGTGCATCCCCGGGATGCATCAGTTAGGGTCAGGTGCTGCCATTTTGATGAATGGCAGTAGGGAGGCAGAAGTGTGTGGGTATTACTCTACCTCCCATTCAGTTAAAGGTACTGTGAGGGGGGGGGGGGGGTAGGAGGCAAGGGGGATGTTATTGGAGGCCCATTGAGCCAACAATAACTTTTTAGAGAGGATAGGGGCTTCAGGGCCCATGGGCCATCAATGATTTTTTGAAAGGGGAAGAGAGGATTGGGGCCAGAGGCCATCAATGATTTTGATACCTGTTGGTGGGGTTGGTGTCTGGGGTTGGGGGGGGGGGGGCACTGGCCCTCTCAGTGCTGTGCTGATTTCAACAGGGGTCTTCACTGATGCCTGGATCATCTGAGGTGAAGTGTCAAACTTCACCTCAGATGATTCCTTTTCTCTTAGCTGGATCTTTACGCCTGCCCGAAGCCAGCGTGAAGATCCAGCATTAAAAGTAAAGTAGAAAACTGCACTAAGGGTAGAGCCGTTTTTTACATCAGGCACAATTAGTTATGCAGCACTTTGCATACAATCTGCAGTCTAGCACAGTGTTTTTTCTCGCAATTTTCCACACTAGCTTGCTTTCTGCATCGGCCCCTAAGGATGCAACGAGCGGGTATTGCACCTGTGCCACAGAATATAACAGGACATTTCAGCAACTGATTGACTGGGAAAACCATGAGAAAGTCAAAATACGATTTCAGACAACATTTTACTTGATTTTGTAGGCACCTATTTTCCCAGTCTATGGTCATGATCAATTATGCCCTAGAGACTGGGACCAAGGTACAAAATCATGATTCTAAATCACAATTTCTGCAGTCTGTAGTCAGTACTAAGCATGGGTAGCTGCATTCGGATTACTTCAGGGCCTGTTTGTCTATGGTTATGGATTGGTTTTATGCATCAGATGTAGTCAGTGGCATAAATTCCACCCAAGCAGCCCCCGCAATCCGTCTGGGAAATCCAAAAGGCAAGGAGATTTTTCTCTTTTTTTTTTTTAGAAGCAATGGAACTTAAATCTTCTTCACATTGCCAATAGCTACTTAATCCTACTACTCATGTGTGATGTTGGGATAATTCACCCGAGACCGTGTGTGTCGCTCTTCTTCACACACAGAAGGCCTGTGCAGTTTCAATCCAGAGTTGCTAACCTAAATCACAGAGGCCCACACATTATTAGCAACACAACATTGGAGCACAAGAAAGTTTCTATCTTGCCAAATGCACTTCTCATAATGAGAATCATCATTTGTCAGGGAGTGATTACAAATAACTGTGCTTCCTGTGCCCAGTGTCTTGGTTCATTAGTTCTATAATGACTAGCGACACACATTGTACGTGGATAATGAGCACAAACAGAAACAGCAGCAGAAATGTTTTGGTTTTCTGGGCATCCTACGAAACCTGCAATCTCTCAAGGGAGAGCTAACTCCACTCCCGCAGTAATCATGTGTGCCATAGAAAGAAACTGGAACATAACTATGCAACTGGAGTTCAATTAGTTGTAATTTTTCAAGACATTAGGTCACAATGTACACGTAACCCAATCAGTGTGCAGAGAATTTTTCTGATTAATAGTGACCTTGCTAGTGATAAACATTAAGCCGCATTTTTAGTAGTAAGTGGGAGTGGGAGGTATAATATATGCCACTGTTCTATGTGGGAGGAGTCTAAGTCGTGAGTAGAAAACACCTTGTGAAGGAAGAGATGGGTTCCTTCTATCTTCCCTTCCTTGAGGAGTGCCGGGACTCCAGGCAAGAAGAGGGCCCTGATGCCAGGGAGAGCAGGTCCACTTTGGTGTATTGGTGGAGGGGGGTATTTATTTATTTGTCTTCTACAGATTACTAAGGAGAGGCCCAGGAACTGCAGAACTGACAAGGTTTGAGAAGCACAGAAGAAGTAGAGAGAATATTGAAGATGAAGAAGGATTACCTACAAGAGTCTAAATTGATGAGGTATACGGAATCTTTTTGTGGGGATGGAAACTGGAGTTTATTGTGAAGAGTATAAGGATGTTGTCTTTCCCTCCATCCAACACACCCCCAGGAGAATGGGCTGCAAAGTGCCTACCTTCTACCTCTCTAGAAACCCTAGCTATAACAAATGACATACCCCAGGGTTACCCTTGTATTTTAGCACTATCTGAATATATCTGGGAAATATCACGTAGTTCCAACAAAGCAACATACTGAAGAATGAAAAGGAAACCACTGCCTGTTTTGATAGACTTATGCTGATATTGTAATGGAAATTATCAGTTACATCCAAGGAAACAAGATGTCTCCTGTTAGCTGGGCTGAACATTAAAACATTACACAGCCATAATCAAGGAACATTTGTTGATTTGATGACACAGCTATAACTTTGCCTTCCAACAAAATATATCTGGAACTCCCCTGGGAATACATAACTCCCCAAACAACCTGTTTCTGTCATCTGATGCATACCATCGTCTTTAGTCGATTATACAAACCAATTTCAAGTGAGTGAAATGATGCCTTCAGCATTTTAGTTCTACAAAATCTGCTTCCAAGAAGATGTTAAAAAAAGCAAAGTGATATACTGTACATATGTAGGATTGAGATCCCTACTAAAACTGTTTGTCACCGTTGCAGGATCATATCGACCAGAGAGTAAAGGAAAGTACCAGCTCCTAAAACAGTGGTTCTTAACCTGGGTTCGATCGAACCCTAGAGGTTCGGTGAGTCAGTCTCAGGGGTTCGGCGGAGGTCAAGACACAAGACACGCAGATGACTCATATGATTTGTGATGACACGCCCTGCTTGGCTATCATTGGCTGCAGGTGATCACGCTACATTGCTTGGCCAATCTGTGCTGCAGGGAATTTGGTGCACTCAGTAGTCGACTTGTGACTGTCGTGATGGTATGTCGTGTGATTTCTTTCTTAATATTTTAATCCATACTAACTATGTCGAGCAAAAAAAGAAAGTGGTCGGACGAATATGTACAACATGGATTCGCATATATAACAGAACGTGATGGGAGTCAGCATCCTATCTGCATGATTTGCAATGCCAAGTTAAGCAATTCTAGTCTAGTACCGGCAAAACTAAAGGAACACTTCCTTAACCTGCACGGAGATGGGGAATACAAGAACACAACGCTTGCTGAATTCAAGGTGAAGAGAGCCAGATTCGATGAAAAGGCTACTCTGCCTGCTCTCGGCTTTGTACCCATCAACAAACCGATCCTCACAGCGTCGTACGAAGTTGCTTACCTGATCGCAAAGCAGGGCAAACCACACACCATTGGTGAAACACTCATAAAACCAGCTGTGTTGAAGTGATGTTAATGCACGATTCATATTTTATTTTTCAATAAAGAAGGGTTCGGTGAATGTGCATATGAAACTGGTGGGATTCAGTACCTCCAACAAGGTTAAGAACCACTGTCCTAAAGCCATATTAGCAAGAGACCTCCAGTGACCATGCAGGCATTTGAGTTGGGTTTGGTGGAAGCTGGATCTCTTCCATGTTTCCCCACTGGGATTCTAAGTTAAGTTTGGTTAGAGCAGGAGCTGTTCCCAGCTGTTAGCTACCCTTGAGTTATTTTTACAAAATATGAGTAGAACGTTAAGGTGAAACAGTTAAAGTGTGTGTGGCAAATCAGAATAACAAGAGAAGAGAATTTCCCTCATAGAATTTTAGTTCTGGAAGGAAGTCTGTCCAGTGTCTGCCCTTCCTGTTCAAATAGGGGAGAAAGATTTATCTAGAACTCCCTAATCTGAGAGCCTCCTCGGCCTTACAAACTTATAGGAAACAAGGAGATTTGGATATCCATATGGAAGGAGAAAAGGAGCAGAACTACTATCTAGGTGTTTACCTAGAGGAGAAAGATGAATGAAGTATCAACCTGATACAACTGAGGAGAGGAGAGGAGAGAGAGGGAATGAATTCGCAAGAGCCAACAAAAAGGGTCCTAGGTAAGGAAAGAGAATTCATTAAGGAAGAGGAATTGCCCATTCACAGAGCCTAGGGAAAAATCAGAGAATGAAAAAGGGGGACACTGGGACTCAGGGAAGGAAACTTCAAGGGATTACAAACACAAATGTGATTTAGTTTATGTTTGCAACATGGATGTAAACAGAAGAAAATACATTTAGAGCTGATTCTATATAGAGTGCACAGAGAGGTGCATACTTGAAACGTACATATGTTCCTATTCTGAAGGACTTACGTGCATGAAATGGGCACTTACGTATGTGCGTTGAGCGGTTGCAATTCTGCAAGCACATGTGTAAGACTCATCGCACATATGTTCAGTTTGGCTGTACATTAAGGCAGAGTCTGGGCGGAGCATAGGCAGGGCCTAAATCTATGCACATAAGTTAGAGAATACTATGACTTACATGCATCACACCGATCTAAACTGAGGGCATATGTACGCCCCTATTCTATAAAGCTTGCGTTTGCTTTACTTTGTAGAGTAGGTCCCAAATTTGCATGAGTCAATGTGATTTGCCTCCATGCAAGATAGAATTACCCTCTACTGGTCAGATTATTACTATGACATAAGATAACCAGTAAGGTTATGCTGGAACACCACTGAATATTCAGACTGCTTTCTTTACTGAGTAAAAGAAGGATAAGAAGCGTATTACCACTCTCCTGCAGAAAGAGTGTCTATCGTGGGCACAGCAAACTCATGCCATATAGCAGCAGGTCATCAGTGGCTTCAACAGATTTATCTGAAATGCTGGATTTTTTCCTCCAAACCGTTACAGAGCTCACATATTGTCAACAAATAAAATGTATTTACGTGCCTTTGGACCAGGTAATCCTATTCCCTGTGGTCCTGGGGCTCCTGGAGGACCTCTGATTCCCATCTCTCCCTGTAAGACACAGAAAAGAGTTGTCCCTTTTAATACTAATTTATGACATTTCACGTTCCTTGTTTTGATAGCTGATCATCCTTTTAAAAAAACATTATCTACGAATGTTTTAGGAATTAAAGACAAAATGGTCAATCATACTAATGAGGCATTTAAACATCCATGAACATGTAGAATTGATTTTTCCATTGAATACTGAAAGGAATTACGAATCACCTCTTCAATAAAGACTTACCTAGTGACGACAAGGGGCATCTATGGAATATCCTCACACTCCGCTCTTTATTCTAAGGAGACACCTGCCAATGCATTTTATGCAGTGTCCTTTAATAGCTAAATGTTACCAGCCATGACGCAGTACATACTTCACGTCAATACAAAAGACTTTTGGTTGAAGGGAGACAGAATCGATCAGAGCAGTTCCAAAGGACCCATCTGCTTCACCACAGCGAATACCCTGCTTATGGTATATCACATGTTTATTTCCTGAGGAAATGACCTACGTGACCCCGAGCCCTAATCAGATCAGTGAGTCTCCTGCAGACTTGCAGGTGTCATCGGTATAGGCTTCACCATTAGGCAAACGGGGTGGTCACCTAGGAGAGCAGCTTCTATGGGCCAACAAAAAGCAGCTGCAGTCAAAGCAAACCAGTAGATCCCTTCTGCCCAACTAACTCAAAGAACCATCAGCATATGTTAGCTACAGGGATGTTCAGCAGTTTTCAAATGGCTCATGTACCTGGGTGAATGGCTTTTGCACACTGTCCTTATTATATATACACTACAGATAAGAAAGCATTTAATAGTTAAAAGATAACATTCACTTTCAATTAAGCATTTACATAAGTTGATTATGGGATGCTGCTACTGGGGCAGTCATGATTCTTCTGTTTAATTATCAAATTCTTGGGGGAGGGGCAGGGCTTGCCCAACCATTAGACAAACTAGTAGATCGCCTAAGATGGCAGCTTCTGAGGAGTGGCCAAGAGCAGGGCATTCAAAGCTAAACTACAGATTCTGACAGCCAAGGGAGGGCATAAGGCCTAAGGTTTGTCTAGGGCAGTGGTTCTCAACCCAGTCTTCTGGGACCCCCAGACCAGTCAGGTTTTCAGGATAGCCGCAATGAATATACATGAGATAGATTTGCATACAATGGAGGAAATGCATGCAGATCTATCTCATGCGCATTCATTATGGATATCCTGAAAAACTGATTGGCCTGGGGGTCCCAGAGAACTGTGTTGAGAACCACTGTTCTAGGGTGACAACACCATGAACCAATTCTAGGACCAGCCCTGCAGGGGGGTGGGCACATTAGACTCCTGAAAGTAATTTGAAGGGAGCACAAAGTTGAAGGCTTGCCTAGTGTAAGCCCCCCTAGCACTTGCTTCCACCTTGGGGGTCACTGTAACAGGGAGTAATTAACCGATCTACCGCAATACAGTATGTAAAAAATGGACTTTGTGAACAGAAAAATCTTTAGCCAAGTTCTAGTTGTGGACACCAAAAAACTCCTAATGTTTGACACTGCAAGTATTCATAGAAATTGATATCAGCAGAAAATGCCTATTTCGTGCGCCTCCCTATTCCTGCCAACTGTATTGTCATTGCTCTTACTTTACTCCTGGGAGAATTCTGCACAACTGTGCAATGCAGAATTTGCACAGAATTCCCTGATCTGCCCAGAATTCTTCATAGGCACCGTCATCGGTATCGGCAGACAGTGAGGCAGGCTCGGGTGCACAAGCATTTCTGTTTACTTTTGTGGTTGTGATAGACTTCCAACACTGGGAAGCAATATTTTAAGAAGATAAACAGAAGTGCTTCCTGTTTCTTGCTAAAAACAGGAAGTGCTTCTGTCTACCATTTTAAAATATGTGGTGCCAACATTGGAAGTCTAGCACAGTCACAGGAGCAAAGGAAAATGCTCCTGCAGCTGTGCTAATAAGCCCCTGTAGTTGGGCAAGAGAAGGACTGCTGGTGAGTCTGGGTTGACTGGGGGCAGGAGAAAGGCTGCTGTTGGGTCGAAGTGGCTGGGGGCTGGAGTTGGGCTGCTGGTGATTGAGAGTTGCTGGGGGCAGGAGAAGGGCTGCTGGTGAGTCTGGGAGTGGCAGAGGGCTGGAGAAGGATTGCTGTTGAGTCGAGGTGGCTGGGAGCTGGAGATGGGCTGCTGGGGATTTAGGGGTGGCTGGGGGCTGGAGATGGGCTGCTGGTGAGTTGGGGGGAGGGCGTGGACCTTCGTATACCATGCTCTCTAGGGGCTCCATTCTCATGAAATAACCTTTTAGGGATTTATTCCCAGCAAAGATAATTACACTATCACCACAGTCAACCTTAGCAAGTTGTGAAATGTAGGAAAAAATGTCATTTTTCCACCCTTCCATTTAAAAATCTTCAGGCAAATCATACAAAAACATTTTCTTTTCCATAGGATAGGGAGATAGTCCAAAGTGTTTGGAATGCAGAGGATTTTGGGTACAGAATCATTTGTGTCCTTAAATAAATGATACCCTTGATTTGGTGTCTTTTCACACCAGAGTAAAGCACTAGTTTCTTTCACTAACAGAGGGATAGGATATTAAAAGCTAGTCTAATCTGGGATGACCACTGAGAGGTGTAAATGTACCGTAATTCCCTACTTGGGATAATAACATGAGAAATAAATATGGGAGATGCAATGATTTTGTGGTGTCAGTAGATGGCAGTACCACAAACCTACAAAAAGGGAATTAATGCTATAAGGAGTCAGGACTGACTCGAAGGCACACATTGCATTTTGCTATAAACTCACTGTGCGGAAGAAAGGCCTGGCAATTTACTTCCAGTCGCATGTTGCCAAGAAAACCCAAGGGCTGGGTTACCAGGAGTCAGCATTGACTCGACGGCACACATTGCAAGGGATTTTTCATCTTCCTTCTCTTCTGGAGAAAGGAGAGGAAGAGAAGTAATCTGCCAGGTTCACAGCCTTATTCAAAAATGGATCAGGGTAGTACTTTTTTCAAATCATTGGCCTGCTCCTTTAAATGAACTTTAGGGTACATTTACTAAACAACGGTAGCGGCTTCCGTGCGATATTGGAGCCGCGATCCCATTGAATTCAAGGAGGCCGTGGCTCTGATATCGCACGGAAGCCGCTACCACTGTTTAGTAAACATACCCCTTTGTGTTGCTGTAGCCAGGAATGCATGATTTTCCTTGGTAGAGCAAGGTTAAAAAACATTTATTGCAGGCTTCACCAACCTACAGTACAGTGAGTCAGCACAACATGCTATTTCACTGCAGCTTTGTAAACAGGGACTGAAGTTTGGATCTGAGGCAATGGAGAATTAGCTGACTTGCCCAAAGTTACAAGGAACATCACTGGGATCCGAACTCTGGCTTCACTGGCTCTTGGTATACTGCTAGAATCACTAGGGAATGTCTCCATTTGTCGTTTAGGTAATTTGGAGGCATTCATGAGTTTAGGGCCCATGTATAAGTCGCCCTTCTTTCTTCCATTCTTGTCTGGCTTTGTGGCCCCGTTCTCTATATGTTGACCTCTCTTTAGGTCTCAACTGCAAGAGACACTAATCCTCTTTCCTGCTGTGTGGAAGAATCACAGGCTGGCTGGCTGGCTGCCTGGAAAAAATCTGTGGAAATGTATCGGATGATAAATGGGCACTGTCATATTTCTGTTGCCAGTATTACTTGCAATGAAATTGTAAAAGCAGGATATTCCAGAGAACCTCTTGGAAAAGCAGACTATAAATACACAACTCGCAAACTTAATGGAAGAATGGAACACGTTGATAAAATTCAAGCAGCTATATGATAGTCAGTCACGCTAAAACAGGATTTTGAGTACATTTGCTTTGCAGCTCACTTATGTATGTAGTCCTTTGCAAAAAATCTGTAACTGTAGCATATAATATTACTGTTAATAGCACACATTCTTGGGTGCATGGTGTTAGTTCTGATTTAGCAGTAATGGGACTGAGAGACAAAACTCATGACGTGAGGCGTAAATTCCCCCAGAAGATCAGAGGTGTCAATGAGGATAGTTGGGATGCATGTCTAATGTCCCTAAGAATGGCATCCTGCTTCATGAATAACACGTGACTTTTAGACTTAATTGAAATCCTGACTGCTTTTGGACCTATGTTGATCCCTGTATGAGAGTGCTAGATACCGGTTTAGCACCCTTTGGAAACACTCAGCCTTTCCCAGTATATGAGATGTTTTTGTGCCACCTGGTGGCCAAGCTACAAGTCTTCACTTGGTCCCTTCTCTACAGTCAGGCAGAAGCTTCCTGAGGAACTCAAACTGCCAGCTCTTACCAGTAAGTTTCAAAGGGCTGAGAAGTCTTACCTTGAAAGGTAGGTACCTAAACTGGCCCTTTTGCTAGTAAATTTTTAAAGAGGCCAATTTATGAGCTAACTCTCAAAGTTAAGAGCATAAACCCTCAGGGCCTCCTCAACCACTTATGGGACCCTGGGCAAAATTAATGTGGGTGGACCCCGTTGTAGATCTGAGATCTGTCATGCTAGCCAACTGGGCTTGGGATCTGATCATTTGAATAGATCACCCACCTTATTTCTTACATATTTTCCTTAAAAGTCTGGTATTACTCAGAAGGCCTGGGGAAGCTGCCACTTTTGCCCATAGAAAAAAGCAGACCTGTAAACTCTTTGAATACTTGCCTCAGCTTCAGCACTGGTGAGCACAGGAAACAAGCATGCGACACAGTCCACAGAAATTCATGTATGCCACACACATTTAGCCACGACTGCCAGGGGCGGCCCAAGGGGGGTGCGGGGCCATGTGCGGAGACTTGGTGCGGGGCCTCATTTGCATAAGTGGCCTTATTTGCATAAATATTTGCATAATGTTACCATACACTAATTTTTAGTAAACATGTCTCTTAATGAGTGTATGGATAAAGACTAAAAGATTTCTACATTACTATAATCCAGTGCCAACCGCCAAGCACATTAGGAACTACTACAAACGCTGCCCATTTGGAGTGGAGGAGTGGCCTAGTGGTTGGGGCAAGGTACTTCAGGCCGGAAGGTCGGGGGTTCAAATCCCACTAGAGGACAGCAACCTTGGGCCGGAAGGACTAGGGTTTCTAGTCCCACAGGTGCTCCTTGTGGTCTTGGGCAAGCCACTTAACCCTCCATAGCCCATGTTCCCTGTAAAATAGTTATCTCCAAGTTATAATGCCCTGTTCAATGTAATTTCAGTTTGTTCAATGTAAACCGCACTGATGCAGAATAGCGCGGTATATAAGAGAATGTAAATAAATAAATAAATAAAATTTAGAACCCATAGCAAACCCGCCGTATCCTGACAGCATTACAAGGACTCACAAAGCACCATACCCTACCTATCAAAAGGCAACACTGTAAATATTAAACCAATACATTTCAGAGAATACTGGGGAAAGAGAACAAGTGGCAATGTCAAATAGGAATTACAAAAACAGAATACCTCAGCTCAGTTACACATGCAGAACATAGACCATCACCAAACAAGGAATCAAGATTTAGAAACAGGAAGGCAATAATTAAACTGGGAACCCCAAAAGCCAAACTTGGAATGTACAACAACACTGTAGAAATAAAACTATAAATTAATTTCCTCTTGTACCAAACAAAGCGCAGACGTTAATGATGCACTTTCCCAGAGCTTTCATATTCCAGTTAATAAATTCAAAATAAAGAGATATCTTTCTACCTTTTGTGCATTTTTTTTCAGTTGCAATTGCTCCAGCCACTTTCTTCTGGTTTCTTCATGTTTTCTGCTAACTCTCCATCGTCTGCTGTCCATTTGTCCTTTCTTCTCTCTAGTTTTTTTTCCATTCTCTCTCTCTACATCTGCTTTAACATACTAATCTTTCTCCTTTTGCTCTTTCCTCATTCCTATTTCATCCACACAAATTTTACCCCTCCATACTCAATCCCCACTTACTCTCCCAGTACCCAGCCAATTGTAGATTTTTCATCCCTCCCACACAAAATATTTTTCCCCTCTCCATTTTACTCTCCCAGCCCCATCCCATTCTAATCCTCCCCCAACATCAGCTCCCTTCTAGTTCCAGTCTCACCCAGCATCCATTCCCTTCTAGTCCCTGCATCAGCCCATTTCCAGTCCTAGCCCCCCATCAGCCCATTTCCAGTCCTAGCTCCCCCAGCCATTTCCAGTCCGAGTCCCTTCATCAGCTCATTTCCAATCCTAGCCCCCCATCAGCCCATTTCTAGTCATTTCCTAGCCCCACCATCAGCCCATGTCAAATCCTAGCTCCCCTCCACTCAGCCCAATTCCAGTCCAAGCCCCCCCATGAGCCTACTTCCAGTTCTAGCCCCTCCATAAGTCCATTTCAATTCAAGCCCCCACCACAGGCCATTTCCAATCTTAGCTCCCCCCAACAGCCCATTTCCAGTCCTATCCTAGCTGCTCCATCAGCCCATTTTCAGTCCTAGCTCCCTTCCCTCACAGCCCATTTCCATTCCAAGCCCCCTCCCCATCAGCTATTTGCAGTTCAAGCCTCCCCTTCCACTCAGCCCATTTCCAGTCAGCACCCCATAGCCCATTGCCAGTCCTAACCCCCCCATCAGCCTACAGCCTATTACCAGTCCTAACCACATCAGCCCACCTCAAGTCCTAACCCCTCCCCATCAGCCCATTTCCTGTCCTAGCCCCCCCATAGCCCATTATCAGTCCTAACCCCCCATAGCCTATTACCAGTCCTAACCCCCCATCACCCAATTTCCAGACAGCCCCTATCAGCCCACAGCCCATTACCAGTCTTAACCCCCCCATAGCCCATTACCAGTCCTAACCCCTCCCATCAGCCCACAGCCCATTACCAGTCCTAACCCCATCAGCCCACCTCAAGTCCTAACCCCTCCCCATCAGCCCATTTCCTGCCCTAGCCCCCCCATAGCCCATTATCAGTCCTAACCCCACCATAGCCCATTACCAGTCCTAACCCCCCATCACCCCATTTCCAGACAGCCCCCATCAGCCCACAGCCCATTACCAGTCTTAACCCCCCCATAGCCCATTACCAGTCCTAACCCCCCCCAACAGCCCACAGCCCACCTCAAGTCAAGTCCTAACCCCCTCCATAGCCCATTACCCCCCCTTCCCCATCGGCTCATGGAAAATTAAAAAAATAAAAAGCTGGCTGCTGCCGCTGCCGCCGCGACAGCAGCAGAATGCAGTGTCCCGCAGGGCCCCCTCTGCCCGGCTGAGCTCTCCCTACCCGGCTGAGCCCCTCTGCACTGGCTTTCAGATACGCGAAGGGAGAGTGTCTCCCTCGCGTCTCTGTTAAGCCCGCAGGGGCAGATGGGAAATTTCCCATCAGCCCCTGCTTCCTATCAGCCCCTGCGGGCTTAACAGAGACGCGAGGGAGACACTCTCCCTTCGCGTATCTGAAAACCAGCGCAGAGGGGCTCAGCCGGGTAGGGAGAGCTCAGCCGGGCAGAGGGGGCCCCGTGGGACACTCCATTCTGCCGCTGCCGTGGCGGCAGCGGCAGCAGCCAGCTTATTTTTTTTTTAATTTAATTTTTAAAAAAGCAGAATGTTCTTTGCGCGGGGCCCCCTGAAACGCGGGGCCCTGTGCAAAAAACATTCTTGCTCAATGGACGGGCCGGCCCTGATGACTGCACATGATTTCAAAGCATGCAAGGCTGCCAAGTCACTGGTTCCAGGACAGACACTTTTGGAATAGTCTTGCAAAGGACCTTGCTTCTACCCAGGAACGACTCAAGGCAATCTGCTGCTCCTCTCCCTCCTCCAGTGGTACCCAAAATGCAGGGGGCCTTTTCAGAGCTTTAGTCAGGGAGCACGGGATACCCTCACTCAGAATGCCAGTCAGGTAGTTGAGCCAAGAAAAATGAAAGCAACATATTTCCAGGCCATTTCAAAAAAAAACAAACACACAAACTTTGAAATATTGTTTATATGCAGCAAAACGTGTAGTGGTATAATAATGCAGCCTGGGAACCTACTATAAAACATACTAACTCATGACACTGTTCACTGGACTAGCATAATATTAAACATAAATATGTATTCTGCTAAAACCAAAAGAGATGCAAGGTGCATGCACAAGGAACAAAAAGAAAACGTGAGAACTGCAGCAGAGTTTATAACACCAAAATAAAATTATTATAACTTAAATTAATGTTATAAAGTGTGTTGTGGTTCTCGCTTTTTTTGGGGAAAGATATTCTGCATCCAAAGAAGCCCCTCTCCTGTCAATGGATGCAGAGCAGAACCCACAGAACTCGACATATAAATCATTCCTGATATGGGTGTCATCGCAGTAATGGCAATATAAACCCTCATTAGTATTGGTCATATTGTAAAGTAATAGAAAACTACAAAAATCACTCATACCCTATGCCGTATCATAATAGCCTCAACTTTCAAAACGTACACAAGGAGCCTTCGCAGAAAAGAGCAGCACCATCCATAATGCTGTGGACCCAAGAACATCATTCACCTATTTTGCAAAACTGAACAAGCCAGATTACTACAGTACAGATCTCTATATAGAAGCTCAGACACACATGCAGAACATAGATAGACCTTCACCAAATACAGAATAAGAGACCACAAATTAAAAATAGAAATATGCAGACAAAAATTAAACTGAAACCCCAAGAAGTCAGGTTCTCCATGCAATATAAACCAGAGAAATAGAAAGAGATACAGATGCCTTTGTACTGTGCAAAATATAAAGAAAGGCAGGGGTGGTTCTACCATGAGGCCACCTGAGGCAATGGCCTCAGGCAGCACTTGGATGGGGGCGGCACTCAGACACTGGCAGCACTCCAGATCTGTTTTCATTTAAAATTTTGCTGCCTCTGGCCTATTTCTGCCTTCCCGCCACTTTTTCTTGCTGCAAGCATTCTTGAGGAAAAAAAAGTAGTGCGAAGGCAGAGGCAAGCCAGAGGCAGCAAAATCTAAAATAAAAATAGCTGGAGTGCCGCCACCACCGCCAGATGATCATGTGCAGGAAGAGAGATGCAGGTGGAGGGAAGGGGGACAGGAGGACAAATGCTGGACAATGGGGAGGAGACAGGGGGACAAATGCTGGACAAAGGGGGGAGAAGGAGGACATACTGGACAAAGGGGGGAGACAGGGGGACAAGTGCTAGACAAGGGGGAGAGATGTGGGGCAAATGTTGGACAAAGGGGAGAGATGTGGGACAAGTGCTAGACAAAGGGGAGAGACGTGGGGCAAATGCTGGACAAAGGGGGGAGACAGGGGGCAAATGCTGGAGAATGGGGGAGGGGGGAGGGCAGGAGGACAAATGCTGGACAACCGGGGAGACAGGAGCACAAATGCTGGACAATGGGGAGGAGACAAATGCTGGACAACAGGGGAGGGGGGCAAGAAGACAAATGCTGGAGAGGGGAAGCAGGGAGACAAATGTTGGATGGGGGGGAAGTAGGGAGACATGCTGGACAATGGGGGTGGAGACAGGAGGACAAATGCTGGACAACACAGAGGGGAAGAAGAGCTGGGAAATGGAAGGACTGGGGATGAAGGTGAAAAGCCGTAGGTAGATCGCGTAAAAAAAGAGGGAGATTGAGAACTGGATAGTAAGGAGCAGTGAAATCTGGGTGGCCAGAGAGAGAGAGAGAAATAAATGGAATAAAGTTGGAAAGAAAAACATAAATATCCAAGATGGAAGGAAGTGAAGAAAACAAAAATATTCAAAAAGGAGGGAGGAGTAGCCTAGTGGTTGGGGCAAGGTACTTTAGGCCAGAAGGTCAGGGATTCAAATCCCACTAGAGGACAGCAATCTTGAGCCGGAAGGACTGGGGTTTCTAGTCCCACAGACGCTCCTTGTGGTCTTGGGCAAGCCACTTAACCCTCCATTGCCCATGTTCCCTGTAAGTATTAGTGTATGTGTCTCATATTCCCGCATGTTAAATGTATCCCCCAATTGTGTTTTGACCGCTTTGATTGAAGGATAAGGCGGTATACAAAACTGTCTAAATAAAATAAAATAAAAGGAGAGACAAGAAATGGCAGATGGAGTAGAGACCATAAAAAGAGAGCTAAGAGAAGACAGAAGAAAGCAGAAACCTCAGATCAAGACCAGCATGATCAGAGTATAAAATGGTCAGACAACAAAGGTAGAAAAAATAATTTTATTTTCAAATGAGTGATTGAACTTTGCACTATTTTTATATTTTACACAGTACAGGGAAATGAGTCTCTTTTATTTCTCTGGTATTGCACTGCATACAGAGTCTGTCTTCTTGGGCTTTCAGTTTAATTTTTGTCTACATATTTTTATTTTCACTTTAGGTTATCCTCACTTATTCTGTACTTAGTGAGGGTCTGTGTACTGAGTGTGTGCCTGAGGCCAGGAGTTCTGTTAACATGGAGTTTGTACAAAGGGACCTGTACTGTAATAATTTGACTTCTTTAGCTTTTCAAGTGGTGTTGAAGAAATGGTGTTGCATTTATAATAAAGAATGGTGTTGCATTTATAATAAAGGTTGTGTTGGAAGAAAGCGAGAAGTCTCTACAAAAGGTGAAAAAGCAAAAACGGCCAAAATGGTTGACGGAAGAAACTCTGAAAATTGCCCAGAAACGCAGAGAAGCTAAAGCCAGAGGAGAAAGAAAGACAATCACAGAACTCAACAGAGATTTCCAACATGCAGCAAGACAGGACAAGGAAAAGTACTACAATGACACTTGCAAGGAAATAGAAGCAGAAACTATTAGAGGAAGAACAAGATCGGCTTTCCTAAAGCTACGAGAGTTAAAGAAAAAGTTCCAGCCTCGAATTGGAATGTTACAAGATGCTCAAGGTTCTATGTTGAATGATGCTGAGAAGATCAAGAAAAGGTGGAAGGAATATACAGAGTTTTTATATGATAAAGATCAAGTGGACCAACAGCCGTTTCAACCTGTACCTTATGATCGGGAACCATTGGTGATGAAAGAAGAAGTTGAAGCAGTATTGAAAGCCTTATCAAAGAACAAAGCACCAGGCATTGATAGCATTCCCATAGACGTATTGCAGCAATCTGATGCAGCTGTTACCGTACTCACAAGACTCTGCCAAGAAATATGGAAGACAACATCATGGCCAACTGACTGGAA
The DNA here is from genome assembly GCA_033557465.1 of Ichthyophis bannanicus. NCBI lineage: Eukaryota > Metazoa > Chordata > Amphibia > Gymnophiona > Ichthyophiidae > Ichthyophis > Ichthyophis bannanicus. The sequence continues at coordinate 486,899,479 of CM066031.1, forward strand.
AAGATCTGTGTTTATACCAATACTAAAGAAAGGTGATCCAACTGACTGTGGAAATTATCGCACAATCGCTCTGATCCCACATGCCAGCAAGATTCTACTGAAGATTATTCAAAAGAGATTACAACCATACCTGGAACAAGAACTACCTGAAGTGCAAGCAGGGTTCAGGAAAGGGCGAGGAACGAGAGACATCATTGCGGATGTGAGACGGATCCTTGAAAAGACTAAAGAATACCAAAAGGATATCTATTTGTGCTTTATCGACTATAGCAAGGCTTTTGACTGTGTAAACCATGAGAAACTCTGGGCCACATTAAGAAGCATGGGTATACCAGAACACCTGATCGTTCTCTTGCGCAATCTGTACATTGATCAAGAAGCAACAGTTTGAACGGAACAAGGAGAAACAGAATGGTTTAAAATAAGCAAAGGTGTAAGACAAGGCTGCATACTTTCCCCCTACCTGTTTAATTTGTATGCAGAACAAATCATCAGAGAAGCAGGATTGTATGAAGACAACAGAGGTGTGAAGATTGGTGGAAGAGTCATCAACAACCTTCGCTATGCTGATGATACCACATTACTGGCTGAAAGTGAAGATGATCTGAAACATTTGCTTCTCACAATCAAAGAACATAGTCTCAAAATGGGCCTGCACCTTAATGTAAAGAAGACAAAGATCATGACAACTGGCATAATCAACAGGTTCATCGTTGAAGGAGAAGAAATTGAAATTGTGAACAACTTTAACCTACTTGGATCAACTATCAATAAAGAAGCAACAAGCAGTCAAGAAATCAGACGACGCATTGCTCTTGGCAGAATGGCTATGAAAGACCTAGATAAGATTCTCAAGAGCAGAGATGTCTCTCTCCATACAAAGATTCGACTTGTTCAAGCCATGGTATTTTCAATAACATCATATTTATTTATTTTTATTTTTATTTATTTAACAATTCTTCTATACCGCGCTATTAAAATCAGCGCGGTGTACATCGAACAAGAATACTGCAATGTGGATGTGAAAGCTGGACAGTGAAAAAGACAGACAGGAAGAAAATTGATGCCTTTGAATTATGGTGCTGGCGGCGAATACTGTGTATACCATGGACTGCCAGAAGAACAAGCCAGTCGGTACTAGAGGAGATCAAACCTAAGCTTTCTTTAGAAGCTCAATGACAAGACTTCGACTTTCATACTTTGGACACATCATGCGAAGAGAGAGATCATTAGAGAAAGACATTATGCTTGGCAAGATAGAAGATCAACGCAAAAGAGGAAGGCCAGCAATGAGATGGATCGATACAATCACAGCAGCTACGGGTACCAGTCTGTCAACAATGAGCCGCCTGACTGGAGACCGAACACAATTTAGGATAGCTATCCAGAGGGTCGCCATGAGTCGACTCCGACTCGACGGCACTTAACAACAACATGGATTTTCTAGGGTCCGCTACAGTATCTATAGTACTGCTTTTATCTGGGTGGCCCCTTGTATGAGTTTTGGAAGTTTATGCTGCTATGATATGGTTGATTTGGCCTTATAGATCATTGGTGACTTTTGTAGGATTTTGTATTAGTTCACAATATGCCTGGTACTGGAGAATGTTTGTTAGTGAGATGGCCAGAATCAGATTTTTTTTAAAATTAAATACTGAGTTTTGTGGGTGGATGTCCTAGTTCTGCTCTGCACCCATTGTTGAAGGGGAGGGGGGGGCAGTTCTGTGAATGCAAAAATTATGTTCAAAAAGAAAAAGCAACAACCATAACAGTTTATAACAACAAAATAAAAATGAGCTATTTAATTTGGTGTTATAAACTGTGCACTCCCTCTTTTAGTTCCATGGTGTGCGAACATCTTTTTATTTCCTCCACATTATCTAATTGGCTTTTTGATTTGGTTCAATCCCTGACTGCAATTTTGAGAAAGCCTCCCCCGCCCCCGACTCGGCGGGATGGGGGGGCATCATCTCATCCCTCACCTCAGGCAGCAGATTGCCTTGAGCCGCCCCTGAAGATAGGACATGTAAATTCCAAACATTGGCATATTCTCTTTTCTGGCTTTGTCTGGCCATTTAATCTGCTAATTGTATTGTTATTATTATTATTTAACACTTAAAAAGTGCTACTTGGCGTACGCAGCACTGTACAAAGATAGAAATAGACAGTCCCTGCTTGAAAAGCTTACAATCTAGCAAATAGACAAACAATACAGCACAAGCAATGACTAGAGGAAAGGGAGGAATCAGGAGTTGAAAGTAGTCACAAAAGGTAAGACTTTCTCTCTAGTTTCTGATATTCCTCTATCTTCTCTTAACTGGCTTTCTAGGGTCTCTATCCATTTGTTATTTCTCTCCTCTCATATCTTTATTACTTCCTTTCTTCTCTGACAATGATCTTTTCCTTTCAGTTTTTCCCCATTTATTTTTCTCTCTATCAACTCAGTTTTCCCTCCTCTTTCTTAGATGCAATCCTCAATCTACTTCTTTTTACTGTATCTACCTAGCACTTTTCTACCCTAACAGAGCCGCCCCATTCCCTATCTCTCTCCTTCCCCAACCTTTAACTAACTTTCCCTTTTATCTCCCCACCCGATCCAGCACCTCTCCCCTTCTCTCCTTTCCTGTCCAGTAGTCTCCCCCATCCAATGTCTACCTCCTCCCTCCCTCTGCCCAGTGCCTCTCTCTTTTTCTTGTCACTATACCCCCATATCTAGCAATCCCGCTCTTTCTTCCTACTACCCACCACCCCATGTCTAGCATATCCTCTCTCTCTCTCCCTATTCCCTTTTTTAAAATTAAATATTTCAATGTAACATAAAAAGCATCTGTTACAAGATATGAAAGTAACCAAAAATCAATAGTCATCTAGTAGCCCACACTAAGGGAGACTAGGAAAGAGATCAGTAAAAAAAATCCAAAATGTATAGAAAAACATACACAACAGTGCCCGGAATAATAATCAGACTCATTTACTGTATACTTATCGACACTGTTAGCCTTCAAAACATCCTCAAGCTTTAAAGGTCCCAGAAAACAGTAATGTTTCCCCTGAAATGTCAGCAGACACTTTGAAGGAAATTTTAAAAAGAATGTAGCCCCTAGAGCTAAAACACATGGCTTCAGCTTTAGGAAAGCCTTCCGACATACAGTAATTGAGTAGGTCTGGATACATCTGGAAAAACATCTTCAGACCACAAAACAACACACCCTTCTTAGGAAAATATGACCTCAAAACTGAATTGTTAGCCTCGGATAGGAAGGTTAGCAAGAGAGTGGCTCAAGTAGATGTGATGTCCTGAGAGGGATTTGAAGAATTCTGATAGATTTAAGCTATCTGGAGATGCTACTTGGTCTGGTTCCCCCTCCAAAGTCTTTTCAGACATTTTCTCTTGAGGAAGATAATAAATATTAGCAATATGAAAATTTAGCGGGGTTGGAAAAAAGAACCTCCAAATATTTTTGAAATAGAATTGTAGGTGAAAGATAATGAGTAACAGGTTTAAACATCGCAAATCTTTTGTTCTAGAAGCATTTTCTAAGAACTCAGACTGATGATGGAGGGAGAGACTAGCCTTAATGAAGGAGGAAGATACTGTCTGCACCTGTGTTTCAATCTTATCTAAACGTTTAACCACATTATCAAATTTATAGTCATAATCAATAAACTTGGCATCAGAATCTTTTGTAAAATTTGAAAATTGATGCAGAGTACCAATCAAGATGGCTTCAGTATGTGAGACTAGAGCCCAAACATCGTTCAAGGAAATCTCTTTAGAGGATTAATCAGGCTAGGAAGCAAAATTAAACTGAGATGTTTCCTAATAAATGTAACATTTCCTTGAATTTGAAATGACAAATTATTTTAAAAATTTCAGACTGATAGGATCAAGAGCACAAAACTGCTAATCTTGAAGACAATCCATACTCCACTACCCCTCAACCAGCTCTCTACACTAAGAACCCATAGTATAGGAACCCTAGAAGAAATATACCATTCCATAAGAGCACTAACTTCCAACACTCACACAACAAGGAGCATACCCAGAAAAGGGCAACACCATATATATTGCAGTGGAACATACTGTAGAACATCCAACTACCTACTGGCAAAAATGAACAAGCCAGATTCCTACATAGAAACTACATGCTAACAGAATACCTGGCTTTGGTCCCATACTTTGAACATAGATAGACCCTTATCGAGTACAGAATAATTTGACCATAAACTAAAAATAGAAATATGTTGACAAAAATTAAACTAAAACTCCAAGAAGCTATATTCTCATGTAGCGCATTACCAGCAAATAGAAAGATGCATATAAAGAAAGCACATGTAAATGTAAAAACTGACATATTCCAATCAGTAAATTGAAATAAAATAATTTTTAACCTATGTTATCTGGTTATTTTATTTTTCTAATCATGTTGGTTCCAGTCTCCGGTTTCTGCTTTCCTGCATCTTCTCTTAACTCTTTCCATGGTCTCAAGTCCATCTGCTACTTCTCATCTCCACATCCATCTTTGACAATGGGATAAAATGGGAAAATATGACAATAATAGGAGTGGAGGAGTAGCTTGGTAACCAAGAAACCAGGGTTTGATTCCCACTAGCACTCCTTGTGGCCTTGGGCAAGTCACTTAACCCTCCATTGCCCCAGAAGAAAGGCCTGGCAATCTACTTCCGTTCACACTGCAAAGAAAACCCAGGGGCTTCTGGGTCACCAGGAGTCAGTATTGACTTGAAGGCACACATTGCATTTGCATGGTAATAATAATCTGAGAGGGTGGCAGAAGAAAGAATTAATAGGAAAAAAGATTATAGGTGCTTGGTACCTGTTAAATTTGTGGGCTTAATAAAGTAGTTTTTGCAGTATCTATTAGTCCTTGATTACCCCACCTGTGTTACACAGCTTTCGTAAGATATTGTACTGCTTTTTTAAATGTTTTAAAACTGGTTGTTATCCGTTGTGAACCTAAAACTTAGAATGGAAATGTTATATCCCCACCCCATTTTTTCTCACTTTAACGGTTGGAACGTTTTCTGAAGTCTTTTTAAAGGCCCCTGCTTGGGATTGGGCTTTTCTTCATTAAGCAAAAAACAAGGTAAGACTTATTGCATAACTGTACGGATTAATCATTGAAAACTGTCCTAAAGTTCATTCATAGAGGGGAGAATGGCAGCGAGATCTACAGAGACAGTGGGCAGAGTTTCAGTAGTTGGGAATGTGGGCCAGCCCCAACTGGAGGTCCAATATAAATTGCTGTTTTAGAATGTATTCCATCCCGATGCACCTTCATGCAATTGATAGCTCTACCTAGAATTGTTTGAAATGGTAGGCTCTCTGATACATATATTTTGGGACTGTACTAAGATTAAGTCATTTTAGGAGGAGGTTCTGAAAGTGAGTAATGAAATTACCATTAAGAAGGTGCAGATGGATCATTATTTTTTGCTTCTGGGTTTCTCTGATAAACCAGCTGATGTCCTATTGAATAGAACCACTCCCTCTAATATTCTATTTCTACTAACTCGAATTTGCATGCCATTGAAATGAAGAGAGCCAGACCCTCCATCTGTAGCATTCTAGCAGAAGAAGTTAATCAGAAATATGGAAATGGAGCTTGGAGTGGCTCGGATCAAAGAGATGTTTTTAGCATGTGAATATTTATGGGCTCTGGTGAAACAGTTCTTACTGAAAGGTGGGTGAGCGGTACCATCAGAGAGACTTTAGTTAAAGATCTCACAAAATAATGCAGACTACTATTTGTATATCATTTGCTCTTCCACACCGAACCTGCTGGAATTATAGCAGTTTGTGTGTGCTATGGCTGTATATGAAAACATTTTATAAAATCTAATTTCAAAAATATCTGCAACAGGATAGACAACCTGAAGGTGTAGATAACATGAGGAAGGATCTAGCAAAACTTGAAGAATGGTCTGGAATTTGGCTGCTGAAATTTTATCCTAGAAAAAGCAGGGACCCCAAGGAAGTAGGATAGGATGGGGGTAATGTACAGTGCATGAAAAGAGCGGGGCCTGGAGTGATCATATCTGATCTTAAGGTGGTCAAACAGGTAAAAAAGGCAATGGCAAAAGCCAGAAAGATGCTTGGGTGCATGGGGAGAGGAACAGCCAGCAGGAAGAGTGAGATGATAGTGCTTCTGTATAAATCTCTAGTGCGACCTCATTTGGAGTACTGTGTGCAATTCTGGAGCCTGCATCTTCAGAAAGATATAAACAAGATGCAGAAAGCATCTACTAAAATGGCGAGTGGTCTTTGTCATAAAACACACAAGGGCAGATTTAAACATCTCAATAAGTATACTTTTGAAGAAAGGCAGGAGCGGAGAGATATGATAGAAAGTTTAAATACTTCTGTGGCATAAATGCACAGGAGGAGAGCCTCCTTTAATTTTACGGAAGCTCTGGAATGAGGGGGCATAGGATGAAGGTGAAAGGGGAGTAATCTAAGGAAATATTTCTTTAAGGATATAGTGATGAATGCATGGAATAGCCTTCCAATCAGAGCTGGGAGAGACAAGGACTGTATATGAATTCAATTAAGAGAAGTACAAGCACAAAAGATCTCAAATGGAGAAGAGGGGATGTAGAGCTGAGTGTTTAGTATAGATGGGCAGACTGGATAGATTATAAGGCCTCACTCAGCCATCATCTTTCTATCTTTCTATGAGATAAGATGCTGCTCCCTTGGGGAGCTAAGAGGAGAAGGGGGGAAGCTGACGACCTATAGGGGTAGGAAAGGGAAAGGAAAACAGTGGCCACCTGGAGTGTAGAAAAGGGGTGATATTGGATACTGGATACTGAAAATAGGGAATGGAAAAAGAGATGCTGGAAATGGGAGGGGGTAGGGAAGGGGTGGGGAGATGTTGGACACAGGGGGGATAGGGAATGGAAGTGGTAAGGTATGATCTTGAGCCACCTCTGGCAGGAAGTGTGCAGGCTGAATGTTCACGGAGGGCATAATATACCCTTGGGTTGGCCAGGAAAGCACTTATCCAGTTATCCTCTCATTGGCAATTATCTGGTTAGCATTTTGCTGGTTAGCACTTGCTAACCAGTTAATTGCCAATGAGACGATTATTTAGTGATATGTGAAGGCACATTTTACAAATGATGTCCACGTGCAATCTGGGTGTCCAAGCCAGAACATCCAGAAAAAAGGCAGGCACATACAAATTTGGGCACAATTTGACAAACATGGGTGTGCCCGATATGGATGTTTGTGGAGCCACAAACATAGACGTCCCTGGAATAGCATCCAAGACATCTAAGAGGCATTCAGCAGTGGTTCAAACACAAAACAAGTTTCCTAGTTACCACAAAAATATCATTGCATTGTGGAGAGTATTGCGGATGGTGGAATGCCATCCTCTCTACACCCTCCGGATGTATAATGGCCCAATGCACTTTCCCAATGCATATTCGTGCCTGGAGTAGATCTAAACTTGAATGAGGTTGCAGACATTCCCGCCATTTCTGAAATCAAGCAGGGATGTCTAAATCCATCGCCCTGCCCCAGGCATGCCTTTACCACACTTCCAGCCTACTTGAATGCTACTGTGCCAGGGACATCTTTAGACATTGTTTATAAAATGGCTCCAGGGACATCTTTATGATTTGGATGTCCATGTGCCCATTTTTTGACATCCAGACTGCTAATAAGGCTTCTAAAATGACCATCTATGTGGATATCTGTCTATTCAGATAATGCCAGGGTAATCTGGGGGCAGAGCAAGGGTGCAGTAGAAAGTTATCCATATAGTGGTGATTTTCAATACTGCTGTATGGATAGATATGCAGATAGCTTAGGACAGAGCAAGTTGAAAATGTACTCTTATGGCATAACACAATGGTGTGTTTCTGTTTTCCTCAATTGGCATACTCGGGCGCGTCTGTATAGGGAAGTTGACTGAAGCAGCCATGGGAAAATGTGTCTTGGTAGGGTAGCAGAGGATTTTGTGGTTTGTTAGGAAGAATAGATACAGGGTGAAAGTAGCAATGAATGGTGTATGTGAGGCATGTGTCTGTGTGTATGTGTTTGGGGTTTTATTTCCATTGGGGAGTTTACTGGTTACCTGTGGGATTTTGTGGGAGTGATTTCAATGAGTAGGATGATGTGTGAGTCTATGTATTCTAAGAAAATAAGAAAAAACATGCTGAGTCAGACCAAGATCATAAGAATTGTCATACTGGGTCAGAGCAAGGGTCCATCAACTCCAGGGTCCTCTTTCTAACAGTTGCCAAGCCAAGTTGCAAGAACCTGACATATCCCAAAAGTAGCCAGTCCCTATGTGGGAACTGAGCCCCTGGCCCTCCAGGCTGAGGTAACCTGTCCCAACCACTGTGCCACTCCTCCCTCAGTTGAGCCACCACTGGCTCTAATATGAGGAAGGAGTGGTCTAGTGGTTAGGCCAAGGTACTTCAGGCCAGAGGGCCAGGGGTTCAAGTCCCACCTGGGGACAGCAATCTCAGGCCAGAGGGACTTGGATTTCTAGTCCTATAGGCACTCCTTGTGGTCTTGGGCAAGCCACTTAACCCTCCATTGCCCATGTTCCCTGTAAGTATTAACATATGTGTGTCATATCCCCTCATGTTAAATGTATCCCCCAATTGACCACTTTGACCCAGTGAGAAGCAGAATATAAATACAGCTAAATAAATAAATAAATATCCTCTTTCACCTCCCCTTTTAAGCATGCTGGCTGTTTGACCTTCCTTCTGCCTTATGTAATGTGTAGGATATATCTAGTTTGGGCTTTCAAGACTGTATTTTTAAACAATGTCCATGCCTGATGTAAACTCTTGACTTTGCAGCTGTTCCTTGTTTATTTCTTAAATATTTTCCTTATTTTATTATTTATTTATTTATTTATTTATTTTTATATACCACGCTATTACAGATCAGTGCGGTTTACATGAAACATATGAACGAGTTTTACAAATAACATTTGAGCAGGGTTTACACATAACATATGAATAATAACTAGATTACATCGAACAGGTTACATATGACAAATTTGCAACAAGTTGGTATAACTAGGAACATATTTACATTACAGGAATTATAACTAGGAACATATTTACATTACTGGAGCATATTTACATTAATACAGGATTAAGTTGGCATCATTAAGAATTTATTTGTATGAGGTTGGCATTAAGGTGAACGATTGAAAGCGAGCATTAAAATGTAATTAAAACAGCTTGGTATTATCAGGGGTTAACGCTAAGTGTTTGGCATGAGCCGTCGGCTGTTTGTATGACTGATGTAGTGTATGGTTATAAGTTAGTTGGAAGAGGTAAGTCTTCAATGCCTTCCTAAAAGATGTAAGATCCGGGATGGCACGTATCATTGGGGGTAGGGCATTCCATATACATTCCAAGTCTCCCTTTTGAAAATTAAACATTGATACAGTAGATTTCCTCTGGAATCTCAATCCAATTCATTCAGCCCATCATCCTCTCCCTGAAAGTAGCTGGTCTAAGGCACAAGCTCCTAGCAGGCCTATGTATAGGGGATGGCAAGCGCGTATGCAACAGGCTGGGAGTGGGGATGCATGCATGTGGGTATTAGGGGTGGAGGCTGGGAGTACAGATCCATGTCTGTGGGTATTAGGGGCGAAGAAAGAGTGCAGATGCATGTATGTGGCTATTAGGGGTGGAGGCTGGAAGTGTGGATGCATGTATGTCGGTATTAGGGGTGGAGGTTGAGAGTGGGGATGCATGTATGTGGGCATTAGGGGTGGAGGATGGTAGTGGGGATGCATGTATGTGGGCATTATGGGTGGAGGGTGGGAGTGGGGATGCTTGTATGTGGGTATTAGGGGTGGAGGCTGGGAGTGGGGATAAGAACATAAGATATACCATACTGGGTTAGACCAAGGTCCATCAAGCCCAGTACCCTATTTCCAACAGTGGCAAATTTAGGTCATACGTACCTAGCAGTTTCCCCAAAAGACACAGGTTGCACAATGTTTGTAAAGGGTCAAGCATTGATATCCTGGGTCCCTTCTTAATGATGGTTTATGGACCTTTCCTCCAGGAACTTGTCCAAACTACACTAACAACCTTTACTACATCCTCCGGTACAAATTCCAGAGTTTGATTACACGTTAAGTGAAAAAAATATTTTCTTTTATTAGACTTAAATAGTTTACCCTGTAGCTTCATTGCATGTCCCCTAGTCTTTCTATATTCTGATAAAGTAAACTATCGATCTACATTTACATGTTCCATCCCGTTCATTAATTTATATCTCCCCTAAGCCGTCTCTTTTCCAGGTTATAGAGCCCTAACCTTTTTAGCCTTTCTTATAGGAGTATCCTTCCATCCCCTTTACCATTTTGGTGGCTCTTCTCTGAACCTTTTCTAATAACACTATATCCTTTTTAAGATACGGTGACCAGAATTGCACACAATATTCAAGGTGCGGACTCACCATGAACGATATAGAGGCATTATAATATCTTTTGTTTTATTTTCCATTCCTTTCCTTATGATACCTAGCAATCTATTTGCTCTCTTGGCCACCACTGCACACTGCGCCAACGATTTTAACATGTTTTGCACAATGACGCCTAAATCTTTTTCCTGGGTGGTGGTTCCTAATGTGGAACCTTGCATCGTGTAACCATAGCTTGGGTTGTTCTTCACTAGGTGCATAACTTTGCACTTGTCCACATTAAATTTCATCTGCCATTTGGATGCCCAGTCTTCCAATTTATCATGATCCTCTTGAAATTTTCCACAATCCTCTTGCGTTTTAACAACTTTAAATAGTTTTGTGTCATCTGCAAATTTGATAACCGCACTCGTTATTCCCTTTACCAGGTCATTTATGAATATGTCAAAAAGCAGCGGACCCAGCACAGATTCCTGGGGTACACCACTATTCACCTTTCTCCATTGGGAAAATTGGCCATTTAGCCATACCCTCTGATTTCTTTTAACCAGTTCCTGATCCACAATAATACACTGCCTCCTAATCCATGACTCTTTAGTTTTGCCAAAAGTCTCTGATGAAGGGACCTTGTCAAAGGCTTTCTGAAAGTCCAGATACACTATATCAACCGACTCACCTTTGTCCGCCTGTCTATTCACACCTTCAAAAAAACATAACAGATCAGTAAGACAAGATCATCCTTGTCTAAAGCCATGTTGGCTGTCTCCCATTAGGCCATGACTATCTACATGCAGAGAAAGTTTGTTCTTTATGATGGTTTCTACCATTTTCCATGGTACTGACGTCAGGCTCACCGGTCTGTAGTTTCCTGGATCACCCCTGCGTTACACTGGCGATCACCCCCGTGTTACATTGGCGATCCTCCAATCTTCAGGTTTTTCAGATGATTTTCATGAAAGTTCACACACTACTAATGTGTTTATGTAGGTATTAGGGGTGGAGGCTGGGAGTGTGGATGCGTGTATGTGGGTATTAAGGGTGGAGGCTGGGAGTGCAAATGCATGTATGTGAGCATTAGGGGTGGAGGCTAGGAGTGGGGATGCGGGTATGTGAGAATTAGGGGTGGAGGCTGGTTGTGAGGATGCATGTACGTGGGTATTAGGGGTGGAGGCTGGAAGTGCAGATGCATGTATGTGGGTGTTAAGGGTGGAGGCTGGGAGTGCAGATGTGTGTATGTTGGTATTAGGGGTAGAGGCTGGGAGTGGGGATGCGTGTATGTGAGCATTAGGGGTGGATGCTCGGAATGGGGATATATGTATGTGAGAATTAGGGATGGAGGCTAGGAGTGGGGATGCATGTATGTGGGTATTAAGGGTGGAGGCTGGGAATGAGGATGCGTGTAGGTAGGTATTAGGGATGGAGGCTGGGAGTGGGGATGCCTATATGTGGGTATTAGGGGTGGAGGCTGGGAGTGCGGATTCATGTATGTGGATATTAGGGGTGGAGGTTGGGAGTGAGGATGTGTGTATGTGGGTATTAGGGGTGGAGGCTTGGAGTGTGGATGCGTGTATGTGGGTATTAGGGGTGGAGACTGGGAGTGGGGATGCGTGTATGTGAATATTAGGGGTGGAGGCTGGGAGTGTGTATGTTTGTATTTGGGTATTAGGGGTGGAGGCTGGGAGTGTGGATGTGTGTATGTGGGTATTAGGGGAGGAGGCTGGGAGTGGGGATGCATGTATTTGAGCATTAGGGGTGGAGGATTGGAGTGGGATTGCGTATATGTGAGCATTAGAGGTAGAGGCTGGGAGTGGGGATGCATGTATGTGGGTATTAGGGGTGTAGGCTGGAAGTGTGCATGCATGTATGTGGGTATTAGGGGTGGAGGCTGGGAGTGGGGATGTGTGTATGTGAGCATTAGGGGTGGAGGCTGGGAATGCAGATGCATCTATGTAGGTATTAGGGGTGGAGGCAGGATGTGCGGATGCGTGTAAGTGGGTATTAGGGGTGGAGACTGGGAGTGTGGATGCATGTATGTGGGTATTAGGGGTGGAGGCTGGGAGTGAGGATGCATGTATATGGGTATTAGGGTGGAGGCTGGGAGTGGGGATGCATGTATGTGGGTATTAGGGGTGGGTGCTGTGAGTGGGGATGCGTGTATGTGAGCATTAGGGGTGGAGGCTCAGAGTGGGGATGCATGTATGTGGGTGTTAGGGGTGGAGGCTGAGAGTGTGGAAGCCTGTATGTGGTTAGTAGGGGTGGAGGCTGGGAGTGGGGATGCATGTATGTGAGCATTGGGGGTGGAGGCTCGGAATGGGGATACATGTATGTGAGAATTAGGGATGGAGGCTAGGAGTGGGGATGCTTGTATGTGGGTATTAGGGGTGGTGGCTGGGAGTGGGGATATGTGTATGTGGGTATTAGGGGTGGAGGCTGGGAGTGGAGATGCATGTATGTGGGTATAAGGTATGGAGGCTGGGAGTGCGGATGCGTGTACGTGGGCATGAGGGGTGGAGGCTGGGAATGCAGATGCATGTATGTGGGTATTAGGGGTGGAGGCTGGGAGTGGGGATGCATGTATCTGGGTATTAGGGTAGAGGGTGGGAGTGGGGATCTGTGTATGTGAGCATTAGGGGTGAAGGCTGGGAGTGAGGATGCGTGTAGGTGGGTATTAGTGGTGGAGACTGGAAGAGTGGATGCATGTATGTGGGTATTAGGGGTGGAGGCTGGGAGTGCGGATGCATGTATGTGGGTATTAGGGGTGGAGACTAGGAGTGGAGATGTGTGTATGTGAGTATTAGAGGTAAACGCTGGGAGTGGGGATGCATGTATGTGAGTATTAGGGGTGGAAGCTGGGAGTGGGGATGCCTGTATGTGGGTGTTAGGGGTGGAGGCTGGGAGTGCGGAAGCGTATATGTGGTTAGTAGGGGTGGAGGCTGTGAGTGGGGATTCGTGTATGTGAGCATTAGGGGTGGAGCCTGGAAGTGGGGATGCGTGCATGTGAGCATTTGGGGTGGAGGCTGGGAATGGGTTTGCATGTATGTGAGCATTAGGATTGGAGGCTGGGAGTGGGGATGCATGTATGTGGGTATTAGGGGTGGAGGATGGGAATGAGGATGCATGTATGTGGGCAATAGGGGTGGAGGCTGGGATTGCAGATGCGTGTATGTGGGTATTAGGGGAGGAGGCATGGAGTGGGGATGCGTATATGCGAACATTAGGGGTAGAGGCTGGGAGAGGGGATGCATGTGTGTGGGTATTAGGTGTGAAGGCTGGGAGTGTGGATGAATGTATGTGAGCATTAGGGTTGGAGCCTGGAAGTGAGGATGCATGTATGTGAGCATTCGCGGTGGAGACTGGGAATGGGGATGCATGTATGTAAGCATTAGGAGTGGAGGCTGGGAGTGGGGATGCATGTATGTGGGTATTAGAGTGGGCACATGTGTATGTGGATATTTGGGGTGGAGGCTGGGAGTGCGGATCCGTGTATGTGAGCATTAGGGGTGGAGGCTTTGAGTGAGGATGCATGTATGTGGGTTTTAGGGTGGAGGCTGGGAGTGCGGATGCATGTATGTGGGTATTAGGGATGGAGGCTTGGAGTGGGGATGCGTATATGAGGGTATTAGGAGTGGAGGCTGGAAGTGGGGATGCGTGTATGTGGGTATTAGGGGTGGAGGCTGGGAGTACAGATGCATGTATGTGGGTATTAGGGGTGGAGGCTGGGAGTGGGGATGCATGTATGTGGGTATTAGGGGTGGAGGCTAGGAGTGCGGATGCGTGTATGTGGGTAATAGGGGTGGAGGCTGGGAGTGAGGATGCGTGTATGCGGTTATTAGGGGTGGAGGCTGGGAGTGTGGATGCCTGAATGTGAGCATTAGGGGTGGAGGCTGGGAGTGAGGATGCGTGTATGCGGTTATTAGGGGTGGAGGCTGGGAGTGCGGATGCGTGTATGTGGGTAATAGGGGTGGAGGCTGGGAGTGGGGATGCATATGTTTGGGTATTAGGGATGGAGGGTGGGAGTGGAGATGCGTGTATGTGGGTATTAGGGGTGGAGGCTGGGAGTGGGGATATGTGTATATGGGTATTAGGGGTGGAGGCTGGGAGTGTGGATGCGTGTATCTGTGTATTTTGGTTGGAGGCTGGGAGTGGGGATGCATATATTTGGGTATTAGGGATGGAGGGTGGGAGTGGAGATGCGTGTATGTGGGTATTAGGGGTGGAGGCTGGGAGTGGGGATATGTGTATATGGGTATTAGGGGTGGAGGCTGGGAGTGTGGATGCGTGTATCTGTGTATTTGGGGTGGAGGCTGGGAGTGGGGATGTGTGTATCTGGGTATTAGGGGTGGAGGCTGGGAGTGCGGATGCATGTATGTGAGCATTAGGAGTGGAGGCTGGGAGTGGGGATGCATGTATGTGGGTAGTAGGGGTGGAGGCTGGGAGTGTGAATGTGTATATGTGGGTATTAGGGGTGGAGGCTGGAAGCGTGCGTGCAAGTATGTGGGTATTAGGGGTCGAGGCTGGGAATATGGATGCCTGTATGTCAGCATTAGGGGTGGAGGCTGGGAGTGGGGATGCATGTATGTGGGTATTAGGGGTGAAGGCTGGGGGTGAGGATACATGTAAGGGGTAATAGGGGTGGAGGCAGGGAGTGAGGATGCGTGTATGTGGGTATTAGTGGTGGAGACTGGGAGTGCAGAAGCGTATATGTGGTTAGTAGGGGTGGAGGCTGTGAGTGGGGATTCGTGTATGTGAGGATTAGGGGTGGAGCCTGGAAGTGGGGATGAGTTTATGTGAGCATTAGGAGTGGAGGCTGGGAGTGGGGATGCATGTATGTGGGTATTAGAGTGGGCACATGTGTATGTGGATATTTGGGATGGAGGATGGGAGTGGAGGTCCGTGTATCTGGGTATTAGGGGTGGAGGCTGGGAGTGGGTATCCGTGTATGTGAGCATTAGGGTTGGAGGCTCTGAATGGGGATGCGTGTATGTGAGCATTAGCGGTAGAGGCTCTGAGTGGGGATGCGTGTATGTGAGCATTAGGGGTGGATGCTGGGAGTGGGGATGCATGTATGTGGGTATTAGGTGTGGAGGATGGGAATGAGGATGCTTGTATGTGGGTATTAGGGGTGGAGGCTGGGAGTGGGGATGCGTGTATGTGAGTATTAGGGGTGAAGGCTGTGAGTGAGGATTTATTTTATTTATTTATTTAACCTTTCTTATATACCGCGCTATTACAATATTAGTGCGGTTTACAGTAAAACAACATATTACTATGTGGTCAGGCCACATAGAATTTACATTGAACAAGGGTTAGAAACTTGGATTCAACAGGGAATAAACATATCTACAACGTTATTTACAGCAATATATACAGTACCACTTATGTATTGGGTTGAGGCCCCATGTTATTCAGTATGTTAGATTCCGGGTAGTGTTTCACGAATAGATAATGCTTGAGTGCCTTCTGGAATTGGGATTGGCTGGAAATGGTACGCATGTCGGCTGGGAGGGCATTCCAGGCCTAAGGGGGCACAGATTGAGAAAGCTCTGTTAGAGGCTGTCTTTGTGCAAGTGGCCATTTGTTTGGGAATTAGCAATGTGCTGGCCATTACAGATCGTTTGGTTCCATGTGGATGTGAATAGTGGATCAATTGTTAATCTGTTAATTGTTAATCCCTGTTATCCATGTTTTTATTCCCTGTTCTCTGTAAACTTAACATTTGTTTTTATGTTTAAGTACAAAACTTGTTAAAATGTAAACCGCGCTGATGTCAAAAGTGCGGTATATAAAAGCTGTTAAATAAATAAATAAATAAATTCTTTGATGGCTGGGGAAGATTGATTGTTCAGGGCTTTGAAAGTAGTGATTAGAATCTTGTATAGGAGTCTTGCATGAATGGGCAGCCAGTGCAGATTCATCAGAATTGGGGTGATATGGTTCATTCGAGGTGTCCCGGTCAGTACTCATGCTGCGGAGTTCATTGCCATTTGGAGTGGGTGAAGAGTTGCCTTTGGGAGCCCGTATAGGATACTGTTAGCGTAGTCGAAATGTGGGAGAACCAAAGCTTGGTAAATTGTTCGGAAGTCACTAGGGTCTAAAAGTGGTCAAAGATGACAGAAAGTTCGTATTTTGTGATATATTGTTTTTACCGTGTTTTTTATATGAGCTTTCATGTCCAGTCTCTGGTCTAAGGTGATCCCGAGGTAGCGGATTGAAGATTTGGTTGTCAGTTCTGCATTCTTGACTTTTAATGTTGTTAGGGGGATGAAAGCTTGATTTTTTGTTACAAAGAGGACGTCTGTCTTGGTGTGATTGATCCTGAGATTTTGCGTGTATAACCAGTCTGCTATTGCATCAAAGCACTTTGTTATTGGGGAGAAGTATGGTTGCTGAATTGTAAATGGCATAAATAGCAGGGTATCATCTGCATATGCTAAGCACTGGATGTTGAAAGAGCGTATTAGGGAGCAGATGGGTTGCATGTAGATGTTGCACATACACGCATCCTCACTCCCAGCCTCCACCCCTAATGCTCACATACACGAATCCCCACTATCACCCTCTACACCTAATACCCACATACACGCATTCCCACTCGCAGCCTCCACCAATATTACCCTCATACACGCATCCCCACTCCCATCCTGCACCTCTAATACCCACATACACACATCCTCATCTACATGCAACCCATGTAGATGAGGATGCATGTATGTGGGTGTAGAGGGTGGGAGTGGGGATTCGTGTATGTGAGCATTAGGGGTGGAGGCTGGGAGTGAGGATGCGTGTATGTGGGTATTAGAGGTGGAGGCTGGGAGTGAGGGTGCGTGTATGTGGTTATTAGGAGTGGAGGCAGGGAGTGGGGATGCATGTATGTGGGTATTAGGGATGGAGGATGGGATGGGGGATGCATGTATGTGGGTATTAGGGGTGGAGGCTCGGAGTGTGGATGCGTGTATGTGGGTATTAATTGTGGAGGCTGGGAGTGAGGATGCGTGTACGTGGGTATTATGGGTGGATGCTGGGAGTGGGGATACCTGTATGTGAGCATTAGGGGTGAAGGCTTGTAGTGGGATGCATATATGTGAGCATTAGGGGTAGAGGCTGAGAGTGGGGATGCATGTATGTGGGTATTAGGGGTGGAGGCTGGAAGTGTGGATGCGTATATGTGGGTATTAGGGATGGAGGCTGGGAGTGGAGATGTGTGTATGTGAGAATTAGGGGTGGAGGCTGGGAGTGGGGATGCGTGTATGTTGGTATTAGGGGTAGAGGGTGTGAGTGGGGATTTGTGTATGTGAGCATTAGGGGTGGAGGCTCGGAGTGCGGATGCATGTATGTGGGTATTAATTGTGGAGGCTCGGAGTGAGGATGCATGTATGTGGGTATTAGGGGTGGAGGCTCGGAGTGGCGATGCGTGTATGTCAGCATTAGGGGTGGAGGGTGGGAGTGGGGATGCATGTATGTGGATATTAGGGGTGAAGGCTGAGAGTGAGGATGCATGTATGTGGGTTTTAGGGTGGAGGCTGGGAGTGCGGATGCATGTATGTGGGTATTAGGGATGGAGGCTCGGAGTGGGGATGCGTATATGAGGGTATTAGGAGTGGAGGCTGGAAGTGGGGATGCGTATATGTGAGTATTAGGGGTGGAGGCTGGGAGTGGGGAAGCGTGTATGTGAGCAATAGGGGTGGAGGTTGGGAGTGCGGATGCATGTATGTGAGTATTAGGGGTGGAGGCTCGGAGTGCGGATGTGTTTATTTGGGTATTAGGGATGGAGGCTGGGAGTGGGGATGCCTGTATGTGAGCATTAGGGGTGGAGGCGCGGAGTGGCAATGCGTGTATGTCAGCATTAGGGGTGGAGGGTGGGAGTGCGGATGCATGTATGTGGGTATTAGGGGTGAAGGCTGGGAGTGAGAATGCATGTATGTGGGTATTAGGGGTGGAGACTCGGAGTGGGGATATGTGTATGTGGGTATTAGGGGTGGAGGCTGGGAGTGCGGATGCATGTATGTGGGTATTAGGGGTGGAGGCCGGGAGTGAGGATGCATGAATGTGGGTACGAGTGGGGATGCGTGTAAGTGGGTATTAGGGGTGGAGGCTGGGAGTGCGGATGCGTTTATTTGGGTATTAGGGATGGAGACTGGGAGTAGGGATGCCTGTATGTCAGCATTAGGGGAGGACGGAGGGAGTGGGGATGCATGTATGTGGGTATTAGGGGTGAAGGCTGGGAATGAGAATGCATGTATGTGGGTTTTAAGGTGGAGGCTGGGAGTGCGGATGCATGTATGTGGGTATTAGGGATGGAGGCTCGGAGTGGGGATGTGTGTATGTAAGCATTACGGGTGGAGGTTGGGAGTGGGGATGCATGTATGTGGGTATTAGGGGTGGAGGCTGGGAGTGTGGATGCGTGTATGTGGGTATTAGTGGTGGAGGCCTGGAGTGGAGATGCATGTATTTGGGTATTAATGGTGGAGGCTGGGAGTGAGGATGCATGTATGTGGGTATTAAGGGTGTAGGCAGGGAGTGCGGATGCGTGTATGTGTGTATTAGGGGAGGAGGCTTGGAGTGGGTATGCGTATATGCGAACATTAGGGTTGAGGCTGGCAGAGGGTATGCATGTATGTGGGTATTAGGGGTGGAGCCTGGAAGTGGGGATGCGTGTATTTGAGCATTCGGGGTGGAGGCTGGGAATGGGGATGCATGTATGTGGGTATTAGAGTGGGCACATGTGTATGTGGATATTTGCGGTGGAGGATGGGAGTGCAGGTCCGTGTATGTGGGTATTAGGGGTGGAGGCTGGGAGTGGGGATGCGTGTATGTGAGCATTAGGGGTGGAGGCGCTGAGTGGGGATGCGTGTATGTGAGCATTAGGGGTGGAGGCTCTGATTGGGGATGCGTGTATGTGAGCATTAGGGGTGGATACTGGGAGTGGGGATTTATGTATGAGGGTATTAGGCATGGAGGCTGGGAGTGCGGATGCGTGTATGTGGATATTAGGGGTGGAGGCTGGGAATGGGGATGCATGTACGTGGGCATTAGGGGTGGAAGCATTGCAGATGCGTGTATGTGGCTATTAGGGGTGGAGGCTGGGAGTGTGGATGCGTGTATGTGAGCATTAGGGGTGAAGGCTGGGAGTGAGGATGTGTGTATGTGGGTATTAGGGGTGGAGGCTGGGAGTGGGAATGCATGTATGTGGGTATAAGGGATGCAGCCTGGGAGTGGGGATGCATGTATGTGGCTAATAGGGGTGGAGGAAGGGAGTGGGGATGCGTGTATGTGGGTATTAGGGGTAGAGGGTGGGAGTGGGGATTGAGTGTATGTGAGCATTAGGGGTGGAGGCTGGGAGTGAAGATGCGTGTATGTGGGTATTAGAGGTGGAAGCTGGGAATGGGGATGCGTGTATGTGAGCATTAGGGATGGAGGCTGCGAGTGAGGGTGCGTGTATGTGGTTATTAGGGGTGGAGGCTGGGATTGGGGATGCATGTATGTGGGTATTAGGGATGGAGGCTGGGAGTGGGGATGCATGTATGTGGGTATTAATTGTGGAGGCTGGGAGTGAGGATGCATGTATGTGGGTATTAGGGGTGGAGGCTCGGAGGGGGATACATGTATGTGAGCATTAGGGGTGAAGGCTTGGTGTGGGGAAGCGTATATGCGACCATTAGAGTAGAGGCTGGGAGTGGGGATGCATGTATGTGGGTATTAGGGGTGGAGGCTGGAAGTGTGGATGCATATATGTGGGTATTAGGGGTGGAGGCTGGGAGTGGAGATGCATGTATGTGAGCATTAGGGGTGGAGGCTGGGAGTGTGGATATGTGTATGTGGATATTAGGTGTGGAGGCTGGGAGTGGGGATGCCTGTATGTGAGCATTAGGGGTGGAGACTCGGAGTGGCGATGCGTGTATGTCAGCATTAGGGGTGGAGGGTGGGAGTGGGGATGCATGTATGTGGGTATTAGGGATGGAGGCTGGGAGTGGGGATGCATGTATGTGGGTATTAATTGTGGAGGCTGGGAGTGAGGATGCGTGTATGTGGGTATTAGGGGTGGAGGCTCAGAGGGGGATACATGTATGTGAGCATTAGGGGTGAAGGCTTGGTGTGGGGAAGCGTATATGTGACCATTAGAGTAGAGGCTGGGAGTGGGGATGCATGTATGTGGGTATTAGGGGCAGAGGCTGGAAGTGCGGATGCATGTATGTGGGTATTAGGAATGGAGGCTCAGAGTGGGGATGCGTATTTGAGGGTATTAGGAGTGGAGGCTGGGAGTGGGGATGCGTATATGTGGGTATTAGGGGTGGAGGCTGGGAGTGGGGATGCGTATATGAGGGTATTAGGAGTGGAGGCTGGAAGTGGGGATGCGTATATGTGGGTATTAGGGGTGGAGGTTGGGAGTGCAGATGCATGTATGTGGGTATTAGGGGTGGAGTCTGGGAGTGCGGATTCATTTATTTGGATATTAGGGATGGAGGCTGGGAGGGGGGATGCCTGTATGTGAGCATTAGGGGTGGAGGCTCGGAGTGGCAATGCGTTAGGGGTAGAGTCTGGGAGTGCGGATTCGTTTATTTGGGTATTAGGGATGGAGGCTGGGAGTGGGGATGCCTGTATGTGAGCATTAGGGGTGGAGGCTCGGAGTGGCAATGCGTGTATATCAGCATTAGTGGTGGAGGTTGGGGTGGGGATGCATGTATGTGGGTATTAGGGGTGAAGGCTGGGAGTGAGGATGCATGTATGTGGGTTTTAGGGTGGAGGCTGGCAGTGCGGATGCATGTATGTGGGTATTAGGAATGGAGGCTCAGAGTGGGGATGCGTATAGGAGGGTATTAGGAGTGGAGACTGGAAGTGGGGATGCGTATATGTGGGTATTAGGGATGGAGGCTCGGAGTGGGGATGCATGTATGTAGGTGTTAGGGGTGGAGGCTGGAAGTACGGAAGAGTGTATCTGTTCAGTAGGGGTGGAGGCTGGGAGTGGATATGCATGTATGTGAGCATTAGGGGTGGAGGCTCGGAGTGGGGATGCATGTATGTGAGCATTAGGGGAGGAGGCTGGGAGTGGGGATGCATGTATGTGGGTATTAGGGGTGGAGCCTGGAAGTGGGGATGCGTGTATTTGAGCATTCGGGGTGGAGGTTGGGAATGGGGATGCATGTATGTGGGTATTAGAGTGGGCACATGTGTATGTGGATATTTGGGGTGGAGGATGGGAGTGCAGGTCCGTGTATGTGGGTATTAGGGGTGGAGGCTGGGAGTGGGGATGCGGGTATGTGAGCATTAGGGGTGGAGGCTCTGAGTGGGGATGCGTGTATGTGAGCATTAGGGGTGGAGGCTCTGATTGGGGATGCGTGTATGTGAGTATTAGGGGTGGATACTGGGAGTGGGGATTTATGTATGAGGGTATTAGGCATGGAGGCTGGGGGTGCGGATGCGTGTATGTGGATATTAGGGGTGGAGGCTGGGAATGGGGATGCATGTACGTGGGCATTAGGGGTGGAAGCATTGCAGATGCGTGTATGTGGCTATTAGGGGTAGAGGCTGGGAGTGTGGATGCGTGTATGTGAGCATTAGGGGTGGAGGCTGGGAGTGGGGATATGTGTATATGGGTATTAGGGATGGAGGCTGGGAGTGGGGATGCGTGTATTTGGGTATTAGGGATGGAGGCTGGAAGTGCCGATGAGTGTTTGTGAGTATTAGGGGAGAAGGCTGGGAGTGGGAATGCGTGTATGTGAGCATTAGGGGTGGGTGGAGGCTTGGAATGGGGATGCGTATATGTGAGCATTAGGGGTAGAGGCTGGGAGTGGGGATGCATGTATGTGGGTATTAGGGGTGAAGGCTGGGAGTGAGGATGCATGTATGTGGGTTTTAGGGTGGAGGCAGGGAGTACGGACGCATGTATGTGGGTATTAGGGGTGGAGGCTGGGAGTGGGGCTGTGTGTATGTGAGCATTACGGGTGGAGGCTGGGAGTGGGGATGCATGTATGTGCATATTAGGGGTGGAGGCTGGAAGTGCGGATGCGTGTATGTGGGTGTTTGAGGTGGAGGCTGGGAGTGCGGAGGAGTGTATCTGTTCAGTAGGCGTGGAGGCAAGGAGTGGGGATGCGTGTATGTGAACATTAGGGGAGGAGGCTGGGAGTGGGGATGTGTGTATGTGAGCATTATTGTTGGAGGCTGGGAGTGAGGATACGTGTAAGTGGGTATTAGGGGTGGAGGCTGGGAATGGGAATGCGTGTATGTTGGTAATAGGTGTTGAGGCTGGTAGGGGGATGCGTGTATATGGGTATTAGGGGTAGAGGGTGGGAGTGGAGATGCGTGTATGTGAGCATTAGGGGTGGAGGCTGGGATAGAGGATGCGTGTAGGTGGGTATTAGGGGTGGGTATTAGGGGTGGAGGCCGGAAGAGCGGATGCATGTATGTGGGAATTAGGAGTGGAGGCTTGGAGTGTATATGCGTGTATGTGGGTTTTAGGGGTGGAGGCTGGGAGTGGGGATGCATGTATGTGAGCATTAGGGGTGGAGGCTGCAAATTGGGATGCGTGTATGTGGGTAGTAGGGATGGAGGCTGGGGGTGTGGAAGCATGTATGTGTTTATTAGGGGTGGAGGCTGGGAGTGGGAATTCGTGTATGTGAGCATTAGGGGTGAAGGCTCGGCGTGGGGATGCATGTATGTCAGCATTAGGGGTGGAGGCTGCGAGTGCGTATGCATGTATGTGGGTATTAGGGGTGTAGGCTGGGAGTGGGGTTGAATGTATGTGGGTATTAGGGGTGGAGGCTGGAAGTGTGGAGGCATGTATGTGGGTATTAGGGGTGGAGGCTGGGAGTGTGGATGTGGGTATTTGGGTATTAGGAGTGGAGGCTGGGAGTGGGGATGCCTGTATGTGGGTATTAGGAGTGGAGGCTGGGAGTGGGGATGTGTTTATGTGGGTATTAGGGGTGTAGGCTGGGAGTGGGGTTGAATGTATGTGGGTATTAGGGGTGGAGGCTGGAAGTGCGGAGGCATGTATGTGGGTATTAGGGGTGGAGGCTGGAAGTGCAGATGCATGTTTGTGAGTATTATGGGTGGAGGCTGGGAGTGAGGATGCATGTATGTGGGTAATAGCAGTGGAGGATGGGAGTGGGGCTGCTTGTATGTGGGTATTAGGGATGGAGGCTGGGAGTGGGGATGCTTGTATGTGGGTATTAGGGGTGGAGGCTGGGAGTGGCATGCGTGTATGTGAGCATTAGGGGTGGAGGCTCGGAGTGGGGATGCGTAGATGCGAGAATTAGGGGTAGAGGCTGGGAGTGGGGATGGATGGATGTGGGTATTAGGTGTGGAGGCTGGGAGTGTGGATGCATGTATGTGAGCATTAGGTGTGGAGGCTGGGAGTGTGGATGCATGTATGTGAGCATTAGGGGTGGAGGCTGGGAGTGGGGATGCGTGTATGTTCGTATTAGGGGTGCAGGCTGGGAGTGGGGATGCACGTTTGTGGCTATAAGGGGTGGAGGCTGGGAGTGGGGTTGCTTGTATGTGAGCATTAGAGGTGGAGGCTGGAAGTGAGGATGCGTGTATGTGGGTATTAGGGGTTCAGGCTGGTATTGGAGATGAGTCTATGTGGGTATTTGGGGTGGAAGCTGGGAGTGGGAATGCGTGTATGTGGGTATTAGGGGTGGAGGCTGGGAGTGAGGTTGCATGTATGTGGGTATTAGGGGTGGAGGCTGTGAGTGGGGATGCGTGTATGTGGGTATTAGGGGTAGAGGGTGGGAGTGGGGATGTGTGTATGTGAGAATTAGGGGTGGAGGCTGGGAGTGAGGTTGCATGTATGTGGGTATTAGGGGTGGAGGCATGTACGTGTGTATTTGTGTTGGGGGTACATGTATGAGTGCCAGCAGGGATGAAGGCTTCTTTCTTCCTTGCAAGCCTCCTGTCCTCCTGCATTCCCTCCCTATACCTGTCCTTCTCACCCTCTTGCACTTTCCTCTCTGCCATACGCCCCTTCCCTTCGTGTACTGTCCCTCTTTCCCCTCTCTTCTCTGCCAGCTCCTTGCCCTCCCAGCAGCTTCTCTTTACCTTACATATTTTTTCCTACTCTTTGGCCAGTGCAGTGGGTCCCCAAATGGCGGGCTACGTAGTACTGCATTGGAGCCACAATTTTGGCTCAACTGTACTCCTGCTACTTCCAGGAATCACTATTGAAATGTACCTCCGTCCATCTCTTTTTTCATTTGGATGTAGGGGCCTGTCTTTCTCAAACCCAGGACTCTCAAAATGCTTCTCCTGATGCTCTATCTTTGTTTGGGTGGCAGGGCCTGACCTCCCTGCTCTTTAAAGGCTTCTCCTTCTGGCTCTCTTGTGGTTTGATCAGTTTGCTTTGACTTCCCTGCCAAGGCTGTAGCAAGGGCTGTATGAGTAGTGCGGCCATACAAAGTGCAAGTAGGTAAGGAGCGCTGATGTTATCGCTAGACTTCCAGAAAGCCTGGTAAGAGCAAGTTCCTGTTCATGGATGGGTGGGGTGGGGGGAGCTAGATTTGCGAGTCATACAGGGGGTATTTCTAGGTTGGTACGCTCCTGCTCCCTGCACCACTTACAAAGATTCTCCCGCCAGCTCTCTCATGGTTCAGGTGGCAGGGCCTGTCCTCCCTGTCACCCATGCCTCTTTATCTCTGCTAGCTTTTTGTTTGCTTGAATGGCGGGACCCGACCTCCCTGCCACCCACAACTGTTCTTTAAAGTTCCTAAGAGAAACTCTACACATCTGTTTGTTTGCACATGCACAAATGGATGTGTAAAAATAGACAGAAAAATGGATGAAACCTTCCCAATAGGCACTATCACTTAAGTGAAATGTTCCTAAAAAGTTGCTCTAAATGGCTATCTGCATATCTAGCTATATAGCGACTCTGAATATAGCCATCATGAGGTAATTTTATAAGAGTCGCCTAGATTTACATGCATGTGGTTTCCCTGCACGAATGTAAGCTGCTGGTGTAAATGATGGTGTGTATCTTGCATGCACTCACCTATAACCTGTAAATCAGGTGCTTACGTGATTGCTGTGCTCATGCTCTGCCCAAGATCTGCCCATGGGCACACCCACAGTGAATGGGCCCTATGCACACCCTTAGAGAACTACATCCGCATCACTGACATGCGTAAGTGCTCACTCACATAAGCAAATGACTAGAGTATTGTAATTTATGTTTGTAAATGGTGCATACATTTGCATGCTCCTTATAGAATTATCTCTTAACTACTAGAATTTTTTTAAAGCATTTATGCAGTCAGCCGCCACTAGCAGAAATAAATGCTTCAATTATAAGCAACTTAGAGAGTAAATTTTATAAATTGTGCCTAGACTTAAGTGCATATTTCATACCTATTTTTTTTTTTAAATAAGTACTTTAGAGAAGGTGAGTTCATGTTGAGCCCGATTTCACTAGGGGCACGTCTAGGCCATCTGGACGGCCCCAAGCAAGACGGGCCTGTTAGGACCCAATTCTGCACCATGGGAACCAGATATTCCTGTGGGTGCAGGATCGGGCCCTGAGATGGCCCGGCGTACCCCTGCATGCATGCGGGGACATCCACCCTGCCTGTCGGTCCCCCTGCAGAATCACTGAACCCATGTAACCCTACTGCCTGACCCTCAGCGGGGCTGGCCGGGCCCAGATCAGCTGGCAGGGACCCATCTTGCGCTGCTGCCAGCCATCAGGGGGCTTCCCAGGCCCGATCGGTGTCTCTGCAGCTGCTTATTCCACCTCCGCAGTGGAATAAGCAGCACATCTCACCTTCAGTCACAGGATGTACATGGCCATGACCTGAATTGGCCCTGCACATCCTGCCGCCTCGGCCAGCCCCTGCTCCACCCACACTCCTCCCCCTCCCGCCCCAGCGGCTCTCCCTGTACTGTTGCTCTGGCCATGCAGGGAGAGCCTGTGGGGGAATATGGGCAGGATGGCTTGCAGGGTTGCACGTCCCACTGGGATGTGCAGCCCCGCAGGTTGCCTTGCTTAATTGAGGCCTTAGAGTGCTAGAGTTGACATAAATGCTTGTGCCTTGCTTTCTACTTAAAGCAAATAAATTATAATAATTTATATATGTAACCTTACATCACGGCCATGCTCTGCATTTATACACGTAAGCAGCCACTTCTGTGTGGCGGGAGGGTAGTGTGATTCTGGGATCCATGGGTCTCTGAAAGGGCCCAACCTCGGCATGTCTTGCAGCACCTGTGCACATTCTAAGCTGGCTGTGTCTCGTCCCAGGCATAAATAGTTCAACCAGAGTTCTGTAATCCTCAGTCTTGAAGGACTAGAAAAGGGGACTTCTACCTCTGGAGAGAGATCTGCAATTGTGAGTATATACTTCTGGGAATTTTTCTGAAGGGACTTCTTTGGATTAAAGCTGATTAATCTGTGAACCCAGTGTATTTGTTAAATCAGTCAGAGCCTAGTAGCAGCAGTTTAAGTTTAAATTTAAAACACAAAAGAGAGCTTTATGGTTAGATTTCATACCCAGCAGAGAGCTTGTAGTTTAAATTTAATACTCACTCAGGGCCTAGTATCAGCAAAGTACTTTTAGTTTAAATTTAAAACACAGAAGAGAGCTTTCTGGTTAAATTTAGAACCCAGCAGAGAGCTTCTAGTTTAAATTTTATAATAAGTCAAAGCCTAGCAGCAGCAAAGAGCTTTAATTTAAATCAAATCAGAATATAACTTAGCATAAAAGGCAAAACAGGGTCAGTATTCTTTGAGCAACAAATAAAGTCTTCTAGAGACCTTTACAAAGAAGCCTTCTACCTAGGAGGAAAGAGACCTGTGAAACGTTTTCGATAGGTGTTAACACCAGGTGGCAGGTCAAAAGGCCATTTTGAAAAACTCCTTCTATCTAAGCAAGGACTGTTAATCACCCAGGACGTTGGTCACAGCTTACCTCAGAAGCACAGGGCAGGATACTGTGTAGCAGCCCTCTTTTAATAGGTGTTCTTTCCCTCCCTCCCTCCCCAACACCCATCCACCCCTGGGATAATCGTAGCTTTATAGGTACTTACACATCTTAAAGGAAAGGAGGTACTCTTAGGTGCAGCTCGTTATCCAAATCAGTCATACACTAAGGACCTGAGACTAATTAAGCTTCAGGTGAACAAGGTATATTAAACATATTAGGTACAATTTTATTAGTATAAGTATCCATAGCAACCCTTAGTAAGTAAAGAACTTAAAGATCTAAATACAAGCTTAAAACTAAGATGCAGACAGCAGTCCAGCAGCAAGATGGGGGCTTTCCAGTCTTTTGCATTGAGTGTCACATGTATGATTTTCTCCCAGTTGGTGAGAGGTCTTACGTGTGCACTAGGTGCAAGGAGCTCTTTGCTCTCACGGAACAAGTCCATTCTCTAGAGGCTAGAGTAGCATACTTGGAAGTCTTAAGAAAGACAGAGAGGTACATAGACGAGACCTACAGGGATATAGTCCGGAAGTCCCACCTCCAGTATGGCAGCATCCCTGTTAGCATAGAGGAGAGAGGTCATGTGACAGGAGAGCATTACCCTGGTGTGGCAGGAAGTGATCCTGTAACTAGGACCTGTCCTCCAGGTGATGTAAAACCCTCTCGCACCGAGGAAGCTTCTCCAGGGCCTTGTGCCCATGAGGGAAAGGTTAGGACAGCCGTTATAGTTGGTGATTCGATCATTATGCATGTAGATAGCTGGTTGGCTGGTGGACGTGAGGATCGCCTTGTAACATGCCTGCCTGGTGCGAAGGTAGTGGACTTCACGCGCCACCTAGATAAGGTCTTAGATAGTGCTAGGGAGGAGTCTGCTGTCTTGGTACATGTCGGTACCAATGACATAGGAAAATGTAGAAGCAAGGTTCTGGAGGCTAAATTTAGGCTTTTAGGTAGGAAGTTGAAATCCAGAACTTCCAGGGTAGCGTTCTCCGAAATGTTTCCCGTTCCACGCGCAGGACCCAAAAGGCAGGCAGAGCTCCGGAGTCTCAATGCGTGGATGAGACGATGGTGCAAGGATGAGGGTTTTGGATTTGTTAGGAACTGGGGAACATTCTGGGGAAAGGAGAGGCTCTTCCAAAAGGATGGGCTTCACCTTAACCGGGATGGAACCAGGCTGCTGGCATTAACAATCGCACAAGAGCGCATGGTTCAGAAGAATGTATCCTTGAAGGATTCTACCAAAAGCAGAGAGGTTCCAAAAAAGAGTAAAGTAGCCCAAATGTCCTCGAGTATGGAGCAGACAGAGCTTAAAGATCCCAAATTACCCATGCCTACGAATAGCCAGATTAATATGAATAAAATACAGTCTCTAAAATGCTTGTATGCAAATGCTAGAAGTCTAAAAAATAAGATGGGAGAGTTAGAATATATAGCACTAAATGAGAGGCTAGAT
This sequence comes from Ichthyophis bannanicus, assembly GCA_033557465.1. NCBI lineage: Eukaryota > Metazoa > Chordata > Amphibia > Gymnophiona > Ichthyophiidae > Ichthyophis > Ichthyophis bannanicus. The sequence goes on from CM066031.1 coordinate 486,928,268, forward strand.
ATATTTGGAATCTCAGAGACATGGTGAAACGAGGACAACCAGTGGGACACTGTGATACCTGGGTACAAACTATATTATAACGATAGAGCTGATCAAATTGGTGGAGGGGTTGCGCTCTATGTTAGAGAGGGCATTGAGTCAGAAAGGATTAAAATTTTACAGGAAACAAAATTTGCTGTAGAATCTCTATGGATTGAAATTCCATGTAAAAAGGGGAAGGTGATGGCAGTGGGGCTGTACTATCGACCGCCTGGCCAGAAAGAGTAGTTACTCACCTGTAACAGGTGTTCTCCAGGAGCAGCAGGAATCAGTCCTCACATATGGGTGACATCGATGCTGATGGAGCCCCCTGCGGAGCATTTCCCCAGCTTTCTAAGAAAGCCTTTGGGAAAGCAGGCACGCATGCGCGGTCCCCTTCCCGCCTAAAGGTGCCATCTTTGCCAGTCAAATGACATAGCTAATAACAGCACTTAAAATGCAAAACAATAAACTATGTACAACTGCAACTCCAAGGGGAGGAGGGAGGGTTGTGAGGACTGATTCCTGCTGCTCCTGGAGAACACCTGTTAGAGGTGAGTAACTACTCTTTCTGCAGGACCAAGCAGGAAGTCAGTCCTCACATATGGGACTCCCCAGCTTCAGGATACCGGGGACCCCAGAGCTGAAAAGTGAGCTCCCTCTAGCCACAGCATCAGAGAAAGGATTTCACTGGACTACACCTCCACCGGTAGCCCAACCAGAGGGCTAGAGGGTAGGAGTTGCCTAAACCTCGAAGAGATTCCGGAGCACTGCCTGACCGAAAGCACTGTCCCTATGGGACTCCCTCTCCAGGCAGTAATGAGCTGCAAAAGTCTGGCTTGAGGACCAAGTTGCAGCCCTGCAGATGTCTGCCAACGGTACAGAGCGGAGATGAGCTACTGAGGCAGCCATAGCCCTGACACAGTGGGCCGTGACCCGACCCTACAAGGGAAGGTCTGCTGCCCTGTAAGCCCAGGTGATACAGTCAGCCACCCAGATGGACAAGGTACGCTTGGACACAGACACCCCCAAATTATTGGGGTCAAAAGATACGAAGAGCTGAGTAGCCATTCTATGCCCCTGCGTACACTCAAGGTAGAAGGACAAGGCCCTTCTACAGTCCAGGGTATGCAGGACTGTCTCAGCCCGGCTAGCATGGGGCCTAGGGAAGAATGTTGGAAGAACCACCTCCTGGTTGAGATGGAAGGAGGAGACAACCTTAGGGAGGAACTTAGGATGAGTCCTAAGGACTACCCTGTTCCTATAGAAGCGAGTGTAAGGCCTATCACAGACCAAGGCCTGAAGTTCACTTACTCGCCTGGCCGAGGTTAAGGCCACTAGAAAAAGAGTCTTCCACGAAAGGAAGCGAAGATGGCATGTAGCCATCGGTTCAAAAGGTGGGCAAATTAACTGCTGCAAGACCACATTCAACTCCCACTCTGGGGCTGGTGGACGGATAGGAGGCTTGAGCAAAAGCCTCTGAGGAACCGAGACACCAATGGGTGAACCGACAAGGAGTGTCCCTCCACCAGTGAGTGGTGAGCTGCTAGAGCAGAGAGCTGTACCCGAACAGAATTAGATTTAAGGCCCTGATTGGACAAATGCAAGAGATATTGAAGCACCACTGGTACAGTTCAGGAGAAGGGATCGGCCTGGTGTTCGACACCACAAGGAGAATCTTCTCCATTTCAGGGCATAGGTTTTCCTGGTGGATTGCTTTCTAGAAGCTAATACCACCTCCTCCACTTCCTGAGGCAGGCCCCAGGGAGCTAACACTACCCTTGCAGCCTCCAGGCCATCAAATTGAGAGATTTGAGATTGGAGTGTAGAAGGAAACCCTGATCCTGAGATAGGAGATCAGGCTGTAACCCCAGAGGCAGTGGGGTGTCCACTGCCAGTTGAAGCAGAAGTGGGAACCAGGGTTGCCTCGGCCATCTGGGAGCTACCAGAAGCACCGAGGCCTTGTCCCTCACAATCTTGAACAAAGTTCGGGCCACCAGAGGCGTGGGAGGAAACGCATAGAGAAGGCCCTGGTTCCAGGAAATAAGAAAAGCATCCGCTGCTACTCTTAGGGGATGTGGTTGCCTGGAACAGAACCTGGGTAACTGGTGGTTCAGGGGACTGGCAAAGAGATCTATGGATGGAAGTCCCCATTTCAGAAAAATTTGCTGAACAACTAATGGGTGCAGCTGCCACTCGTGGGGCTGCAGAATCCTGCTCAACCTGTCTGCTAGAAAGTTCTCTTGACCTGGCAGGTAGACCTCCTTGAGCACCATGCTGTGTTTGAGCACAAAAGAGCAAAGGGCCTGTGCTTCCTGACACAGGAGTCTGGACCCAGTGCCCCCTTGTTTGTTCACATAAAACATGGCCACCTGATTGTCCGTCTGTACCAGAACAGACTGGTGAGCCAGGCTGTGAGAGAAGGCCTTGAGGGCTAAGCGAATGGCTCAAAGCTCTAAGAGGTTGATCTGCTGAGTGGTCTCCGTAGGAGACCACTCAGCATGGGTGCACTTGGGTGCACATGGGTGCACTTGTCTGCACAATGAGCACCCCAGCCCTGCAGAGAGGCATCCGTGGTCAACACCACAGTGGGGACAGGAACTTGAAAGGACACCCCCTGTAGTAAGTTGGGGGGGTGTAGCCACCACCGAAGGGAGTCCAGGAATGGCTTGGACACCCGCACTCTGTCCGTGAGGTGTCCTGTGGCCTGCTGCCACTGAGTCCTGAGGCACCACTGGGCCGGCCGCATATAAAGACGAGAATTGGGGGTCACATGCACCATGTGGCCCAGAAGCTGTAGGCAAAGCTTGGCAGACACCCTTGGTACAGTGAGAAATTGGTGTGCTAAGGTGATGAGCTTCTGTACTCGGTCCTCTGGCAAGAAGGCCTTCGCCTCCCTGGAGTCCAGCCTTGCTCCTATGAACTCTAGATTCTCGGAGGGGAGCAAAGTGGACTTTGCGAAGTTTATGACAAAGCCGAGGTGTTGCAGGAGGGACACCACTCTGGAGGTGGCCTGTCTGGCTTCCTGGTAAGTCTGACCCCTGATAAGCCAGTCGTCCAGGTAGGGGAAGACAAATACCCCCTGATTTCTGAGGTAGGCCCTTACTACAGCCAGGCACTTTGTGAAGACTCTCGGTGCGGAGGTGAGGCCAAAGGGCCCTGTACTGGTAATGGTTTCCTCCCACAATGAACCTGAGATACTTTCTGTGGTCTGGATGAATGAGGATGTGAGTGTACGCATCCTTTAGATCCAAAGAGCATAGCCAATCTCCCTGCTGGAGGTAGGGCAGAAGTGTTCCAAGAGTAAGCATCTTGAACCTTTCTTTCACTAAGAACTTGTTGAGGTTCCTGAGGTCGAGAATGGGCCGGAGGCCCCCTGTTCTCTTTGGTACCAGGAAGTACCTGGAGTAGAACCCTTGCCCTTTCAGGTGTGGAGAGACAGGCTCCACCGCCTTGTCCAGAAGCAGGCCTTGAAGCTCCTGAAGGAGAAGGTCTGTGTGTAAGGGAGGTCTTGGAGGCTCTCCTGGGAAGTAAGCAAGAGGGAGCTGATGGAAATGGAGCATATAGCCCTTGTGGACTATGCTCAGAACCCATGCATCTGTTACTGGTGGCCACCTGTGGGCAAACAGGGCCAGACGACCTCCTGTGCAGAGAGGGGACAGCAAAGGAGAAAAGGCTATGCTTAGGGAGTCAAAACCCCCTCCCTGCTGCGTAGGAGCAGGAGCCGGAGGCTTGGGGGTTGGCTGCCTACGGGGCCCACGTCCCTGCCCCTTGGCCTGCTGCCCCTGTTGGGGAGCTGGGGAGGACTGGTAATGAGGGAAAGGTTTGAAGGCAGCCGCCTTCCTTGGGTAAAAGGACTTCTTACCCGAGCCCTTCTTTTTCTGAGAAGGGGCAGAGGTCTTTCTGGACAGTCTGGTCTGAGTAAGGTGCTCGGTCTCGAGCTCAGTAGCCTTCTCGGCCATGGGTTTGCCAAAAAGGTTTTCACCTCAGCAAGGGACATCGACCAACTTGTCCTGAACCCAAGGCTCGAGGTCCGATGACTGCAGCCATGCCTGGCGTCGGGCGGCGATGCCGGCTGCCACTGCTCGGGCCGAAGCCTCGAAGCCATTGTAGGCCTCTCAGGACATGAACTTAGAGCAGTCCCGGATACCTGTAGACAATGACTCGAACCTCTGTAAAGGTTCCCCGGAGAGGCCAGCCGCGAACCCGGACATTTCCTTGGCCAGGTCCCTAAGGTACATGCCCATGTACAGCTGGTAAGACTGGACATGGCAAGCAAGCATCGAGCACTGGAAGCACTTTCTGCCGATGGCATCTAGGCTTCGGGCCTCCTTGCCGGGAGGCACTGCAGAGTGCATCTTCTGGCTTTTCAGACGATGCATGGCCGATTCCACCACCATGGAATGGTGCGGCAGCTGCGCCTTCTGTAATCCAGGGCTCTTCCTGAGTCGATAGATGGAATCGACCCTCTTGCTCAAAACCGGCGCCGAGGCCAGTGCCTCCCACATCCTGAAGAGGAGCCGTTCCAGCATCGGAGGAACCGGCACAGTAAAAGCCTCCTTCGGAGGAGAGTCATACTGGAGGGCCTCGAGTTCTTTGGCTCGGGGCTCCTCCTCGGGATCTGCGGGAATGGCCATGGCCTTAGCCATATCCCTGATGAACTCCGAGAGCCTGGTATCCTCCGGAGGGGACCTACTCCAGGGTTCGGACTGCGGTGAGTCTGACGGCGCGCACCGAGTCCGGAAGGTATCGGGGGACTCCTCGTCCTCCGTCTCCCAAGCAGACTCGTCCAGGGAGGAGTCGGGGGACTCCAACCGCGTGGGTCTTGGTGGCACCCGCCCTGACGCACCGGCGTCGACGCCCTCAGTTCCGAACGGGAGGTCGAGGGTGACTGCGACCGAGGACGATCTCGAGCCTTCATGGTCTCCAGTATCGGCTCGGTCTCCGGGGTCGACTTCGACGTCGATATCCTGGAGGTCGGGGCAGATGCACCAGCGAGGCTGGTCATCAGTACCCGCTGCTGCTCCATGAAGGCAGACAATCTGCACTCCAAGGCTGTCAGCCTGAGTCCCAGCTCAGGAGACGCAGCAGCCCCCGACTCGGGCCCCAGCGTTGCCAGGCCCGACGTCGGCTCCCTCGGAGGACAGTCCATGAGGACTACAGGACTTACGTGTCCGTGGACTCTGGCTCCACACGAGGCATTTTGGTCGGCTTCTCCAGCTCCAAAGGCCCGGGGCAGTGGTCAGGGGTCTGAGACCTGGCCCTCGAGGAGCCAGGGACCTCTTCCGATGCCGCCCTCGTGTCCGAGAAACCCCGGCGATGCTCGGGATCCGACTCCCGAGACGTCAAGGCCTCAGACGAGGTCTGGGCCCGGCCGGAGGCAGAGTCCGAAAAAATCCTTTCCTTTTGATGCTGTCGGCTGCGTAGTGCCTTGGTAGACATTTTACCACATGGACCACAGGACTGAGGATCGTGGTCCGGGCCCAGGCACTGAAGACAGCAGTCGTGTGTGTCAGTGAGAGACATGAGTTTCTTACACCGATCACACTTTTTGAAACCACTGGAAGCCATCGGGGAAAAAAGGGCCTCTGCGAGGTCAAAGGACCGGCTATCCATGGAAAACAGAGAAAAAAGGCGTGAATGCTAGCCACGAAGGGCAAAAACCGAAAAATAGAAAAACGGGCTCGATACCGGTGTACCGAACCCGGCGGGAAGGCAAACTGGCATCGAACCGGGGTAAAAACGAAGAATCGCTGAAGAAGAAAGTCAACTTTTCCAGGCGACTAGGACAAGCGTCCGACGGGCTCCACGGAAAAAGAGAGACTGGCAAAGATGGCACCTTTATCCGGGAAGGGGACCGCGCATGCGTGCCTGCATTCCCAAAGGCTTTCTTAGAAAGCTGGGGAAATGCTCCGCAGGGGGCTCCATCGGCATCGATGTCACCCATATGTGAGGACTGACTTCCTGCGTGGTCCTGGAGAATGAACAAATGGATGATGACATGCTCAAAGAAATCAAGGAAGCTAACAAAAGTTACAGCACAGTAATAATACTGGGTGATTTCAATTACCCCGGTATCGACTGGGTCAGTGTCATGGCAGGACATGCTAGGGAGATAAAGGTTCTAGATGAAATAAATGACTGCTTCTTGGAGCAGCTGGTTCATGAACTGACCAGAGGGGAAGCCATATTGGACCTAGTCCTTAGTGGAACACCAGATTTGGTGCAAGAGGTAAGGGTGTTGGGGCCACTTGGCAATAGTGATCATAGCATGATAGCATTTGATTTAATTAGAAGAGGAGGTATAGTAAGGAAATCTACAGTACTACCTTTTAACTTTCGAAAGGGAGACTATGATAAAATGAGGAAAATAGTTAAGAAAAAACTAAAAGGAGCAGTTGCAAAGGGTAAAGACTTACATCAAGCTTGGGTGTTGTTGAAAAATACTATCTTGGAAGCCCAGACCAGCTGTATTCCACACTTTAAGGAATGTGGAAGGAAGTCCAAAAAACTGCCAGCATGGTTTAAAGGTGAGGAAAGAGAGGCTGTTGTTGCCAAATAAGCATCTTTCAGGAAATGGAAAAAAGAGCCAAACGACAAAACCTGGAAACAGCACAAGCACTGGCAAGTCAAATGCAAGGCATTGATAAATCAGGTAAAGGGAGAATTTGAGAATAAGCTTGCTGCGGAAGCAAAAAAGCGTAACAAAGTCTTTTTCAAGTACATTCATAGCAAAAATCCTGTGAGAGAGTCAGTTGGTCCATTAGATGATAGAGGGGTTAAAGGGGCACTAAGAGGCGACAAGGCGATAGCAGAGAGACTGAATGAATTCTTTGCTTCGGTCTTTACTGAGGAAGATGTAGAGTAGTTACTCACCTGTAACAGGTGTTCTCCAGGAGCAGCAGGAATCAGTCCTCACATATGGGTGACATCGACGTCGATGAAGCCCTTGCGGAGCATTTCTCCAGCTTTCCAAGAAAGCCTTTGGGAATGCAGGCACGCATGCGCGGTTCCCTTCCCGCCTAAAGGTGCCATCTTGCTCAGTCAAATGACATAGCTAAACACAGCACACAAAAAATGTAACAATAAACTATGTACAACTGCAACTCCCAGGGGAGGAGGGAGGGTTGTGAGGACTGATTCCTGCTGCTCCTGGAGAACACCTGTTACAGGTGAGTAACTACTCTTTCTCCAGGACCAAGCAGGAAGTCAGTCCTCACATATGGGTGACTCCCTAGCTCTGGGCTACCAGGAACCCAGACTGAACAAGAGAACTCCCTCTAGTCCCAGCATCAAAGAAAGGCTTTTCACTGACAGAACCTCCACCGGTAGCCCAACAGAGGGCAGGAGGGCAGGAGTTGCCTAAACCTCAAAGAGATTCCGGAGTACTGCCTGGCCAAAAGCACTGTCCCTACGGGACTCCCTTTCCAGACAGTAATGGGCCACAAAAGTCTGGCTTGAGGACCAAGTTGCAGCCCTGCAGATGTCTACCAAGGGCACAGAGCAGAGATGAGCCACTGAGGCAGCCTTTGCCCTGACACGATGGGCCGTGACCCGACCCTGCAAAGGAAGGTCAGCCGCCCTGTAAGCCCAGGTGATACAGTCAGCCACCCATATGGACAAGGTACACTTGGACACAGCTAACCCCAAATTATTAGGGTCAAAAGATATGAAGAGCTGAGTAGCCCTTCTATGCCCCTGCGTACAGTCAAGGTAGAAGGATAAGGCCCTCCTACAGTCCAGAATATGCAGAACTGCTTCAGCCTGGCTTGCATGAAGGCTAGGGAAGAATGTTGGAAGAACCACCTCTTGGTTAAGGTGGAAGGAGGAGACAACTTTTGGGAGGAACTTTGGATGAGTCCTAAGGACTACCCTGTTCCTATAGAAGCGGGTGTAAGGCCTGTCACAGACCAGGGCCTGAAGCTCACTCACTTGCCTGGCCGAGGTTAGGGCTATCAAGAAGAGTGTCTTCCAGGGCAGGAAGCATAGAGGGAAGTAGCCATCGGCTCAAAAGGTGGGCGAGTCAGTTGCTGCAAGACCACATTCAACTCCCACTCAGGAGCAGGAGGACGGATTGGAGGCTTGAGCAAAAGCAAGCCTCTGAGAAAGCGGGACACCAAAGGGTGAACCGACAGAGAATGTCCCTCCACCAGTGAGTGGTGATCTGCTAGAGCTGTGAGGTAGACCCGAACAGAATTGGACTTAAGTCCTTGATTTGATAAATGCAGTAAGTACTGAAGCACTACTGGTACAGTACAGGAGAAAGGATCTTCTGTACGTAGCTGACACCACACAGAAAACCTTTTCCATTTCAGAGCATAGGTTTTCCTAGTGGACTGCTTCCTAGAGGCCAGGACGACCTCCTCCACTTCCGGAGGTAGGCCCCAGGGAGCCAAAACTACCCTTGCAGCCTCCAGGTCATCAAATTGAGAGCTTTGAGATTAGGGTGAAGAAGGGAACCCTGATCCTGAGAGAGAAGGTCAGGTTGCAACCCTAGAGACAGTGGGGGATCCACTGCCAGCTGAAGCAGAAGTGGAACTTGTGAAGTTTATTACGAACCCCAAGCTTTGAAGAAGAGCAATAGTTCTGAGGGTAGCGTGTCGGGCCTCCTGGCACGTCTGACCTCTTATGAGCCAGTCGTCCAGATAGGGGAAGACAAAGACTCCCTGATTTCTCAGGTAGGCCACCACCACTGCCAGGCACTTGGTAAAGACCCTGGGAGTGGAGGTGAGGCCAAAAGGTAGTACTCTGTACTGATAATGGTTTCCTCCCACAATGAACCTGAGGTACTTTCTGTGGTCTGGATGAATGAGGATGTGAGTGTACGCATCCTTTAGATCTAATAATGAGCATAGCCAATCTCCCTGCTGGAGGTAGGGCAGAAGTGTTCCAATAGTAAGCATCTTGAACTTTTCCTTCACCAGGAACTTGTTGAGGTTTCTGAGATCTAGAATAGGTCGAAGGCCACCGGTTCTTTTGGGTACCAGGAAATACCTGGAGTAGAACCCTTGACCTTGCAAGTGGGGAGGCACAGGTTCCACCGCCCTGTCCACCAACAGACCTGGGAGCTCCTGAAGGAGAAGATCTGTGTGCAGGGGAGGCCTTGGAGGCTCCCCTGGAAAGTATGGAGGAGGCAGTTGTTGGAAGTGTAGTAGATAGCCCTTGTGGGCTATGCTTAACACCCAACTGTCTCCAGTGAAGAGTGGCCACTGGTGGGCAAACAGGGCGAGGCGACCTCCTGTGCAGGGTTGGGAGAGCAGGGACGGAGAGGCTATGCCTAAGGAGTCAAAAGCCCCCACCCTGCTGAGTGGGAGCAAGGGCCGGAGGCTTGGGGGTCCTCTGCCTACGGGGCCCATTACCCTGCCCCTTGGCTTGCTGACCCTGAGGGGCAGCTTGGGCAGCCTGGTACTGTGGGTACTGTTTGTAGGCAGTGCCCTTCCTCGGGTAAAAGGGCTTTTTACCCGAGCCCTTCTTCTTGTGAGAAGGGGCAGAAGTCTTCCTAGACAGCCTTGTCCTTGTGAGGTGCTCGGTCTCGAGTTGTGCGGCCTTCTCAGTCATGGGCTTGCCAAAGAGGTTCTCACCTTGGCAAGGGACATTGACCAACTTGTCCTGAACCCATGGCTTGAGGTCCGATGACTGCAGCCATGCCTGGCATCGAGCCGCGATGCCGGCTGCCGCAACACGAGCCGAAGCCTCGAAGCCATCATAGGCAGCGCGGGACATAAACTTGGAGCATTCCCGGATCCCCGAGGACAAGGACTTGAACCTCTGCAAAGGTTAACCGGAGAGACCAGCAGAGAACCCGGCCTGCTCCTTGGCCAGGTCTCACAAGTACATGCCCATGTACAGCTGGTAAGACTGGACACGGCAAGCAAGCATCAAGCCCTGGAAGCACTTTCTAACAAAACCATCGAGGTTTCGGGCCTCCCTGCCAGGGGGCACCGCGGAGTGCATCTTCTGACTTTTCAGGCGATGCATGGTCAATTCCACCACCATGGAATGGTGTGGTAGCTGCGCCTTTTGAAAGCCAGGACTCTTCCGGAGTCGATAGATCGAATCGACCTGCTTGCTTAGAACCGGTGCCGAGGTCGGTGCCTCCCACATCTGGAACAGGAGCCGTTCCAGCATCGGAGGAACTGGAACAGTAAAGGCCTCCTTCGGAGGAGAGTCGTACTGTAGGGCCTCGAGCTCCTCGGCTCGAGGCTCCTCCTCGGGGTCCGCAGGGATAGCCAACACGGTGGCCATATCCCGGACGAACTCCGAGAACCGGGTATCCTCTGGAGGGGATCTACTCCGGGATTCAGACTGCGGTGAGTCCGATGGGACGCACCGAGTCCTGAAGGTGTCGGGGGACTCCTCGTCCTCCGTCTCCCAGGCGGACTCGTCCGATGAGGAATCGGGGTCCAATCTCGCGGGGCCTGTGAGCACCCGCTCCGACGCCGAAGGCACCGGCGTCGACGCCCTTGGTCCCAAACGGGAGGTCGAGGGAGACCGCGACCGAGGTTGACCTCGAGCCTTGATGGTCTCGAGTATCGGCTCGGTCTCCGGGGTCGACTTCGATGTCGATGTCCCGGTGGTCGGGGCAGATGCACCAGACAGGCTGGCCATCAGTGCCCGCTGCTGTTCCATGAAGGCAGACAGTCTGCTCTCCAAGGCTGTCAGCCTGAGACCCAGCTCAGGAGACTCAGCAGCCCCCAACTCGGGCCCCGGCGGCGCCGGGCCCGACGTCGGCTCTCTGGGAGGAGAGTCCATGAGGACTACAGGACTTACGTGTCCAGCAGGCTCCGGCTCTACTCGAGGTACTTTGGAAGGCTTCTCCTGTTCCACGGGCTCAGGGCGATGGTCGGGGGTCTGAGACCTAGCCCTCGAGGAGCCAGGGACGTCTTCCGATGACGCCCTCGCGAGTCGCTTCTTCCTCTTTCGTTCCCAGTCAGGGGACCCCCTGTCCGAGGAGCCCCGACAGTGCTCGGGATCCGATTCCCGAGATGTCGAGGCCTCAGACGAGGTCCGGGCCCGGCCGGAGGCTGAGTCAGAAAAAAGCCTTTCCTTTTGGTGCTGACGACTTCAAAGTGCCTTGGAAGACATTTTTCCACATGGTCCACACGTCTTCGGATCGTGATCAGGACCGAGGCACCGAAGGCAGCAGTCGTGTGTGTCGGTGAGAGACATGAGCTTCTTGCACCGATCACACTTTTTAAAGCCACTGGAAGCCATCGGGGAAAAAAAGAGTCCCCGCGAGGTCAAAGGACCGGCCTTCCAGGGAAAAAGAAAAAAAGGGCGCGAACGCCAGCCACGAAGGGCAAAAACCGAACCCGGCAGGAGGGGAACCAGCGTCGAACAGGAGTAAAAAAGAGTGAAGGATCGCCAAAAAATCAAACTATTTTCCGGGAGGACTAGGACACACGTCCGGTGGGCTTCACGGAAAAAGAGAGACTGAGCAAGATGGCACCTTTAGGTGGGAAGGGAACCGCGCATGTGTGCCTGCATTCCCAAAGGCTTTCTTGGAAAGCTGGGGAAATGCTCCGCAAGGGCTTCATCGACGTCGATGTCACCCATATGTGAGGACTGACTTCCTGCTTGGTCCTGGAGAAAGGGATGTTACCCATGACTGAAGTGGTATTTAAAGGTGCAGAAGAATTGAAGGAAATACTGATACATCTGGAAGATGTATTACAACTATTAGATAAACTGAAGAGTAGCAAATCACCTGGGCCGGATGATATACATCCAAGGGTGTTGAAAGAACTGAAATATGAGATTGCAGACCTGCTATTAGTAAGCTGTGAGCTATCATTAAAATCATCTGTAATACCTGAAGATTAGAGGATGGCGAATGTGACGCCAATTTTTAAAAAGGGTTCCAGGGGTGATCCGGGACACTACAGACCAGTGAGCCTGACGTCAGTACCGGGAAAAATGGTAGAAACCATCATATAGAACAAAATTGCTGAACATGTAGATAGTCATGGCTTAATGGGAGACAGCCAACATGGCTTTAGACAAGGAAGATCTTGTCTTACTAATCTGTTATATTTTTTTGAAGGTGTGAATAAACAGGTAGACAAAGGTGAGTCAGTTGATATAGTGTATTTGGACTTTCAGAAAGCCTTTAACAAGGTCCCTCATCAGAGACTTTTGGCAAAACTAAAGAGTTATGGGATAGGAGGCAGTGTACCATTGTGGATCAGGAACTGGTTAAAAGATAAAAAGCAGAGTGTAGGGCTAAATGGCCAATTTTCCCAATGGAGAAAGGTAAATAGTGGTGTACCCCACGGATCTGTGCTGGGTCCGCTGCTTTTTGACATAATCATAAATGCCCTGAAAAAGGGAATAATGAGTGAGGTAATCAAATTTGCAGATGACACAAAACAATTTAAAGTTGTTAAAACTCAAGGGGATTGTGGAAAATTGCAAGAGGATCTTGATAAATTGGAAGACTGGGCATCAAAATGGCAGATGAAATTTAATGTGGACAAGTGTGAAGTTATGCACCTAGGGAAGAACAACCCAAACTATGGTTACATGATGCAAGGTTCCACATTAGGAACCACCACCCAGGAAAAAGATTTAGGCGTCATTGTAGATAAAATGTTAAAACCCTCGGCCCAGTGTGCAGCGGCAGCCAAGAGAGCAAATAGAATGCTAGATATCATTAGGAAAGGAATGGAAAATAAAACAAAGGATATTATAATGCCTCTATATCGTTCCATGGTGAGACCGCACCTTGAATATTGTGTGCAATTCTGGTTGGCGTATCTTATAAAGGATATAGCATTATTAGAAAAGGTTCCGAGAAGAGCCACCAAAATTGTAAAGGGGATGGAAGGATACCCCTATGAAGAAAGACTAGAAAGGTTAGGGTTCTTTAAACTGGAAAAGAGACGGCGGAGGAGAGATATCATAGAAGTCTATAAATTCATGAACGGAGTGGAATGGGTAAACGTAGATCGATAGTTTACGTTATCAGAATATAGAAAGACTAGGGGACATGCAATGAAGCTACAGGGTCAACTATTTAAGACTATAAAAGAAAATATTTTTTTCACTCAACGTGTAATCAAACTCTGGAATTTGTTACCAGAGGATGTAGTAAAGGCTGTTAGTGTAGCTGGGTTTAAAAAAGGTTTGGACAAGTTCCTGGAGGAAAGGTCCGTAAACCATTATTAAGAAGGGACTCAGGATATCAATGCTTGACCTAATACAAGCATTTTGGAACCTGTGTCTTTGGGGAAACTGCTAGGTACGTATGACCTAGATTGGCCACTGTTGGAAACAGGATATTGGGCTTGATGGACCTTGGTCTGATCCAGTATGGCATATCTTATGTTCTTATGTCCACTTTGACAGGAAGTGTCGGAGGGGACAGGATACAGCCAACCTATGGTAGAGTGTGCGTGGGTGTTGCAAGGTCCGCTACTGTGTTATTTTATTTTTTGGAGCTTGGGCCCGGCAGGAGGCTGGCAGTAAGAAGGCCCAGAAAAGTTGTCTGCCCTGGGGCCCCTGCATGCTCTCAGCACCCCTGTTGTTACACAAAAGACTTTCATTGTATTGTTTCAGTTGAACACTGGGACTTTCTGATGGCGGGGATGAGAGGGAGCAGGCCAGGATAAGAAAGAAGAATCATGTCTGCCTGTGTTGTTTGTTTATTTGAAACTAAGTTCACATCCTTCCTTAAAATGAAAAAGATTAGCCTAGTTTATCTCTTGGGGTGGGGGGTGGGGGGTCTCTGCTTTAAATTTGCATTACATCTGCTTAGCCAATGTATACATCTCAGATTTATTTGAGTTTGCTTTGGTATGGCTATTTTAAAGTATGAAATAAATTCCAGGAAGATGTCTTTCTGTTAAACTGAAGAGTAAAAACATGTTGTATATGGATTTATTCTGTTTACCTAACATGTGCAATATGTTTATTTGACATCTAACAAACTATGTAATAGTCACTTCTTTGAGCTGATATAGCGATATATGAAATGATTAATTTTTCAGCTCAATTGTAAACTAAGAGTTCTGGATGATATTCCTTAATGCTAGACCAATACTAAAATATTTACTATCTGGATGCCACAAGGTCTCAGACTTATATAAGGCTTAAATCAGCCAGACTTGCTGGATTGAAAATGCCTTCTTTTGCATCAACGACCTTAATTAATCATGCATCCACATAGTATTTCTTATTTTTTCTTATTTTTACTTTTTCTTTTTCTTTCTCTTTCTCTTTTTTCTTTTTATTTTTCTTTATTTCTTTCTAGCCGTTTCTCTCCGTTTCTTTCTAACCATAGATGACAGTCCAAATTGTATAGTTCTTTAAATACATCATCTCACAGTCATTTTCATAACTTCAACCAGCTTTGTCATCAATATGGAGAAATATGAATCATCTAATTATTCTCTAATAAAAATATTTTTCAGGAGACAATGCTTATCTATGAACTTTGTCGAAATCGGTGTCTTATAGTAGTCTGTGTAATGTTGCCATATAATAGAGGTTCCCAACGTCTAGCAAAAGCGCTTGCACGTTTCACTTTCCGTTTCCTCAGGGGAGCTGTGATACAGATCTCAAACCGCGTTCTTCAAACTGCACGGACTATGAAAGAAAATAAAATTCAAACTAGCATTTTACTTTTAGAACTCTAATAGATACGTATTCATATACTAAGAACTCACAGAAACCCAGAGTTACCTTGCTTTTCTCAGCTTACGCTTCAATCCTTCTTATGGCAACAAAAAATGCCGCGCATGCGGACTAGCATCTTCCCTCAGCTTTTATAGAGAAGGTGTATTGAAAAGGATTGCATTTAAAGGGGCCCTTGCCATTAACTTACTTGCATAGGTGCCACTCTATCTGGGCATTTAAACCTTTTGGATGAACTGTCGTTAAAAGAAATATCCAACGTTGTTCTTGGTACAAAAGTTGTTGTTCTCTTGTGCGGCCCCTGAAGCCACTATGTACTTGTTCAATAATAAAACAACGGAGATCCTGAAAATTATGGTGTAGTTGAAGGCAGTGTTCCACTATGGGGGCTTCTCTTCTTTGACACTTCAATCTGCTACGATGTTCTTGCATCCTTATTTGTAATGAACGAATGGTTTTGCCTATATATAATAATTGACAAGGGCAAAAAATCCCATAGACCACGTAGACCGATTGACAAGTTGTAGAACTTTTCATCCGATAGTCCTTTCCTCCATAACTAAAAGTAGAAAGCTCTAAAGTAACAGAACAAATACTGCAACCAGTACATTTTCGATGACCCAAGACAGCTGTAGTGTTTTCAAGGAGAGGGGATCGTAGCTCCGTCGGGCTAAGAATTTCTTTGAGATTACGATGTCTTTTCCAGACACATCGAACATGCTTATCTTCCAATCCCTGAGTGTGCCGTAATACATTAACATGGCGTCTCAAAATAGTCTGTATTTTATAGCTAAACTTTTACTTATGAGTGGGATACCATGAATATTCACTATCTAGATGTTTCAGTAACTAAAGGGGATGACTCCTGGAATACATCAGTCTTTTCTAAGCCTACTGACCGTAACTCCCTGTTACACTATTCAAGTGCCCATCCAGAAATTCTTAAAAATGGTCTTCCATTCTCACAGTTTCTCCGTTATCGCCGAAACTGTTCAGAGACATCAGGGTATAAACAACAAGCGAAGGGTTTAAAAGACAAATTTTTAGTAAGAGGTTATCCCCGTTCTGTAATATCTCAAGCATATAAAAGGGCGCTATATAATCATCGGGAGTGTTTAATCTCGGATTCACAACAACATAGACCACATGTAGATGACCAACAGATTAATTTCATAACGTCTTATTCCCCATTTAGCTATAAAATACAGACTATTTTGAGACGCCATGTAAATGTATTACGGCACACTCAGGGATTGGAAGATAAGCATGTTCGATGTGTCTGGAAAAGACATCGTAATCTCAAAGAAATTCTTAGCCCGACGGAGCTACGATCCCCTCTCCTTGAAAACACTACAGCTGTCTTGGGTCATCGAAAATGTACTGGTTGCAGTATTTGTTCTGTTACTTTAGAGCTTTCTACTTTTAGTTATGGAGGAAAGGACTATCGGATGAAAAGTTCTACAACTTGTCAATCGGTCTACGTGGTCTATGGGATTTTTTGCCCTTGTCAATTATTATATAGGCAAAACCATTCGTTCATTACAAATAAGTATGCAAGAACATCGTAGCAGATTGAAGTGTCAAAGAAGAGAAGCCCCCATAGTGGAACACTGCCTTCAACTACACCATAATTTTCAGGATCTCCGTTGTTTTATTATTGAACAAGTACATAGTGGCTTCAGGGGCCGCACAAGAGAACAACAACTTTTGTACCAAGAACAACGTTGGATATTTCTTTTATCGACAGTTCATCCAAAAGGTTTAAATGCCCAGATAGAGTGGCACCTATGCAAGTAAGTTAATGGCGAGGGCCCCTTTAAATGCAATCCTTTTCAATACACCTTCTCTATAAAAGCTGAGGGAAGATGCTAGTCCGCATGCGCGGCGTTTTTTGGTGCCATAAGAAGGATTGAAGCGTAAGCTGAGAAAAGCAAGGTAACTCTGGGTTTCTGTGAGTTCTTAGTATATGAATATGTATCTATTAGAGTTCTAAAAGTAAAATGCTAGTTTGAATTTTATTTTCTTTCATAGTCCGTGCAGTTTGAAGAATGCGGTTTGAGATCTGTATCACAGCTCCCCTGAGGAAACGGAAAGTGAAACGTGCAAACGCTTTTGCTAGACGTTGGGAACCTCTATTATATGGCAACATTACACAGACTACTATAAGACACCGATTTCGACAAAGTTCACAGATAAGCATTGTCTCCTGAAAAATATTTTTATTAGAGAATAATTAGATGATTCATATTTCTCCATATTGATGACAAAGCTGGTTGAAGTTATGAAAATGACTGTGAGATGATGTATTTAAAGAACTATACAATTTGGACTGTCATCTATGGTTAGAAAGAAACGGAGAGAAACGGCTAGAAAGAAATAAAGAAAAATAAAAATAAAAAAGAGAAAGAAAAAGTAAAAGTAAAAATAAGAAAAAATAAGAAATTCTATGTGGATTCATGATTAATTAAGGTCATTGATGCAAAAGAAGGCATTTTCAATCCAGCAAGTCTGGCTGATTTAAGCCTTATATAAGTCTGAGACCTTGTGGCATCCAGATAGTAAATATTTTAGTATTGGTCTAGCATTAAGGAATATCATCCAGAACTCTTAGTTTACAATTGAGCTGAAAAATTAATCATTTCATATATTTGACATCTAAGACTATAAGCTCCTCTTTCACTGCTTTGCTTTTACTAGAATTCTGTGTCTGTCACCTTGGCATTTGACCTACAGATGAATGAAGATTGTTTAAAAAACATAGATGGGGGCTTTTTCATTTTCCTCTCCCTCCCTACACCGCTGTCACTCATTTCAGGGACCACATAATGATTTGTGATTACGATCCAATAAACTCCATCTACAGGAATATCCCCTACGATCATTAGATATTCGCCTCATTGTGTATCTGCTTAAATGCAGTGAGAAGAGCAGAGGGATATTCATATGTAAGAAAAAAACATCAGAGTATAAAGGTTAGGGATTAACACCATATGAGAATACGTAATGGAGCAGGTGATTTTAAAGGAAACTTGAATGTATAGAACAGCGTTTTACATACTCAAGTGGGCTCTTTTAAAACTACACAAGGTGCAAAGAAGTTGCACAGATATAAAGAGCTTGATTTAATTAAAGGACACTCATGTGAGAAGTGCCAAAAGGCAACTGCAATGCATGTCTTCATGTCAATGCTGACTCCTGGCGACCCAGAAGCTCCTGGATTTTCATGGCAGTAGATTGCCAGACCTTTCTTCCGAGGCAATGAGGAGTTAAGTGACTTGCCCAAGGCCACAGGGAGTGCTAGTGGGAATCCAACCCTGGTTACCAAGTCAATGCTCTAACCATTAGGCTGCTCCACCACTTCTAAAAGGTGCCTATTTTATAAAGGAAACTTAAGTGCCTATGTGCCTTTATTTTATTTATTTATGTAACTGTTTTTAATATACCGTTTTTCTACCAGCCAAAACGGTTTACATTGAACAATTAATAACATAGTGATACAGAAAACTTAATAAAGTGGAACAGCATATAACATCATATAACAAGGGGAGGGGTAAAACAGGAACAATATAACTTTAGAGCCTATGTTACAGTAATGCTGTGAACCAATAGGGGTTCAAAAATCCTGTGAACAGGCATGCAGTAAGGTAGGTTTATGATGTAGTGGTGCTTTTACAGATGGAGTTGCGATGAACTGAAAATGAGGTGGATCTATTAGTGAGGGGGTGAAGTACCATAGTGCTCTTCAAAGAGGTGTGTCTTGAGATGCTTTTTGAATACTTTGTGAGACTGAATGCTTCGTAAGGTAGGAGTAAGTTGGTTCCAAAGGGTGGGAGCAAAGAATTTGAAGGCTCTTGTGGAGGTGCCTTGTGAGCTTTTGTGTATCTGAGGCGGTGGGAGAAGAAGATTGAGCGTACTCTGTCTACGCAGTCTGCTGGTGATTGGACATCTAATGTTCAGAGGAAGAGTTGGTGAGTACTTTATGGGTAATAGCGAGGACCTTGAATTTGATTCTGGATGTGATAGGGAGCCAGTGGAGGGATTTCAGTATGGGAGTGATATGGGAGTGTCTGGAGAATCTAGCTATGGTGAGTGCTGCTATGTTTTGGGCAAGCTGTAGAGAGGCGATGATGGCTTTAGGAAGTCCTTGAAAGATGGAATTACAGTAGTCGAGCAAGGGTGTGATGGAGACCTTGCAGACTGCTCAGAAGCTGTCAGGTGAGAGGAGGGGATGACTTCAGAACAATCTTTCAAGCCCTAGTAATCCCGCATTTTGATTATGCTAACGCCATACTATACGGACTCCCAAAGAACATGCTGAATCCACTGCAGCTTGCAATGAATGCAGCCGCCAGAATCTTGCATGGAGCCTCCAGGAGAGAACACATAATGCCAATCTTGAAGCACCTGCACTGGCTGCTGGTCCACTGCAGACTTTCCTTTAAAGTGCTATTGATGACCTTCAAAGCCATAAATAAGTGTTCCTCTACCTCCCTCACGGACCTCATCCAGCCCACCCCCCTCAACAGAGCTAGGAGGTCAGCTGCCGTTAATACACTGATACTCCCAAAGGCGATCACAAAATTCTCACAGTGAACAAGAAAAAGAGCCTTCACACTATACGCACCCACGTGCTTGAATACTCTTCCACCCACCATTCGAGTCATCACCAACCTCACCCGGTTTAGAAAAGCGCTGAAGCACCATCTCTTCATCCAGCACTATACTGATTCATATGACATCTCCCAACCAGGTGCACCCAGGAAGCAGACCACCACCTCCATCGCAGCCACCCTGCAGGATTGCAACTCCACTCACTAGATCACGAGACAATCTGCAGATGGAATTGTGCACATGCTTTGACTAGTCAATCTGTATATAGTTAATAAATCTGTAAATAGCTGCGAGCTGACCACGTCACCTGTGACAGCTAGCTTGCCTGTACATAGTTACCCTATCAGTCCTGTTTAGAAACCCCTGTTCATTGTAAGTCCAGTTGTGGGCCCTGCCTGTGCTGCACGAGTTGTTAAATGTAAACCGCGCTGATTCTAAAGAGTGCGGTATAAAAAAGACATTAAATAAATAAATAAAGTTGCAGATAGCTCGGAGTTTGAAGTAAATGTTCTTGGTGGTATTCATTATGTGTGGTTGTAAATTGAGATGGTTATCCAGGATGACTCTAAGGTACTTGACTTGAAACTTTGCTTATACAGTCAAACCTCGGTTTTCATGATTAATCCATTCGAAAAAGTCTGACTAAAACCGAAACGTATGAAAACTGAAGCAATATTTCCCATAAGAAATAATGTAAATCCAATTAATCCGTTCCAGACACCCAAAAATATTCACAAAAAATACATTTTATAGAGAATAACTATATTTTTACATACAGAAAACAATGAGAAATAAATATAAATGACTAATGAAATGGATAAATGAACATTTAACATCACTGAAAGCAAGCTAAGTACAGTACTGTACAGTACAGTATGTTAACATCTGGCCTTAGCCACCCCTGACAAGCTGCTGTGCCCAGCTCTCTTCGGAATCACATTGAATTCAGTCCATTAAAATACCTTTACATTATCTGCTCAATGCTTCAGAATGGCAGAAAATCTTAATGATATAGCTTCAGACGTACCCTGCAAGAGAAAGAACTGCCTCCCACATTCATGCAACATCTCCTGCTTACGTTGACAGCTTTTCTTCCCTGCTACCGGGACAAAATCTCAGTCAAAAGACGTTGAAAACCGAAGCAATGCATGAAAACCGGGACAAAATCTCAGTCAGAAAAGACGTTGAAAACCGAAGCGTATGAAAACCGGGGCAAATGAAAACCGAGGTTTGACTGTATTTCGATGTCCTCAATTTTGATGACGGGAGGTAGTTTGAAGTTAGGGTCTTTATAAAACAGGTTTCCGAATCCAGCCCCAGTAGCCCTAAAGTGCCAACGCACAATTTTACTCCTGCTTCAAAAAAGGTGTAAATGTATGTCGCTACTCTAAGCATGTTCATTTTACAAAATACATATGTACATCGCGACCCTGCCTCCATGTTGCCCAAATTATGCCCCTGGGAATGCCTATGTGCATACACTTTCCACCTACATACTTTTTACGTGTCTATGCGATTATACAATTTGAAAAAAAAAAAAAGCTTTTCTGTGTGTAAAACAGGCTTTACATGTACAAAAATGACTCCTCTAGCACCTATCTTTACATGAAATACAGAAAGGCATTTCCAAGTATGGAGGTTATTTTAGAAGCCCTATTCATGGTTGAATGTGGATCTTCCTCCTTCCCCTCCCCACCCTACGATTTCTGTAATGCCTCGGACATCTGGGGCTGCATCACAATTTATACCTTCTCCAGGCATGGAAAGTGCCTGGAAAAGTGCTTGTTTTGCCAAGTGCCTAAATTTATGTTCAAAGGTTCACTGAACTCCGAAGTTCAGGGTTTAACAAGTGAGTGGTAACAGAGTTGGATTTAGAGAGGGAAAAAAGTTAGGAGCTCAACTGACCTAAAGACTTAATTATTTACTCGGAACTTCAACAGTTTTTAGGTACGCCGACCCTGCTTTTCTGGGACTCCTCCCTTTCATACCCTCCCCTTATGTTTTTCCCATGCTGAGAGAGTTTGCTCCTCTCTTGTATAAATTGGCATTATAATGTTGTGCAATTGCTCTCCCTCCAATTGTTTCTCCATTTATTTCCTTAGCTTGTCTTGTCTTTTAGTTTTACTTTTATGTTATCATGACAATAGGCATTTTATTGTACAGCTCCTTGAAGTTCTTGACAAACAGCGGTATAACAAAGCTGTGCAAATACATAAATAGCACTGATTATCAGCTCTAGGCACCTAAATCTAGGCAACTGGGGACCAATAGTAAAAGAAATAACTGAGCATCTAAACGTTGAATGCCTAAATATGTACCCTATTTTAAGTCAAACATAGGAATGTAGGGCCCATTATTGAAAGGCATCTACATGGTTTACCGACCTGTAAAACCATGTAAATGCCCCTAAGTGGGATATCGTAGCTGCTAGCTCTATATGCCCCGATGCTCACCACTTAGCATTATGGCATGTCGGTGGCATTATGGGGCAGAGCAGAGATGGAGATGATCAGTTGCAATATTGAGCTGCTGCCCCAGTTTGCGATATGCGGTGAAAGCCAAGTGCAGGAAGCCCAAGCCTAACTTTCATTGCGTATTGCTAACTGGGCAGTGGCTCAATATTGCCGCTATCCAGTTAGCAATTGGGCTAAGCAGTGATCCCAGCTATCCAAAGCCAGGGCCGGATATGACTCCAGTAATGAATATCTGGGTTTGATGTTCAGCGCCGGCGGCTAGCCACATTAGCAGCACTAGCCGCTGACGCTGAATATCAGGCCCATCATTTTTCTGCTGAAAATTCACCTAAACTTAGGAGCTTATTTCAAAGCAAATGAATGTCAGGACTTAATTTAGGTGATTTTTTTGCAAAAGATTAGAGGCCCTTTTATTAGGCACCAGTAAACAGTTAATGTGCGTTATAGCATATGGTAACTGGTCACAGTGAATGGTAAAGCGCAGGCATATCAGCTGACCATCAAAGCACAAGTTAAATAGCATTCATGCTAATGTGGAGAGTGGGAGCCCGATCCCATTAGGGTTACATCTGGGCTGTCTGGACGACCCCGAGCAGAATGGGCCCATTAGGACCCGAATCTGCACCGCAGGAGCCAGACACTCCCATGGGTTCAGGATCGAAACTTGAGACAGCCCAGCATGCCCCTGCATACATGCGGGGATGTCCTCCCCTCATGCCTCTCTGGTCCCTGCAGCACCAACTTCCTGTTACCCTGCTGCCTGACACCGGGCTGAGCAGAGGGGACCAAGATCAGGCGGCGGGGTCCTACCTGACTCCTGTCCCAGCCCTGTATGCTGTTCCTGGGCCCGACTGCCATCCTTTTCACCGCTTATTCTATCTCCACAGTGGAATAAGAGGCACATCCAGTTCGCCCCTGCAGGACGTACAAGATCGTGACCTGAATCAGCCCTGTACCTCCTGTCACCTCGCCCGCCTCCGTTCTGCCCACTCCATGCTGCCTTCTGCCCCCCCACCCCCACCAGCTCTGCCCGTACTGCAGATCTGGCCTGCAGGTGGGAGGGATGCAAAATCAGGACAGGATGGCTAGAGGGGCAGCACGTCCCCGCTATTTTTTTAGCCCCTCTTGCTTTACTTATCCAGCAGCACGGTATCTCTGCGTACTATTACGCAGATGATATCCTCCTCCTTTATCACACCTGTCCCCTCACGCCTGATATTGGCCCCCTTAATGTCTGTCTTTCCGCTGTTTCTTCCTGGTTTTCTGCGAACGTTTTGCATGTTAATCTATCTAAGACTTCTGCTATTTGGTTTACCGCTGGTGCTCCCATTCCCACCCTCACCCCATCTCTTTCTGCTGGGCCTATCCCTCTCGTCACATCTATGCGCTATCTTGGTGTCACCCTGGATTCGGCTTTAACTTTCAAGGATCATGTCTCTTCCGTTGTTCAGCGCTCTTTCCACACACTTCGGCAACTTAAGTGCTATTCGGCCTTTTCTTTCCCTCCCTTCTATGACCACGCTCCTTCTTTCCCTCGTAGTTTCTCGCCTAGACTATTGCAATGCTTCCTTGGCCGGTCTCCCTCTTTCTCAGCTTCACCGTCTTCAATTAGTTCATCACACCGCTGCTCGTCTTCTCACTAATTCTTCCCGCTCGGCTCATATCAGTAAGAAAAAATTCTGGAGGTTTAGCAGCGACATTCATCACTTGTTAAAGCCTGAATCCTTAATTCTACGGAGGATCAACAGTTAACTATTATGGCTTCTCTTGCCTACTATCCTGAGACTCTCTTCTTTACCCAACCATACCCTTTCCACATAGGTACTCGATACTCATACCCCCTTTATATTTGGTTACCAACAATTATTCCAGCATACTATATGCTTCTAAACTCCTCACTGAGCTCACAAATAATATCCAGATATAGTCTCAACGATTTTAAACACCTCAATCATACAAATTCATTGACACACCTCAAGAAGCCTTACTCTCCAAATACAGCCTCCATAGAACTCATGAACACAAGATCAATAAGAAACAAAATTCACACAATCAGAGACCATATCAACTACCAACACCCAGATATCTTATGCATCACAGAATCTTGGCTAACTCCCACTGACAACGTCCTCCTCAACCAACTGGTCCCCCCCACGTACTCCGCCTTTAACAACCCGCGCACTCAGAAAAGAGGAGGTGGAGTTCTTATCATCGCAAAAGACTCTCTACAGCTACAAACTATCACTTCTAACAGCTCTGACCAATGCAGCTCTATTACAGTGGGAAACAAACATTTAGCCATCTGCCTTATCTACAGAGCCCCCCACGCCCCAGCAGAAGAACTAACCACCATTCTAGAAACCGTCTGCGCATTCAATACGAACCATAAACCCTTGATTCTACTAGGTAAGAACATATAAGAACATAAGATATGCCATACTGGGTCAGACCAAGGTCCATCAAGCCCAGTATTCTGTTTCCAACAGTGGCCAATCTAGGTCATATGTACCTAGCAGTTTCCCCAAGGGACACAGGTTCCACAATGCTTGTATTGGTTCAAGCATTGATATCCTGGGTCCCTTCTTAATAATGGCTTATGGACCTTTCCTCCAGGAACTTGTCCAAACCTTTTTTAAACCCAGCTACACTAACAGCCTTTACTACATCCTCCAGTAACAAATTCCAGAGTTTGATTACACGTTGAGTGAAAAAATATTTTCTTTTATTAGTCTTAAATAGTTTACCCTGTAGCTTCATTGCATGTCCCCTAGTCTTTCTATATTCTGATAAGGTAAACAATCGATCTACGTTTACCCGTTCCACTCCGCTCATTAATTTATAGACTTCTATCATATCTCCCCTCAGCCGTCTCTTTTCCAGGTTAAAGAGCCCTAACCTTTTTAGCCTTTCTTCATAGGAGTATCCTTCCATCCCCTTTACCATTTTGGTGGCTCTTCTCTGAACCTTTTCTAATAACTCTATATCCTTTTTAAGATACGGCGACCAGAATTGCACACAATATTCAAGGTGCGGTCTCACCATGGAACGATATAGAGGCATTATAATATCCTTTGTTTTATTTTCCATTCCTTTCCTTATCATACCTAGCATTCTATTTGCTCTCTTGGCTGCCGCTGCACACTGGGCTGAGGGTTTTAACATGGTATCCACAATGACGCCTAAATCTTTTTCCTGGGTGGTGGTTCCTAATGTGGAACCTTGCATCGTGTAACCATAGTTTGGGTTGTCCTTCCCTAGGTGCATAACCTTGCACTTGTCCACATTAAATTTCATCTGCCATTTTGATGCCCAGTCTTCCAATTTATCAAGATCCTCTTGCAATTTTCCACAATCCTCTTGGGTTTTAACAACTTTAAATAGTTTTGTGTCATCTGCAAATTTGATAACCTCACTCATTATTCCACTTTCCAGGTCATTTATGAATATGTCAAAAAGCAGCGGACCCAGCACAGATCCCTGGGGTACACCACTATTCACCTTTCTCCATTGGGAAAATTGTCCATTTAGCCCAACCCTCTGCTTTCTATCTTTTAACCAGTTCCTGATCCACAATAGTACACTGCCTCCTATCCCATGACTCTTTAGTTTTGCCAAAAGTCTCTCATGAGGGACCTTGTCAAAGGCTTTCTGAAAGTCCAGATACACAATATCAACCGACTCACCTTTGTCCACCTGATTATTCACTCCTTCAAAAAAACATAACAGATAAGTAAGACAAGATCTTCCTTGTCTAAAGCCATGTTGGCTGTCTCTCATTAGTTCATGACTATCTACATGCTGAGTAATTTTATTCTTTATGATGGTTTCTATCATTTTTCCCGGTATTGACGTCAGGCTCACCGGTCTGTAGTTTCCCGGATCACCCCTGGAACCCTTTTTAAAAATTGGTGTTACATTGGCGATCCTCCAATCTTCAGGTATTAGAGATGATTTTAATGATAGTTCACAGATTACTAATAGCAGGTCTGCAATCTCATATTTCAGTTCTTTCAATACCCTTGGATGTATACCATCCGGCCCAGGTGATTTGCTACTCTTCAGCTTATCTAATAGTTGTAATACATCTTCTCGATGTATCGATATTTCCTTCAATTCTTCTGCACCTTTAAATACCACTTCAGTCATGGGTAACATCCCTACATCTTCCTCAGTAAAGACTGAAGCAAAGAATTCGTTCAGTCTCTCCGCTATCGCCTTGTTGCCTCTTAGTGCTCCTTTAACCCCTTTATCATCTAATGGACCAACTGACTCTCTCACAGGTTTTTTGCTACGAATGTACTTGAAAAGGTCTTTACTTCGCGTTTTTGCTTCTGCAGCAAGCTTCTTCTCAAATTCTCCCTTTGCCTGCCTTATCAATGCCTTGCATTTGACTTGCCAGTGCTTGTGCTGTTTCCAGGTTTCGTCGTTTGGCTCTTTTTTCCATTTCCTGAAAGATGCTTTTTTGGCAACAACAGCCTCTCTGACCTCAACTTTAAACCATGCTGGCAGTTTTTTGGACTTCTTTCCACTTTTCTTAAAGCGTGGAATACAGCTGGTCTGGGCTTCCAAGATAGTATTTTTCAACAACAGCCAAGCCTGATGTACGTCTTTAACCTTTGCAACTGCTCCTTTTAGTTTTTTCTTGACTGTTTTCCTCATTTTATCATAGTCTCCCTTTCGAAAGTTAAAAGGTAGTACTGTGGATTTCCTTACTATCCCTCCTCCACTAATTAAATCAAAGGCGATCATGCTATGATCACTATTGCCAAGTGGCCCCAACAACCTTATCTCTTGCACTATATCTGGTGTTCCACTAACGATTAGGTCTAATATGGCTTCCCCTCTGGTCGGTTCATGAACCAGCTGCTCCAAGAAGCATTCATTTATTTCATCTAGGAACTTTATCTCCCTAGCATGTCCTGACGTGACACTGACCCAGTTGATACCGGGGTAGTTGAAATCACCCATTATTATTACTGTGCTGTAACGTTTGTTAGCTTCCTTGATTTCTTTGAGCATTTCATCATCCATTTGGTCATTCTGGCCAGGCGCTCGATAGTACACCCCCACTGCCATTGCCTTCCCCCTTTTACATGGAATTTCAATCCATATAGATTCTACAGCAGATTTTGTTTCCTGCAAAACTTTAATCCTTTCTGACTCAATGCCCTCTCTAACATAGAGAGCAACCCCTCCGCCAATTTGATCAGCTCTATCATTATGATATACAGTCAAACCTCGGTTTTCATTTGCCCCGGTTTTCATATGCTTCGGTTTTCAACGTCTTTTTCTGACTGAGATTTTGTCCCGGTTTTCATGCATTGCTTCGGTTTTCAACGTCTTTTGACTGAGATTTTGTCCCGGTAGCAGGGAAGAAAAGCTGTCAACGTAAGCAGGAGATGTTGCATGAATGTGGGAGGCAGTTCTTTCTCTTGCAGGGTACGTCTGAAGCTATATCATTAATATTTTCTGCCATTCTGAAGCATTGAGCAGATAATGTAAAGGTATTTTAATGGACTGAATTCAATGTGATTCCGAAGAGAGCTGGGCACAGCAGCTTGTCAGGGGTGGCTAAGGCCAGATGTTAACATACTGTACTGTACAGTACTGTACTTAGCTTGCTTTCAGTGATGTTAAATGTTCATTTATCCATTTCATTAGTCATTTATATTTATTTCTCATTGTTTTCTGTATGTAAAAATATAGTTATTCTCTATAAAATGTATTTTTTGTGAATATTTTTGGGTGTCTGGAACGGATTAATTGGATTTACATTATTTCTTATGGGAAATATTGCTTCAGTTTTCATACGTTTCGGTTTTAGTCAGACTTTTTCGAACGGATTAATCATGAAAACCGAGGTTTGACTGTAGTTTGTACCCGGGTATCACAGTGTCCCACTGGTTGTCGTCCTTCCACCATGTCTCTGATATTCCAATCATATCTAACCTTTCATTTAGTGCTATATATTCTAACTCTCCCATCTTATTTTTTAGACTTCTAGCATTTGCATACAAGCATTTTAGAGAATGTATTTTATCCATAATAATTTGTCTGTTAGACATGAGTAATTTGGGATCTTTAAGCTCTGCTGCTCCATACTTGAGGGCATTTGGGCTACTTTACTCTTTTGTGGAACCTCTCTGCTTTTGGTAGTATCCTTCAAAGATACATTCTTCCGAACCATCTGCTCTTGGGCGACTGTCGGCTTTCCCCTAATATCTAGTTTAAAAGCTGCTCTATCTCCTTTTTAAAGGTTAATGCCAGCAGCCTGGTTCCATCCCGGTTAAGGTGAAGCCCATCCCTTCGGAAGAGCCCCTCCTTTCCCCAGAATGTTCCCCAGTTCCTAACAAATCCAAACCCATCATCTCTGCACCATTGTCTCATCCACGCATTGAGACTCCGGAGCTCTGTCTGCCTTTTGGGTCCTGCGCGTGGAACAGGAAGCATTTCGGAGAATGCTACCCTGGAAGTTCTGGATTTCAACTTCCTACCTAAAAGCCTAAATTTAGCGTCCAGAACCTCCCTACCACATTTTCCTATGTCATTGGTACCAACATGTACCAAGACAGCAGACTCCTCCCCAGCACTATCTAAGACCTTATCTAAGTGGCGCGTGAGGTCTGCTACCTTCGCACCAGGCAGGCATGTTACCAGGCGATCCTCACGTCCACCAGCCACCCAGCTATCTACATGCCTAATGATCGAATCACCAACTATAACGGCTGTCCTAACCCTTCCCTCATGGGCACATGGCCCTGGAGAAACTTCCTCGGTGCGAGAGGGTTTTACATCACCTGGAGGACAGGTCCTAGTTACAGGATCACTTCCTGCCACACCAGGGTGATGCTCTCCTGTCACGTGACCTCTCTCCTCCATGGCAACAGGGATGCTGCCAGACTGGAGGTGGGACTTCAGGACTATATCCCTGTAGGTCTCGTCTATGTACCTCTCTGTCTGTCTTATGCTTTCCAAGTCTGCTACTTTAGCCTCTAGAGAACGGACTCGTTCCCTGAGAGCAAAGAGCTCCTTGCACCTAGTGCACACGTAAGACCTCTCACCAACTGGGAGAAAATCATACATGTGACACTCAATGCAAAAGACTGGAAAGCCCCCATCCCGCTGCTGGACTGCTGTCTGCATCTTAGTTTTAAGTTTGTGTTTAGATCTAAGTTCTTTACTTACTAAGGGTTGCTATGGATATTTATACTAATAAAACTGAACCTAATACGTGTAATATACCTTGTTCACCTGAAGCTTAACTAATCTCAGGTCCTTAGTGTATGACTGATTTGGGTAATGAGCTTCACCTGAGAGCACCTCCTGTCTTTTAAGATGTGTAAGTACCTATAAAGCTACGATTATCCCAGGGGTGGGTGGGTGTGGGGAGGGTGGGAGGGAATTAACACTTATTAAAAGAGGGCTGCTACACAGTACCCTGTCTTGTGCTGCTGAGGTAAGCTATATTCTGATTTGATTTAAATTATAGCTCTTAGCTGCTGCTAGGCTCTAACTTCTTATGAAATTTAAAGTACAAGCTCTCTGCTGGGTTCTAAATTTAACCAGAAAGCTCTTTTCTGTGTTGTAAATTTAAGCTAAAAGAACCTTGCTGATGCTAGGCCCTGAGTGACTATTAAATGTAAACTACAAGCTCTCTGCTGGGTTCCAAATGTAACCAGAAAGCTCTCTTCTGTGTTTTAAATTTAAACTAAAAGTACTTTGCTGTTACTAGGCCCTGAGTGACTATTAAATTTAAAGTACAAGCTCTCTGATGGGTATGAAATGCAACCAGAGAGTTCTCCTCTGTGTTTTAAATGTAAACTTAAACTGCTGCTACTAGGCCCTGACTGATTTAACAAAAATAGTGGATCACAGATTAATTAGCTTTAATACAAAGAATTCCTTTTAGAAAATTACCAGAAGTAAATACTCACAGTTGCAGATCTCCCTCCAGAAGCAACAGTCCCCCTTACCAGTCTTTCAAGACTTTAACCTCAACTCCTCCAACAATATAGACAAGGAAACCTTCCTGCAAGCAATGGACTCTTTACTATACACCCAATTAATAAACACTCCTATGCACAGATACGGATCCATGCCAGATCTCATCTTTGCCCCAAACCACATTATAGACAAGGGCAACATCTCTTTACCCGTAGTCACACCGGTTCCTTGGTCAGACCACCATAGAATCAAAGTGGTTTTCACTAACAAAATGGACAAGCTTGATAAGACAAAAACCGCTCCGTTTGGTCCAAGAAGGTTTAAAGCTTTCAATAAAGAACAATTTCTACAAGACACACTACCTCATCTTAACACAGACGATCTCGATCTGAATGAACAAGTGGACAATTGGTATAACACCATCAGCACAGCAGCCAAAACTAAAACAGGCTCAAAGGCGATCAACAAGAGACATCACGCACCATGGTACTCCAAAAGCATACGCAACGCTAAAAGGGAATTAAGGAAACTTGAACGCCACTGGAGATGATTCAAATCTCAGACCTCACAGAACTTATACTTAACACAGCAAAAGAATTATAATGTTCTTATCAATAAAACAAAAAGAGAACACCACACAAACACTATCCAGAAAGCCTATAACAAACCTAGGGAACTTTTTGAAATAGTAAAAAATCTAACCAATGTACCAAGCTCTGATAAAGATATACGGATCAACCCACAAACATATGCAGATTATCTTCAAGAGAAAATAGGCCAAACTCTGCCACTAAAGCACTCAGTAACCAGCAGCCATATCTTACCTGGTACAACTTGGGACAAGTTCCACACTCCTTCAACTATGCAATTATCAGACATTATTGCCGCACTCAATACAAGCACTGCACCCACGGATCCTTGCCCTGTCCCTTGGATCAAAGCAACCAAGCAAAACTTCCTCAGTTATATTCACCACCTCGTAACCAACTCCCTAACTCAAGGAATCATGCCAAAACAGCTAAAACTAGCCACAATAAGGCCTATCCCCAAGAAAACCAACCTAGAAAAGAGCAATCCAGCAGCATATAGGCCAATCTCCAGCATACCACTCCTAGCCAAAATCATAGAAAAGGCAGTACAACTACAACTCCAGGACCACATTGATGAGCATGCTCCACTTGATTTACATCAACATGGATTCCGCCCCAACCATGGAGTTGAAACACTGCTGCTTTATCTATTTAATGACATCATCCAGACCATAGACAATTACAATCGAGGAACTCTAATGATCTTCATAGATATTTCAGCGGCCTTCGATACAGTGGACCACAGAATCCTCTTAACCAGATTACAGAGCATTGGATTAACTGGCACCGTCCTAAGCTGGTTCAAGTCATACCTAACTGACAGGCAGTTCCAGGTTAAAATAGGAACCAACACGTCACATCCCACGATGATCAAACAAGGTGTACCGCAAGGATCTGCACTCTCCTCACTGCTATTTAACTTATTTATACAACCGATATGTCACATCATGGTAAATCATCAAGTAGATTATACAATTTATGTGGATGACATCATGATTTACACTCCAATCGATATTAACAGCCCTGACTACAACAGAATTACGAACTGCCTTACCAGCATGTCCACATGGCTAACGAACAACAACCTTGCAATAAACTTTAACAAGACTGAAGCACTTATTGTCACCAGAAACACCGGCTTTAGTCCCCCACCATACATTACATGCAACAACACAACGATTCCAATTAAGGACGAAGTTAAATACCTCGGAGTAACCCTAGATAAAGGACTCAACCTACGGTCTCACATAAGAAAAACGGTTAAAAATGCATATTACAGAATGAAAATAATCAGACGCCTCAAGCCTCTTCTCTCATATGAACACTTCCGCTCAGTTTGCCAAGCGCTGATTACTCCCATACTAGATTTTTGTAACCCAATCTACAACGGTCTATCAAAACATTCTCTCAAACCGCTGCAAATGGCTCAGAATACAGCAGCCAGAATAATCAACGGCTCCGCAAATCATGACCACATTACCCCCATCCTCAAAGAACTCCACTGGCTCCCAATAACCCACCGCATCAAATATAAGTTAATCATAAATATTTTTAAAATGAGACACAAGAGATCTGCAATCAGCCTCCACGCCCTCTTACTACCAAATACCAGCAACAGACCAAGGAGGCAATCCACTTCAAACACCCTCAGCACCCCAAGAAACTATGCAAAATCTTGTAATTGTACCACACAAAGAGCAATTTCATTAGCTGCCCCTTTAATATGGAACTCTCTCCCTCCTGACTTACGATCAATTGACGATTTAAAGGACTTTCGTAAACAATTAAAGACTGTACTCTTCTTTGAACACTATGGATCAAACAATTAACTAGATTACATCTTTTGTAGCTGTTATATAAAATGATTCTCTATATTAGTTAACCCATGTTATTTATCCTACCTTACTGCTTTGATGTTTTGTCTATACAGTGTATGTTTCCCTTACTTTTAACCTTTGTATTTCTTGTAACCGCTTTGATTGAAGGAAAAGGCGGTATAAAAAACTTGTTAAATAAATAAATATCACTCCCCTTCTTACTCAATTACACTGGTTGCCTATCCCTTTTCGTATTCAATATAAGATTCTGATCTTTGTTCACAAGGCTTTGCACACCGGTGTCCCTCTTTATCTTTCGGATCTGGTTCATTTTCACTGTCCCTCTAGAGTTCTTCGGTCAATTCATGCTAATCGTCTTTTTCTCCCACCCCCTTCTAGGGCTCGCCTTGAATCTACACGTTCTTCCGCTTTCTTTTTTCTTGGCCCCCGTCTTTGGAACTCCCTTCCCTCAGCCTTACGTCTAGATTCCTCCTTCCGCTCCTTTAAAGCTTCACTTAAGACTCACCTTTTTTGCACGGCTTTTGACCTTCCTTTCCCTCTTTCCTCTACTGTTGGCAGCTGACTGTTCCTCCCCAACCCGTTTGTACTTTTCTTTTAACTTTTCTTTTTATTTCTCTCTTCCTTGCTATCCTTTTCTGTAAATGAATTGGCGTTCCTTTCTATTTCTGACAGTAGTCTCCTTTATTTTTTATTGTACACCGCTGTATGCCTTTAGGTTCAGGCGGTATAATAAGTTTTAATAAAGATAAAGATAAAGATAGGTGCCTTGCAGAATTGGGCCCTGGATGGGTTATGGACAGAATGTAGGTGTAGAGAGCAAATTAGTATGTGATCATTGTTAATGTGGCATTTAGCATGGGAGCACCTAATAATATTTATACAGGCATCATGAAATGCACCCACATTAATTGCATATGTGTTAACTGCTGAGAACTTGCTGATCATGTCCCTGATAGTTCATGCAGACGTTTGCTCTTAATGTGTTTTACAAACACACGTTAAATGCACAGTCTTAACTAGGATTTAGTAAAAGGACCTCTGAGGCTCTTAGGTTTGAAAATAGGGGATAAATTTAGGCACATAACTTACGCGTCTAAATTAGGTTCTCAGCTTTTTTGAAAATCTAAAAAGACAACTAAGAATGGACGAAAGGAAATGGAGGCAAAACAAATCACCAACAACTCATGAGAAATACTTAAATACCCTTCATACATATAAAGTAACAATAGACAATTCTAAAAGAAACTACTACTCTAACTTACTCAACAATTCAATTAACCGACCAAGAGAATTATTCTGTATAATTCAGAAACTAACAAACAAAACGTACAATTCAGATGAAATATCCATAGATATAACCCCACAAGACTTAGCTCAATACTATATTAATAAAACAAAAATACAAACAAATAACCCCCCAACAACACACACCGATATGAAGCAAACAACCCCCGATAACTGGTCCAACTTCAGCCTGATCTCAAAGACCACACTTAAAACAACCATATCTAACATAAATACAACTACCTCATATCTTGACCCATGCCCAGTTTACTGGATAAAAAAGACACTCTCAATACTCTCTCCCTTCATCCTCCCTATGGTTAACATATCCCTAGACGAAGGATATTTACCACCATCCCTCAAACATGTCCAAATAAGACCAATACTTAAAAATAAAACACTAGACAAATTATCCCCAAAATCATACAGACCCATATCGAGCATTCCCTTCATGGCCAAACTTATTGAAAAAATAGTTCAAACACAACTACAGGAATACATTGATACATTGAACCTCCTTGACGAACACCAATATGGCTTCAGACCTTTCCATGGAGTTGAAACACTGCTAACAGTCCTTTATGACACCTTACTAAGAGGAATCGATGACACAAAACAAGCCTTCATCCTAGTATTCCTCGACATCTCTGCCGCATTTGACAGTGTAAACCACATAACAATGCTTAACAGACTTCAACAAATAGGAATCACATCAACTGTCCATAACTGGTTCAAATCCTACCTATCAAACAGAACCCAAACAGTAAGAATTCTTAACCAGACATCTAACACATTCAACCAAACACAAGGCCTCCCACAGGGATCTGCACTATCAGCACTTTTGTTTAACATTTACCTACAGCCAATCAGCAATATCTTTAAACGTCATAGCGTTCATTATCATATCTACGCTGACGATATAATGTTCTACATACCATTTAAAATCCCACACCCTCCACTACAACAGATAACAGAGTGCTTTAAAGAACTAACAATATGGCTCAATGAACAGAACTTACACATTAACTTCTCAAAAACTGACGTTCTATATATTACTAAAAACCAAACATACACACCCCCAAGCACCATCACACTTGATAACCATGAGATCAACATAAAAAAGGAAATAAAATACCTGGGTGTGATACTTGACAATAAACTTAACATGGATTCTCACATAAAATATCTAACAAAAAACATACACTACAAACTTAAGACCTTGAAACAACTAAGACCATTAATCCACTTACAAGACTTCATAACCATAATACAAGCCATCATCACCCCACACTTTGATTTTGCAAATTTAATCCTTAATGGCATCACAAAGCAAAATATTAAAAAATTACAACTAACTCAGAACATTGCAGCAAGGATAATAATGAATATAAGCTCAATTGAACATATCACACCGACATTAGCTGAACTCCATTGGCTACCTATCCACAGCAGAATAAAATATAAGATATTACTTACAACATTTAAACTAATAAATAACTTAGCGCCAACTATACTCAATACACTCATCAAGATAGAAATAGATAAAAGATCACAAAGAAGTAGAAACACTAACACAATAGCAGTACCAAAAGACTACACAAAAGCAAAAAAACAAACCAACATGAGAGCATTCTCACACTCAGCTCCTACCCTCTGGAATAACCTTCCTGACAACATTCGCTCAATATCAGACATAAAGGAATTTAGAAAAAAACTGAAAACCCATTTATTCTCTTTACATTACAACCAAGGATCAGAGACTGGTCAGACGACACAAAGAGACGCAGGTTAACTACTACAATTCAAACAACATATATCCACGTGTCTGAAGCTTATATAAAGTATACAACCATACGTGACATATGATACAATTTGTATATATTTACTATGTATATATGTTATAATAGTTTAATAATTTACTGTTTAAACTTTATACTGTTATCTGTACCTAGTTCATCTGTTCTATGTAAAATGACTTGGTATGATACTATCCATACCATATAAAATACTGTTCATTGTAAACCGCACTTGATACTTGTGAAAGAGCGGTATAGAAATAATTGTTAAATAAAATAAAATAAATAAATAAATATTTGCCCATAAACCTTATTATGAACAAAGCAGAAAACTGTTTTTAATGTATATTATGATTAAACAATATCCTTCACCCGCATGAATGTTTAATGCTGTATGATCACACATTTATTTCACTTTTTCTTGTTATCTAACAGGCCTACTATATTCAAAGAACTTATGCCATTAGCAGTGGTCATTATGGGAGTCATTTTTGAAGCCCTATTCATGGTTTGAGCATCTAAAATGGGCATAGAGACATCCAAAGCCAAGTCTGAACTGTGGTGTGGTGGAGGCATGGCCAGGGCATTTCCAGGAACGTAGATATCCCTGCCTGATCTCAGAAGGACATCCCTAGACCAGCAAATGCTGGCTCCCAAGAGGAGTTTGACTGCACTCCTGGCAGCCTTGGGTACCGATAATATTGAGAGCTCCGGAAGTATAGGCTTTGGCACTGAGCCTACAGCCAGGTGTATCGGCCCCAATGCCAGCCCTCGAGCCAACATTGCTGGAACTCCCGAGGCCAATACCTCCGTTGGAACAGACTGATATCTCTGGTACCCAATAAACTCAAATTGCCACTCTACAAAACACACAGCTTCCAAGCTTTTGCTCCATGATTCCATCAATACACAGGGTACAGGGACTGCTCTACACATTCTCTCCCATCCCCTTGATACCCAAGATGCTTTTCAAACTACAGGCTGACAGGGGCTTGATGATTCTCATAGCCCCCTTCTGCCCCATCAACCATAGTTTCCTCTGCTTCTTTGCTTTGCGCAGACTCAGTCACTCAACCTCGGATGCTCACCCGACCTCCTCTCTCAGGACCATGGGACAATCCTCCATTCCAATCTTCACTCACTACATCTGACAGCATGGTCCACAGGCAGTCAAGGATGTACTTCTTGCATCTCATAAGGATTCCACCAGGCAATCTTATGCCTTCAAATGGCGTAGGTTTGCCTTCTGGTGCTTCCCAAAGGATATTGACCACTTTTCTTGCCTGTTGGAGTCACTTCTACAATATCTCCTCCACATATCCTTGACAGATCTTATGTTTATGTTTATGTTTATTCAGGCACTTGATATACCGCCTCCCATAACATCGGGGCGGTTTACAATATTACAAAAACATAAAAAGAAATGAAAAGGAACTACAATTTTCATAGGAAAGAGGGGAGAAAGATACATTCATTCAAGCATACTTAAAGGAGCGGTTGTCAAAGCAGTGGATTAGGGGACCATGGAGGGAAGGTCGAAGGCAGAGGAGAAGAGGTGGGTTTTCAGAAGAGAACGAAACTTGGGGTAGGATTCCTCTTAAAACTAACTCCGTGAGAGTTCACTTTAGTGCCCTTGTGGCCTCTCACTGACCAGTGGATGGACAGCCTATCTCCTCACACCCCTTAGTAGCACGCTTCATGCGGGGTCTCCTGTTGTCCAAGCCACCCATTAAGCTGCCTCCAGTGGCCTGGGATCTGAATGTGGTTCTTGCACAGCTCCTAAAGCCACCATTCAAACCTTTAGCCACCACTTCACTGAAGTTTCTATCTTGGAAGGTCATCTTCCTTGTTGCCCTCACTTCAGGTCACCGCATCAGTGATCTGAAAGCTCTAGTGGTGGATCCACCCTATACTCGGTTTCACCATAACAAGGTGGTTCTCCGTACCCATCCACACTTCCTCCCAAAGGTGGTTTCCTCTTTCCATCTAAACCAATCTGTAATCCTTCTGATTTTCTTCCCTAGATAACATGTGTCTTGGGCTGAAGCAGCACTACACACCTTAGACCAAGCGAGTGCTGGCTTACTACTTTGATAGAACTAAGGATCACAGACGTTCCTCTCATTTATTCATCTCCTTTGACCCTAGTCATCTAGGTCTACTAGTGATGAAACATACTTTATCCCAGAGGTTCTCAACCCTGTCCTCGGGACCCACCTAGCCAGTCGGGTTTTCAGGATAACCACAATGAATATGCATGGGATACATTTGCATATAATGGAGGCAGTGTATGAAAATCTCTCTCATACATATTCATTGTGGTTATCCTGAAAACCCGACTGGCTAGGTGGGTCCCGAGAACAGGGTTGAGAACCCCTGCTCTATCCAGATGGATAGCAGATTGCATTTCTTTGCTTATGCACAGGCAAGACTCTTTTTGGAGGATCATGTCATTGCTTATAATGTACAGGATATGGCAACCTCCATAGCCAATCTCCATTCAGTATCCATTGAAGAGATCTGTCGGGCAGCTACCCGGTCCTCCATTCATACCTTTGCTGCACACTACTGTCTAGATTCCCATCAGGATGCTGTCTTTGGCCAAGCTGTACTCCAGCACCTTTTTGGGACTTAAACTCAACTCCTACCCTCCATCCCGGACTTCTACAAGATACCAGACTATCATTTGGGGAATATCGCCTCCTGGAATCGAGTCCAATGGCACACAACTCCTCCAGACTCTTTGGCTATCAATTTTTTACCTCAGGAATTGCACTGCTCCCCCCCACCCATACTAATCTGGTACCTGGGAGCTAGTGAGTTCCATCTGTGAAAAATACATTAGCTCTTGATCTTTCTGCTGCCTTCGACTTGGTGGATCACTCTCGCCTTCTGCTTCGTCTGCGTGAAGCCGGCCTCTGTAGCACAGTTCATCGATGGTTCCACTCCTTTCTCTTCTCCCGGTCCGGTGCAGTTCTCTCTTCCTCTCCCTCTACTTCTCCTTCAGACCCATTCCCTCTCTCCTGTGGGGTTCCCCAAGGTTCTGTCCTGGCCCCTCTCCTTTTTAATCTCTTCTTAGCCCCCCTCACCCTGGTGATACAACAATCCGGGATTTCGGCTTTCTATTACGCAGAGGATATCGTTCTCCATCATACCTCCCCTTCCTGCCCCGATCTCACTCCACTTAACTCCTGCCTAACCGCCGTCACTGACTGGTTGACCCTGAACTGTCTTCACCTCAACCTCACAAAAACCACTACGATTTGGTTTCCTCACGGTTGCCCATCCCCCTCATTAGCCCCATCTTTCTCTGGCACTCCCATATCTCTGGTTTCCACCTTCCGCTACCTCGGTGTGCTCTTTGACTCTGACCTTTCCTTCCACACTCATGTTTCTCATATCACCAAGACCTCCTTCTTTTTCCTTCGTCAAATTCATACGATCTGCCCTTTTCTTTCTCCTTCCGCTCTCACAACCTTACTATTATCACTTGTCATGTCCCGCGTCGACTTTTCCAACTCTGTTTTCACTGGTCTCAGAGAATTCAAAACACTGCCACCCGACTCGTCACTCACTCCTCCCCTAGAGACCACATCACCCCCCTTCTCCTTCATCTTCACTGGCTTCCCGTTTCTTATCGCATCTAGTTTAAACTACTTACTCTTGTCCACAAAGCCCTTCACACTACCACCCCACAATACCTGGCAGATCTCATCCACTTCCATACCCCTCGACACACCCCTCGATCCTTTCACCTCAATCGCCTTACCCTTCCCCCTCCCTCCCTTGCCCACCTCCAGTCCACTCGCTCCTCGGCTTTTACATAGGCCCTGCCCTTTGGAACTCTCTTCCCACTTCTCTCCGTCTAGAACCCCATCACCGCACTTTTAGACATGATCTAAAGACCTACCTCTTCTCCCTGGCCTTCAACCTTCCCACCCCCTTTCCTTAACCTCCTCCCCTATGTTCTATTGCTCTTCACTAGCCCTTCTTTCTCTTTCCTATTAAGAACTGTAAACTTCCTTTCAATTTTCTGGCCTTGTGCCCTACTGTGTTGATTTATGTATTGTAAACCGCTCTGACTACCACTGAAGAACGGTCAAGCAAATGAAATAAACATAAACATAAACAACATAAACATTCATGCTTGTTCCTATAGATAGCGAAGTTACTCACCTGTAACAGGTGATCTCCAGGAACAGCAGGAATCAGTCTTCACAACCCACCCTCCTCCCCTAGGAGTTGTAGGGTTCTTTAATTTCACTCTTCCTCTCAACTACAAACTCAATTAAGGACAGAAGTTGGGAAGGCAGGAAGGCAGGCTCGTAGGCACAGTGGAGTGCTCCCAAAGGCTTTCCTATTGGATGTTCACCCATATGTGAAGACTGATTCCTGCTGTTCACCTGTTACAAGTGAGTTACTATGCTATCTCTGTGTTTATCCTGGTTGTTTTATGCTTATAAAAAGGTAGTTTATTTATTTACTTATTAATTTTATTTAACAGGTTTTTTATTCTGTTTTATCTTTTCAGTCAAAGTGGTTTACATTGTAACTTAAACTTGGTAATGTACATTAAACAGGAACATTGATAACTTGAATTTTTCAGAGGCAATAAGAACATAAGATATGCCATACCTGGTCAGACCAAAGTCCATCAAGCCCAGTATCCTGTTTCCAACAGTGGTCAATCTAGGTCACAATTACCTAGCAGTTTTCCCAAAAGACACAGGTATTGTATTGGGGCAAGCAGTGGATTTCCCAGGTCCTCTTAATGGTCTATGGACCTTTCCTTCAGGAACTTGTCCAAACCTTTTTTAAACTAACAGCTTTTACTACATCCTCTGGTAATTAATTTCAGAGTTTGATTACATGTTGAGTGAAAAATATTTTCTCTTATTGGAGGGTTGAGTAATGCACACTATCTAATACTAGTCTCGAAGGGTTTTTAACTATATGGGCTTGTGATTTCTCATCCCCATGACTCGTTGTACTATATGTATTTTTTGCCTTTTAGGTATTCCTAAGTTTTATGTTTTAACTCAGTTCCACCCTTGTTTATGTATGTCTGAAGTTTTAGCCTTACGTATTTTATTTATTTATACCATTTATTTATTTATTGACATATTATTTATATAAATATGCACTTAACGTATTATTATTTGTTGATTATAACTATGTATATATCTGTTTTTATTTGAAGCTATCACCCCCTGAAGAAGGCATTTGCCGAAACACGGGGCTTTCTCACAATAAAACAATCATACCATTACTGTTTTGGACACCTCACTTTTGTTGTGTTTGTTGTTTCTACTGCAAATGTGTATGCTCTCGTTTGGACTCCATTATCTTCTGCTTCAGGCCCAAGTGTTATGTAGTTTTGATGTTTTTCCTGCCATTGTTGTCTATATGAGCCAGTGAGCAGATGCTGCTCCTCTACTTTTATTTGTCAGAAACCCAGGGCCATGGATGAAGGAACTCTGCCCATAAAAGAAGTACTACTGATGACTGAGGGGTCTCAGAAGAATCCAGTTTCACAAACAGAAGTGATTCCAGTTCAGAGTGACCCCCAGTGAGTGTATTCTATTTCCTGGGTCCTAGGAGGGCTTCAAAGGATCAGGAGATGAAGTATCTGAGAGAGGAGGGGACAATGGAGGGACCCCCCCCCTCTTTGCATCCTCTAGAGGGCATAGGGCTTGCATTTTTCCTGCTCCTGTTTAAGGAATCCACTCAGGGAAGTGGTCCTGGGATGGAAATCCTGAAATCCAGTCCCTGGAGTGTATGAGCTTTGCAAAGGAATAGGAAGATGAGGCCGACTCCAGCAGTGGTGCCACAGTTGACACACATGAAGAACAGTTGCTGGCAAAGAGGGGGAGCCTGAAGATGAGACCTGTTCTGAAAGTGCCATTGCACGGCGCCAAGTGATGGTGGAAGGGGACTTGGTGGTGTGCATCATAGTGAGGTTCTGACCCATACTCCAACAGCTGCTGCACCATCCTAAGAGAGTACACTGAGCCTTAGACTTGCCCCCTTATCTGCCTACAGGACAAGGCCAGACAGTGAGATCTGATGAGGCTGTCTCAAGAGAAACAGAAGCTGGACCAGCAAGTGACTGGGGACAATATCATGCTGCCTGTGAAATAGCTATAGCCAGTTTCTATTTTTAGTGGAGCATGGTGTGGAAAGAGAATGGAAAAAGAAGAGGAAGAGGATGCCCCAACTACTGGTGCCAGTGACACCACAGCCAGGTCTAGTCCCTACTGCATTGTGGTGTATTCTTCATGACTTCATCACAAGACGGTTTGTTCATCTGGCCATGGGAGAAAAGGAAGATGCATCTACCAATGGTTTCTCCCAGTTGATGTATCTGGCGAGTGGTGATGCCAGTTCTCCTATTTTTAGATCTAACAAATCCTCAAAATGGAGATGAAGAAAGAAAGAGCAAATATTTGTCTATGCAGTAAGGGAGGAGGGCTTTTATGGCATTTCCTGCTGACAAGGTTATAAAGTTAGTCTGGTGCTAGTGTGAATAAGGCATTGTCCCATTGGTCCCGAAAGGACTAGGTTCTCCATCAGTATGTGCCCATTGATTTCATGTATTCATTGAGACCACCAGGGACGAGTGGGTGACAAATGAAATCCATGAGAGGATATACTAGGATCTCTTCTACAGGGATTACTACTTTCTTTTCAAAGATCATTGAAAAGTCTGTCCAAATCCAGCTGCAAGAACATATCAAACTACATGCACCCCTCGACAC
Organism: Ichthyophis bannanicus; assembly: GCA_033557465.1. NCBI lineage: Eukaryota > Metazoa > Chordata > Amphibia > Gymnophiona > Ichthyophiidae > Ichthyophis > Ichthyophis bannanicus. The sequence goes on from CM066031.1 coordinate 486,970,215, forward strand.
ACACCAGCTTGGGTTTCACCTGAATCACAGTACCAAAACCTTGCTGATCTCCCTACTTTCAACTCTCATCTCTGGAATGGAATGAACCGTGGCTTCATATTACTATTTTTAGACATCTCCACAGCCTTTGACATGGTTTGCCACCAAACGTTACTCAACAGACTTCACAGCATTGGAGTACAGGGGAAACCTCACACATAGTTCCAATCATACCTCTCTCAATGCACCCAACAGATAAGAATCAGTCAGCTCGCATCAGCCCCCTTTATCCTGACTCAAGGAGTACCCCAAGGATCTGCTCTGTCCTCTCTACTCTTCAACATTTACATCCAGCTTCTGTGCGTGACCATCCAGAGCTTTAACATCAGCTACCAAATTGATGCTGATGACATAATGATCTTCACTTCATTCTCCATATCTGCTCCCAATTACTCAAAATTCATTGCCTGCTTCAAAGAAATAGTCAACTGCCTTCAGCTCCACAACTTAGCAGTTAACTTTGGCAAGACGTAGATCCTACATGTCACAAAGGACCCCACTTTCACACCCCCCTCATCCATCAGATTCGATAATTTGGGCCTTCAAGTCAAGAACCAAGTCAGATATCTCGGCATCACCCTGGATCAGCAGCTGAACTTCCAAACTCACATCCGGAACACCACCAAGCCAATCTACTTCAAACTCAGAACTCTATGCAACCTACATCCCCTTCTACCCCTGGAACACTTGCATTCTGTATGTCAAGCCTCCATCACCCCCATCCTCGACTACTGCAACTCTATATACCAGGGGTTCCACAAAACCACTATCTTTCTGCTCGCCCAATTCGCCCAAAATGCCCAACTAACCCAAAACACTGCCACACACACCATCTTTGGAGCTGCCAAACACACCCACATCACATCCATCATAAAAACTCTTAATTGGCTTCTAATAGCCTCCAGAATCAAGCATCCTTACCAACATACACAAGGCCCACCATACACAAGGCCCAACATACACAAGGCCCAACCATACACAAGGCCCAACATACACAAGGCCCACCTCTGTGCAACTTCAGATGCTTATCAGCAGCCCCAAGACTAACAGACTACAAAGGCTGAGCACCCAAAACCTACTCAACCTACCTTCACAGATTTGGAAGAGCACTCAACATTCTAGCCAAACAGCCTTCACGCTATATGCCCCCACCCTCTGGAATGCTTTACCCTCCACACTACGTGGTATACAATCTCACCAGGCCTTCAGAGAGAACCTGAAGACTTACCTTTTTGAAGAACACTTCAGCACTGATCAGCCATTGGACTCACAGTAGACAACCTTCATCTAGCACACAACATCCCTCCTACCCCACCCCCATTGGCGCCTACCCATGAGCAGTCCCCCCCCCTCATGCCTTCCCCTCAAACCTACCATGCTAGCAACAAACCCTCACTATTTTGATGCTCAGTGAAATGTTCTCAACACTGCTGTTGTATATCACCTATTCGCACTCCCATTGTTAAAATCTTGATGTTGTGATGTAACTTTACGTTTGCACCTTGTTGATTGTACACTGTTTTGACTGGTAGAAAAATGGTATAGCAAAAACAGCTAAATAAATAAATAAATACTCCAAGGACTATCCCATATTAAAAGTTACTTTCAAACCTAACAATAGAAGTGGTATGCTGGAAGGAGCATCAAGATGCATGCACTTTTGTAATCTAGAGAGATAAGACTGTATAGAAATATCAAGTGAAGAGGATATTGTCTGGAGGAACTGTGGTATTCAGACTATATCCCTATTACTAGTGCTCCTGAAGGGGTTCAGAGAAAGAAGATTTCCATTATGCTGGACTAAAGATTTTCTTTGTGTGATATCCCTGTTTTGTCTATACTTTTCCATGAAGAGGAAGATACCACTGTGATCCCACCGTATTGGCTTCTGTGAGATCTGAACTGCCTTGTTTTTTTTCTGAAATAATTCCATAATGTACTGAGTAATATACTGCTTGATCCCTGTTACAGTCCTTGTATACTCATTATCTTGGGTGGGCTTGTATTCCAATATAGTTTGACAAATGCCTATGAGTACTCACTTCCAGCTGATAATGAATGTACCGGTCTAGGAATGTGATAATATTATTGCTAGTTCCTTTTTATATATTGATATATCTAGTCTGTGAAATGGTGGTCTAACCCCAATGTTTTTCATATGTTACATAATAAAAAGTTGTGAAAAGTTGAAAGTTGAAACGTGTATGATTGAACCCTTCTCTTGATATTGTTGTATACTCTAATTCATGGGATCCTAAAATCCATTGGATTCTGTTTCTTTCAGAAGCATCTCCATTACCTTTTCCACCACTGAGATAAGGCTTACTGGCCTGTAGTTTGCCACCTCTTCTCTGCTACTTCTTTTGTGAAGAGGCACCACATCAGCCCTTTTCCAATCCCATAAAACTTTCCCCATTTCCATGGATCTATTAACACATTTATAAAGCAGCGCCTTACCAATCCCTGTATGACCTGTGCAGTCACACAGAGCGCAAAAGATAAGGGGCACATTTAGGGTTGCTGGCCTCAGCCCTCCCACGCTGCCTGCCCTTGCCTTGCCGCCGCCACTCTTTGTGTTCCCTCGTCGGCGGCAGAGCTGACAGCAGCCGAGTGGATCTGAAGTCATCAGAGGAGGGAGGGATCAGACCTGTGTGCAAGCGCGGAGTTGGAAAGACCTGTGTGTGTTTTTTTTTCAAGTCTGCTCTGCTGCTGCAAGCTGTGCCACCGCCGAGGAAACACAAAGAGTGGTAGCGGCAGCATGAGTGGTGAGCCGGCTGGACATGGAGGCAATGAGGTAAGATAGAGAGATGTTGGGCATGGGGTAAATGTGATGGGGCGGGCGCACCAGATGTGCAAGTCACACAGGGTACAGTTATGGCTTCATACGACCCTGCTATAAAGGTCCTGCCAGAACCACTGCCAACTCCAGACTTTGATCTTTCTACCTTGCTGCTCCTTATGCCTGGAACAAACTACCTGAGTCAGTACTTCAGGCCCCATCTGTGGCCTTGTTCAAATCCAGGCTAAAAACTCACATCTTTGAGACTGCTTTTGGATCCTGATTCCCTTAGTCTCCTGTTCACCTCCTATGTGTTTCCTTACCATTCCCCTAGATATATCCTAGTCCCTAGTTGTTGTGCTGTCTGTCTTGACTGTTGCGTTGTCTGTCTTGACTAGACTGTAAGCTCTTATGAGTAGGGACAGTCATATGTCTCTGTACAGCACTACATACGCCTTTTAGTGCTATACAAATGATAAGTAGTAGTAGTTGCAAAATTGTACCTGCCATGAAAAATATAGCATACGTATTCATTTACAGCCACTCTTTACATCTTCACGTAGTTTACTAAAGGGCCTATTTTAGAAAAGACATGGGGATCAGAAGCAAGATACTGATGTGGGGATGTTTACAATTCTGGCAGTAGTTTAGAAAAGGCTCCACTGAACATGGAATCTTTTCAAAAATACCAAATACGGTGGTGCAGGAGTGTATGTGTATATACCAGTACATAGAGCCAGGGGAGCCATTTTGCAATCCTACACATCAGAAAAGTCAATAGCGGCAACTCGGCACCTCTCATGGGTAAGTGCCCACACTTACACAACTACTTTGCTCCATTTTGCATATAAAAATTCTGCCAATTCATTACAGCAGTTGCTTTATTTTTATCTATGCTAAATTTGGAGTGAGAAATTTGGTCCCAGCCCTCCCACGCACATGATGGAAGGGTTGCTGCACCTCACGTGGAGGCGTTGCAGCGGTCATATGCTTGGGCCTCTGCCCTCCACTGAGGGTATGCAACTCCCTGATGGACCAGCGGCCCGATCCTCCACCTGACAATGTTTTGACAGCATCGGGGGCTTCTCCCGATGCCACGATCCCCTGATGCCATCAAAACATTGTCAAGTGGGGGGACTCTCGTCAGTGCAGAGCCAGCATTGCAAAGCCATGTTCGGCCCGGTTCGGTGAACGTGGGCTGCGACAGGAACCAGTTTGTGTGAAACGGACCGAACCGGCAGAATCCCACCACTGCCCTTAATCCCTCCTGTAAAGGGCAGGCAAGCTGAAACACACAGTTTTTAAAAATCTGCATGTGCCAGAGAGTAGGCATAAATCCCATTGTGTATTCCCTATTTAAAATGGGGAATACACGTGTAGAGATTTATGACCGATTCCCTAACCATGCCCTGACCAGCCCTCTTGAATTTTCCGCGTACCAAGGGCATTTGCACACAGTTGCGATTTACCCTTGCATATGCCTGATGATACACATATAAATCACCAATAAGGTTTCTAAAGTAGTAAAACAAACTGAGAGAGTTTTTGTAAAACTTACTAATTCTACTATCTATTTAGTTTCAATGCTAGCCTGCTTCTAGGAAGAAAGACCCAGGACACAGTCATGAATCTATAATCCTAATTACAATGGTATCCTGACGTGATGGGAATCACCATTCTTGTATATTTTTAAACTTGCCTCCATGCAATTGATTTAAAACGCACTGAGCATGGAAATGATAACATCTTTCTAATGCAATCTTCCTTGAAGTGGGTTTCTACAGCAGTATTTCTCAAGCCAGTATTAGAATACCCCAAGACTGGCTAGGGGGTACTCCAAGATCAGCTTGAGAAACACTCTTCTAAAGAACGTGGAACAGATTACAGTCTGTGAGGAAAGCAGCTATCATAATATACAGAGTAACATAGTAAATGACAGCAGATAAAGACCGGCCTGGCCCATCTAATCTGCCCGGCAAAATATTTAGGGTTGTAACTGCCACTTCACACAGGTTACCCCTGCTCCATGCTCTCTTCCTTCAGGCTGTAACTTCTGCTCTGTGACAGCTACCCCTGCTATGCTACTTACATCTGTAAGAAAGGTTCTTATGTACTTCAGGTATACTGTAGGATCTTAGAAAAAATTAGAATATTTGTAGGCTGTGAAACTAGGACCAGCAAGAAAATACTGTACCACATAAGCTTTCAAGACATCAGATGCTTCCTCTTTAGATGATATTTTAAAGAGGAGGCTTGTGAGGTCTCAGAAGTTTATGTGCTACAATATCATTCTTGCTGTTCCTTTAAACTGTATTGCAGTCTTCCACTTGAATGGGGATACTTACTAATGTGTATTAAGGGAGTACTACAGGAATTCTGGCATATAACACACCCTTATTTGGCAGTTTGATCCCTGGAGGTAGTACTGTGAGACTACTACTCAGAGTCAAAAGGCCTCATCTTTGGCACCAGCCGATAGGGGAGTAGTTACTGGGGTTTGCTTTTCCCTTCTGCTAGCTACAAGAGAAACTCCCCCAGTAAGTGCTGGAGGGATGTCAAGAGGTATTGGGGGATGGGTTTGGATTGTCAAGGGGATATTGGGCCCACTATCTTTGTGTTACTTTATCCAGGAATATTAGCTGCAGCAATGTAAAAAGAGGTTTACCATCGAAGTTACTAACCTGCGGTGCCTCAAGTAACTTCGATGGTAAACTGAGATGCGATAAAGTGTGTGATTTTACTGCAGTTAGGTAGCTTTAAGACTTATACCACTTTAAAAATTCTGCAATATGCAGTTTGGAAAAATGCATATCATCTTACCTTGGATCCAGGATCTCCGGTACCTTTCTGACCTTGTGGTCCTGGAAGGCCTGGCAGTCCTGGTGGTCCCTGGCAAAAGCCATCAAAGAAACAAGCTATTTAACACGGTTCTATGGTTATAACAGGATGGTATAAACTGTACTAGTGGACTCCAGCTATAATGCAATAAGAGAACACAGAGATTATGTAATAACTCCATCTGAAATAAGGTTATTTTTATTAGTATATAGATGGTGGCAGAAATCATTACTGGGATAGCCCTAAGTGAGCTGTAACCCCTAATTCCTGTAATATTTAGAAAGATGTGTTTAAAGGACAGCTATTTTGTCTGTTAAGTCCATTCCCCTAGTTATCATTTTCTCATGCTTGGCTTCAAGTTCAACACTATCTATCCAGCCAGGACACTGCAGCTCTGACCTAAACAATACCTGAAAGATATTAGTGTATCTAGTCCTAGGCACAGTGTTCAATCCCAGAAATTCAGAATATCTCAGGGCCTTTCTGCTAGCTCTTTTCAGCATATATGGCATGGAGATGATACTCTGTCATGCAAGGAATTTACAAACATTGACTTTTTTAGTAGTCTGAAGGGTAAAAAAGGTCCCCGCTGGAAATGTGCAAGCCTGCACAGAGCCAACCAATTTTCCAACACAAACTGTTAACATACATTAAGGCAAATTTTAAATACGATGTGGAAATTGGAATTGAGATGTTGAGGCTGGGATGTACACAGTTCCAGTGGTATTTTAGAAAAGACTCTGCCAAATCTGGAGTCTTTTCTGAAATACGTATAAGGACGTGCAGGAGGGCATGTGAATTTACCAACGTAGAGCCAGAGGAGCCTTTATCCAAATCTGCACGTGTGAAGAATCAGCACAGCAACGTGGCCACATGGCAAGCGACACGTGCATATGGGCCATTTCGTAACCCAATTTCAATTTCGGTTTTGAGGGGGAAATAGAAGCAGGAGGTTAAGGAGGATAACCCCCTTAATCCTTCCGAAATGAGCACTTTTAAAAAATCTGTATGTGCCAGGGAGCAACTGTAAATCTTGATGTGGAGAATTTTGGTCATATACATGTGGTGAATATACTGTACATATAGATTTTTGACCTGCCCAGGCCATGCTTTAACCCTGCCTCTGACACACACCCTTGCAATTTCTACATATTATGAACATCCATGTGTAAATTTATCCCTTTCTAAAATTGCCATTTATATGTAGATACCATTTCCATTGTGGAAATTGTGAATAAAGCTTCCAACATTGCCCCTATTATGTTTGAGTATCAGCTTCTTATACAGCTAAAAGTATAAACATATATTTTGTATGTTCATAATTCCCAAACATGCCTCAGAAATGCTCCTGGAACACTTCTTTTCTATGGGCTAAAGGTGTTTTGGAAGTACATGTGCACATTCAGGTGGCTAAAATTCCTCTTATCCAAATATGACTGCTTTAGAAGGAATAGCTCTATTTTTAGCCAAGTGAACGTTTGCTAAGCTTTCAAAAATTTACCTTGAATGTCTTGCTCATGAAAGCTTTTACCTCAGAGAATCCCAGACCTGTCCATGTGACTCCGCAGCCGGTCAGGGTTTCAGGCTATCCACACTGACCGGCTGATGCAGCAAAGTGCACTTCACTTTGTGCACAGGTTAGCTTGGATTTTATGCAGAATTTCATGTGCTACCTATGAAGAAGGGAGTTGTGCGCTCAAGCTAATTGTGTACAAAGCTTTGAGCAGACAATAGCCCACAGCACATTTAAAGCCATGGTAATGAAGCAATTGGCTCTTTAGTGCAAATGCAGGGAAGTGCACAGAGGACCAAAAGGCAGAGCGCAAGGCTGGCATTTTAATGTAAGGTCTGATGGGGTATAAAGGGTTAGCTCACTGTTCTGAAGTCAGTGTTAATAAGGAATTTGTGCCTGTTGCTTCTCTTTACATAGTAACGTAGTAAATGAGGGCAGATAAAGACAAGCATGGCCCATCCAGTCTGCCCAGTAAGGTGCTTTTACTTTGAGATGTAACTGCCAATCTATTCAGGTTACCCTTACTCTGTTACTTTTTTGAAGTGTAAAAGTCATTTGCATTTTGTTTTGAGCAGGAATGATCCTCTTGCTATATATGAATCTTCTATGTTTATCCCATGCCATTTTGAATTCCGCCACCGTTTTTATTCCCACCACTTCCACCAGAAGGGTATTCAAGACATCAACCACCTTTTCCGAGGAAAAGGTATTTCCTGATGTTGCTTTTAAGTTTACCTCCTTGTAGCTTCATTTCATGTCCTCTAATTTATACTCTTCCCTGTCTTTGGGAAAGGTTTTTTTGTTCATTAATATCTTTCAAGTATTTAAATGGCTGTATCATATATCCCCTGTCCCTCCTCTCCTCTAGTGTATACATACTCAGGTCTTCAAGTCTCTTCTCATATGACTTCTGGTGCAAAAAGCATTTTGGTCTCTTTCCCCTGTACCGCTTCAAGTCTTTTTACATCCTTATGTAGATTCAGCCTCCAAAACTGAACACAGCACTCCAAGTGAGGCCTTGCCTGTACAAGGGCATTATCACACCTCTTTTCAGCTAGTTATGCCCCTCTCTGTGTAGCCTAACATTCTTCTGGCTGTGGCCATCACCTTTTCACACTGTTTCGTCACTTTTTGGTGGTGGTGAGAATTGAGGAGGCCTGTGACACATTCTATCTACCCTTTTGATGTCTAGGACATCTGCACCTTGTCTACTCACAATCTTAAATGACTGAGGTGTAAGGCAGGGGTCTCCAAATCCAGCCCTAGAGGGCCACAAACCAGTCAGGTTGGCAGGCTATCTCCAATGCATATATATCTCATGCATATTCATTAGGGCTATCCTGAACACCCGACTGGCCTAGGGGTTCAAGGAGGACTGGTTCAGAACCACTGCTCTAAGGGATATGTTTACTAAAGTGCGTTAGTGCAATTCGCGTTAGGAGCCGCGGTAGAGACAGAAACCCCAAATAAGGACATGGGCGGTACATCGTTACCACTAACGCGCGTTCCAAAAACTAACGAGCGTTACAGGGCGCCGTGGCGCGTTACCGCGCGTTAATCGTAAGAAGGCATACAGACACAAATCACTGAAACAGAGCTGTAGCACAATGGTTACTGCACTAACCGCTGTTACAGGCAGCATGGGTTCGAGTCCCCAGTGTGCCCAACACAGAAGGCTGGCCCAGGCATCACCCTGTACATTACATAGGGAATGAGGAGGCATGAAGCCATCAGTCCTCAGCTGCTAAGGGGGATTGACTACCCTATCATTCCCTGGACTGGCCCAGAGAAGCGATAAGGAACAGACTCTTTAGGGTGTCTTGCACCTGTGCATTATGCTAACAGATGTATGTGTGATGGCCTATGGTTTATCAGAGCCTGTGAGCAGGTGCTGGATTTTCCCAGGGTTGGATTGTGCCAGTCACACCCATGATGCACTGCACATGCAAATCAGCTGTCCACAGATACACACCATGGGGAATGCACCCCCACAGCACCTCAGCCTGGTAGGGGGAAGTGACCATGTGCACCCCCACAGCACCTCGGCCTGGTAGGGGGTACTGACCGTGTGTTGTACTGGCACAGAGTAGCTACACACCGTCACATTGTGCGGGTACTGTGCTCACCCTGAGGGTGCAGTGAGGCACCCAGCACCAGGTCCACAGCACCATCCATGGCTGAAAGAGGCCATGGCACAGGTCCAAAGCAGTGTTAATGTGTGAGATAGATAGCTTGTGCAGAAACACCTTGGATATCTCTGTCTGTTTCAGTCAGGTGTAGCCCCCCCCATGGACCCCTAGGTGGCCCATGCACCACCACCACCACCACCACCCTCCCTCCCCCTCCCCCTCCCCCAGGGCCAAGGGTGGCAAACAGGGTCTCCTAACAATAGATCCACATGCTACCTCCCTGCAAAGGTGGCAGTAGAGGGGAACAGCAACCCCAGTCCTGCTGAGGAACAGACACCCCACAGGGCAGTCAATGCAGCTCTGTACACATCCATAACACAATAGCAGACAGACATTAGGCCTGGATATGCTAAGCTGCACCCCACCACTATCTGATATTCTCCTGCTGCAAGCCATCAGCCACTGCACCCTGCAAGCCACTCCATCAAGACACATACCAGCTGCAAACAGTCTGCTAGTTAGTCAATAGTGCATGTGCCCAGTGGAGATGCATGCACCCAGAACTGGGATGTCAGCATACACAGCAAGCAGATAAATCAGTGACTGGGCCCCAAAAGGAAACCCATATCACATGAGAGAAATATAACATAGCACTATGGGGGTGCCTAGCCATGCTGTGGTCACTGCACAGTCAGGGTGCGAGTGATCTCTCAGCAGGACATACTGAGGTCACCCTGTCTGTGTAGGTGGTGGCCGGGCACTAAAATGTCCCAGTCAGTGCCCTATGCCCTGTGCAGATGCACCCTGGCCAGGCCACCCTGTCTGGGCTATACCCATGGTACCTTGCTCCTCATTATGCACATTGGCAGCCCAATACTGGCAACATTGCTGGCAGTGTGGGCTGTGGAAGGTGTTTGCAGCCACCACACACTGGATAGACAGACAGCCACCCCCACACCTATACCAGCATTGTGCTACTATAGAGGTGTTCAGCAGCCATACCCACCACACCAGTCCTGGGCACAGTACAGGCATGGATATGGTACGCAATACTGTTGGGAGTCACTCCCCAGGGTGGTAAACACTATCAGAGACCAGACCTGCAGCACACACCGCAGACATCAGAATGATTGTTATGGTGGAGCTCAATGAGCAAAATGTGCTTAACGTAGGAATTGATATCTGCCAGTTATCAGAGGAAACGTTTGATAGCTGTGTACCATATACCCAGGTGTAGGGTGGCATTGCTAAGGTATGCAACTGCTAGTATTGGGAGATACAGGCAGGGCCCAATGTCCTGCCTCTCCAGGAGGCATTGGCCAATGGGGCCTGTGGGTGTGGGTGTGGGTGTGTCTGGCCCTGTTGGCTGCTGCTTTACGGCAGAGTTTCCCAACTCCAGTCCTGGTGTTCCAAACACTGTTCGGGTTTTCATGCTGTCCCTCATAAATATGCATGAGCTACATCTGCATACCATGGGGGTGGTGCATAGATATGCAGCACAGGCATCTTTATTAGAGGCAGCATGGAACCTGAATGAAGTGGGGCCCTCCAGGACTGTATTTGCGAGACTCTGCTCTAGGTAATGCGCCTGTTTATGGTGTCTGTGTTTGGTGTGGTTAAATATAGGCGTATTAACCATGCGTATGTTCTCTGCAATAAAGGAGTGTCTTTACTATCACTGTTTAGTGGTGGGTAAAACTATGGAGACTGGGTTGGCAGGAGCCCCAACTGGGATTTGAACCTGTGACCTTCTGGTCTTACAGGCACTGGCTGTGTCCATTACACTACACTGTGGCCACAGAGACAGTGCAGTCCCTGGAGATAGGAAAACTGGCCTGACGAGTCAGAAACCCTGCTCTGCACAATTGTACTGTGGGATCATTTACCTTGTATGGAGACAAAAGTGCAAAGAAACCTCACAAAAAACTTCGAAAAAAGGGGCAAACACCCATAACCAAGCTGGGCAACAATGATATCATTGGGCAACATTGAAAAATACTCCCAGGAAAGCTCAAATAAACTGAAATTATTTTTGAAAGGGTCTACGGAGCGTAGACCCTTCCAAACATCATTTCCTTTTTTTGGAGCTTTCCTGGGAGTGTTTGTTATTGTTGCCCATTGCTATCACTGTTGCCCAGCTGAATTATAATTTTTACCATTTTTCTTGTGGTCATTTTAACGTTTTATTTGATATTTTGTTCTGTGCACATGTATCACACTGCTCACGTTTTGTAGGTTTCCCCGGTTTTGCTGTACATTGCTGACGGAAATGGTTTCTCTTCACCTTTAATATGCCTTTAACGACAGGTTTTCATTCGCGTTGGAATTGAGCTCTGAAATTCAGCGCGTTAGTGTGAGAGGAGCCTCTCCCCGCCCACTCTCCGCCCATTGACCCCTTCTCTCCGCCCACTCTCCGCCTTCTGCGCTGTTTTAACGCGCCACGGGGGTTTACGATCGTTAAATGCGGTTAACGCGCGTAATGTACGGTTAACGATCGTTCGCACGTCAGAACGCGCGTTATGACATGCGAATGATCGTTAATCGTACATTACGCGCGTTATTCACGATTACCGCGGTTTAGTAAACATACCCCTAAGTGTTTAAAGGTCTGAATCAAATATCCCCTGTCCCTCCTCTCCTCCAGAGTGTACATATTTAGGTATTCAAGTCTCTTCTCATATGTCTTCTGACACAGGCTCCAAATCATTTTGGTCACCTTCCTCTGAACCGCTTCCAGCCTTTTTATATCCTTTGCAAGATACGGTCTCCAAAACTGAACACAATATTCCAAGTGAGGCCTTACCAGCGACTTGTATAGTGACATTAATAACTCTTCCTTTATGCTGGTAATTCCTCTCTATATGCAACCCAGCATCCTTCTGGCTTTTGCTACCGCCTTGTCACACTGTTTCGCTACCTTGATATCATCAGAAACAATCACTCCAAGGTCCTTCTTGTGGTCTGTGAACACCAACCTTTTGTCCCCTGTCACATACAATTCCCTTGGATTTCTGCTTCCCAAGTGCATGACACTGCACTTCTTTACATTAAATCTTAACTGCCAAGCATTAGACCATTCTTCCAGCTTTGTAGATCTTTCCTCATGTTCTCCATTCCCTCAGGTCCATTCTGTTGCAAATTTTGGTGTCATCTGCAAAAAGACAGACTTTTCCATTTAGCCCTTTGGCAATATCACTCATGAATATATTGAACAGTACCGGTCCCAGGACCGAACCCTGGGGCACACCGCTAATCACTTTCCTTTCATCCGAGTGAGTTCTGTTTACCGTCACCTTCTGTCGTCTGTCAGTCAACCAATTTCTGATCCAGTTCACCATCTTGGGACCCTTCCTCAAGCTATTGAGTTTATTAATAAGCCTCCTATGGGGAACAGTATCAAAAGCTTTGCTGAAATTTAGGTAGATCACATTTATCGCATGCCCTTGATCTAGTTCTCTGGTCGCCCAGTCAAAGAACTCAATCAGATTTGTTTGGCAAAATCGTCCTTTGGTAAAACCATGTTACCTCGGATCATGCAACCTGTTGATTTCGAGGAAGTCCACTATTCGCTCTTTCAGGAGCATCTCCATTACTTTCCCCCCGCCACCGAGGTAAGGCTTACTGGCCTGTAGTTTGTCGCTTATTACCACTTTTGTGGAGAGGTACCACATTAGCCCTTCTCCAGTCCTGTGGAACCTCTCCTGTCTCCAAGGATCTATTAAAAACATCCTTTAAAGGCCCTACAAGAACCTCTCTGAGCTCGTTCAGTATCCTAGGATGTATCCCATCTGGTCCCATAGACTTGTCCACTTTTAGTTTTACAAGCTGTTCTAACACATCACCTTTTGTGAAAGGTGTGATATCTACTCCATTCCCTTTCTATATTTGCCAATCACAGGTGGTCCTTCTCCAGAATTTTCTCAGTGAAAACAGAGCAGAGGTATTTATTTAGCAGTTTCGCTTTTTCAATGTCACTTTCCACGAATCCGTTCCCAGCACTTTTGAGTCTTGCAATTCCACCTCTGATTTTCTTCCTCTCCTGAATATAACTGAAAAGGTTTTGTTGCCACACTTCACATCTTTCCACAAGCAATTTGGGTCGTGTTTATAGAGTAATATAATATCAGTAGATGTATGAAAATTACTCCAAAGTAACAGACTTTAACAGAAAAAACTCGGAGGGTTTTGTGCTTCAATACTTAATGATATTGCACGGAATTTGTCTCAGACTATTCGGCTGAAAAACGCTGGATTGAAAGAACTCTTCATTAACCCCAGCACAGCCTTATGACATCAATGACTTGTTCCGGCATTTAGTGAAAACTTGTAGATCGCAGAATGTAGTTTATGCTATAGTTTGCCCCTGTGACCTGTATTATACAGGTCAGACCAGTAGGGTTTTTAGAACTCGTATGTCAGAGCACAAGAGCCGATTAAAACATAATCTACAGCAAGCACCGTTGGTTTCTCATTGTCAGACACTACAACACAGTTTTGAACAGTTACGATGTTTTTGTATTGAACAAGTCTCAATCCCAAAACATGGGAAGTCATTAGCTAAAACTTTGCTTTTTCATGAACAGCGCTGGATTTACCAGCTGCAGACACTCATTCCCAATGGGCTAAACTTGGAGATTGAATGGGGAAACTGCAGTTAAACACCTTGATTATTGGTCTATACGTTCACAGAGGGAGGTGACTATAAAATAAACTGACGGGAAAAATCAACACATGCGCAGTGTTTTTCAAGGCTAACAGAGGAAAGGAACAGCTGATGGCTGCCGAAGAGAATTACATTTTATAGTAATGTTTGCTTGAAAATGCTGTGCGGAGTTTAAGCTACCATTGGGTATGTAGTAGCTCTTAAGGTTTTTTGATTTTAACTTTATTAGACTTAGGGCAGTTTTAAAAAATAAGATAAGTTAGTAGTTTTTAATGTTGGTTTTCATTTGCAGTTAACATTTGGGCTGAATGCACCACATTTAAATCCCCTGAAGAACCTCATCTTATTGAGTGAAACGCTGTTTTCAACGTTGCAAGTGAGGCGTCGGGATAAGGAAGAAACAGAATAATTGTGAAGATTTATGAAGTTAAGTGCTGGTCTCATGTTATATTGAATACCAATTATTGAACACCAAGATTAAATTAGAAAATTTGAAACACAAGAGAGGGTAGATTAGATGTTTTCACTAAATGCCGGAACAAGTCATTGATGTCATAAGGCTGTGCTGGGGTTAATGAAGAGTTCTTTCAATCCAGCGTTTTTCAGCCGAATAGTCTGAGACAAATTCTGTGCAATATCATTAAGTATTGAAGCACAAAACCTCCGAGTTTTTTCTGTTAAAGTCTGTTACTTTGGAGTAATTTTCATACATCTACTGACACTTCACATCTTTAGCCATCTTTTCTTCTGCCTTTGATTTTGCTATCCTTATTTCTCTTTTTGTCTCTTTTAGTTTGATCTTGTATTCTTTTCTGTGTTCCTCTGTTTGTGAGCTTCTGAAATTTTGTGAAAGCTATGTTTTTTGTCTTTATTTGTGCAGACACTTCTTTGGAGAACCAAATAGGTTTCCTTTTCCTCTTGTTTTTATTTACTTTCCTTACGTATGTATCTGCTGCACCTTTTATTGCCTCCTTTAGTTTAGCCCATTGCAATTCCATTTCCCTTATCCCCTCCCACCTTACCAACTCCTTCAAGTATTTGGCCATTTTACTGAAGTCACGTTTTTTGAAATCTAAGACTTTGAGCTTGCTGTGATTGGATTCCACCTTGGCTTTTATCTCAAAGCACACCGTGTGATGATCACTGCTGCTCACATGTGCACTCACCCGGATAGTCGACATGCTATCTCCGTTGCTGAGCATTAAATCCAGCACCGAGCTCTCCCTGGTCTGTTCCATCACCATTTGTTTAAGTAAATCATCTTGGAAGGCATCGGCAATTTTTTTTTACTTCTTTCCAGATTTGCAGTATGCAGATATATTTTATACATATTTACTGTGGAGATCCTGAAAATCCATCTGGCTGTGAGGGTACAGGATATGTTTGGAAAACTCTGATCTACCTCTAGGATTAAATGGTTAAATACAGAACAGATCCGGCATAGTAAGGGGGGTGTGAACAAAACGGACACAGAAGTGAATAATGAATTTGACACAGTTCATAACAACAAATTGGTATCATCTTTATCCTTACATTCTGTGATATACAGCAAGATTGGCACAGGTTTTTGCTGAGTGATGGATTCTCTGTTGACCCATGTCAATTTAAAGAAAACTGCACCTTATTTAATCTTTGGAGTTCTGGTGCATTCCTGTCCCATGCTTTTATGGCCTTGTGTGGGGCCTTCGAGCAAAGCAGGAGTAGACAGGTGTCAGTCACACAAGCAGGGTTGCAGGTAAGGTGCCCACCCTGGCCCAGTGCCTCCATCAGCTGCCTCCTAACCTTGCTGCATACCAAAAATCCCCCCATTCAGGGTTGGGCAAGTCTCATGGCCATGGCTCACACACATAGGGGTCTGTATACTAAGAGGCACTAGTGGCTTCTGTGCTGCAGCCCCTGTGGCTCCGATATCACAGGAAGTAGTTAGCGCCGCTTAGTAAACAGACTCCATAGATTTTTGGTCATATGGCCCACCAATGAAAAATCTCGGGCTCCCTTGTTCGAGAAGTTCATTTATGACTAGGGGTAATGCCAGAATCTTCTCAATAAATACATTTGTATCAATAAAACATTCTAGCACTGTATTATTGTCAGACAGAAATTAAGGAGTTTCTCTTTGAACATTTGGGGCCAGCGGAGACAGTGGGTACAAAGTGCTCATGGTAAATTATTAATAGGGATTTTAAAATGGAATTATCTTGCATTTTTAATCTTACCCACATTAACCCTACTCTGGATTGTCCTTTTTTCCTGCAGCCAAAATGTACATGTGCTGCACACTTAATTTTTGGCCATGGAGAGGTAGACAATTTTCAGCCTGGGGAATTTATCTGCTAAGTTATCCAAATAAATTTCATTAAAAATTGCTCTCCTCATATGATATTTTTCAGTGAATTCCATCGTTACTCAGAAAAATGGCCAGTTAGTTGATTGTTTTATGGACATGTGATCATCCCTCAACCAATACTTATGATTTGAACCAAAGCGTGTGACTAAACTGAAGGGCAACACCTACTGATACACCAGGATATCCATCTCCTTTTGGTCCAGCTGCTCCAGGTGGTCCAGGTAAGCCTTGGTTACCCTGTATAAAACAAAGAGAAATTACGCCTTCAGAATCAATAACATGATAGAGCTGAGTTACAAAATACTGAGAGGATGACAGTGTGTCGAAAGGTGGGTCCAGAGGAGGGGAAGGGAGAAATGGAGATTACAGCGGGCTGGCAGGAAGTAGAGAATGCACTGGTGGACAGGTGGGTCTAGGACAGGAGAAGGAAGCAAGTGAAGCAAGCTAGAAGGCAGGAGAAAGAGCTTAGGGATTTGGTCCCAGAAGAAGGGAGGAAGAATGTGGCAGCAGGTCAGGAGGAAGGGAAGAGGGCAGTAGGAGTTTGGCAGTCACTAACTAGAGTGTACTGCAGGCAGCTGTTGGGTGTGTCAGTCTAAAGACTCTTTGATAGCCCACTACCAGAAAGGTCTCCAGTCTTCCATGATTCCATAGAGAACAAAACAATTCTGCACCAGGTGATGTAGACTGTGAGCCCCTCGGGAATGAGGGAATACATCCAGTACCAGCTTGTAGCATTTGTAAACTGCTCTAATGCCTTTCAGCCTGGGCAGTATATCAAGAAATTAAATAAAGATAAAGATTCTGTAGCAGATGCTAAGGCTGCAGAATTGCAGAATTAGGGGACCTGGACCTTACAAGCTGCTGACAAATCACAACATTTGGGTTTTTCAAATCCATTTTGGGAGCAATTTTTAAAGTACCCATGGACCTGCAAAATCATTTCCAAAAGGACACTTCCTGTGGATTATCCGTTTGAAAACTCTAGGCTAGCAGGGACTGTGAGTACCAAGGTATCCTTAGTCTCTGCATCTCATTTTCCTGCTGATAAAAATACATGAATTGCGAAACAATGTGTGCACTTTTAGGCCACCAAGGAGAGGGCAGTTTTCATCCCCTGAGAATTACCTGGATACCAGCTTAAGTATCTAGGCAATAAAAACTAATGAGAATTATCTGAAACAATTCAGCAGCTCAAAATCTTAGACCAGTAAACTCTGGAAACAGGAAATATCTGCCTAGTTATACACCTTTTAATTTTTTTTCTGATGGGAAAATAATAGAAAGTTATTTTATTTTTGCAATAAAAGCAGGTCACAATATAATGCTAGTCAATTTGTTAATGTTCTTTTGGCGACTGGTATGCCAATTCTCTTGTGGCCAAAGGAGGCAAAAAACGTTGTATCGTTTTTGATAGCCTCAGTGCTTTTAAGATAGTAGGCAAGGACCTGCTTACAGTCCAGAGTAAGCAGGGTTAGCTAAAGGGATTTTGGTGTCCTCAGCCAACATTTGTTTCTGTTCCTCTCCCCTTCCTTCATGGGGCTAATCTTGCAGTATGAGTTGTGCAAATAGGGATACATTTTCAGCTGGTGTGATCACAGGCTTAAGTTAAATACTGGTGATGCTATCCATATATTCAGTGCCACTATCCATATAAGTGGCAAAGCTGAATATATCGACGGTGCAGTAACCAAGTCAGCACTTTTAGCTGAGGCCTAAATTAAATGCATAACTTATTCAAATAGTAGCTGATTATCGCTGCTATCTGGATAATTTTATGGCCTGCCATTGAAAAAAGGCTCACTCAGGTGTCGCCCCAGACAACAGCGACTCGATTGGCTGCATCAGCTGGGAGTGAGTAAATTCTCCCTCTAAAAGGCACCCTTTTAAATGCTTGATCTGCAAGAAACAAGATACAGCTCCTTTCGGATATACTAATCGACAACCACATTGATATTCTCAACATAACAGAGTCCTGGTTCACTGAAACTGACACAGTCCTACTAAACCAACTTGCCCCACAGGACTACCACCTCTTCAGCTCCCCAAGAACCAAACGCCATGATGGCGGCATCTGCATCCTAACAAGAAAACATCTGATCTTCCACATTCTCTCAAAGGTCTGGACATACTGACAAATAACAAACGACAAAATAATAATCCTCCTTGTCTACAAAACCCAAACGCTGACCCTGATCAACTGGACACAATCCTAGAAACCATCTGCAATAGTAACTCAAACAAAAACTACCTCATGCTGCTAGGTGACCTCAACCTTGCCTCCACATCACCAAGCAAAGCAAAGACCTTCCTAGAAGCTATGGAATCCCTGGACTATACCCAACTCATCAATCAAGCCACCCACATCAAAGTGAACACCCTCAACATGATCTTTTTGTCACAAAACATACTCAACAAACACCAAATTCCATTACCCATCACTGTTGATGTCCTCTGGTCAGATCACAAGATGATCTCAAACAGCTTACCACTCAACGTGAACCAATTCAAACAACACACCTCGAAACACACCATACGCAGGTTTCACAAACTGGAAAAAGAAGAGTTTCTAGCAAACATACTACCAAAATTCAAAGACACTCCTGGAGGCATTAACACCATAATACAAAACTGGAATACAACTGTCGCAGATGCTGCAAAAAAAAAACAACCTACATCCAATCAGCACACTAGACAAAGAACAGCAACCTGGTACATGCCGCTACTGAAGGACATGAAACAAAAACTACAGATCACAGAGAGAAAATGGAGAAGTATCAGAACAAGCGACAGCCTAAACACTTACAAACACAAATTACAGGCATACAAAGCAGCCACATCCCAAGAAAAGAGACTAGTACACAAAGCTAATCCAAAGTTTTCTCAATCGCTAAGTAAGGATGTAACACACCAAACTGAAAAAAACAACTTCACTCCACAAATGATGGCGGATTACTTCCAGACCCTGACTTCAGCCCATGCTAATGGCACCAACTTGCTTGCAACTACAACAGAACAGAAAGAAACCACATACCTGAGCACATGGAGCTTATTCAATAGAATCACACCTGACTATCTAGAGAAAATCATCACAAGCATCAACATGACCACCTCACCACTCGACCCTTGTCCAGTCAGCTGGATCAAGCTAGCAAGACAAGAGCTTGTTCCAACAATACTGAAAATCATCCAGCTATCACTGCAACCAGGATACGTACCCTCCCAAACTCAAAATCGCCTCCATCTGCCCTGTAAGTAAAGGGACTTCGAACGACATCAACCAACTATAACCTCTTACAGGCCCATAGCCAGCCTTCCTTTCATGGCCAAAATACTAGAAAAAAATCATCTTCCAACAACTCCAGGATCACATAGAAACACATAATCCACTCGACCACCAACAATATGGATTCAAAAAACACCATGGAGTGGTATCCCTATTGACCGCCCTACTAGATAATCTAATCAAGGGCACCGATAAACCCAAAACTGTCTTCGTACTAATCTTTCTAGACATAAAAGCAGCACATTTGACTCCATCCCGCACAACCTAATCATTCAGCAACTGCAAACTCTTTGACTATCAGACACACCCCTCACTTGGTTCAAGTCCTACTTAACAAAACAAAAGCTACAAGTAAGATCAGGCTTTACAAAATCCACCCCATTCACCCAATCTCAAGGCGCTCCACAAGGCTCCACCCTCTCTTCATTAATATTCAACATATTTTTACAACCAATCTGCACTGTAATAAAGGCATTCAATATTCTATACCACATCTATGCTGATGATGTAATGATCTACCCACCTATCAACACATCAAACCTGGAATCACGCCTATAACAAGCTGCTTCTCCTCAGTCAGTAATTGGCTCAAAAGACACAATAGGACCATAAACTCAAGAAGACAGAGGCCATGTTCAACACCAGAGACAATAGCTTCAAACCACCAAGCTCCATAACTATCGATGGGACCCAAATCTAAGTAAAACAGGATATACGATACCTTGGAGTTAAGAACATAAGAACATAAGAAATGCCATACTGGGTCAGACCGAGGTCCATCAAGCCCAGTATCCTGTTTCCAACAGTGGCCAATCTAGGTCATACGTACCTAGCAGTTTCCCCAAAAGACACAGGTTCTGCAGTGCTTGTACTAGGCCAAGCATTGATATCCTGGGTCCCTTTTTAATAGTGGTTTATGGACCTTTCCTCCAGGAACTTGTCCAAACCTTTTTTAAACCCAGCTATACTAACAGCCCTTACTACATCCTCCGGTAACAGATTCCAGAGTTTGATTACACGTTGAGAGAAGAAATATTTTCTCCTATTTGTCTTAAATAGTTTACCCTGTAGCTTCATTACATGCCCCCTAGTCCTTCTATATTCTGATAGCGTAAACAATTTATCCACGTTTATCCGTTCCACTCCATTCATTAATTTATACACCTCTATCATATCTCCCCTCAGCCGCCTCTTTTCTAGGTTAAAGAGCCCTAACCTTTTTAGCCTCTCTTCATAGGAGTAGCCTTCCATCCCCTTCACCAATTTGGTGGCTCTTCTCTGTACTTTTTCTAATAACTCTATGTCCTTTTTAAGATACGGTGACCAGAATTGCACACAATATTCAAGGTGCGGTCGTACCATGGAGCGATACAGAGGCATTATAATATCCTTTGTTTTATTCTCCATCCCTTTCCTTATGATACCTAGCATTCTATTTGCTTTCTTGGCCGCCGCTGCACACTGGGCGGAGGGTTTTAACATGTTATCCACGATGACTCCTAAATCTTTTTCCTGGGTGGTGGTTTCTAATGTGGAGCCTTGCATCTTGTAACTATAGTGTGGGTTGTTCTTTCCTAGGTGCATAACTTTGCACTTGTCCACATTAAATTTCATCTGCCATTTGGATGCCCAGTCTTCCAATTTATCCAGATCCTCCTGCAGTTTTCCACAATCCTCTTGGGTTTTAACAACTTTAAACAGTTTTGTGTCATCTGCAAATTTGATTACCTCACTAGTTATTCCCTTTTCCAGGTCATTTATGAATATGTCAAAAAGTAGCGGACCCAGTACAGATCCCTGGGGTACTCCACTATTCACCTTTTTCCATTGGGAATATTGGCCATTTAGCCCTACCCTCTGCTTTCTATCTTTTAACCAGTTTCCCGATCCACAATAGTACACTGCCTCCTATCCCATGACTTTTTAGCTTTGCCAAAAGTCTCTGATGGGGGACCTTGTCAAAAGCTTTCTGAAAGTCCAGATACACTATATCAACCGACTCACCTTTGTCTACCTGTTTATGCACACCTTCAAAAAAACAGATCAGATTAGTAAGACAAGATCTTCCTTGTCTAAAGCCATGTTGGCTGTCTCCCATTAGGCCATGACTATCTACATGCTGTGTAATTTTGTTCTTTATGATGGCTTCTACCATTTTCCCTGGTACTGACGTCAGGCTCACCGGTCTGTAATTTCCCGGGTCACCCCTGGAACCCTTTTTAAAAATTGGTGTTACGTTGGCGACCCTCCAATCTTCAGGTATTACAGATGATTTTAATGAAAGTTCACAGATTACCAATAACAGGTCTGCAATCTCATATTTCAGTTCTTTCAACACTCTGGGATGTATACCATCCGGTCCAGGTGATTTGCTACTATTCAGTTTATCAAACAGTTGTAATATATCTTCCCAGTGTAGCGATATTTCTCTCAATTCCTCTGCAGTATCACCTTTAAATACCACTTCAGTCTTGGGTAACACCCCTACATCTTCCTCAGTAAAGACCGAAGCAAAGAATTCATTCAGTCTCTCTGCTATAGCCTTGTCTCCTCTTACTGCCCCTTTTACCCCTCTATCATCTAATGGTCCAATTGACTCTCTCACAGGCCTTTTGCTACGAATGTACTTGAAAAAGTCTTTATTTCGTGTTTTTGCTTCCGTAGCAAGTTTCTTCTCAAATTCCCGCTTTCCCTGCCTTATCAATGCTTTGCATTTAACTTGCCAGTGCTTGTGCTGTTTCCAGTTTTCATCATTTGGCTCTTTTTTTCCATTTTCTGAAGGTTGCTCTTTTGGCAGCAACAGCCTCTCTGACCTCACCTTTAAACCATGCTGGCAGTTTTTTGGACTTTCTTCCACTTTTCTTAATGCGTGGAATACAGCTGGTCTGGGCTTCGAGGATAGTATTTTTAAATAACACCCAAGCTTGCTGTAAGTCTTTAACCTTTGGAACCGCTCCTTTTAGTTTTTTCCGAACTATATTCCTCATTCTATCATAGTCACCCTTTTGAAAGTTAAAAGGTAGTACTGTGGATTCCTTTACTATCTGTCCTCCACTGATTAAATCAAACATGATCATACTATGATCACTATTGCCAAGTGGTCCCAACACCCTTATTTCTTGCACCAGATCTGGCGTTCCACTAAGGACTAGGTCCAGTATGGCTTCCCCTCTGGTCGGTTCATGAACCAGCTGCTCCAAGAAGCAGTCAAGAGTTACACTGGATCAACACTTCACTTTCACAATACACATATAGAACATTACAAAGAACATTTATTTCAAACTCAAAACAATCAAGCACCTCAAACCACTTCTTCCAACAAACTACAACTTTCGCTCAGTCCTCCAAGCAACTATCTTCCTGCATTTCGACTTCTGTAATATCATCTTTCAAGGCCTACCAAAAGCAGCCATCCAACCATTCCAACTCACACTCAACACAGCAGCACAAACCCTCTTCAACTCACAAAAAAAACAGAACATATAACACCCCTACACATACAACTTCACTGGCTACCAATAATAGAATGCAGAAAATTCAAAGCCATTCTCACAACCTTCAAAATTCTTAACAACTTATCCTTGCCACGCATATGACCCCTACTTTAGGTCACACCTGACAACAGACGTTGACGAACTAGCTCAAGGAACATGCTACACGTACTACCGCTATTTATGAAAACCAGCTTTACCACATCAAAGAGAGCCTTCTCACTCTACGCTCCACGCTTATGGAACTCTATTCCTGATAAACTAAGGGCCACAATGGACACATTAACATTCAAAAAAGCCCTAAAGACCCACATATTCAAAGACTGCTTCTCGGACAACATAACTTAACCAGCCACCAATCAACTACTGTATACTCTGGAGGAGAGGAGGGATAGGGGAGATATGATTCAGACCTTTAAATACTTAAAGAGAAATAATGAACAAACAAACCTCTTCCAAAGACGGGGAAGCTGTAAAACTAGAGGGCATAACATGAAGCTGCAAGGGGGTAAATTGAAAGGCAATGTCAGGAAATACTTTTTCACTGAAAGGGTGGTGGATGCTTGGAATGCCCTCCCGATGGAAGTGGAGGGGGCAAATACAGTGACAGAATTCAAAATGGCATGAGATAGACACAGTGGATCCCTTTACAGCAACAGGATAAAATCAAAATAAACTTAGCTATCTAATTTCTCAACAAACAGGGGTGTCCTACACGGAGCGGTGGGTTCACCCCTAAAACAAAGACATGGGGAGGGGTGGCCTGCACGGAACAGCAGGTGCACCTACTCTTGAAATCTTACTGGGCAGACTAGATGGACCATACTGGTCTTTATCTGCCATCATTTACTATGTTACTATGTTACTCAATTCCCTCCTTCCCCTCACCCCGTCCTCCTGAGTTTCCCCCCTCACCCCCACACCCACTTGTCCACCAGACAACACTAATGATACCCTAGATTTTCAGACCTAAGCTAACGTTAATTGTTACCTCCAAGATGATTTCCCTATTCAATGTATAATGTTCTGTTGCAATGTAAACTGCTTTGACCGTAGGATAAAGCAGTATAGAAAAACTGTTAAATAAATAAATAAATAATATTGCTCAGAAATACAGGCGAAGGTAGCAAACCTCATGCGCCACCTAGATAAGGTCTTAGATAGTGCTGGGGAGGAGTCTGCTGTCTTGGTACATGTCAGTACCAATGACATAGGAAAATGTGGTAGCAAGGTTCTGGAGGCTAAATTTAGGCTTTTAGGTAGGAAGTTGAAATCCAGAACTTCCAGGGTGGCGTTCTCCGAAATGCTTCCTGTTCCACGCGCAGGACCCAAAAGGCAGGCAGAGCTCCAGAGTCTCAATGCATGGATGAGACGATGGTGCAAGGATGAGGGTTTTGGATTTGTTAGGAACTGGGGAACATTCTGGGGAAAGGAGGGGCTCTTCCAAAGGGATGGGCTTCACCTTAACCAGGATGGAACCAGGCTGCCGGCATTAACCTTTAAAAAGGAGATAGAGCAGCTTTTAAACTAGATAATAGGGGAAAGCCGACAGTCGCCCAGAGCGCATGGTTCAGACGAAGGTATCCTTGAAGGATACTACCAAGAGCAGAGAAGTTCCAAAAAAGAGTAAAGTAGCCCAAATGCCCTTGAGTATGGTGCAGACAGAGCATAAAGATTCCAAATTACCCATGCCTACCAATAGCCAGATTAATGTTAATAAAATACAGTCTCTAAAATGCTTGTAAGCAAATACTAGAAGTCTAAAAAATAAGATGGGAGAGTTAAGAATATATAGCACTAAATGAGAGGTTAGATATGATTGGAATCTCAGAGACATGGTGGAAGGAGGACAACCAGTGGGACACTGTGATACCTGGGTACAAACTATATCGTAATGATAGAACTGATCAAATTGGTGGATGGGTTGCACTCTATGTTAGAGAGGGCATTGAGTCAGAAAGGATTAAAGTTTTGCAGGAAACAAATTTGCTGTAGAATCTCTATGAATTGAAATTCCATGTAAGAAGGGGAAAGTGATGGCAGTGGGGCTGTACTATCGACCGCCTAGCCAGAATGAACAAATGGATGATGAAATGCTCAAAAAAATCAAGGAAGCTAACAAAAGTTACAACACAGTAATAATAATGGGTGATTTAAATTACCCCGGTATCGACTGGGTCAGTGTCACAGCAGGACATGCTAGTGAGATAAAGTTCCTAGATGAAATAAATGACTTGCTTCTTAGAGCAGCTGGTTCATGAACCGACCATAGGGGAAGCCATATTGGACCTAGTCCTTAGTGGAACACCAGATCTGGTACAAGAGATAATGTTGTTGGGGCCACTTGGCAATAGTGATCATAGCATGATCACGTTTGATTTAATTAGTAGAAGAGGGATGGTAAGGAAATCCACAGTACTACCTTTTAACTTTCGAAAGGGAGACTATGATAAAATGAGGAAAATAGTTAAGAAAAAACGAAAAGGAGCAGTTGCAAAGGTAAAGACTTACATCAAGCTTGGGTGTTGTTGAAAAATACTATCTTGGAAGCCCAGACCAGCTGTATTCCATGTATTAAGAAAAGTGGAAGGAAGTCCAAAAAACTGCCAGCATGGTTTAAAGGTGAGGTCAGAGAGGCTGTTGTTGCCAAAAAAGCATCTTTCAGAAAATGGAAAAAAGAGCCAAATGATGAAAACCTGGAACAGCACAAGCACTGGCAAGTTAAATGCAAAACATTGATAAGGCAGGCAAAGCGAGAATTTGAGAAGAAACTTGCTACGGAAGCAAAAACGCGAAATAAAGACTTTTTCAAGTACATTCCTAGCAAAGAACCTGTGAGAGAGTCAATTGGACCGTTAGATGATAGAGGGTTAAAAGGGGCAGTAAGAAGGGACAAGGCTATAGCGGAGAGACTGAATGAATTCTTTGCTTTGGTCTTTACTGAGGAAGATATAGGGATGTTACCCATGACTGAAGTGTTATTTAAAGGTGATACTGCAGAGGAATTGAGAGAAATATCGCTACACCGGGAAGATGTATTGCAACTATTTGATAAACTGAAGAATAGCAAATCACCTGGACTGGATGGTATACATCCAAGGGTGTTGAAGGAACTGAAATATGAGATTGCAGACCTGCTATTAGTAATCTGTGAACTTTCCTTAAAATCATCTGTAATAACTGAAGATTGGAGGATCGCCAATGTAACGCCAATTTTTAAAAAGGGTTCCAGGGTTGATCCGGGAAACTACAGACCGGTGAGCCTGACGTCAGTACCGGGAAAAATGGTAGAAACCATCATAAAGAACAAAATTACTCAGCATGTAGATGTGAATGCAATCTGTGCCTTTGAGTCAGTCCTGACTCCTGGTGACCCAGAAAGTCCTTGGTTTCCTTGGCAGTGTGACTGGAAGTAGATTGCCAGGCCTTTCTTCTGAGGCAATGGAGGGTTAAGTAACTTGCCCCAGGCCACAAGGAGTGCTAGTAGGAATTGAACCCTGGTTGCTTTGTTATCAAGCCAGTGTTCTAGCCACTAGGCTACTCCTCCACTCAGCAAGTAGATAGTCATGGCTTAATGGGAGACAGCCAACATGGCTTTAGACAAGGAAGATCTTGTCTTACTAATCTGTTATATTTTTTTGAAAGTGTGAATAAACAGGTAGACAAAGGTGAGTCGGTTGATATAGTGTGTCTGGACTTTCAGAAAGCTTTTGACAAGGTCCCTCATCAGAGACTTTTGGCAAAACTAAAAAGTCTTGGGATATGAGGCAGTGTACTATTGTGGATCAGGAACTGGTTAAAAAATAGAAAGCAGAGGGTAGGGCTAAATGGCCAATTTTCCCAATGGAAAAAAGTGAATAGTGGAGTACCCCAGGGATATGTGCTGGGTCCGCTGTTTTTTGACATATTCATAAATGACTTGGAAAAGGGAATAACAAGTGAGGTTATCAAATTTGCAGATGACACAAAACTATTTAAAGTTGTTAAAACCCAAGAGGATTGTGGAAAATTGCAGGAGGATCTTGATAAATTGCAAGACTGGGCATCCAAATGGCAGATGAAATTTAATGTGGACAAGTGCAAAGTTATGCACCTAGGAAAGAACAACCCAAACTATGGTTACATGATGCAAGGTTCCACATTGGGAACCACAACCCAGGAAAAAGATTTTGGCGTCATCGTGGATAACATGTTAAAACCCTCAGCCAAATGTGCAGCAGCGGCCAAGAGAGCAAATAGAATGCTAGGTATCATAAGGAAAGGAATGGAAAATAAAACAAAGGATATTATAATGCCTCTGTATCGTTCCATGGTGCGACCGCATCTTGAATATTGTGTGCAATTCTAGTCGCCGTATCTTAAAAAGGATTTAGCATTATTAGAAAAGGTACAGGGAAGAGCCACCAAAATGGTAAAGGGGATGAAAGGCTACTCCTATGAGGAGAGGCTAAAAAGGTTAGGGCTCTTCAACCTGGAAAAGAGACGGCTGAGAGGAGATATGATAGAGCTCTATAAATTAATGAACAGAGTGGAACAGGTAAACGTAGATAGATTGTTTACGTTATCAGAATATAGAAAGACTAGGGGACATGCAATGAAGCTACAGGGTAAATAATTTAAGACAAATAAGAGAAAATATTTTTTCACTCAACGTGTGATCAAACTCTGGAATTTGTTACCGGATGATGTAGCAAAGGCTGTTAGTGTAGCTGGGTTTAAAAAAGGGTTGGATAAGTTCCTGGAGGAAAGGTCCATAAACCATTATTAAAAAGGGACCCAGGATATTGATGCTTGACCCAATACAAGCATTGTGGAACCTGTGTCTTTTGGGGAAACTGCTAGGTACATATGACCTAGATTGGCCACTGTTGGAAATAGGATACTGCGCTTGATTAACCTTGGTCTGACCCAGTATGGCATGTTCTTATGTTCTTATTTTTGAAAGGAAGTGGAGAGGGGAATTCCCATGTCCATCTCAGGATGTGGAGAATTAGCAAATTATTTTACAAGGGGTTCTGCAAAATACAGAGCCCCTTGTAAAATAGCTGCAGGACTGCATGGGTATGCCTCACCATGTCTGACAAGAAAAGTATTTTTAGTAAACTTCATGGCGGAAGAAAAGCCAAAGAACCTCCCTCCACACAG
Organism: Ichthyophis bannanicus; assembly: GCA_033557465.1. Lineage (NCBI taxonomy): Eukaryota > Metazoa > Chordata > Amphibia > Gymnophiona > Ichthyophiidae > Ichthyophis > Ichthyophis bannanicus. Next base: position 486,998,442 of record CM066031.1, read on the forward strand.
ATGTGGGAGCAGCCTCCTAAAATCACAACACTGGCACAGATGGCATATTGGTGCAGCCCCACAGGACCAGGCTATCTCCCAACCCCAGGAACACTACCTGCTGAGCCACTTCTGTAAACCCACTCCTGAGGCATTCTGTTGATCAATCTTTTCCTGCCCCCAAGACAACCTTGTGATCCTCCTTCCCTGCACCCCACTGATGGCAACCCAACGAGCCTCCTTTCCTACCCCTGAGGCAACTTAGTGATCCTCTTCCCCGACGGCTCCCCCAAGCAAATACTACTATGGCAGCCCTACCTTAAAGACCCCCTTTCTACTGCCCCAGGCGATTTTGGGGGCTTAAGAACATTGCTGCTCTCTGTGCACAGTGGGAGAGCTGTTGGAGCCAGTCGCACAGCGTCGGAGGATTCCCGGGTGAGCAGGCTGCGGCAGGGACTGTCCCAGGCGATTTTGGGGGCTTAAGAACGTTGCTGCTCTCTGTGCAAGGTGGGAGAGCTGTTGGAGCCAGTCGCACAGCGTCGGAGAATTCCCGGGTGAGCAGGCTGCGGTGGGGACTGCCCCAGGCAATTTTGGGGGCTTAAAGCTCACTGTCTCCATAGGCGTGCAGCTGTGACGTGCCCTAAGGGGTGTGCCACAAGGGGAGGATAGGCCCCTTGGGAGCCCCTTAGGGGCCACTTAGGAGCTGGGTTTTGTTTTCCTGAGTTTGTATGGGTAAAAGGAAGAAGAAAATATTTCCGTTGGCACCGGGAGAGACTGGTCCTATGGATAGACACGTGAAGGTCGGGGGTGATGAGACTCTTCCCCCTGCAGGTACTGTGAACCATTTGCATCCTCCGGAGGGAGCTTCTTTGAGCTCCCCTGAGCGCTCCACGTCACTTCCCCCATCAGTAATAACACCGCCAGAACTGCTGGCTAGTGGTTTGCCGGTACTACAAAGTTCTCCTTTGCAAAAGGGTGGGTCCTTGCTACCGGTTACTTGGCTGCCTTCCCAGATTGTCCCTCAGGATATTCCTGATTCTCAGGTGTCCTTGTTGGATATCTGGAAGGTGGTTACCCATACTGAGGTATCTTTGGCAGCCACAGTAGCCCAACTTTGTCATTTTTCCCAGGGAACTGTGACAAAGTTGGAGGCGGTTGAGGAACGGCTGGATTCTTTGTTAACCCAGGTTCAGAGATGCGATACCAGATATGCTTCCCTTCAAACAATGAGTGTCTCCTCAGTTAAAGATAGTTTAATTATACATCGTAGATTAGAATATTTGGAAAACGCTCATAGGATGAAAAATATTAGTTTGTTAAATTTTCCTGTTACACATTTGTTATCTCCAGAAATATTACTTCGTAAATATTTGAAAGAAGTGTTGGAATTATCAAATTCAGAAACAATTTCCTTTTCAAAAATTTTTTATATTTCTTCACATTTGGTTGCATGTGAGACTCCGGGAGAATATGATGTATTACAACCTCAGTCTTTGGTTAATCTTACACAATTCCTGGAAGACTCTCATGACACCATTGCAACTAGAGCCACTTTGGTGGTTTCATTTGTTTCTGAAATTGATAAAGCTTTAGTCTTTAAAAGTTACTTTAAACATAAGGATGTGGAATTTTGTGGTGCGAAAGTACAATTGTTTCAAGATGTATCCAGGGCAACCCAGGTCCGTAGGCGGGCTTTTTTGTCCCTTAAGCCCAGGGTGTTAGCTCTAGGTGCATCTTATTTTCTCAGGTTCCCCTGTAAGTGTGTGGTAACACTGAAAGGGGTCAAGTATACTTTTCTTGATTCTTTACAATTGGAGACCTTTTTGTCAGATAGGGAGGGTCTGGGGATTGATGAGGGATAAGGGCAGGAATTATATTTTGGCATGTGTTGAGAGATGTTCTCGGTGTTTCTTTTGGGAAAAAAAAAGAATTCTTTGGTATATCTCCCCAATTTGTGGGCTGTAAGGATGTGTTTATGTTTCTTGTTTAGATTATTTCTTGCTTTTTATATCTAATGTTGCCTGAATACTTGCTTGACAAGTTTGTATGATGAAAAGTAAAAAGTAAATTAAAAAAAAAAAAAGACCCCCTTTCCAGACAGAACAGACCCTCCCTACACCCCCTGATAGTTATCCTCAGGTTTAGCGTGGTCATTGGTTTATAGTAGGAGCAGGAGTGAAGCCCACTGGCTCCTGATCAACGTACAGTCACTCTTCAAAATGGTGCCGATGACACCTAGCGAGGGGTCATTGGTGCCCTTTTGAAGAGTGGCCACATGCTGAGCAAGAGCAAGTGGGCCTCACATTCGGGACTCCAAACTTTGCAGCGGTGGTCTAGAGTTGCTTTAGGAATCATGTGCATGAGTTAGAATGCTGTGATCTGATGAAGAGGAAGTCATCCAGGTAGTGCACCATCCTTTAAGGCTGGAACATTTCACAATGACTCAGTGTAGGAAGGAACTGAATAGCTCAAAAATAGAAGATGATAATCAGCATTCCATTGGCGTGCATGTGTCAAAGTAATAGGAATCGTTGAATTTGAATCCAAGTATTTGGAAATATGAAAATCAAATTGGTAATTAGTCTGAATGTTGATTTGATGTCAGACTTGGCCATGAGTGTGTTCCTGCCCACTGTCTGGTCAATGCTTAAGGCCTGGTCAAATGATGAGTACTGCATTGAACACACCTCCGGAGGGTTAAAGTCATTCACTGATGTGCCATCAGGAAATGATAAGTTCTATATGCGGCGGTACTTACAGGGTTCCTTCTTGGGTATAGCTGATGGGGTAATAGGAACATTTGGTCGAACAGGGGGTCCCTCAATGGACTGACCACCCAACCCAATGCCAGCTCTCCATCTAACCTTTTGCAGGTGATGTCCCTGAGATAATGCATTATGTGTTAATGTTCCTTAAATTCTTGGCCAATGTATCCAAAGTAGGGAATCAGGAATCCTTGTAAAAAGCTGTCACACAGGGTATCCACCTGCCATCTTTTGGGCATTGTGCCAACTAGAGAATCATTGCTTCCATATTCAGAAGGGTCAGCGCTTGGAGAGCAACTAATTTTCTCGGTATGAGGTTCCAGGATGACATTCTTCTGCCACATTTTTTGCAGGGTATGGTGCTAAGCAGGAAGCAGACTGTTTTGTACTTGCAGTCCCAAAAGGAGCAGGTGTTCTGATTGAAATGCCTGTGTACATTGGCCTGAGAGAATATGTTTTGGAGGATGAGCTCTGGTAATCCATTGTTTTCCGTTGAATAGCCCACTGAATTTGGAAGACATTTTTCAGATTCAGAGTCCCATGTTGTTTGTTCCCTAGGAGATCTCGTCTCCATTCTATTGCAGACATTTATTCTATGCAAATCAGGCAAAGGCCTCATAATCCTTGTGGGCATTGATGATAGTGTCAAGGTAAGTCAAGACAGGGACAAACTGATATTCGTCCTTTCTGCAAGTTTTGCTCATTATGCGAGTGCACGAGAGTATCCAGTTGAGAATGTTCTAAGGTACTGGCTTGTTGACTTTGTGAAGCAGATCTCTAGATTTTGAGCATTTCTTTGCATTCAGTCTTTTTCCTCCTTCAAATAGTTTAAATATATTGAGGAATTCTCTTCTGAGAACCTTCATGCAAAGGGATTTTGGGATGCTCAGTGACTTTCAGTCTTGAAGGACTACCAAGAGGACTGCTACTGCTGGAAAGAAATTTGTACTTATAAGTACTTACTTCTTGAGAAATTTTCTAAATCTTAGAAGGGAATAGGGAATTCTTTGGATTAAAACTGATAAAATCTGTGTATTTTAAAATTCAGTGTTTAATTGAGTTAGGGCATAGTAGTACAAGCTAGCTTTCAATTAAGTTAAAGCCAGTTATGGCTTAGTATAACAAGCCAGCTTTCAGTGAAACTGCAGCCATCTGAGGCTTAGTATAAAAAGCCAGCCTTCAGTTAAATTAAAGCCAATTAGGATTTAGTACTACAAGTCAGTTTTCACTTAAATTAAAGCCAGTTAGAGTATATCTAAACAGAGAGAATAGAGTAGGGTAAATATTCTTTGAGTATATGGACAGAAATTGTTTTCTAGAGATCTTTTACAAAGAGACCTACCAGTTAGGCCAGAAAACGGTGAAATTGTTTTAAATAGATGTTAAAGTCAAGGGACAGATCAAAGGGGCAATTTACCAAGGGCAGTGTGGATTACCCAGGAAATTAAGAGATTGTCTTAGAAGCACAGATACAAATATGATATCCACCCCCACCCACCCCAGGCATAATCATTGATTTATAGCTTCCTAAATCAGTTAAGGGAAAGGGGTGATTTTACTCAATTTCAGGTTTAACTTGATGATTATCTTCATTAGTAGGCTACTAGGCCTTAGGAGTAGACTAATTAAGCCCTTGCAGTTCATCTTGAGGTGTACACTAAAAGTTCTTTATACGGTACTTATTATGTATAATTGTATTGGTTCAAGTATCGCTATTCCCCTAGCAACTTTACATAACGTAACAACTTTAAATAGCTAAAATAAATCTTTAAATCTAAGATGCAGACAGCAGTCCAGCAGCAAGATTGAGGCTATCCACTCTTTTTCACTGAGTGTTACATTCATGATTTTCTTCCAGTTGGTGAGAGGTCTTATGTGTGCACTAAGTGCAAAGAGCTCTTTGCTCTCAGGGAACAAGTCCAATCTCTGGAGGCTAGAGTTGTGCATTTGGAGAAGCTGAGACAGACAGAAAGGTATACAGATGAGACCTATAGGGATGTAGTAGAGAAGCCCCACCTCCAGTCCAGCAGCCTTTCTGCTGCCATGGAGAAGAGAGGTCACATGAAAGGAGACCATCACCTTGGTGTGGCAGAAAATGATCCTGTAGCTAGGACTGGTCCTCTTGCACCAAGGATATCTCCAGGGCCATGTGCCCATGAGGGAAGGGTTAGGATGGTCGTTATAGTTGGTGATTTGATCATTAGGCTTGTAGATAGCTGGGTGGCTGGTGGATATGAGGATCACCTGGTAACATGCCTGCCTGGTGCGAAGGTAGTGGACCTCACGCGCCACCTGGACAAGACTTTAAATAGTGCTGTGGAGGAGTCTGCTGTCTTGGTACATGTTGGTACCAATGACATAGGAAAGTGTGGGAGGGAGGTTATGGAGACCAAATTTAGGCTTTTAGGTAGAAAGTTGAATCCAGAACTTCTAGGGTAGCATTCTCAGAAATACTTCCTGTTCTACGCAGAGGACCCAATAGGCAAGCAGAGCTCCAGAGTCTCAATGAATGGATGAGATGATGGTGCAAGGAAGAGGGTTTTGGATTTGTTAGGAACTGGACAACATTCTGGGGAAGGAGGGTGGAGGCTTTTCCTAAAGAATGGGATCCATCTTAACTAGAGTGGAACCAGGCTGCTGGCATTAACCTTTAAAAAGGTGATAAAGCAGCTTTTAAACTACATAATGGGGGAAAGCCTAGAGTCGCTCAAGAGCACATCGTTCGGAATGATGTATCCTTGAAGGCTACTAGCAAAACAGGGAAACAAAGGCATTCCGATAGAAAGGTTCCAATAAAGGTAAAAGTAGCTCAGGGGTCCTTAATTAAAAATCAGAGTTGAAAGATTCCAAATTAACCCTATCATCAAATCCAGTTCAAACTTCTCCTGCTGACCTATACTGTAAATGCATTCACTCTGCGGCTCCTCACTACCTTTCTTCTCTTATCTCTCCTTACAACCCACCTCGGGAACTCCATTCTTCTAGCAAACTGCTTCTATCTGTGCCCTTCTCTTCTACTGCCAACTCCAGACTTCGCTCCTTTCACCTTGCTGCACCTTGCGCCTGGAACAAACTACCTGTGTCTGTACGCCAGGCACCTTCTCTAACCCTCTTCAAATCCAGGTTGAAAACTCACCTCTTCGCTGCTGCTTTTGGATCTTGACTCACCTGATCTCCTTTTTCTTTCCCCTTGTTTTATCCATGCCTACATCTACTGTGTTTTGTCTTGATTTTTTTCTCTCTTTTCTGGTGCTTTTACATCATCTTACCGCTTTGCGTTCCAATCACCTTTCCTTCTCCCGGGATCATTCTTGCCTCGGCATCGCATTTCTCTCAGGTACATTATTTCCTTCTTCATTCTCTTGGTCTGCAGTTTTTTTCTTCCTGCCCACACTGACTAAGACATTTGAGTTTGACTTCGCGGGAGCCATCTTCCCTGCCGTGTGTATGTACAGTGGCTTCAAGCAGTGTGGCAAGTGCACCCACATCTTGTCCATCACAGACTATCACAGCTGCTGCCTTCAATTCCTTGGTGCTGATCATGACGACTCCACTTGCCCACTCTGCCTGCAGATGTCGAGCAAGAGTCGGAAGAGTCGTGAAAAGCAGCGGGAATCGATCTTCGGCTGGAAGTCCACTGTTTCAGCGCCGGCATCAAGCATGGAATCACTGCCCTCGGAGGCCGAATCCAATGACTCATCGTCGTGTAGCCCTGCTCATTCCAGATCGGGGACCATCCTCTGAGGACCTCCTCCATAAGGTGCGGACTCTTCCCAAGTCAGCATTGAGGTCCAATGCTGGAGCCAGGAGAAGACCTCTGCCCACTGGCCCTGAAGTCTTTGGTGCAAGGCTGAGGGCAATGGCTGAGATCGGCTCCCAAAGCTGCCTCGATGGGAGGACAAACCTATCAGTGGTGATTCCCTATCAGGGAGCCAGCTCCGGGCTCAGTTCCATTGGTGCCCGAAACAGTGGCTGCAATGCCACTTGGTCTAGAAGCCATAATGGAGGCCTTGAAGCACAGCTTGGCAGCTTTCCTCGAGTCACAGTGCAGTCCAATGCCCAGGGCCTCCGGGTTGTTGGTACCGACATCAGGATCCTCCTCCTTGAGGACATCCCTGGAGGATGTCCAGTTGGTGCTCAAGAAGCATATGCTATGAGCCGAGCCATGGTGCTCCTCTTCATCCGTGAGGCCTCAGGTCTCGCCCCTGAGCGCCTCCACATCAGGATGTCGGGCTCCCCTGTTTCCCTCGATGCCTCCAGTGGGGTATCAAGTCAATGCCCATCGAGCTCTCGAGACACTCTCCGACACAGACTCAGAGTGGAAGACTGAGGACAAGTGGCCTGATACCCTGTTGCATAGGAATGTCCCATCAGATCCCTCCCCACCACATGAACGAAGGCAGTCCCTTCCTGAGGATCTGGTGTTTCTCGACTTTGTGCGGGAGATGTACAAGGCCCTGTCCTTTATGGCTGAGCCTAAGGATGAGCCTTGTGCCGAGGACCTTTAAATTCTCCAGTATGATGCCCCTCCGAGGGAGGCACTGACGGTGCCTGTCTCACCCATACTATAGTGCTTGCTCTTCAGGATGTGGGAAGCCCCGGTGATGGTGCCTATTCTGAGTAAGCGACTCAATTCACAGTACTGAGTCTGCAAGGGCCCTGGGTTTGAGAAGCCACAGCTGATGCACAATTCCATGGTGGTGGAGTCGGCCATGTATCAGATCAAAAGCCAGAAGACACACTCCTTGGTGCCCCCGGTCAGGGAGGACAGCACCATGGATGGGTTTGGTAGGAAGTGTTACCAGGGTTTGATGCTTGTGCCCTGCATCCAAGCTTACCAGTTGTACATGGGCATGTACCTGAGGGACATGGCAAAGGAGCTTGCTGGGTTCTCAGCTGGCCTGACTGATGAACCTCTGGCATGGCTCTGGACCCTGGTCTCCTCGGTCAAGGACTGCTCCAAGTTTATGATGGCTTTGAATCCGTGGCTCGGGTAGCTGCTGTGGGCATTGGCTACAGTCCTTGGACCTAGAGCAATGGGTTAGGACAGGTGTTATAGTGGTGATTCGATCATTAAGCAAGTAAATAGCTGGGTGGCTGGTGGATGTGAGGATCGCCTGGTAACATGCCTGCCTGGTGCGAAGGTAGTGGACCTCACACACCTAGACAAGGTCTTAGATAGTGCTGGGGAGGAGTTTGCTGTTTCGGTACATGTTAGTACCAATAATATAGAAAAGTGTGGTAGGGAGGTTCTGGAGGCCAAATTTAGGCTTTTAGGTAGGAAGCTGATATCCAGAACTTCCAGGGTAGCATTCTCTGAAATGCTTCCCGTTCCACACGAAGGATCCAAAAGGCAAGCAGAGCTCCAGAGTCACAATGCATGGTTGAGACAATGGTGCAAGGATGAAGGTTTTGGATTTGTTAGGAACTGGGCAATTCCATGCTCAATGGAAGGTCCAGCCTATGTAGGAAGCTGTGGTATGAGAGACTGGTGGATCCAGGATTGCCTGCTCTGGAGAAATTGCAAGCTGCAGTCAGACTGCTTTGCTTGACTCTTAGGGTATGCTGTGTTGTCATGGGCATTACTGTAGTGCTGGAGACCATCGGATGCTGTACCAGGTGGTTCATCTCCACTCGTCCATAGTGAAGTGACTCAGGGCATTTGCGAAGCTTGGGGACTGAATTGATTTCCATTGCATACTTCTGTGCTTGTGCTGTGGGCTTCCTGGACATGGCTGTTGACGTGGTCTGCAGTTCTGGGATAAGACACCTATGCCTTTAAGGGACATGTCTTAATATCCTGTCCAGCTGCTGTTGAGGATGTCCCTTCCAGGGTCATGACAATGTCAGGGCAAAGCAGCACTGGGATAATGTATTCTGCGGATAGGATGAAGTCACTCTGGAAGATAATGTATGCCCAAGAGCAATGCCGAGGTGGGTGGGGGGGGGGGGGGGAATCTTAGTGTTCATCTAGAGTTCCACATCAATCCAGTGTTCTCCTAGAGTTCCACATCATTCTGGTCTCCAGTGCTTCCCAAAGATCCTCTGTGTGCTGGCAAGCAGCGAAACTGGTCATGATGCCACAAACACCTGCTTCCGTGACTGGGCCAGCTCTCATCTGGTTGCTGTTGGGCAATGCTTTGGCTCTGAAACTTCTGGTTCTTATTGGGACTGTTGCATTGTCAGCTGACGAGGACTGACTAGAATTCCCTGAATTTTCTTGGAAAGAGACAGAGTTGAGCCCAGCTCTACCTCTTATTGCCAACAGGAAGCATTGGGCCCATCCATTAGCCCCTCTTCTACTGTCCCGATATCACAAGGCAAACCGCAAATGTTGTAAAACATTTGTCCCAGATCTACAAAAGGAGATAGGGGAGGGAGCCTGGCCTGGCTTCAGTGCTCATTCCTAGGGAGTGCCCGCCACCATATTACCACAGGCTGCCTCCAACTTTGTGTTATATTCACCCATAAGTGGTGGGATACATGTGGCAAATCTAGATGCAATCAGTTACACCCCCCTGGGCCTGCACCAAGATTTTTAAAGAATGCACATAAGTTATAATATTTTATAACTTACACACGTAGATTTGCACTCCACCTATGCTCTACCCAAACTCTGTTCCTGTGCATGTCCACAGTGAAAGTACATGCCATCAGGATGATGCATGTACTAACAGAATAGCAACCGGCGAAATTATATGTGCAAATCAGTAAAAAATATAGATGCACATCTTTAGGCCGCTCATTATAATATTAGCTTCTAGAATTACAAAAGTTCATATCCATTAACTACAGTGTTGCAAATAAAAAGGGTTTAAAAAAGGTTTGGACAAGTTCCTCCTGGAGGAAAGGTCCATAAGCCATTATTAAAAGGGACCCAGGATATCACTGCTTGACCCAATACAAGCATTGTGGAACCTGTGTCTTTTGGGGAAACTGCTAGGTACTTATGACCTAGATTGCCCACTGTTGGAAACAGGATACTGGGCTTGAAGGTCCTTGGTCTGACCCAGTATGGCATATCTTATGTTCTTAAGTTATGTAATGCCACTAGCAGACAAGACACCATGTGATGAAGTACAGCAAAGTTAATAAGTTCAATAATAAATCTATTTCCAAAGACTTTCTCCCACATTGGGCCGATGAGAACAGACCAAGCCTACAAGGAACACAGAGGTTTCTCCAATTTCAAGTCTATAGTAAATATGCCTAGTACATCTAGCTCATAGTCTTTTAAATGACTATCGATTAATGACAGATATGCTTAAGCAGAAATGTGTACATTCTTAACAGATTATGGGGGTTAGTTTAGAAGCATTACTTGCAATTTGTAAAATCCAGCATTCATATGTGGAAACGGCATCCACTTGTAAATAGCTATCTTAGAGATAAATCTACACATGGAGGTACTTAATATATAGAAATCGGAAGGGGTTGTGTCAGGGGCATGGTTAGAACTTAGCCTGGGTAGGAATGCATGTATATGGCCAAAATTGTCCCTGTCAGGATTTACAGCTGCTCCCTGGCATGTAAAGGTTTTGAAAAGGTACTCGTTTCAGCCAGCCTTTTACGGGAGGGATTAAGGGGGTTATCTTCCTTAATATCCTGTGGTTTATTTCCCCTTCCAAATTGAAATTGCATATAGAGAGTGACATTTATTGATTAATTAGTGGCATTTATACATGTAGATTTGTGAATTGGCCCACATACTGTACATGTGTAAATGCCGGCGCTCACACGTGCAGGTTGTAAAATACCAACGTACACATGTAAATGGTGCCACATTTGTAATCTGCTGAGTTTCCTCTGCAGATCTTGCTCATGTGTAGATTTTGCAAAATGGTCTTCTGGTTCCACTACATGTGCACTCCTGCACTATTTTAGAAAAGGCTCCACATTTGGCAGGGCAAAGCCTTTTCTAAAATTTCACTGAAGTTATGTACATTCTGACCTTTACACCTCAATTCCAGTCCCTCCACATACTAGCTAAAATTTGCCTGCAGATAGAAAGTGGCATTTTAGAAAGAGCATTCAAGTGCAATTTGGGACATCCAAAAAATGCTGGTGACATTTTTGTTTCAGCCAGATTATAGAAACATAGATGTTCCTCATGTGGACGCCCATGCCGGTGTCCACATAGACATCCTCGCTATGAAACCAAGGGCAGGGACGTCTATCACATGCTAGTTTGCATACAGGGACATCCATTGGCATGACAAAATGAAAGAGCCCTCATGCCCCATCAGTGTTCGTTGTCAACACAGAAAATATAAAGTAGAGGAATACACCTTCTTCTCCCCACCTTTTGGATGTTTGGTTGGCAAAACTAGCACTTTTCCAAGACCTATGTGTGTCTGGAGCAGGTATAATCTTGGTCACAGTTCATGACGCACAGGGCATTTTTTAAATCAAGCAAAGACATCAAGGTTCTTGGGAACACCACAGACATACCTATACTACTGTACATCCCTGTTCTAACTTGGATGTCCTCATGCTGGGGATGTCTTTAAAACCGCCTTCTGAAATGGCTCTAGGGATGCCTCTGTGCTTTGTATATCTGTTTTCTGATGTCAAAAGCACAAATAGGGCTTCTAAAATAACCCCCCCCCCCAATAAGCAACACTTTAAAGGGTTAATTATTTTACAATACTTATGGGAGTGCTGGGAGATGATTATCCTCCAAAAAAACTAAAAAATAGCAGACACCTAACACCAGCGCCGTGCGAGCAGTGCGGCCGCAAAGGGCGCAAAGAAATAGGGGCGCATTTGGGGCAGCTGGCCTCAGCTTCCCCCATGCTGCCGGCCCTTGTCCCGCTGCCGCTTTTCTTATTTCCTTGGCATGGTGGTGGTGGTGGAAGTGGCAGTGGCGGACATCCATTTCTAAAAAAAACCACACGGGTTTTTCCGACTCCATGCTTGCATGCAGATCTGATCCCTCCCTCCTCTGTTGTATGCTCACATCAGAGGAGGGAGGGACCAGACCAGCCTTTCAAACACGGGTCTTTGCAACTCAGCGCTTGAACGACTGGTCTGGTCCCTCCCTCCTCTAAAGCAAACATACGTCAAAGGAGGGAGGGATCAGACCTGCATGCAGAGTCGGAAAGACCTGCGAGGTTTGTTTGTTTTTTTAAATTGGATGCCTGCTCAGCTATCACTGCTCCTGCTAAGGAAACACAAAAAGTGCAGTGGGGCAAGGGTCAGGTTGCGAAGGGGGCAGGTTGGACATGGAGGTGTGGGACAAGCCAAGAGGGGGAGATCCTGGGCATGGTGCAAATGGCAAACCTGTGATGGGAGGGGCTGGGGGCACCAGATGTCCAAGTTGCACAGGGCGCAATTATGGCTTGGTACGGTCCTGCATAACACAATAGCATGGTACTTTTTTGAAAAGAACAAAACATTTGCCTATCATAGTAACATAGTAACATAGTAAATGACAGCAGATAAAGACCAGTATGGTCCATCTAGTCTGCCCAGCAAGGTGGCAAGAGTAGGTGCACCTACCACTCCGTGCAGGTCACCCCTCCCCATGTTTTTGTTTAGGGGTGAACCCACTGCTCTGTGTAGGGCACTCCTGTTTGTTGAGAAATTAGATTATTAAGTTTATTTTGATTTTATCTTGTTGCTATAAAGGGGGCCACTGTGTCTGTGCCATGCCATTTTGAATTCTGTCACTGTATAGGGGATTTCAATATGCCAGATGTTGATTGGCACATTCCTGCTGCGGTGTCATCTAGAAGTAAAGAGATCCTGGATTCTCTACAGGGAGAACTATTCAGGCAATTGGTAGAAGAGCCCACACATGAAGGGGCCAGACTGGACTTGGTGCTTACTAATGGTGAAAGTGTTTCTGATGTTATAGTGGGAGATCATTTTGCATCCAGTGATCACCAGATGCTGTGGTTCAGAATTAGGACTAGGGCTGTTAGAATCCATTCAAAGGTAAGGGTCTTAGACTTTAGGAAGACTAACTTTGCCAAGATGGACCAATACCTCAGGGAGTCGTTAGCGGGATGGGAACATCTGGGGGATGTAGAAAAACAGTGGGCAAAACTGAAAGGGGATATTTTAAGGGCAACCAACCTTTTTGTTAAAATGGTAAATAAAGGTAAAAGGAAAAGGATACCACTATGGCTTTCGAAAGAAGTAGCTGAAAAGGTGAAGAAAAAGAGGGAGGCCTTCATGAAATACAAGAGATCAGAGAGAGAGGAAGATAGGCATCTATATTTGGAAAAACTTGGGGAAGCTAGCAAAGTAGTCAGGAACACAAAGATTCAAAAAGAGGAGGAAATAGCCAATGCAATAAAATGGGGGGATAAGACATTTTTCAGAAATGTTAGTGAGAAGAGGAAGGGCAAAAGTGGTATTGTCAGACTCAAGGGTTAAGGGGAGGAATATGTAGAAACTAATGAGGATAAAGCGGAATTGCTTAACAAATATTTCTGTTCTGTGTTCACAGATGAAGAACCAGGAACAGGACCTCAGAAAACACCCACAAACAGGAGCAGAAGCGAGGGGCATCTTGAGCAATTTTCAGAAGGCTGTGTTTGTGAGAAACTAGCTCAACTTAAAGTAGACAAAGCGATGGGACCTGACAGGATACACCCTAGAATACTGAGGGAACTTGGGGACATTCTAGCAGCTCCACTGACTGACCTTTTCAATGCTCGTTGGAGTTGAGAATGGCGCCACTGGACTGGAGAGAGGCTCATGTGGTGCCTTTACACTAAAGCGGAAGTAAGGATGTGGTTGAAAGCTACAGGCCGGTTAGTTTAACTTTGGTGGTGAGTAAATTATTGGAAACGCTGCTGAAAGAGAAAATAGTGAGGTTTCTGGAGTCCAGCGGATTACAGGATCCGAGGCAGCATGGATTCACCAGAGGCAGGTCTTGTCAGACAAATCTGATTGATTTCTTTGACTGGGTGACCAGGGAATTGGACCGAGGGAGAGCCCTAGATGTGGTGTATTTAGATTTCAGTAAAGCCTTTGACACTGTTCCTCACAGACGACTTATAAACAAACTGAGCACCCTAGGGTTGGACCCTAAAGTTACTGCTTGGGTTAAAAATTGGTTGAGTGGGAGGCGACAAAGAGTACAGTTAAATGGAGCTCACTCTGAGGAGAAAGAAGTTACCAGTGGTGTGCCCCAGGGATCTGTCCTTGATCCGATTCTTTTTAACATCTTTGTTAATGATATAGCGGAAGGGCTGTCAGGTAAGGTTTGCCTCTTTGCGGATGATACCAAAATCTGCAATAGAGTAGACACCCAGGAAGGAGGGATCTAGCTAAGCTTGAAGAATGGTCTAGAATATGACAGCTGGGATTTAATGTTAAAAAATGTAAGGTCATGCATTTGGGCTGCAGCAATCCAAGGGAACAATATAGTATAGGGAGTGAAGTACTTTTGTCCACTAAAGAAGAGCGGGACCTAGGCGTGGTTGTGTCTGATGATCTTAAAGTAGCTAAACAGGTAGAAAAGCTGACGGCAAAAGCTAGAAAAATGCTTGGGTGCATAAGGTGAGGAATGGCTAGCAGAAAAAGGAGGTGATAGTGCCTCTGTATAAGTCTTTGGTGAGACCTCATTTGGAATATAGTGTGCAATTCTGGAGGCCGCACCTTCAAAAGGATATAAACAGGATGGAGTCAATACAGAGGGTGGCTACTAAAATGGTTAGTGGTCTTCAATATAAAGCATATGAGGACAGACTTAAGGATCTTCATATGTACACCTTAGAGGAAAGGCGGGATAGAGGTGATATGATTGAGATGTTTAAATACCTCCATGGCATAAATGCACAGGGGGAGAGCCTCTTTTAATTGCAAGCAAGTTCTGCTACGAGGGGACATGGGATGAGGGTGAAGGGGGATAGATTCAGGCGTGATATGCGGAAATATTTCTTTATGGAAAGAGTGGTGGATCCGTGGAATAGTCTCCCATTGGAGGTGGTAGAGATGAGGACAGTATCTGAATTCAAAAAAGCATGGGACAAACACAGAGGATCTCTAAAAGAAAAAAGGGGACTGTTGTAGTTGTTGATATGGAAGGACAGACTAGATAGGTCATGTGGTCTTTTTCTGTCGTCATTTTTCTATGTTTCTATGTTTCTATTTGCCTCCACCACTTCCATCAGGAGGGCGTTCCAAGCATCCACCACCCTTTCAGTGAAAAAGTATTTCCTGACATTGCCTTTCAATTTATCCCCTTGCAGCTTCATGTTATGCCCTCTAGTTTTACAGCTTTCCCATCTTTGGAAGAGGTTTTTTTGCTCATTAATACTCTTTAAATATTTAAAGGTCTGAATCATCTCTCTCCTGTCCCTCCTCTCCTCCAGAGTGTACATATTTAGGTCTTCAAGTATCTTCTCATAAGGCTTCTGACGCAGGCTCCAAATAATTTTGGTCGCCTTCCTCTGAACAGTTTCCAGTCTTTATCACATTCAATCCTTCAAAAAGTAGGCAGACATTATTTCAGTACAAGCAAAATCTAAGCTAGGTTTGAACTGCAAAGTAATAACACAAGAAATGATCTCTAGTGCCAAGATAAACATTTATATTATTCTGATTCTCGACTTGAATGTTGTGGCTGTAAAGAGGAAACTGTTAAGAGATGTCAAAGGGCAGACCCCTATTAATATTCAAAGAGAACACCCACCCCCCAGAAATTTGTAAGTTTGTGAACAGTATTTTTTGATTTCCGAATTCCAAAGGTCTGCCAAACAGATGGCTACACATGCACTGCTTCAGACCTGTGAACCTTATCCCCCAAAAGAGCTTTTTAAAATCTCCTGTCTGGGAATTGTTTTCAGAAAGACACACATTGCATGTCTTCAGAAAATACACCCTATAGTAATTCCACATCATGTCAGCTCATTTAGGCCTGCAATCAGCATATTCCAGCTTCCAAAATGCTTTATAATCTGGTTCATGTTTAATCTGTGACAAATCCTATATTCATCAATGTACAAATCAGAAAACCATGGCAAAACTACTTAATTTAATATGTTCAGCTTTCATCTTTAAAATAGTACTTTACAGTTGATGTTTGCTATGGAAAGAGGCTCTTATAGCCAAAAATCATATTTCAAATAATGGAAAAAGGATCCAAATAAAGAAAACAGAAAACAGCATAAGCACTGGAAGTTAGATGCAAAGCATTGATAAGGCTAGCAAAGAGAGAATTTGAAAAAAAAGGTTGCCATGGAAGCAAAAACTCATAATAATAACTTTTTTGGTAGATTTGAAGAAAGAAGCCTGTGAGGGAACCAGCTGGAGCATTAGATGATCAAGGGATAAAAGGGGCAGTCGGGGAAGATGAGACCATAGTGAAGAGACAACCTTTGCTTCTGTCTTTACTGAGAAAGATGCAAGGGAGCTACCCATGCAGGAAATGGTATTTAACTGTGTACAGGGAAGATGAGATGACAGTCATCATATAGATAGGATGTCCTGTACGATGGAGTGACTGAAAATGAGTCTAGTGAAGCTGCACGTAAAGCTACTGCAAAAAGGGCTGGAGTACTGAAGAGGGAAGTGAGTCCCCTGGATGGTGGCGGCAAGCACATGGACTGTTACAGACTTCAGTGATCACAGCTAGCCATGTGACCATGACATTCTTAGCAGGATACTGCAGTGGTTTGCCATTACTTTCTGCAGCCCACAGCACCTGCCCTTCCCTTGCAGTCTACCATTCAGGTATTCATAATGTGGACTCCTCCAGGGCAGTGTTGCTTGGGTAGGAGGGTTCCACAGCTAAGGGTACTAAAAAAGACTTGGAAAACATGAGCTGATGAAATACAATAAAGAGAGGCAAAGATGGCTACAACACAGCAAAGGGCATAACAAGAGACTGTCTAATCAAAAAGTTGAATTCAGGGCCAAGAAATAAAAAATATATAGAGATCTTTGGGTACTAAAGTACTAGTATTCTTCGGGATTATCTCCACATGAGAGACCCCATATGGTTTAATGCAGGCTCTAATTCATCACTCTGAAGAATGATCCAGAGGGGGGTTTTAGGCGTGTTTCACTTCAGCATAGGGGGTCATTCTGAACCACGAATAAGCTGCCTGTATGTGCAGAATAGGCGTGTATCTCACAAAAACGTCCAGAACCATATTCTGAACCTCCACGGCCCTGCATGTACATGGATGGCACTTAAACGGGGATCACAGAATTTGTGTGGGAAGGGGTGAACAGGGGCATGGCCAGCCACGGAGATGTTTAAAGTATATTCTGGTCACATTCGTGTACGACCGCAGACAGCCCCGCAGACATCCAGGTTCTACCTGCTGAAATGTGGAATAAAGATAGGATTTAGAAATATTCCTGTTCTGCACCTCAATGCAGTCAATGGTGGTGGATGGATGTGTAACCTATGCTGTGCAGTGGTGTGTCTGCAGCCTGGAAAACCACAGCATGAAGTGTTACAGGACAGAACGCAGAGGAGGGGGAGGATGTAAGTCAAAGCAGCAGAAATAGTCCACAGTGGAGGAACGTGATGTGTCCAAGGAAAGAACAAAATAATCATATAATATTGAAAGAGGCTTTATTCACAATACCAATGGATGATGCCCACCCGACACAGGCCATGTTTCGTTTAATAAAACTTCATCAGGGGTACAGGGCAACTAAAAACAAAAACATCCAATAAAAACACTCAAATATACATAACAATAAAACATGCCTTAAAAGAAAATCAATAAATAACTAAAATCATAATAAATAAATCACTATACAAATATAATAATACCTAAAATAAGTTGGAACGCTATATAAATAAAATAAGAGAGACTGAGGAAAGAGCAAAAAAAGGGGAGGAAATGAGACGGGTGCATTGACCATGAACCAACAGAAGAAGAGAAGAGAGATCATCCGTGCACTGTTTGCTCTTAGTTGGACCAAAGCAGCAGAAATATACACCCCCACACATGTATAAAGTAGAGCACTGGTGCTCAATCTGGCTATGCTAGCATTTGCTGTGTGAGCTAAAGGGGCACAGCTAGGGCTCCCTAATAATGCCCATGTCCTGAAAATGATACTGGTGATGGAATCCTAGCACCCCATGTGAAAATGTAAGCCTGGACATCGGTGCTATGTGCAGCACCCAGCCAGCTGGAGTGTTGCACTCCACACAGTGGATTTCTACAATATGCTCTGAGCAATGTATACATTATATATAAATCCTATCAGAACACTATATTTGGGATATCGTATGCCGGTGGCTATATGGCACATATCCTATACACAGGTCACTGTTGCAGCTGTTCACATATGTGGGCCTGTGATGTACAATGCGCATACGGGGTTTGACGCTTGAGGCTGATGTACTGGAAGGGCAGTTTGGGCCTACTGCAGCTCTGCATCTGTTAGAGGACCACTATTGTAGTTATCATGTATGTAAGTAGCCAAATAGATCTGAAGTGAGCAGGTATGATGCTGGGTTGGAAATATTGATTGCTATGGTTTCCTTTCCATCAGCTAAGATAGTGCAGTCTTTTGGCAGATGGCTGTTTCTGTGGGCCTGAAAGTAAGAGTGCGTGTGTGTGTGGTTGGAGGGCTGCACAGGGGGGTCTAGATTGACCATCCACATATCTGGTGGAGGGGACAGGTATGCCTGGCAGGTACCTGGACCATAGGGCTGTCTGTAGCATCACCAGGTGCCGGTGCAGACAGGCAGGAGTGAGCAGAACGGTTATACACACACTTTCCTGTGCAGACACTTCCCTGTCATTACTCAGGGGACTTCAGAGGGAGGGCTTACAACAGTGCAAAACACAGTATGCCATTCCCAGGTGCACCAGCATTGGTCTCCACAAATGTGCATACGTATAGGGAGCGACACTGGTGTCTTTGGGCATGTCTGTATGGTGCTTGCACTGCTGACTGCTGTCATTCCAATGGCCCTTTAGTAGTGCAGGGGAAATGTTTGGGTAGTTCACTATGGGGTGTCTGTTCTGCTGGGATCATGTCCCTACTTAGCATTGTACAGTCATGTTCCTGAGATGTTCACAATTTGCATACATTGGGAGGTTGTCTACTGCCATGTATGTAGTGCTGCACTGCATCTTGTGCCAATAGGTTCACTCACTACCTGTTTTCCTGCTGCATTACTGTGCACTGCAATTACGTTGTAGTGGTCTGGGCATGCTACAGACTAATTTCTATTGTCTAACTTGCATCCACCTATACATGTTGTCATTCAGTACTGTTAAGTTTGAGAGGCGGGATGTGGCTATTCGCAGGTATATTGCAGAGACAGGCAGGATCGCAGACATATATCTTTTTAGAATATGGTGAGTGTGGGGACATACAAAACCGTTATCAGCCTGTATCCATCTTCGTACAATGTAGCGCTGTGTGTGGGCCATACCTAGCATGTGTAAGTGGGCCATTCTGTACACGCAGCTCTGTCTATCCCCACGTGTGCGAAATCGGGTTTTATTCCTGCACATTTCTATTTGGATGTACCCGCTGCCCGGATGTGCATGTTTTCAGAGTCTGGCCCGTTCAGATGTCCAGAATCTGGACGGGCCTGATCTGCACCCAATTCTGATCCAGTGGAGGCTATATAGTCTCACGGAATCAGAATCAGGTGCTACCAGCCTGGATGGGCAGGACATGCCCTGATTCTGGCTCACTGGACACCCTGGTTCCTGTGCAACTAGCCCAGTCTGGGCTCCTGCATGAAGCTGCGGTGCCATGACGTCCCAATGCCATGGCACCACAGGTCCATGCAGGAGCCCTGATCGCCCACACCGCAACAAATGTCCTGTTCCCCATCGCCCAACCCCCAATCGGGCTTTCCATGGCTAGGATCGGTCTGCGGGGAACCCCCTGCTCTGCTCACCTGTGCCCCAGGTCCCAGCCAGCCTGGTCACCAAAGTTGTGGGGTACTTATTCCACCTCCAAGGTAGAATAAGTCCCCCATCAAGATTGCCAATCCCAGATGTACAGGGCCAACACTGGAATTGGCCCTGTACATCCGGGGTCACGGTCCTGCCTACTCCCTGCCCTCGCTTGTCCTCCAGCCTACCCCCACCCACCCCCATCCAGTGCTTCCCACACATCTCTGCAGTACGTGCGGGGAACTCCTTGTCTGGAATTGATATCCTGGCTTTTAGCGGGGCTGTACATCCAACCCGGACGTATATCCCCGCTAAACGCGTCTATCATTGAGGGTTCAAGAAGACATAACTTTTGTCTCTCCATACACATGTCTGCTTGAGCATGAGTATGTGCAAAAAGACTTGTCTATGCTTCCCCCAGCAAGAAGAGGAGGGGAAAGCCATGGCTTTCTGACCATGGAGACTTATCTCGTGCGGGAAGAAGACAAAGGGAAAGGAGTGATTGTGGTGAAGGCTGCTTTTATTGGCTCATCAGAACCCCATCTCCCATTGGCAAAGGAAGGAAGAAAGCAGCTCTGGACCTACCTGTTGCCTCAAAATAGGTTGGAAGCAGGGGAACAGTGATAGAGAAAAAAAAGGAGAACTTTAAAGGGCCAGGGAGCTTGTGAAGGGGTGAGAGTACAAGGGGAGAGAGAAGATCAGAGACTCTGGGAAGGGAAAGAGAGTGGGGGAGTAGAGCACCAGAGGGGTTGGAGGCAGAGAGAGTTGAATCCAAGCGGTTGGAGGTTAAAGAGATGAATACATGGGGACACAAGGGCACAATGTGTATATAGCAAAAGGTGCACCTCCCTCCCCAGAACACACACATAGACACCTCACCGCATACCACACACACATACAAACTCACTCACACACATGCACACACCCACAGATACCTCACCCGCTTACCACACACATACGCACACACAAACTCACTCACACACAGGCATCTCACCTCTGATCCACACATTCATACTTACAAGCATCTCACCTCCACACTAGAAACACACATACACACACAGGCAACATACCTTCACACCACAAATACATACATACACACACACACACACACACACATGCACCATACCTCTGCACCATACATACAAACACACTCATGCACACACACAGGCACCCTGCCTCCACAACACACAAATGTGCGCATGCACACACACACACACACACATACAGTACACACCCTACCTCCACATCACATAAACACACAGGCACCTCACTTCCACTCAGTACCATACACACACAGGCACATACACACACAGGCACCCCATCTTCGTAACACATACACACACACACACACAAATGCACACACAACCTACTTCTGCATCACACAAACACAGACATCCCACCTCTGTACCACACAAACAAACACAGGCACTCCACTTCCATGTCACAAACATTCACCATGCCTCCGCAGCACACACACACTACCTCTGCACCATATGCACACAAGCACCTTACCTCCAAACCACACACACACACACACACACACACACACACACGGTTTTTCAGCTTTGCACTACACACACACACACACACACATGCACCATAGCCCCATACCACACCCACACAAAGACACCCGCTGTTGCATTCCACTCACAGACAGCCATGCCCCACATACACAGAGACACTCTCTATTCAAAGATATAGCCGGTCTTATCTATATATTTCTGTCTAAAGATGACTCATACAGCCCCTGCTACCATAGCAAGACAAACTTTAGCATCTCTCTTTGAAATGTTCCCCTCCCCTAGACATGTATGATTTTATACATGGAGGAAAGGGAGAAACACCTTTTTTTCACACCATAAATGTGTACTTTTCAACTTGTTTTATTTTAGAGAGAGAGATGGAAAAAGAACTACGGGTCCAACATTCAAAGGCATTTAGATGATTTACAGACATAGTAACATAGTATATGATGGCAGATAAAGACTATTATGGTCCATCTAGTCTGCTCAGCAAGGTGTTAAGAGTAGGTGCACCTGCTGCTCCATTCAGGTCACCTCCTATTTGTTGAGATAGCTGAGACAGTTAAGGTTATTTTGATTTTATCCTGTTGCTATAAAGCATTCACTGTGTCTGTCCCATGCCATTTTGAATTCTGTCACTGTATTTGTCCCCACTACTTCCATCAGGGGGGCATTCCAACACTTTCAGTGAAGTATTTCCTGACATTGCCTTTCAGTTTACCCCCTTGAAGCTTCACGTTATATCCTGTAGTTTTGCAGCTTTCCTGTCTTTGAAAAAGGTTTGTTTGTTCATTAATACGCTTTAAGCATTTAAAGGTCTGAATCATATCTCCCCTGTCCCTCCTCTCCTCCATATTTAGGTCTTCAAGCCTCTTCTCATATGTCTTCTGGTTCTGGCGCAGGCACCAAAACATTTTGGTTGCCTTCCTCTGAATCGTTTCTAGTCTTTTTATATCCTTTGCAAGATACGGTCTCCAAAACTGAACACAGTATTCCAAGTGAGGCCTCACCAGTCCTTCTCCTGGTCCTTGCACACCAACCACTCGCTCCCTATCGCGTACATTTCCCTTGGATTTCTGCTTCCCAAGTGCATGACAGTGTACTTCTTCACATTAAATCTTAACTGCCAAGCATTAGACCTTTCTTCCAGCTTTTGTAGATTTTTCCTCATGTTATCCAATCCCTCAGGGGAGTCCACTCTGTTGAAAATTTTTGTGTCTTCTGCAAAAAGACAGACTGTTCCATACAGTTCTTCAGCAATATCACTCACAAATACATTGAACAGTACCGTTCCCAGAATCGATCCCTGGGGCATTCCACTAATCACCTTCCTTTCATCCGAGTGAGTTCCATTTACCATCACCTTCTGTCATTTATCAGTCAACCAGTTTCTGATCCAGTTCACCACCTTGGGACCCATCACCAGCCTGTTCAGTTTATTGATAAGCCTCCTATGAGGAACAGTATCAAAGGCTTTGCTGAAATCTAGGTAGATCACATCCATTTTGATTTTTGGGGGTATTACTATTATAGCTTTTAATTGTGGTTTTAGACTAAGCATGGGGACATTTAGACTGCTTTCCTTGTATAGACTTACATCAGATATCTATGTGTGCCCACAGTTCAGGAACAGCCTACTCGCCAGAGACACTTAGGTTCCCGCCCACCCTACCCCTCACCCCACCCACCCCAGGGGCTACTTTGCCTATACAGTGGTCACATACGTGCCATCTATCCTTTCTTACTTGGGTTAAAAGCCCACATCTTCTTCATCCTTTCTTCTTCTTCTTCCTCTTCTGGGACTGCTTAACTAACATGTCGTGTATTCAGTATAATAACTATGGTACTTTCATTCCAAGATGAATCATTTGGAGCCTAAGAGCTTGTCCTATGTGCCTCAGGTCAGCTGCCATGCATGACAAACTGACTCTACTAAGGAAAGACCTAGCTGCCATGCATAAAGAAGTGACTCTACTGAGGGAGGATATGGCTGCAATGAAACACACCTCTTCTAGGATACAAACTGAACAAAGTCCACCACCGCTCCCACAAAGAATCAAACACCCCAGGAACAAATGGATCACAGTGGGTTCTGGTAGATTGAGACCTGTAACGCAGAGACATCCTATACATCAAGAGATATCCCTGCATAATGCCTTCTCTGCCTTGGCTAATGAGGAAGCTCAATCCAAAGAAACTGAAGGGCCCTTAAATGAGTCAGACAATGCCCAATCTCCTGCTAAAGCACCAAATATGAAGAAAACCTCACCAAACAGAAAACTACTACTACTTGGAGATTCCATCATCAGAGGCACCAACTTGGGAACACAGTTCAAAGGAGAGAAGATAGTCATGTGCCTACCAGGCTCGACAGCCAGCAGGAATACAAACCAAGTTGTTGAAGTACTTAGCACAAAAAGTGAACACTCCAAACTTGATGTTGTTATCCACTTGGGCACAAATGACCTGGCTAGAAACAGTGCCTCTACAGTCCAAAAGGACTTCCAATCTCTGGGAGAGAAACTAAAGCCCATTGTTAACAATGTTGCATTCTCAGAAGTACTACTTGTTCTTGGTAAGGGGACAAAAAGGCTGCATCGCATTAACAGCTTTAATACATGGCTCCAGACCTGGTGCAAACAAGAAGGATTCAGATTTATTGGCGACTGGGGAAACAGATGGACCAACAAGAGACTATACTATGCTAATGGACTACATCTCTCTGTTGCAGGGAAAATAATCCTAAGTGAAAAATTCAGGCAGTATGTGGATATGCATTTAAACTAGGAAAAGGGGGTGATGGATGTGGAAGGTCAAGATTTGCACGCCACCCCCTGCAAAAGCAGAATAACATCAGAAACAGCCACACTTTTAAACCACACATCAAAAACAAGTGGGAAGATGTGGGCAGAACAAAATCAATGCAAAATACACACAAGTCAGGTAAATGCTGGAAAGCAATGAGCACAAATGCTCGAAGCTTAGCTAACAAAATTCCAGACCTGGAAGCCCTAATGGTGGAAATGGATTTGGACATTGTGGCCATTACAGAAACATGGTTTAATGAATCGCATGATTGGGATATAGCCATAGCTGGCTATAATCTATTCAGAAGAGACAGAGAAAATGGAAAAGGAGGAGGAGTAGCCATGTATGTCAAAAGCAATTTTAAAGCTACTGAAATGCAGGGGACATGGGGAAAAGAAGAAGTGCTCTGGATTGCATTGGAAAGAGGAGCTGGCACTGTCATCCATACTGCTGTAGTCTACAGACCTCTGACTCAAAGTGAAGAGATAGATAACGAACTGATTATAGATATTGCCAAGATAGCCACAAAGGGGGAAGCAATCATTTTGGATGACTTTAATCTACCTGATGTGGATTGGATTACTCCTTCTGCACATCTGGAAAGAAGCAAAAACATTGTAGATGCTCTCCAAGATGCATTACTTAGACAAATGGTCATGGAACCAACCAGGGAAAGCTCAACGCTGGATTTAGTGCTCACCAACGGTGATAGCATGTTGAATGTCTGCGTGAGTGCCCCTGTGAGCAACAGCGATCATCACACAGTGTGGTTTGAGATAAAAGCCAAGGTACAGGCCAAACATAGCAAGCTCAAAGTCCTAAACTTCAAAAACACTGACTTCAATAAAATGGCCGAGTACCTAAAGGAGGAGATGACAGGGTGGAAGGAGATAAGGGAAGTGGAATTGCAATGGGCTAAACTAAAGGTGGCAATAAAAGGGGCAACAGATAAATATGTAAGAAAAGTAAATAAAAACAAGAGGAGAAGGAAACCTATTTGGTTTTCCAAACAAGTGGCTGCTCAAATAAAGGCAAAAAACACAGCTTTCGCAAAATTCAAAAGCTTGCAAACAGAAGAACACAGAAATGAATACAGGATCAAACTCGGTTAAAAAGAGAAAAATCAAAGGCAGAGGAAAAGATGGCTAAAGATGTTAAGGGCAGTGACTAAACTTTCTTCAGGTATATTCGGGAAAGGAAGAAGATCAGTGTTGGAATTGCAGGACTCAGAAGTGCTGGGAAAGGACTCATGGAAAGTGACATAGAAAAAGCAAAATTGCTAAACAAATACTTCTGCTCTGTTTTTACTAAAGAAAATCCTGGAGATGGATCAGCTGTGTCTCCCAAATATAAAAATGGGAATGAAGTAGATACTATACCATTCACAGAAGATGAGGTGTTGGAACAACTTGCTAAACTGAAAGTGGACAAAGCCATGGGACCATATGGGATACATCCCAGGATACTGGAAGAGCTCAGAGAGGTTCTTGCAGGGCCAATAAAGGATGTATTCAACAGATCCTTGGAAATAGGAGAGGTTCCTCAGGACTGCGAATGGCTGATGTCGTACCTCTACACAACAGTGGTGACAGGGAAGAAGTGTCAAACTACAGACCCGTGAGCCTTACCTCGGTGGCTGGAAAAGTAATGGAGGCGCTCCTGAAAGAGCGAATATTGGACTTTCTCAAAACCAACAGGTTGCAAGATCCGAGGCAACATGGTTTTACTGAAGGATGGTCTTGCCAAACAAATCTGATTGAGTTCTTTGACTGGGTGACCAAGGAACTAGATCAGGGGCATGCGATGGATGTCATCTACCTGGATTTCAGCAAAGCCTTCGATACTGTTCCTCATAGGAGGCTTGTCAATAAACTCAGTAGCTTGTGGATGGGTCCCAAGATGGTAAACTGGATTAGAAATTGGTTGACTGACAGACGACAGAAGGTGATGGTACATGGAGCTCACTTGGATGAAAGGAAGGTGATTAGCAGGGTGCCCCAGGGTTCAGTCGTGGGCCCGGCACTGTTCAATGTATTTGTGAGTGATATTGCTGAAGGACTGAATGGAAAAGTCTGTCTTTTTGCAACAGATGACACAAAAATTTGCAACAGAGTGGACTCCCCCGAGGGAGTGGATAACATGAGGAAAGATCTACAAAAGCTGGAAGAATGGTCTAATGCTTGGCAATTACGATTTAATGTGAAAAAGTGCAGTGTCATGCACTTAGGCAGCAGAAATCCAAGGGAAATGTATGCAATAGGGGGCGAGAGGTTGGTGTGCATGGTTCAGGAGAAAGACCTTTGTGTGATTATCTCTGATGATCTCAAGGTGGCAAAACAGTGCGACAAGGCGGTGGCAAAAGCCAGGAGGATGTTGGGCTGCATACAAAGAGGGATTACCAGCAGAAAGGAAGAGGTACTTATGCCACTGTACAGGTTGCTGGTGAAGCCTCACTTGGAATACTGTGTTCAGTTTTGGAGACCATATCTTGCAAAAGATGCAAAAAGACTGGAAACTGTTCAGAGGAAGGTGACCAAAATGATTTGGAGCCTGCATAAGAAACCTTATGAGAAGAGACTTGAAGACCTAAATATGTATACTTTGGAGGAGAGGAGGGATAGGGGAGATATGATTCAGACCTTTAAATACTTAAAGAGGAATGATGAATAAACAAACCTCTTCCAAAGACGGGGAAGCTGCAAAACTAGAGGGCATAACATGAAGCTGCAAGGTGGAAAATTGAAAGGCAATGTCAGGAAATATTTTTTCACTGAAAGGATGGTGGATGCTTGGAATGCTCTCCCGATGGAAGTGGTGGGGGCAAGCACGATGACGGAATTCAAAACAGCATGGGACAAGCACAGCGGATCCCTTTACAGCAACAGGATAAAAACAAAATAAACTGAACCATCTAACTTCTCAACAAATAGGGATGTCCTACATGGAGTGGTGGGTCCACCCCTAAACAAAGACATGGGGAGGGGTGGCCTGCACAGAGCGACAGGTGCACCTGCTCTTACCGTATTGCTGGGCAGACTGGATGGACCATGCTGGTCTTTATCTGCCGTCATTTACTATGTTACTATATTACATGCCCTTGTTCTAGTTCTATGGTCACCCAGTTAAAGAACTCAATCAGATTTGTTTGGCATGATCGTTCTTTGGTAAATCCATGTTGACTAGGATCATGCAACTTGTTGGTTTTGAGAAAGTCAACTATTCGTTCTTACAGGAATACCTCCATTATTTTTCCCGCCACTAAGGTAAGACTTACTGGCCTATAGTTTGTCACTTCTTCCCTATTACCACTTTTGTGAAGAGGTGCCACAATAGCCCTTTTCCAGTCCTGTGGTACTTCTCCTGTCTCCAAGGATCTATTAAAAACATCCTTCAAATACCTTGTAAGAACCTCTCTGATCTCTTTCAGTATCCTGGGATGTATCCCATCCGGTCCCATGGCCTTGTCCACTTTCAGTTTTGCAAACTGTTCAAACACATCATCTTCTGTGAATGGTGTAGTATCTACTCCATTCCCATTTGTGTATTTGTCAATCACAAGTGGTCCTTCACCAGGATTTTCTTTAGTAAAAACAGAATAGAAGTACTGTACTTGTTTAACATTTTCACTTTTTCAATGTCACTTTCCATAAATCTTGGCAAATCTGAGTCTTGAAATTCCACCTCTGATCTTCCTCTTCTCCTGAAAATACCTGAAAAAAGTTTTGTCATCACGCTTTAGATCTTTAGCCATTTTTTCTTTTGCCTTAGATTTTGCTATCCTTATTTCTCTTTTAGTTTTATTTTGTATTTTCTTTTCTGTGTTCCTCTGTTGGAAAACTTCTGAATTTTGTGAAAGCTGTGTTTTTTTGCCTTTATTTGTGCAGCCAGTTCTTTGAAGAACCAAATAGGTTTCCTTTTCCTCTTGTTTTTATTTATTTTCCTTACATATCTATTGCTCCTTTTATTGCGTCCTTTAGTTTAGCTTATTGCAGTTCCACTTCCCTTATCTCTTCCCACCCTGCCAACTCCTCCCTCAGGCACTTGGCCATTTTACTGAAATCAGCGTTTTTGAAGTCTAGGACTTTGAGCTTGCTGTGATTGGATTCTGCCTTGGATTTTATCTCAAACCACGCTGTGTGATGATCGCTGCTGCTCATATGGGCACCTATCCAGACATTCGACATGCTATCTTCATTGGTAAGTACTAAATCTAGCAACAAACTTTCCCTGGTTGATTCCATCACCATTTGTCTAAGCAATGCATCTTGGAAGGCTTTCACAGTTGTTTTACTTCTTTCCAGACCTGTAAATTGTGTATATGCCGCTGAACGGGATATCCCCTATTAATGTCGCTACATACCTCGATGCTAACCACTTAGCATCGGGACATGTCTTGGGTGTTCTGGGAGTGTCACGGGCAGCAACAGTCTCTAACTTGGTAGCGGTGATATTGCACCACTTCTTGGTTAGCGACACACGGGTAAAACTAGGTGCAGCAAAAGCTGGCCTAGCTTTACCCATAGGACCTAACAGGGCAGCAGCTCAATATTGTCACTACCTGGTTAGCTTCTGCAGCTGTGGAGGCTATACAGCAACCCCAGATATTCCATGCCTGAGCCGCATATGACCCCGGCATTGAATATCCGGTTTAAAGGTCAGCGGTGACGGTTATACGCCATAGCAGTGCATAGCTGTGCCAGATCAATATTGGGCCCAAATTTCCTAGGATTTTGCTGATGTAGAAATGCAACATTCTACTCTGATCACAGTAGCATTCTATTATCAGGTGGGCCTCCTGAAGAACAGTAACATAATGGAAAACTATAAGCCTGGAAAGGAGTAAAAGCAATTAGCTTGAGAAAGACTTAAGCTCTGTGGCCAATGGAGAAATCAACTAATTCACTTTTGTGAAGTCATGCCATGTCTCCAGGGCTACCCCAAAATAAACTCAAAGCTGGATATCATTTTCTTTCTAGTTGCTATGTTGAATGTTCTGCCAATATGAAAAATAGTTGGAAATACACTGTTATTTGGACTCTCTTGCTATAAATTGGACTGAATTTGGACTGAATTGCTATAAAGTATCCAAATTTAAAATATAATGCCAGTAGACATGAAGTATTTTGAAATTCATAAAAGAAAGTGGGGGTAATTAATTGTTTTTTCTGAGTGCTCTGCAACTTGAACTTTTCGCCCTTTGACCTACTCTACCAACTGTTAGGGCAGCTCATATTGAACCCATACAGACATTTCCACACTGAGGAACAAGGCTACACAATTAAGGACTAGATTTACTAAAGTGTGCTGCCATTAATGCGTGAAATGTAAATGCTACCTATGTTATTTTAGAGCAGATGAAGTTTTATTCAATGGGACCTTCAGGCTGATACAGAAGCCCCATGCTAGAGCCCAGTGCTTAAAGCTCTATCACAGGGTTTGATAGCGTGAGTTTAATGCTGACCTTTTGATCTAGGATGCTAAAACAAATTAACCAGTGCACAAAAAGTCAGAGTTAAACTGGGAGAGCAAGCCAAATACACGCGCACAGAAGTTGGCGCAAATTTGGCATGCGGTCCTGGACAAACAGGGTCATTTGAGGTGAAGACATTCACCTTAGATGATCCAGGCATTGAGGAAAACCCACAATGTCATCGGCACACTGTCGGAGAGCTGGTGTGCTCCCTCAGACACCGACCTCAAAACAGAAAGAAAAGATCCGGTGGCCCAGCAGACCCAATCTCCCACTCACCCAAACAAACAAAACCCTGGTGGCCCAGTGGCCCCGAACCCCTCCTTTCCCCCCAATACCTTGAATGATGCCCACACAATCCCACTCCTGCATCTTGTAGAATGGCAGCACCTGGCCCTGCATGATGCATTCTGGGACATGGGGCCAGGTGTAACCATTTTACAAGATGGCGGTGAAGTACTTTTGTCCACAAAAGAAGAGCAGGATCTGGGGAAGATTGTTTCTGATGATTGTAAGGTGGCTAAACAGGTAGAAAAGGAAAAGGCAAAAGCCAGAAGAATGCATGGATGCATGGGGAGAGGAATGGCCAGCAGGAAGGAGGAAGTGATACTGGCTCTGTATAAGCCTTTGATGAGGCCTCATTTGGAGTATTGTGTGCAATTCTGGAGATCACACCTTCAAATGGATATACACAGGATGGTGCAGAGAGTGGCAATCAAAATGGTCAATGGACTTCATCATTGGGAGGGAGGAGTAGCTCAGTGGTTGGGAGAGGTTACCTCAGGCCAGAAGGCCAGGGGTTCAATTCCTACATGGGAACAAGCAACTTCAGGCCAGAGGGACTGGCGTCTCTAGTCCCATGGCCACTCCTTGTGGCCATGGGCAAGACACTTAACCCTCCATTGCCTCAGGTACACTTAGATTGTGAGCCCTTCAGGGACAAGGGAATAAAAAAGTACCTGTTAATATACATGTAAACCACATTGATTCTAAAGAGCACAGTATAAAAAAAAATCATAAGGCATGTACGGACAGACTTAAAGATCTCAATATGTACTGTATACTTTATAGGAAAGGCAGGAGAGAGAAGATATGATAGAAACATTTAAACACTTACTTGGCATAAATGCATAAGATGAGAGCCTCTTTCAAATGAAAGAAAGCTCTGCAACAAGGGGTCATAGGATGAAGGTGAAAGGGGATAGGCTCAGGAATAATATGCATAAATAATTTTTTTATAGAAAGAGTAGTAGATGTGTGGAACAGTCTCCCAGTGGAGGTAGTAGAGTCCAGGACAGTATCAGAAGTCAAGAAAGCAGGCAACCAATGCAGAAGATCTCTAAAGGAAAAAAGGAATCATTGCAGTTGGTATGGAAGGGCATACTGAACATAAGAACATAAGATATGCCATATTGGGTCAGACCAAGCTCCATCAAGCCCAGTATCCTGTTTCCAACAGTGGCCAATCTAGGTAATACGTACCTAGCAGTTTCCCCAAAAGAAACAGGTTCCACAATGCTTGTATTGGATCATGTATTGCTATCCTGGGTCCCTTTTTAATAATAGTTTATGCACCTTTCCTCCAGGAACTTGTCCAAACCTTTTTTAAACCCAGCTACACTAATAGCCTTTACTACATCCTCCGGTAACAAATTCCAGAGTTTGATTACATGTTGAGTGAAAAAATATTTTCTCATATTTGTCTTAAATAGTTTACCCTATAGCTTCATTGCATGTCCCCTAGTCTTTCTATATTCTGATAATGTAAACAATCAATCTACGTTTACCCATTCCACTCCATTTATTAATTTATAGACCTCTATCATATCTCCCCTCAGTCGTCTCTTTTCCAGGTTGAACAGCCCTAACCTTTTTAGCCTCTCCTAATAGGAGTAGCCTTCCATCCCCTTTACCATTTTGGTGGCTCTTCTCTGTACCTTTTCTAATAATGCTATACCCTCTTTAAGACCAGAATTGCACGCAATATTCAAGGTGCGGTCGCACCATGGAACGATACAGAGGCATTATAATATCCTTTGTTTTATTTTCCATTCCTTTTCTTATGATACCTAGCATTCTATTTGCTCTCCTGGCTGCCGCTGCACACTGGGCAGAGGGTTTTAAAATGTTATCCACAATGACACCTAAATATTCTTCCTGGGTGGTGGTTCCCAATGTGGAACCTTGCATCGTGTAACCATAGTTTGGGTTGTTCTTTCCTAGGTTCATAACTTTGCACTTGTCCACATTAAATTTCATCTGCCATTTGGATGCCCAGTCTTCCAATTTATCAAGACCCTCTTGCAATTTTCCACAATCCTCATGGCTTTTAACAACTTTAAATAGTTTTGTGTCATCTGCAAATTTGATTACCTCACTCGTTATTCCCTTTTCCAGGTCATTTATGAATATGTCAAAAAGCAGCGGACCCAGCACAGATCCCTGGGGTACTTCACTATTCACCTTTTTCCATTGGGAAAATTAGCCATTTAGCACTACCCTCTGCTTTCTATCTTTTAACCAGTTCCTGATCCACAATAGTACACTACCTCCTATCCCATGACTTTTTAGTTTTGCCAAAAGTCTCGGATGAGAGACCTTGTCAAAGGCTTTCTGAAAGTCCAGATACACTATATCATCCGACTCACCTTTGTCTACCTGTTTATTCACACTTTCAAAAAAATATAACAGATTAGTAAGACAAGATCTTCCTTGTCTAAAGCCATGTTGGATAGGCTATATGGTCTTTTTCTGCTGTCATGTTTCTGTTTCTGACTGATCCATTTCGTTCTTCTTTCTTATCCATTCCTCTCATCTGTCTTCTTATATAACTTCTTATCTAACTCCCTCTAAGAGGGAGGCCTTCATGAAATACAAGAGATCACAGAGAGAGGAAGACAGGCATCTATATTTGGAAAAACTTAGAGAAGCTAGCAAAGTAGTCAGGAAAGCAAAGATACAAAAAGAGGAGGAAATAGTCAATGCAATAAAATGGGGGGATAAGACATTTTTCAGGTATGTTAGTGAGAAGAGGAAGGGCAAAAGTGGTATTGTCAGACTCAAGGTTGAAGAGGAGGAATATGTAGAAGCTGATGAGGATAAAGCGGAAATGCTTAACAAATATTTCTGTTCTGTGTTCACAGATGAAGAGCAGGAGCAGGAGCTGGACCTCAGAAAACACCCATAAACAGGAACAGAAGCGAGGGACATGTTGAACAATTTTCATGAGACTGTGTTCATGAGAAAATAGCTCAACTTAAAGTAGACAAAGCGATGGAACCGGATGGGATACACCCTAGAATATTGAGGGAACTTGGGGACGTTGTAGCAGCTCCACTGACTGACCTTTTCAATGCCTCATTGGAGTCGGGAGTGGTGCCAAAGGACTGGAGAGAGGCTCATGTGGTGCCTTTACATAAAAGCGGAAGTAAGGATGTGGTTGAATACTACAGGCTGGTTAGTTTAACTTCGGTGGTGAGTAAATTATTGGAAACGCTGCTGAAAGAGAAAATAGTGAGGTTTCTGGAGTCCAGCGGATTACAGGATCTGAGGTAGCATGGATTCACCAGAGGCAGGTCTTGTCAGACAAATCTGATTGATTTCTTTGACTGGGTGACCAGGGAATTGGACCGAGGGAGAGCCCTAGATGTGGTATATTTAGTTTTCAGTAAAGCCTTTGACACTGTTCCTCACAGGCGACTTATAAACAAACCGAGCACCCTAGGGATGGACCCTAAAGTTACTGTTTGGGTTAGAAATTGGTTGGGTGGGAGGCGACAAAGAGTACAGGTAAATGGGGCTCACTCTGAGGAGAAGGATGTTACCAGTGGTGTGCCCCAGGGATCTGTCCTTGGTCCGATTCTTTTTAACATCTTTGTTAGTGATATAGCGGAAGGGCTGTCGAGTAAGGTTTCCCTATTTGCGGAAGATACCAAAATCTGCAATAAAGTAGACACCCAGCAAGGTGTAGATAACATGAGGAGGGATCTAGCTAAGCTTGAAGAATGGTCTAGAATTTGGCAGCTGGGATTTAATGTTAAAAAATGTAAGGTCATGCATTTGGACTGCAGCAATCCAAGGGAGCAATATAGTATAGGGGGTGAATTACTTTTATCCACTAAGAAGAGCGGGACCTAGGTGTAGTTGTGTGTGATGATCTTAAAGTAGCTAAACAGGTAGAAAAGGCAACAGCAAAATCTAGAAGGATGTTTGGATGCATACGGAGAGGAATGGATAGCAGAAAAAAGGAGGTGATATTGCCTCTGTATAAGTCTTTGGTACGACCTCATTTGGAGTATAGTGTGCAATTCTGGAGACCGCACCTTTAAAAAGATATAAAAAGGATGGAGTCAGTACAGAGGGTGGCTACTAAAATGGTTAGTGGTCTTCATTATAAAGCCTATGAGGACACACTTAAGTATCTTAATATGTACACCTTAGAGGAAAGGCGGGATAGAGGTGATATGATTGAGATGTTTAAATACCCCCATGGCATAAATGTACAGGGGGAGAGCCTCTTTAAATTGAAAGCAAGTTCTGCTACGAGGGGACATGGGATGAGGGTGAAGGGGGATAGACTCAGGAGTGATATGCGGAAATATTTCTTTATGGAAAGAGTGGTGGATCCGTGGAATAGTCTCCCAGTGGAGGTGGTAGAGATGAGGACAGTATCTGAATTCAAAAAAGCATGGGACAAACACGGAGGATCTCTAAAAGAAAAAAAGGGGACTGTTGTAGTTGTTGATATGGAAGGACAGACTAGATAGGCCATGTAGTCTTTTTCTGTCATCATATTTCTATGTTTCTATAGGTAGATTTCATGCCTCCTTGTTTCCCCCTTCTGTTCTTCAATCTCCCTCTTTTCAACTTTCACCTATTTTCCAGCTTTCCATTTCCTACCCTTACTTCCCCAGTACTCTCATTCCCCTCCTTCATCTCATTCCTTCCCTAGCCTCAAATTCTTCCAATTTCTAGTCCCCCCATTTCCTCCCTCTCTACTCACCCCTCCCCAGCTTTATCCACTTTCTGCCTGTCATCCCCTAATCAGCCCTAGCTCCTTCATTTAAATCAAATCAGGATATAGCTTAGCATACAAATAGAATAAATAGTCTCTGAGTACAGAAAACTAAACTTGTTTCTAGTGACCTTTACAAAGAGGCCTTCCGGTTAGGAGGCAAATGATCTGTGAAGTTGTCTTAAATAGGTGTTAGAAGTAAGTAACAGATCAAAGGGGCAATGTGAAAGGTCCCTTCTATCAAACCAAGGGCTATGTGAATCACCTAGGAAATTGGTAAGACTTTACCTTAGAAACATAGGTCAGGGCACTGTATAACAAGCCAGCTGTTAAGTCTCTCCCCTTCTGAATCAGCTGCAGCAACTGTAGCATTAACTTCCAGTGCATGGACCATTGAACTGTGCAACCATAATGAATGATATAAGCAGCACCAGTTACTGCTACTGACTGGAGAAGGAGAAATTAGCTTGTGTATGCTGCTGCAATCTTTTTGCTACAGGATGAGGGGAGAGAGAGAGACAGAGAGAGAAAGAGAAAGGGAATCTGCTACTGAAAGAGAGAGGGAGGAGATGCTAGGCTATTATAGAGGAATCAGAGATAGAGAGATGAGGAGGTACTAGACTATTAGAGAGGGGACAGAGGGAGACAGGGGAGGTGCTGGACTGGGGGAAGAGGGGCAGAGAAAGTCTTTTTGCTATGAAGAAAAGATGCTGGGCTATTACAGAAGGGACACAGAAAGAAAGACAAAGAGAAGGAGGGGGACATTACAGAGGGGACAGATAAAAATGGAGATGCTGCACTATTAGAGAGAGGACATAGAGAGGGTAGACTCTTAGAGAGAAGATGGGGGAGATGCAGGACTTAGTGGGAATACAGAGAGGGGGAGATGCTGGACTAGGAGGGGACAGAGAGAGAGGGAACAGATGCTGGGAGAAGGGGGGAAGGAGAACAGGAGATATTGGACTACTTTGGGAGGTGGAGAAGGGGAAAGGTGATAGTTGCTTGGCTATGAGGGGGAAGAAAAACTGTGGTGGAAGAGAAAGAGGGGAGATTATGGATTTTGGGAGACTTTTCATAGGTAGGGTTTGTGCTGTGTGAGTCCTTGTAATATTGGACCCAATACTCAACCCTTAGGCTGCAGTAAGGCGTGAAAAAGCAGTGTTACCCATGTAAGTGGTGCCTATCTGGGTATCCGGTATCCTTAGTCAGCCACCGATGGATGAATAATGGCGCAGCGCGAATGGCATAAACCAGTTATCTGCAGGGGCATAATGGGGGCGTGGCCACAACATACCTGTTAGCAAAGATATTCAGCAGCACAGGGTGCTGAGCCAAACACCATAAAACCATGTAACTTTAGGCCAGGCTTTTGGACACATTTGGCCTGGTGATATGCCAGTACACATCACGTGGAACACTAGCAAAAATTGGTATTAGCTGTATCTTCGGAGAGGAACCATGTCACCGACACACCGGGGAGAAAGGTGGCAGCATAATGTGCAGCAGCAACAGCAGCCATTGACCCAGTTGAGAAGTACATATACCATACTCCTTGGATATATACAGACTGAGGGTAATGTACCTGCAACTGTTGGAGGAGGAGGTGTACCAATCCTACCAGCTGGACAATGACACCATAACAGAGCTCTGTGGAATGCTGTGCAGGGAGCTGCAGCCAGCTATCGGCCAAAGCCTCGTGCTGCCAGTGGCTCTAATGGTGACCACTGCACTGGGGTTCCTCGCCTCAGGAAGCTTCCAGAATGTGGTGGGTGCCACCACTGGCATCACTCAGTCTGCCAGATAATAATACCTGTATTGATATCTTCACCACTGCCTTGGTGAGAAGGATGCAAACCTACATCACCTTCCCCACCACACCTGAGCAAAGACAGAAGACGATGCAGGTGTTTTATGATATAGCTGGCTTCCCACCTGTCATTATAAGAACATAAGAACATAAGATATGCCATACTGGGTCAGACCAAGGTCCATCAAGCCCAGTATCCTGTTTCCAACAGTGGTCAATCTAGGTCATACGCACCTAGAAGTTTCCCCAAAAGACACAGGTTCCTCAATGCATGTATTGGGTCAAACAGTGATATCCTGGGTCCTCTCTTAATAATGGTTTATGGACCTTTCCTCCAGGAACTTGTCCAGACCTTTTTTAAAACCAGCTACACTAATAGCCTTTACTACATCCTCTGGTAACAAATTCCAGAGTTTTATTAGACGTTGAGTGAAAAAATATTTTCTCTTATTAGTCTTAAATAGTTTACCCTGTAGCTTCATTGCTTGTCCCCTAGTCTTTCTATATTCTGATAACGTAAACAATCGATCTACGTTTACCCATTCCACTCCATTCATTAATTTATAGACTTCTATCATATCTCCCCTCAGCCATCTCTTTTCCAGGTTAAAGAGCCCTAACCTTTTTAGCCTTTCTTCATAGGGGCATCCTTCCATCCCCTTTACCATTTTGGTGGCTCTTCTCTGAACCTTTTCTAATAAAGCTATATCCTTTTTAAGATACGGCGACCAGAATTGCACACAATATTCAAGGTGCAGTCTCACCATGGAACGATATAGAGGCATTATAATATCTTTTGTTTTATTTTCCATTCCTTTCCTTATGATAACTAGCATTCTATTTGCTCTCTTGGCCGCTGCTGCACACTGGGCCAAGGGTTTTAACATGTTATCCACAATGACACCTAAATCTTTTTCCTGGATGGTGGTTCCTAATGTGGAACCTTTCATCGTGTAACCACAGTTTGGGTTGTTCTTCCCTAGGTGCATAACTTTGCACTTGTCCACATTAAATTTCATCTGCCATTTTGATGCCCAGTCTTCCAATTTATCAAGATCCTCTTGCAATTTTCCACAATCCTCTTGGGTTTTAACAACTTTAAATAGTTTTGTGTCATCTGCAAATTTGATTACCTCACTCGTTATTCCCTTTTCCAGGTCATTTATGAATGTGTCAAAAAGCAGCGGACCCAGCACAGATCACTGGGGTACACCACTATTCACATTTCTCCATTGGGAAAATTGGCCATTTAGCCCTACCCTCTGCTTTCTATCTTTTAACCAGTTCCTGATCCACAATAGTACACTGCCTCCTATCCATGACTCTTTAATTTTGCCAAAAGTCTCTGATAAGGGACCTTGTCAAAGGCTTTCTGAAAGTCCAAATACACTCTATCAACCGACTCACCTTTGTCTACCTGTTTATTCACACCATTAAAAAAACATAACAGATTTGTAAGACAAGATCTTCCTTGTCTAAAGCCATGTTGTCTGTTTCCCATTAAGCCATGACTATCTA
Source organism: Ichthyophis bannanicus (assembly GCA_033557465.1). Taxonomy (NCBI): domain Eukaryota; kingdom Metazoa; phylum Chordata; class Amphibia; order Gymnophiona; family Ichthyophiidae; genus Ichthyophis; species Ichthyophis bannanicus. Next base: position 487,036,167 of record CM066031.1, read on the forward strand.
CATGTTCAGCAATTTTGTTTTTTATGATGGTTTCTACCATTTTTCCCGGTACTGACATCAGGCTCATTGGTCTGCAGTTTCCCGGATCACCCCTGGAACCCTTTTTAAAAACTGGAGTTACATTCGCCATCCTACAATCTTCAGGTATTACAGATGATTTTAATGACAGTTCACAGATTTCTAATAGCAGGTCTGCAATCTCATATTTCAGTTCTTTCAACACCCTTGAATGTATATCATCCGGCCCAGGTGATTTGCTACTCTTCAGTTTATCTAATAGTTGTAATACATTTTCCCTATGTATCAATATTTCCTTCAATTCTTCCGCACCTTTAAATACCACTTCAGTCATGGGTAACATCCCTACATCTTCCTCAGTAAAGACCGAAGCAAAGAATTCATTCAGTCTTTCCGCTATCGCCTTGTCGCCTCTTAGTGCCCCTTTAACCTCTCTATCATCTAATGGACCAACTGACTCTCTCACAGGTTTTTTGCTACAAATGTACTTGAAAAAGTCTTTATTACGTGTTTTTGCTTCCGCAGCAAGCTTCTTCTGAAATTCTTCCTTTGCCTGCCTTATCAATGCCTTGCATTTAACTTGCCAGTGCTTGTGCTGTTTCCCATTTTCATCATTTGGCTCTTTTTTCCATTTCCTGAAAGATGCTTTTTTGGCAACAACAGCCTCTCTGACCTCACCTTTAAACCATGCTGGCAGTTTTTTGGACTTCCTTCCACTTTTCTTAAAGCATTGAATACAGCTGCTCTGGGCTTCCAAGATAGTATTTTTCAACAACACCGAAATTTGATGTAAGTCTTTAACCTTTGCAACTGCTCCTTTTAGTTTTTTCTTAACTATTTTCCTCATTTTATCATAGTCTCCCTTTCGAAAGTTAAAAGGTAGTACTGTGGATTTCCTTACTATCCCTCCTCCACTAATTAAATCAAACACAATCATACTATGATCACTATTGACAAGTGGCCCCAACACTCTTATCTCTTGCACCAGATCTGGTGTTCCACTAAGGACTAGGTCCAATATGGCTTCCCCTCTGGTTGGTTGGTATCATTGGTATCATTAACTGCACACATGTTGCACTGAGGGTACCGGGTCATTCTGAAACTGCCACAATTCCATCTCCATGAATATGCAAATGGTAGCTAATGCCCACATGCTCATCACTGACATATGTGCCTGTTTCCCAGATTCTTACCACAATGCCTTCATCCTGTCACAGTCTGACCTGGGACAAGCTGCAGCCACAAGACATTTTGGAGATGCATGGTTGCTCGGTAAGTGGACAAAGCTGTGAGCAAATTTGATAGAAATGTGACTCATGTAGCTATATATGGGAGTCGCCCAGAATGGGACACAGAAGAGTGGGCACATGATATCTGATATGCCCCAATAGAGGTGCATAATCAGACGGAGGATTTGCAGGGCCAGGATGAAAGGCTGCACATTAGTGAAGCAGTCACAGGGGGAACACATCTGAACAGTAGTAGGGGACCTCAATGGAGAAAAACAGGCCAGAGGTGGCAAAGTCTCAGAATGTGCTGAAGCAGTGCATCTTGGAAACACAGCAAGAGTCTGAACAGTAGCCAAGCAATGATATGCTGCTGCACAGAACTCTGCAGGAAATATCACCAAATGCACTGCCTCATGTCATAGTCATATGAAAGGCACTATAAATATGTGCACCACCCACCCACCCACCCCTCCAGCCCCAATACACCTGGCACAGTTGCTGTACCTGTCCCCTTGCTCCCACAGGTGACCGTGGATACCCTCTCCAACCAGGCTACTTACATCTGTGCGCTACCCATAGACTCTCCAAGAGGAGTGATATAACCATGCACACCAGAAGACCAGGGCAGTGGTAGAATGAGCAATTAGAGTCCTCAAAAACTGCTTCCAGTGCCTAGACTGAGCTGTTACACAGCCCTGAAAGTGTGTGTAAGATCTTCACAGCCGTACTTTGCAGATATGAGTCACATCGCCAATGAGGGAACAGCTCTGATGTGCTTCTGGATGCACAGCACAAAGTCCCAGATACAGCTGGAGAATATGGCATCATCTGCCAAGGGACCTTGCATCTCCATCCCTGAAGATGAGGTGATAGAGGGGGTAGATGCTGCAGAGGCTACAGAAGAGGAAGGGGTACAGAGGGGGAACTAACAGCCGATAACATTAACACTTGCCACCAGGAAAAGACTTATCTGTGAAACCTTCCAGAATAAGTGCTATCAGATTTATTACAGTGCAGTCAAACAAACATTACATAAATAGTGCCCTATTACCAAACCCACCACCCAGCTCATGATCAGGCCCTGCCCACTTCCTCACCCAGGCACTGCATCACAATAGTGTAGTCTCGGAGGCATTGCTTGCTGTGTCTTCACCCTCCCCTGTGATGGAGCGTGCATCATTCGCCTTGTCACCCTCTGATGCTGCTGCAGGGGGCCCCTCTTGAAGGACAGCTGCATTCTGCCCCCGGTGGGAAGCTGACAACTGGTGACAGGTGTTTGACATGGAGGCGATGTAGGCTGCCATCTCCCTGAGGAGCCAAATCTGTGCCTCCCTGTGCCTCTGCTCCATTATGTGGTGGTCCAGCAGCATTTGATTGCTTGCCTGCAGTTCCTGGCAGATGGCACGCAACTCAGAATGGATGCTCTCTGTGTATTCTGCAAACACAACCCTTCCCAAAGAATCTGTTGGTCCATCTTATCTGCCCCAATATCTCCCAAGCCCTCCTAGATGGTGAAGGCCGGTTTACCAGCTGCAGGCTGTGCAGGGTCAGGTTCCTCATCCCTTCTCATCATGGTATACTGCTATACTCTGGAGCAAATGGGGGTTGGCTGAGGTTCCTGTGCTGCACCTGCAGGAGTGCTGGAGTCACCACTCCTTGGTTGGATGCGATTTGCTTGAGCCACTGCAGGCTACAATCATCCTGGCTCTGGTTGGTCTGTAGGAGAGCCATATCACCACACCAGATAGGTGTGAGAGGTGCAATTGCAGTGTGTCACAAGCAGTAGAGAGGTGTTATACATCACCAGTATGTACTGTAAAGCAGGTCTGCACAGAATGTATGTCCATCCAGGTTTTGCATGCAGCCTGCAGAATGCTACAAGGGTGGATGTGTGCATCTGACAACATAGCCCCTGTCTGCTACAGATTCCCACAACATAAGCCCAAGGCAGCAGCCAGCTACCAACCAGCTACACATAAAGGAGCAGGACACGAGAGGAAAGGTCTACATTACACTGTCTGCTTCCCTGTATGTGCACAGCACTTGTGCCCAGGGCATAGTGAGCCGACACTGTAATGAGCCCTGCTGTCCCTCGTACCTGTGCATATTTGAACCCGCCATGAGGTCTACTGTGGGGGCATACCCCTTACTCATAATTGTCCACAACTGTACTTTGCAGATGTGAGCCATACCGCCTATGAGGGAACAGCTCTGACGTGCTTCTGGATGCACAGCACAAAGTCCCAGTTATAGCTGGAGAATATGGCATCATCTGCCAAGGGACAGCAATGACTTCCTAACACTATATGGTTCTTCCCCTGATGGTACTATAAACCACCTCCTGACCCCACAATGAGACACATGAAAACACATCTGTGTCGCTGTCTGATGTGGGGGAGGGGAATGGCCAGGTGAGCCAGTGGCGTGAGATGGCAGTCAGGATGGGCCTTGGAAGGGCATGGAGGATATCATGCTGAGGCCAGGGGTGAGGGAGAGGGTAGGCAGTGCTACATGGGAGCAGAATGTAAGGCGTGCTACTGCAGTAGGGATGACAACTGAGCACCCTGTGCCATATGTCAAAATAATCTAACATGTGACACATCAGCCAAACAGCAGGAGCTACTCACCCTCTTGTGTGGCAGGAGCAAAGCAGGACCCAAAATACCAGTGATGGTGATGTCATCCATGAATTGTAGCACCTACTCTTCCAGGAGGCTCAGAGGTTTTCTGCCATTCAGGTGGCAGCTTGCTGTTAGCTGCCTTCTTCTCCTTTGCACATAGTTGTAGTATTCGTCACTTCTTTTTCAGGTCCTCTACATTGCGGTTGTGGTGATGCACAGCATTCACCTTGCGGGTGATCTCCTGCAAGCCACGCTGTTGTATTCTGGCTTCCTCAAAGCCAAAGAGAGTGGCGTGGCTCCTTCATGATGAACCCTAGGGCCATGGAGGTTTCTGAGGGTGTGTGTTTCATGGCCACGTGTGCTGGCTGTGGCATCCAAATGACTAACCGCAAGACAGACAAAAGGCTACCCATGCAAGGTTCTTAAAATACGTACTGATGAGGCCATGCCCTGGAACACACCCCACCCAAAAGGATAAGAGAAACCCATATAAGATGCATGCACAGCAATGCCAAATATTGGCGGTAATGGTGCATGCCAGGAGCCAGGGCCGTACCGATGGCGAAATGTGCCCTGTGCGACTTGCACTTTGGGTGCGCCCCCCCCCCCCCCGCACCCCCATATAGCACTTTATTGGGGCGGAAGAGAAGAGGTGCACACCCGATGTGCAAGCCGCCTGCCTCCGGCACACTAAGCAGGTCTGGTCCCTCCTAGAGAGACCAGACCTGCTTAGTGTGCAGGCGGGAAGACTTCAGGGGCGCATTTCAGTGGCGGCAGGCAATGGCAGAGAGCCGAAATGCGCCCTGAAGTCTTTGCGGCCTGTGCGGCCTCACCACTCGTGCAGGCTCGGTACAGTCCTGCCAGAAGCCACCATATCCATGGAAGAGGTTAATTGTGGATATTCAGCATTTTGACCGGTTAGCCAAGGTAAATGGGTAAGTAGAATATCTCATTTACTACGCAGTTAACCAACAAAACCGAATAAATGGAATATTTCTTTTACTATGTGACTTACTGACGAAGCCAGGTAAATGGGATATATCATTTACTACACAGTTAACCAATAAAACCAGGCAAGAGGACTCTCGTTTATGGCATGCTAGACATCCGTACGCAGACCCACCACCCAATAACGCCATTACAGTACGGGCATGCCAAGGTATCAGCTGCTGCGGAATGGTCCATGCACCAGGAAGTCAGACTGTGCTCTCACTGGACAGTATGGATGGGTGTACACTGGTCACTGGGCCAATATAGTGGGAGGAATATACCTGTACCTTAGGAGGCATGTGGCTGCTGGGCGAGGCACAGGGGTGTACAGCTATCAGTGTAGTCTGGGAGGAGGGCACAGGGAGGCTGATTGGTGTGTGAACTCACAGAGTGGCACACAACCTTTAGATGCTGGAGTGCTGTATGTGGGGGATGGCAATGTGCAGGGGAGCTATGGCCCTAGAGGAAAGGTACACAACATGCCATACAGGCGACTGACCTGGGAGACCAGGGAGGCAGTGTGAGGGAGTGCGGCCCATGGCCCCGAACAATACCACAGAGTCGTGGCAGGGAGCTACAGAACTAATAACTATGTTGATGCCCCAGAACCCTGGAGGCACCTCTGGGGCTTGTCAGGGCTTCAACCAGGTGCTGTGTGCCCTGTGCCCCTGCCTCACTGCCCACATTATTGCACCTTGTTTCCTGACGTGTGTAGAGGCCTGTCCTGTACTGTGGCTCCCATTCAGTGGACCATACCCAAGTCCTCCCACAACCTTGTCACCCAGAGAAGGACAGATCCTATGATCAGACATCTCTGTCATGTCCCAGCCATGTGCCGGCAGTGCTACCTACCCTCAGAAGATGCCATCTGACAGTAGCCCCATGAACTGTAAGCTGATTGTGCAGTGAGGACACAGCCATTGCTTATAGCAGGGCCCAGGTAGGTGTGCCTTGATCACTGGCTAGTCTGTTCCACAGCACCAGGAGGCCATGCGACCTACATGAGCACCCATGTGATCTCCCAATGCTGGGTGCCCGCTCTCATCCCATTAACTATTGCATGGAATCCCCACTGTGGTACCACACTGCATACATATACATGCACACATATGTTATCTGGGTCTGTGTCCAAGTTCCAGTTGTCACTGTCCATGCTCTTACCTGTGTTGTACTAACCCACACCTGGGTACATGTGTGACAATGCACCCACCCACATGTGCAGGTCCCATCAGCAGAATGACATTTCACCAAACTGCACCTACACCCTGGCTTCCAGCATTCTTCATTCCCATACCTCCCCAGCCTGCATTATATGGTGTCCCTCAGCCTTGCTGCCATGGGACTGCTGGCCTGGCAACCATCTTGGTATGTGCCCTCAACATACCATGTGTTCACACTCAGACCCCAACACCAACCCAGCAGCTGCCACAGGCCTTGACCTGTACAGTGCAAACCAATATTCGCCACCCCAATGTTCCAGACACCCACCTATGTTGCGGAAGACAATGACGACACTGGGAATTATAATAAACAGACAACACATCAACAACCCCCCTTCCCATTCCCATCCCTTCCCCCATTAGCCTTGCCAACATAGCCCTTCCCCACTCTCCCCACACATGATACCCCACCCTTCCCCAAATCAGTCTAGGGCCCCAGGGAACCCTGACTGTGGCTCTGCAGGGCCTAGTCTATGGCCTGTAGCTCTGTGCATGGCCCCTGCAGAACCCACCACTGCCTCCCTCCGGAGCCGCAGGTTCTCCACCAGAGTGCCCATAAGTGTCACCAGCTCCTGAAGGGAGGGGTAGAAGAGGTGTTTGGGGCAGGGTCTGCAGGAGGTATTGTTGGGACCTGCTGGCACAGGGGGCCCTGGGTGTCAGCAGAGCTTCCAAGCCCAGCTGACACCACCCATGATGGTGTCTGATCACGTAGGGGGGGGGGTATGGGGGCCTGTTCAAGCTCAGAGGGCTCTGCTGACACCCCATGCTCCTCTTGGCCTTTCTCCTTGATCCCCAGAAAAAGCAGAATGGGTATGTTTAAAATCATTCATCCAAATACATGTGTTGGAGAGGCCGAAAAAGTTAGCGAAAAATCGCCCTCTCACAGAAGGCACCGGGAATCTTCTTAATATCTGATACAGAGCCGTGGATGTTCAGTCTGAAACATGGAATGTCATGTGTGGAGATTCTCTTGTTTCCTTTGGTCCTAAAGTGCTTCTTTAAGATAAGTACAAAAGAACATGCAATTTAATAAAAAAATGATTAAAAGGAGATGGCTTTTGTGAGAGGCCGATTTTTTGCTCCCTTTTCGGCCTCTCCAACACATGTATTTGGATGAATGATTTTAAACATACCCATTCAGTTTTTCTGGGGGTCTTTTTTGAGTAGTTTATGTTTTGACTTTCCCAGTTTTGTGGATTCTTATTTATGGAGTCCTCCTTGATGGCCACAGCTGGCCTGCCTGACCTGCTTGTCCCTAGCAGAACATTTGTGCCTGCTTCAGCAGCCCCACCCCCTCTCTGGCATCCACCATCATGCTGCTCATGTGCACCTCACATGGCTTCTCCTGTGATGGTCCCCCAACTCCTCCACTACCTTGGCCTTTTCCTTCTCCTCCCCCTCCTCAGAGTCCTCTTCCTCCATTTCTTCTGCCTCCTCTTCCTCTGTTACTGTCTCTGGGGCTTCTGCAGTGGCCTCATCTTCCTCCTCCCTCTCACAGGTGCTGCCTGTGAAAGGGTTCTTGGTTGTGGTGGTGGTGCTGGGCCTGAGGCTGGAGCTGGAGCCTGTTGCCCCAAAGGATGCTCCAGCAGGTGGTGGGTATGGCTGGCTGGACTAGGAATGCTGCCTGGCTGATTTCCTCTGCACCTTCTTCTCAACTTCCCTGGCTGTAAAGAGAGGGACAGTAGGCCCTAAGATGCGGGTGATAGGGCCCATAGGCAGGTGATGGAAAGGGCTGACAGACTGACACACACAATGGCAACAGTGCATGCACACTCCATTGGACAGTCACATATTCACACATGCTAGGCTAGCAACATATCTGCTGCTATCCACACGTTGAGGCTGTACATGGTGTCATTTGCTATATTTCCAGGGGGAATGTGCACCATGCCATATGGCTCACTTACCTGTAGCTGCTGCCACCTCCACCCTGAAGAAATGGATGAGCTTAGGCCTATGCCGCCACATGTTCCTTAACCAGCACTTCAGTGCCTCAAGGGTCTGGCTACCTCAAAATCACTGTGGAAGAGAGGTATGTGATCTGATCTATGCCATTTGGTGCCGACATTGATCCTCCACTGCTACCAATTACACAGCTGTTCCCAGAGCCCCTGTCTACCCTTGCAGGAGTAGAGTGTGTGGCCACTTTCACTACCAGATCTTTTTAACTCTTTTTTTTTCCCAACCTGCACCCCACCTTTTCCCATCTCTACTCATCCATGCCTGTTTACACCATCCCTCTCACTCTGCTACCCATTCCCTCCTCCCCTCTCTTCCATTTTCCATAGCCCCCTTGTCCTCCCTATCTCTTCCCCACCCGTTCTGTACCTCCCTCTTTTGACCCCCATTCTCACCATCTGTCATTGACCTTGTGGCACCTCTCTGGAAGTATGAAGCCCTGGTTGTGTGCTGTGTTGTTTATTGGGTTGCATTTGTGTGATTGTTGCACAGGGCCACCTTGTCATGCTGTACATCAGATTCTAGCTCTGAAACAGATGATGATATGTGGGGAACATAGACTTAGGTGACATTACACTGGGCAATGGCCAAGTGCAGGTGCTTTAGCTCCCAGTCCTGTGCTGGCAGAGGGGGCATATCCTACAGCTGTGCAGGCAATGAACATTTGCAATGCGATTTCCCTACTCTTTACTTCTGTATTCGGTGCATGTTCATAGCCAGCAGCATTATGCTCTCGTTGTGTCTGGCCAGTTGCAATAGGCCACAGGGTAGTTGGTACAAAAACAGTGATGACATCCTCACAACATGCAAAAACTGAAACTGCCCCTACAACAGGCCTGTCCAACACATGCTGTGAAGAAATGGTAATATTTTTTGTACATGTTTGATTCCCCCACGCATGTTTTGCTTTTGCACAACAGTTCCCCTGGTTGGTCTTGAACCTCTGACCCATGCATCTGCAGGACATCCTCTAAAAGGGAGAAGCCTTGCATCACCTTATGCAATGTTGGCAGCTGCATATTGTGCTAAGGTGGGGCCCCCAGGCATTAGGAGATGGCAGGGAAGTGCATTTTGAACTGCTTGAACTATGTAACCTTGTTGCAAAGAAAAGGACATCTGAAGCGTAGCAATGCACTGGTGTTACAAAAGTATTTGTTGCGTCAGACAAACCGGAGGAGAGCTGAGGAACACTCTGCTCAAATGTTTGTGAAAACCTTTTAATAGAGTTCATACAACATGAAAAAACCTATCTTAAAGACAGCAGGGTCGGAATATCCCTTCAATCACAGTGAGTTGCCAATGCACAATATGCATGTTTCCGGTCAATGCAAGACCCTGCTTCAAGTGTAAAAACAGTTGTGAGCTGGGATCCGTGAATGTCTGGAAAGACGCCATGGATCATGGGGTGGATCATGATCATTCTAGACCAGAAAACAAGTCTGCCAGGTGTGGAAAACATCTTCAGGTGTTCCTATCTTAGAGAAAGCTTTTGTGAGCATATCAGCTATGGTAGTGAGTCTGATTATGTTATATTGTGTACTACAGTAGTGTAAATACCGCCCAAGCAGCCCCCAAATGCAGGGGGGCCCAGGCTAGATGGGGGACTCCATTCAGCCAAGTGGTCCCTAGCTTGTAATGGCAGCGGAAGAGCGCAGCAAATATCTTACCTACATTAGCGATGTTTGCTGCGCTGTCTCTTGCTGCCTTTCTGTTAGAATAGTACTTTACGTGGCAGTCTGATACCCAAGACTTCGGTCACAAAGTGAGGTGATGTTGTTCCAGACTCGGGCTGCTGCATAAAGTATTATTCTAACAGGGAGGCAGTGGGAGACAGTGTGGCAAACATCTTTATTGCAGATAAGATGTTTGCTACGCTCTGAATTTTTAAAAAAGGTTTTTTGGGGGAAGGTGTTTTCTGACCCACATCATGAGGTCCCTCTGCAAATTTTGCTTGGGGTCCCCTCATTTGAGCTTATGCCATTGGGGTGCATGAACGGTTAGCCGCCCTCTCCCTATGGCTGTATCCTGTCCCCCATCCGATCTAGCTATAACCAAATATCAGTTGTATTTAACTCTATGTAAATTTTATGTGTATATATCTTGTAAATAGTTTCCCCCGTTATTCTCCCGTTATGACTGTACCCTTGTTCTATGTAAGCACATTGTGTTATGTAAAAAACATTGTTGCATTGTTGAGTTGTAATGTAAACCGCACTGATCTTAATAGCGCGGTATATAAGAAAAGCAAATAAATAAATAAATAAAATAAATGAAAAGCTTTAAAATCAAGAGGAGACGTAGATATCCCTGGTGCTTCTCAGCACATTCTGCTCCGGACATCCCTGATTTGACTTGGACATCCCTTCTAAAATACCACTTCATCGTTCACATCTCACAGTAATTCCCGAGCTCTGATATGGGCAGGCAACAGGCAATGGGGTCCCTGAGGCTCACTGCTGATTTTGGCTTGCCTCAAAGAGACTCACAACCAGAACTCAGAGTCGAATACCTAACAGTGGACAATCCAAGTTAAAAAACAAGGCAGAACAGGTCAGAAATCATAAGATCTGAAAAACATAGCAACAAGAACACACAGACGACAAGGGCCGGTGCAGAACTCCAGGATCACAGGAGATAGACAGCACAACAGAGCAAACCATAGAGAACAGATGACAGGGAGGTGTGTGGATTTCTTCAGTTTACCTTGCTCTGCCTGTCTGAGTGGTTCCCGACGCTAGCTCCTGCACTGATTATCACCTGCTGTGTAGCTGAGGGCTATAAGACCTGCTGCCCTACCGCGGGACGCTGAGGTGTGTGGATTTCTTCAGTTTACCTTGCTCTGCCTGTCTGAGTGGTTCCCGACGCTAGCTCCTGCACTGATTATCACCTGCTGTGTAGCTGAGGGCTATAAGACCTGCTGCCCTACCGCGGGACGCTGAGGTGTGTGGATTTCTTCCTCTGCCTGTCTGAGTGGTTCCCGACGCTAGCTCCTGCACTGATTATCACCTGCTGTGTAGCTGAGGGCTATAAGACCTGCTGCCCTACCGCGGGACGCTGAGGTGTGTGGATTTCTTCAGTTTACCTTGCTCTGCCTGTCTGAGTGGTTCCCGACGCTAGCTCCTGCACTGATTATCACCTGCTGTGTAGCTGAGGGCTATAAGACCTGCTGCCCTACCGCGGGACGCTGAGGTGTGTGGATTTCTTCAGTTTACCTTGCTCTGCCTGTCTGAGTGGTTCCCGACGCTAGCTCCTGCACTGATTATCACCTGCTGTGTAGCTGAGGGCTATAAGACCTGCTGCCCTACCGCAGGACGCTGAGGTGTGTGGATTTCTTCAGTTTACCTTGCTCTGCCTGTCTGAGTGGTTCCCGACGCTTGCTCCTGCACTGATTATCACCTGCTGTGTAGCTGAGGGCTATAAGACCTGCTGCCCTACCGCGGGACGCGGTCGCGGGCGTCCCTTGGAGGCGTGCACCGAAGGGGCGTGACCAAAGGGGCAGGCCACGCCCCTTTGGTGCCCCTTCGGTGCACGTAGGTGCGAGAAGCGTTTCCCTGTGATGGGGAAAAGGAAGAAGAAGTACCCGCCTATTCAAGTTAAAGCTGTTAAGGTTGTTGGTCCGATGGACGCACACGTTCGGGTGAGTGATCCCTCTCCTCCTACCTCAACGCCAAAGGATGGTGAACTGGATATTTCCGGCATTAGTACTTCCTCATCGGTGTCTTCTCCTCGCGAAATGGGTTTGTCTCCTCCCTGCTTGGAGCCTGAAACTATTTCTGGGGAGGCCACTCCACAAGTGGATGTGGTGGGGGCCGACCCGGGTCTAGTTCTTTTGCCCTCTACGTTTTTGAAAATTGATTCCGCTTCAGCTTTACCTCCATCTTTACCTTCAATAATTAATTTTCCTATAGTTGGGGAATCTCAGGTACCACCAGAGAATGTTTCCTTAAAAGATATATGGGCAATTGTGTCTCGGATGGAGTCGGCTCTTGGACTCTCTATGAAGAAAGTTTCTGAATTTTCTAAGGAAACGGTGGTGAAATTATCAGATCATGAAAATAGAATTGCTTCTTTGGAAAAGTGGTCAGTACTACAGGATTCAAAGGATTTGCCTTATAAGGTTGTTTGTGAGAAATTCTCACAAGATTCCTTAGCATTGCACAGGCAAGATGAGTTTTTGGAAAATTCTATTAGGTCTAAAAACCTACGTTTGTTAAATTTTCCTCAAACACATTACCTTTCGCCTTTGATACTTTTTCATAAATATCTTAAAGAGGTGTTAATGTTTACAGATGTTGATTCTATTAATGTTTCAAAGATATATTATGTTCCTAAAGGTAAGACAGATACGGCTGGGGAACCAGGTGAGCCCGGTCTTCAGCCTGATCGTGTGGTTTCCTCTTCCTTAGATATTTCACATTTTATTGAATCTGAGAGTGAAGAGATACCCTCGAGAGCTACATTGTTGGTAATATTTCTATCTGAGATTGATAAGGAAAAGGTGTTACGTGCCTATTTTCCTAAAAAGAATGAGAAATTTTGTGGTCATGCAATTCAAGTTTTTCCTGATGTCTCCCGGGCAACCCAGAAGCGACGCAAGGCCTTTCTGGAATTGCGCCCTCGGGTTTTAGCTCTGGGGGCATCTTTTTATCTTAAATTTCCATGCAAGTGCCATATTTGGTTTCAAAGTAAAAGATATGTATTTTTTGAGGTGGATCATTTATTGACTTTTTTGGATAGTAAGAATTAGAGTTTTTTGTTTCTTATTTTTTAAGTGTTTTCTTGACTCTTAGTTAGCAAAAGGAGACTTAAGTATATTATTCGGGTCCCTCCAGGCTCTTTAATATTTAATATTAAATTACCGCACCCCTTCTTGATGTGGACTAGTTATGATATGTATTTCGTGTGAGATATGAGATATGTGTATTTTCTTTTGCTTGTAATATCTATTGATTGAAGTATGTGAAAATTTTATAAATAAAAAGTTTAAAAAAAAAGAGAACAGATGACAGGCAATGAACTTGCAGGGAACCCAGCCAGAAGCAGAGAGGGAATGAATACCCAGGGCCAGCCCAACCATTAGGCAAACTACGCAGATGCCTAGTGTGGTAACTTCTGGGAGGTGCAAAGGGCAGGGCTTTCAAAGCTAAACAATAGATTTTGACAGTCAAGGGGGGTGTAATGCTTAAGGTCTGCCTAGGGCACCAACATCTTGAACCAACTCTGGGAACGGTCCTAGAAATACCCCAGTAAATCTGCCCTGGCCCCTGCTACCAATTCTTGCTGTATATTACACGTGGTATTAGGAAAACAACCAGGCACTGAACATCTGTCCTTTTCCCATTACTATGGCTGGAATGTAATTGTTATACTGACATCTCGCCAAACATTTCTGTCCAGCAGATTTACTTTCTTCCTGCGCTATTTCTGAATTTCATTCCAGTCTTCTATTGCTGGTTTTCTGATTAGTCCTGCCTTGGTAAGTGCCTGAAAAGAACTGACATTTGATATTTACTGTTTTTCCTTGTTCTGTTCTTTCTTCTCACGCTCTATAAGCACATTTCTTTCAGCACAGAGCTGCAAGTGCTCATATTAGTATGTAACAAATACTGGATCATGTTCAACAGTAGAAGAATATTAAAAAAAATATATACAAGGTACAGGAAAAAGAAAGTGGGCATGGCTAATACGGACATGGACAATGCGCCACTTCTGTGAAAACTTGTGTAAGAATCTGGTACCTCATCATGGCCAAGTCATGTGCCAGCAAAGTTCAAAGAGTGACAGATCTTAAAAATAATTCATGGAGATATTGCAAATGCATCATGTCATTATCCCCCGGGAACAGGCTGAGTGGCTTCTAGGCTAATGTAAAGAAATTGCTAGTAAAAATTCAGATTTGAAACAAGAGGTACAGTCCCTAGATCAACAATCTAAAAAAAATGCAGGGAAGGATCACTTGAAAGTGTCTGGATTATTGTATCTGTCATAAATTGGAAGCCTCTGCAAGGATCTGCAACAATGTACTAAAGACCAGACTACAAAGCCTGTTAAAGAAATGGCCCCTGGAATAAGGGAAAGTCCCAGTTTATCATACTAAGTGACAAAGAACTACACGAGATCCTTATGAGAAGGAAAGGAGCACTAAGGGGGTCATTTTCCGACAATATAATAAATAAATGTGGTGCCTCACCCCCCCCCCCTCCCCACAGTACCAAATCTCCCTGGACAGCTCCCAGTCTCCATTAGGAGCAGCCCAGGGAGGAACAGTGCACCCCCCCTGAAGTTAACTGTCCTGGCTAGCCAGTCGGCCTAAGCCCCCCTCCCTCCCCCAATGCACAGTTGAAAGGGTGGGGGCCCCATGGCCCCCTCCCTCCCCCTCTCACCTTCTGGTAAATAAAAAACATCCAAGTTAGCCAACTGGCAAAGGCGGAGCCCTCTGCAGGCCCGATCCCCCAAACACATACCTGTACGAACCACAGTGATCTAGTGGAGAAAAGGGGCAGGAGCGCTTCTCTAGGTTCCTAGGAGGCAGCACTGCGTGATCACAGCTATCTTTGTTCGGGCCTTTTAGGACAGGAGAAGAGAGCTCCTGCCCTTGAACAAAAATGACCATGATCTTGTGGTTCTGTCCCCTTGCATGAGGGCAGCACTTCGTGAAGGTGCCATTTTGTTTGGGCTGCATAATGGGGTATGAGCCTAGAGGAGCACTCCTGCCCCATATCTCCACTAGACCACCAGGATCCTTACAGATATGTGTTTGGGGAGAGGTTGGAGAGTCACAGGGCATCTCTTTGTTGGCTGGCTAGCTGGGATGTTTCTTATTTACCAGGAGGTGGAAGGGGGATGAAGCAGGGGCTATGGGGCCCCCATCCTTTCAATTGTGCATGGGGGGGAGGGAGGGGAGCTTAGCCCAACTGGCTAGTCTGGACACTTTTATTTTAGGGGGGGGGGGGGTACTGGTCCTCTCAGAGAGCTCATGATGGGGATCAGGAGCTGTCCAGGAGCTGCTGACAGCTCTGTGCACCTGATCGCTACCATCCCTCTCCATGGATTTACTGCGGGGACCCACAGTATCTGCTTCGGCAGACACTGCAGGACCTTTCCCATGGTATCTGCCAAGGCAGATAATGCAGGATCTCCATGGGAATCCGAAACATCCGTGGTATTTGCAGGACCTCCCTCGGGAATTTCTCTTGCAGATACTGTGGAGGTTTCCTGCTTACCATGCAGTTTAGTAGACATACCCCCTAGTACTGCTGTAAATTGAATGTGTGCTTTTTGGATTGTCTTGGATTTTTCTTTTCCCCATATGGATGTCAGAAGAAGACAATGCACACCTTGTAACATTATCCATATTGCTCAAGTATTAGCATTATCTATATTGCCCTGCGCTCAGTTTGTGGCCTCAAGTTGCCCATGAACTGAGCACAGGGGCAGTGATGACATCATTCTAACCGAGAAAAACCTTAACTGATCCTAGTGATCTGAATAATTTCATTAATGCTAGACTTCCTGCTACTTTATCATCAGAGTAATTATGGTTACTTTGTACATCTATCCTCCTTTGATATGTATTCTGGGGGTTTCCGCAGCCCTCTTGGTTTTCTGCTGTTGTTTAAGATGTGTTTTAGTTATTGAGTCTTCCAAAGTTTCTGCTTTGGTTTGATATTTCTTTCTCCTCCTCCTCTTAAATGTGGACTACTACAGAGTATGATAATTGAAGTATTTACCTCTTATTTGTCTTTTTTTTAATCTTATCTTCATTACTCTGTATTCATTGCAAGAACTATGTATTACTTGCTGTTTAATCTTAACTTTAAACCTCTCACCAGCAACATGAGCAAAGGCCTAAACACAATAGCTATCACAAATGGCTCCATAACCATCCTTCTCATATACAGATCTTCTAGTGCTAGCCATAACGATCTGGACCTTCTACTAGTATTAATATGCAAGCATAATTCCTCCACCAACCCCCTTCTACCTCTGGGCAATCTCAACCTCTCTTCTGCGCCACCCAGAACCTCAAAAGCCTTCATCAACGCCATGGAAGCCCTAGGATACACATAAGTCATCGACCAACCTACTCACACCAGAGGAAACACACTGGATCTAATATTTGTACCAAAACCACTATTCCAGAACAATACCCTATCAACGCCTACATTGTCCACCATCCCCTGGTCGGATCACAAAATTATCAGTTTCCTCCTCCTACCTGGAATCCTCATCCAAGATCGATCTCACCAAAACCACCCCTCGCAGATTCTACCACCTAGAAAAGGAGCAATTTATAGACAAGGTTATATCGCACTTTCAACACAGCACTAATGACCTTGACATACTTATGCAGACCTGGAACAGCACCATAAGTAATATAGCAATAATGCCACAATCGCCCACAGTTCACTGAAAATGCAATACAGCAGCATGGCACAACACTCAATTAAAAAGCATGAGGCACAATCTCAGAACCCAAGAAAGAAAATGGAAACACTCCAATTCTAGAGAACACTACAACACTTACATGTTTAATCTACATGAATATCAAGCAGCTCCACCTTGCCATGAACACAACAGCATGCCTTCTCTGCAATGCCTCAAGATCAGAACACATCACCCTACTTCTCAAGCAACTGCACTGGCTAGCCATGACCCAAAGGATCAAATTCAAATCTATACTCACAACATTCAAAGTCACTCACAGCCTGTCCGCCATCTATCTACAATCCCCAATTCAAAAGACACCCAACAACAGGAGCAGAAGAACAAGTTTCCTCAACACACTTCGCACGCCAACAATGAATACTAAGGCCAGCTCCACAGCATCAAAAAGAGCTTTCTCCCTTTTTGCTCCAGCTCTATGGAACACCCTCCTAAACAACCTCCATGCTACTAATGACCTAATGGAATTCAGAAAAAGTCTAAAAACACACCTAGACCTGGAACATTTCTCTCATGATGAAACATAACCACTAGCCCCCTCAGCTACCTACCACCCAGCTGTCTACCCTTCTATGATGGTAAATACTCCCATGAAAATCTCTCACCCTAGGACCAGTTCTGTTCACTGTTGTTTAATTGTATATTTACCCAATTTAATTAATGTAACAGTTTATTGTTACAAAGTTTGCTGTTCCATGTAAAGCCACTTCGGCTCCGTTGTTCTCTATAAACCGCTTAGACTATCAGATTTGCAGTATATAAACATAGTTAAATAAATAAACAAATGTTATTTTTGGAACAACCCCAACCTGTTGCAGCTGTATGATTTGACTACCAAGATTATGACCAGATTAAAGTCTAAGGACCTTAAAATCTTGTCTTACTCTCCTGATGGAAGGATATGGGAGCCCCTGAAGGTGAAAAATAACACTGCAGCTCCCAGACATGCCCTCGAGTCTGAGGAAGAGGTGGCCTAGGGGTTACAATTCTACCAAGCCTTTAAGAGGGTAATTTTATAAACTCCTGCTAGTTAATGTGCGTCTTTCTGTGTGTCACTAGCACCTATGTTATAAAGTCAAGTATGCATATACTTTATGAAATAAGGGAGTAAGTGATCAAAAACACGCATTAAATCTAGTTGGGAACAATTAGGCAAAACCTATGGCTGGTGTAAATGCCCACAGATTTTCCAGAACATGTGTAAATTATAGCATTTTATAATTTATGCATGCAAATTTTCATTCCATCCAAATTCCGCCTATGTGGACGTCCACATTGAAAGTATACATGATCGGCTCAAAGTGCATACTTACAGAACAGTAATAATCTAAAAAAGTGTACAAATGCCCACTGACATGCTTAAATCATTGAAAATTCATGAGCTACTCAAATAGATGGTGCATAACTTTCTACGGCTTCTTATTAAATTATCCCCACATGCTTACATTTATAACAGGTTGCCTAGATCAGGAGGGCAAGTACATACTTATTTTAAGCCTATTTTGTAAAACGGCATAGGCGCTTATATGTTTTTATAAAAAACCAGCACAAAAGCAGTCAAAATCACAACTAAAATGAAGTTGTGTATATCTGCTCCAGCTTAGAAGCTGGTGTAAATGTTTATGATTGGCGTACACACTTTGGCGTGCATTTTAAACAGATGTGCATTTGTTTGAAATGACTAGGGAAATATCAAGACATTTCCTATATCATTTCATGTCATTTCGAATGAAAATGGAAGAAAAGCCCCCAAAATGTCATCACGTCCTGTCTGTCATTAACAATGCTCATCATTTGCCGATAGCGTGTACTGTTGAGTGATAGTGTGCACTATTAACAATAGACGGGAAGTACCAAAATTAAAACAAAATGAAAAATACTGTGAACAACATGGAAAACTAAACAAAATGAAATTTTTTGGCCTGCGTGCCCCTACTTTTTTATAACCTATGTGTGCAGTTTGTGACACTGCCCATTCTTCACCTAAATTCCTCCCTCAACTACTCCTACATCTGGGTCATGTATAAGTACATCTCTGCTTATTATAGCACATACATATAGGGTAATTTCATATGAGGCATTTTACAAACAATAAATCGTATATAAAATTACTCCCTCTAGTTTAAGTATTCAGCCTATTACCCATCTCTCTAACAACCAGAGCTTTATATCACTAATAATGACTGAAAATCTACGCAATTTTTTTATGTGCACTAATTATGGAGTTGATTCAGGATGGCATTTAGTGGGGACAGACGTGTGGCTCAGACATCCATCCCCATTAAATGCTTGTGTGGCAATTCCACCCACAGAGCTCCCTGAACGTAGAGCAGAGATGTACAGGAAGCTCTGTATGGGGGCGGGCCGAGGAAGGTATAAGGGTGGGCCAGAGGTGTGATGCCTACACCGGACGTACAGGGCCAATTCTGGGGTCGGCCCTGTACATCTGGGGTTGGCCATTTAAACAGGGGATGCTAGAGCTGGGGCATGAAAGACAAGTGAGGAGGTGCAGGAGATACCCCGCAGCCTGACCCTGGCCATGGAAGGGCCGATTGGGGGTCGGGTTGCGGGGAATGCAGAGTTGGCTATTGCCGCCGGGAATATGACTCCTGCATGGAGCCACAATGCCATGGCAACATGATACCATGGCCCTGCGGCTCCATGCAGGAGCCAGGCTGAGCTAGCCGAAGATGTGGCTGGACATCCGAGGTGCCTAAATCGAGGATGTGTCCCAGACATCCAGCCATTATGCTGTGATTCTGCTCCCGCGGGGCTGTAGCCCCCATGGGAGCAGAATCGGGTGCAACCCAGGGCCATCTAGATGTCTAGACATCCGAACAGCCCGGGGATGCACAGGTTTGAATTGGCCTCCATGTATTTGAATTACCATTAAGACACACATTTCTTGCCTTTCGAATATTCAGTTCACACCCCGCAGTATTTATCTTGTATTGCAATAAAGTATACTATACCTTTGGTCCTATTATTGAATGGCCTGGTTCTCCACTAACACCAGGTGGCCCAATATTACCTGGATCCCCCTGCAGAAAAA
Source organism: Ichthyophis bannanicus (assembly GCA_033557465.1). Classification (NCBI taxonomy): domain Eukaryota; kingdom Metazoa; phylum Chordata; class Amphibia; order Gymnophiona; family Ichthyophiidae; genus Ichthyophis; species Ichthyophis bannanicus. The sequence continues at coordinate 487,055,701 of CM066031.1, forward strand.
AATCAAGAAAACTATATTTTTATTAGAAATTAATCAACTTCATTTTCTATTTGTTTCAGTTATATTGTTATCCACTCTTTTACCCTGTCCCATAAATTGCAACATTTAAAAAAAAGGTTCTATTATATTATATGGCAATATCTCTTTGTCATTCTGTATTTCACACCATAGGAGCCAACCAAAATTTACAGTTTAAAAAGAAATTGTATCAAAGGCATATTTATCTCATTCCTCCAATCTTCTTCTCTCCCTTGCTATATTTTAAGCATTTTGTTTGACTTAGCCCTTTCTGCATTCTGATTTAGTTGGCCCTTGTCCTACTTTCAGTGTGAGTATTTTGGTTTGACCAATCAAACTGTAGAGAATCATTATTTCTATTGGATGCTTGTATTCAGAGCATTTGACCTCCTTTCTCTGTTTTTCCCTTGCCCAGCGTGGCAGGGTAGGACTCTTCTATTATTCCTTTATTGTTTCATCCCATGGATGTAGGAATACAGTTAGTTTTTACAAGAACTGAGGGACACAATATTTCTTTGAGATGTTGAAGGTTCTTTGGCAACCTCCACCACTGATATCATGTCTTAAAAAGGCTCCTCGCATTTTTCCACCCTATTCATTGGCATAGTACTTTTCAAATCCACTTAGGGTATGTTTACTAAGCGGCGGAAGTGGCTTCTGTGCAATATTGGAGCCGCACAGAAGTCGCTACCGCCGTTTAATAAACATACACCTTAATGTCTGAGATGCAGAAGAAGACATTAGGCTTTATTCAGTATGAAATTGCCTACAGTTTATATTATTTATGTTAACTGCATAAAGGATTTCCATTTTCCCTTGATGATCATCTCTGAAATCTCTGGTAAATTAGATAAACTAGCCAACTGCTTATCCAGCAATGGTTTGAAGTTAAAAGTGTAAAAAATTTGGTGATTTTGGTGGGCTTTTCCAATTTTGTTCTAACTTGCCTATGCCTTGCCTTCGAATTGGTTCAAACCACTGTGACTTTTGCTTGCCTCTGCAATTTTATTTCGCCTTGCCTTTGTGTTGATTCTACACTGTGTGCAGAATTTATTAAATCGCGTGTGGTGGTATTTGAACTTGTTTGGCGGTATTTGATTTTAGCTGCTTTGCTGGACAGGTGTTTGAGTTTTTTGATGATTGTTTGGTGGTATTTGATTATTGGTGCCAGTATGATGAATTCTTATTTTTACTTTTAGAACTGCATGTGGGGTTTTGGCATCTCCAGTCCTTGTATTGCACATCATCCAGAGGTCTTCAGTTCCTGTTGATCTTTAATACTTTGGGACAGTGATAGTTCTGGACCAGATTCAGCCAGTGTTTATACTAACTTAGTAGATTTGGCCTTCTTATATCCAGCCACCCCAGTATAACGAAGATGAGTGTTCCAAAGAAGAGCAAAACCTACCACTTTCATGATGAATGGGAAATGGACTACTTCTTCATCATGGTGAAAGACAAGTGTTGCTGTTTAATTTGTAACACCCCAGTATTCTTGCCCAAAAAGTGTAATCTGGAACGTCATTATAAGGCTCTGCATAGCAATACGTTTGATGCTGATTTTCCACCCAAAAGTTAAATTCGTAAACTGAAGTTCAAAGAACTTAAATCGAAATTGGCTACTCAGCAACAGTTGATGGCGAAGCCAAGGCCACATTCAGTCAATGCAACCATAGCATCCTTCAAGGTCAGCAACCTGATCGCAAAGAAATGCAAACCTATCACTGAAGGGGAATTTGTAAAAGATTGTTTTCTTGAAGCAGCTGGCAATCTTTTTGAAGGATTTAAAAATAAGAAAGAGATCATAGCTGCTATTCAAGATGTACAATTGTCAAGAAACACCGTCATGTGGCGAATAGAAAAGATGTGTAGAGACACAACTGAACAATTGTTGAAGGATGTTTCAAATTGTTGCTTTCTCACTCCAACTTGATGAATCTACAGACATAAGAGACATAGCCCAGTTACTAGTCTTTATCTGGATGGTTTTTGAAGACTTCAGTGTTAAAGAAGAACTACTTGGAATGATTTCTTTAAAAGGGAGAACTACCGGTCAGGAAATATTCAGTTCTTTCCATTCTTTTGTGACAAAGTGTAATGTTCCATTGCATAGACTTGTTTCCATCACTACTGATGGAGCAAGAGCAATGACAGGTGAGGTTAACGGTTTCATAGCCCTCTGTAGACAGCATGACGACTTCCCAGATTTCCTTTCTTACCACTGCATCATTCACCAGCAAGTTTTGGCAAGCAAGAGACTCAATGCAAAGACCATCATGGACATCACTTTCAAAATTGTAAATTCAGTTTGTGGAAGATCACTTTAAAGATGGCTTTTTAATCTTACTCTTGATGAAGGGGTAGCAGAAATCATTTTGCACACAGATGTAAGGTGGCTAAGTAGGCACAAATTTCTGCAAAGATTTTGTGATTTGCTGAATGAAATAAGAAGTTTTTTAATGAGAGGGGAGATGACCAAGCAGAGTTGGAAGATGAGGAGTGGTTATGTGATCTGGCATTTCTTGCTGACTTTACAGGCAAACTAAGTGATATGAACCTTGAACTACAAGGTAAAAACAAATGCATTGGCGAGATGATGAGTACAGTTTCATCCTACAAGAGCAAATTTGAGCTAATGATGACTGACCTTGCAAACAACACTTCTGATCATTTTCTTAATACGCAGGACCATCTGGGACAATATCCAAATTTTGTTTTTCAGAATGAGAAGTATGTGACAGAAATCTGTTCTGTTATCCAGGAATTCAAAAGTAGATTCTGTGACTTCCAAAAAATTGGAACAGTTGTAGAGTACTTGTCATACCCATTCAAAGTAGATGTGGACATTAAAGAAACTGAAGCTGATATCAGTAAAAATTACTCATTGAACAAGCATCTCTTGAAAACGAAATATTAACCCTTAAAAATGACATTTTTCTCAAGACCCGTGCTGAGCAAGAATCGTTTTGGAAGCTAGTGCCTAGAGACAAATTTCCCAGCTTGAGAAGATGCAGTGAAGCTGTACACTCCTGTTTCAGTTCAACTTATTTGTGTGAATCTGTGTTTTTCCATCTGAAAATGACAAAGAGTACACAACATTCCAACATGACAGATGAACATCTCCAGGATTCCCTGAGACTGGCCTCCACACAATATTTACCCAACTTCAAAAAGCTGGTGGATAAAATGCAGGCTCAGACGTCTCACTAATGAGCAAGAACAAAATATTAAAGATTGTACAAGATCAGCCTGGATCAATACTCGACCTAAATTTAACACAAATTACTCAATAAAAGAAAGTTATTAAGAAAGTTAAAGAAAGTTATTACTCAATAAAACTTTCAGAAAAAATTTACTTTCCATTTCCCCTCACAGTTATTACTGGATCTTCGTCTCTCTGTTTTGTTTTTGCTTAATTTGCTTAACAGCTGATCACATCGAAGTAAATGACAGAAGGTTCATTAAAAATGGGGGGGGGGGAATCCTCCAACTTTATTGGGTTAAAATTTAATTTGAAACTTAATTTTCATGGTGGTAGATCACCGGCACTTTTGGCCGGAAAAAGTAGATCACGACCTGTTTGAAGTTGGACAAGCCTGCTCTAGACTAAATATAGCCTACTGTAATAGAAAGTTTTCTAAAGAGGAATCTTATAGTGTTCAACATCTAGTCTTCAAATGAAACTCTCAAACCACCCTAATAAAGTAATTCTCATAACTGAATGAGCACTAGGTCCCTATTTTCTAGATGTTAAATCATTTCTTTTCTGACCATGATCTGTTGGCAGATGCCCTTTAGATCAAGGAATGAGAATTGCAGGAAATCACAAACAAATTCCTTGTTTAAACTCCACTCAGCTTGTTGGCTGTGAACTAACATGGTGAGAAATGTCCTTGCTAAGCAGGGTCAAAACAGTAAAAGGCTGTCACACAGCCCATCCTCTGGCATTGTGCCCTTAGAGGCAATCTACTATGCACTTGTGAACAGATGCAATCTATATCATACACTGTAGAGCAGTCTACTCTACCAATGAAGGCATTCATTTGTAACTTTGAACTCGCTAATGAGAAGATCATTTCTTGGCTTTTCAGATTTGAATTTGCTAAATGAGGGCCTTTAGATATACATGTATATTCTTGTACCTTGGATCCTGGCAGCCCTCGCAGTGATGGTCCAGGCAAACCAATTGGGCCAGAACTTCCAGGCTCACCCTAATAACAAACATAGCATTGACATTTGATTAACTTCTTCCAAATACTTATAAACAAACATCGTTCAGTTATTCATAACCTTAGTTAAATAGAACACAGTGGCTTATGAGATCATGTTGTCTATGTGTGTTGCAGTTTTTGTTTTTATGTATGTGTTCTCTGTTTATAACTTTGGAATGACAAGATATATATGCACCAAATTTTGAGTAATGGTAGGTCCTCAGGGGATCATTAGACTTGTCCACTAGTGCTCCTTGTAGCCTTGGGCAAGTCACTTAACCCTCCATTGCCTCAGAAGAAAGGCCTGGCAATCTACTTCCAGTGACACTGCCAAGAAAACCCAGGAGCTTCTGGGTCACCAGGAGTCAGGACTGACTCAAAGGCACACATTGCATTTTTGTAGTTAATTAGTGGCATTTAAATGTATAGGTTTGCAAAAATACTTGCTTACATGTGTAACTTGCAAATAGGGTTGCCAACTTTTTGAAAGGAAAAAAAACCTGTCACCTGCAGCTACTTGTGCCTAGGGTTGCCAACCAGCCGGTTTTCAGCCGGCCTGGCCGGTTTTCCTGTGGTCGGGCCGGCTGCCGGCAGAGAACCGAAACCGGCCATTGAAAAGCCGTTTTTTTGCTCTAGCTGTGAGATCGGGAGCAGCCAGAGTAGAAAACCGGCTTTGCACTTGCGATAGCGATCGCGATCACAGTCCTGGCCCCCCCTTGCAGCCGGTGCTGCTGCTTCTTACAGAGCAGCGGCTGCAATAAAGTTAATTTAAAAGTAAGGAATCCTGTGAGGGGCCTTCCGGCCCCATGAAACTCCTTCTGCAGTGCCCGCCCCTCTGATGTCACTTCCTTTTCAGCCAGGGACCCTGCAGGAGTTTCATAGGAGCTGAGGGTTTCTCACAGGTTTCCTTACTTTTAAATTAACTTTATTGCAGCTGCTGCTCAGTAAGAAGTAGGAGCAGCAGCTGCACGGGAGGGGGGACTACAAATGGGCTGTGATGGGGGGGACCTGTAATGGAAAAGGGCTATGGGGGGGGGGACTTGGACTGGAAATGGGTTGTGATGGGGGGGACCTTGACTGGAAAAGGGCTATGGGGGGGGGGAACTTGGACTGGAAATGGGCTATGGTGGAGGGAGGGGGTACTTGGACTGGAAATAGGCTGTGATTAGGGGGGCTAGGACTGCAAATGGGCTGTGATGGTGGGGGGCCTAGGACTGGAAGTAGGCTGTGATGGAGGACTTGGACTGTAAATGGGCTGTGATTGGAGGGGGGGCTAGGACTGGAAATGGCCTGTGATGTGAGGGCTAGCACTGGAAATGGGCTTATGAAGAACTGGAATAGGACTGGAAATGGGCTGATGTGGGGCATGGGAGAATGGGACTAGAAGGGAGTGGATGCTGGGTGGGTCTAGAACTATAAGGGAACTGATTTTGGGGGAGGACTAGAATGGGTGGGGAATGAGAATGGAGAGGGGAAAAATATTTTGTGTGGAAGAAAAGTCTATGATGGGTCGGGTATTGGGAGAGTAAGAGGGGCTTGAGAATGGAAGGGTGAAATTTAAATGGATGATAAAGGATAAGGAAAGAATTGGGGGAAAGAGCAAAAGGGAAACAATCAGTATGTTAAAGCAGATATAGAGAGAGAATGGAAAACATCTAAAAGAGAAGAAAGGACAAATGGATAGCTCGCAGAAGACACGAAGAAACCAGAAGAAAGTGACTGGAGCCTGTCAGACGGCTGCCTGGGTGAGAATGTTCACAGTCTTGGCAAAGGCATATATCAATATGGTTTGCAAGGGATTGTGGGAAATGCAGTCCATTCACACCAGACACAGCCACTCACAATAATTAGTTGTGCTTGAGTGTAAAGCCAATAAGATATTTATTTATGGGGTTATTTTTCCCAACACAGATATGCTTGGTAGCACATAAAGCAGGATACTTGCTTTCAGTGTTAAACTTAGAAAAACAAAATCAGGAAAACAACAGTTGAACTTGTCAGGCAATCAAAGCAAAAGAATAAAGACCTGGTTGGTAACAAACTGGTCTTTTCTGTAGGCTTTAGCTAATATTTTCTTAGCAGTGCTCTAAACAACAAGCAAAACCCACAAAGAAGGGAAAAACTGTTCTTTTCAGGTTGACTTCTTATATCTTCACACATAGACTCAGAAGTGATTCCCTCAGAGCTCACAAGCAATTAGGTAAGGCTCAATTGCTAGCAGTTACCCAGCTGAAACCCCTTAGCTGGCTTGCTTTCTACTGCGTGGCTAAAAATCCTACTCAGGAGCTTTTCTGAGTAGATTAAAGAACAAGTTTGTATTTCTTTGTGATGGTTCTTGTACTTTGTAACAGTAAATTACCAAAGGAGTTTAGACAGAGAGCAATCCATATATTCACAGCCTGTATCTAAGACCGCTTCCCCTTCTTCAACAATCATGGGTTCAATATCATGGATTGGCGCAGAGGAATTTCTCAATGTAGCACTCTCAGGAGAATACTTGTTTCCCTGCTGTCTTTCAAGGTTATAGCTAGGGCATAGATCAGTGTTCATACCTGAGCTTCCATTGCTGTTAGAGTTCCTCTCTAAATAGCCTGGCCAGTATGTAGTCCAGTTCTTATGTCCAGCCTTCCAATCCAGATCCCTGGACACTGGATCTCTCTTCACATACCTTCTGGCACGGGTCTTAGGGTCCCTTCCACGTGCAGCTGTCTCCCTCACAGGTACCGTCTGGAGATTCCTAGCTCTGCAGCACCATTCCTCTGGCTTTCCCCAGTCCAATGGTGTATGCTGGCCTTTTGAATGTCTCCCAGTATACATACTGCTCTGGACTCCTTTAGGCCTCCCAAATGCTTTCCTCTTCTTTCTTCCAAAGGGTTTCTTGCCCTCTCTGTCCATCCGCACTGGCTTCTGCTTCTGATGATCCTCCAGATGATGAAGATGTCCAAGCTGAGGATCTCCAAGCTGAATCTGAGGATGAGGATCTCCCAGATGAAACTGAGGATGAGGATCAAGATGAGGATAATTCTCTGTAGAATAAACTCTACCTTTATTCTGCTTTGATGAGTGCTCCACCCTAGCACAGCGCAGCTGTGCTGAATCAGGCCCTGCCCTTTGAGATGAGTGCTTGGGGATTACCTCATAGCCCTCCTGATTGAACACACGTTTTCCCACTTCAGCTCCACTAATGGCTGTTGGAAACCTGGTGCATTCTGGGACTGGTAGTCTTTTATGGGAAAATTCTGTTTTCTTATTTCTACCAGGACTGACAGGTTGCTTGTTCAGAGTCACTTCACCTTTACTATAGCTCCTTCCTGAGCTATGATAAGCTTCCTTATCACAAGCCATTGCAACTGAAAAATGAAATGCCCAAACAGAAGGTAGAAAAATACTTTTTATTTTGAATTTATTAACTGGAATATGTCTGGTCTGGGAAGTGTGTATTGCTAACATCTTTGTGTTTTTGTTTAGTGCAAGAGGAAATTACTTTATAGTTTTATTTCTCCAGTGTTGTACATTTCATGTTTGGATTTTGGGGTTCCCAGTTTAATTATTATCTGACCAAGGAAGTTAACCTACATGTATCCTCGGTAATTTTTATGGGTGGGGCTGGGGGCGGGGCAGGGGTGGGCCTAGGGGAGGAGAATGGGTGGAGCATGGCGAGCCAAAGGTGTCGGGATTTTCTCGGTGAAAAAGTTGGCAACCCTACTTGTGCCTCGCTTTCTGCTTTGCCCTGCCCAACCCCTGCCCTGCCCCTTCCCCGCCCTTGCCCCACCCCCAACAAATAACTGCAGAGAGGGTAGCAGTTCAGGCTTTAGTATCTGCAGGCCGTATTGAAGTGGGGGAGGGAGTACAAGAGGTTGCATTCTTTCAGTTAATAATAAATATATATATTTACCTTAGGTCCTGCAGGCCCCTGTAGTCCAGGAAGGCCAGGAAATCCTCTGGACCCTTTTTCACCTTCATCACCCTAACCAAAATAAAGATTAATGTTATTTCCTTCATATATCTAAAACAATAGGTTACCATTCACAGCCTGTAGTGCTTAAAGGTATGATATATATAAGGCAGATGAACACTAAAAGTAGATTTTTACAGTTCATAACTCAGGAGCTGCTGAATCGCTCAGAATCCACATTGAAGGTACACATTGCATTTTGCAATGAAAATATTGTCAGTAAAACCCTTTTTAAATTATAATAAAAAGAAATGTTTTGTCAATCATACAAAAATTTATTTCTTACAAAATCTTATCATTGGTAAGTTGCTTAGCCCATATGGAATGTGTAATTATTAAATCGTCACAAATAGTGTTTTCTGGTGCTTCTTGTCATGAAAACTACTAGTGCTGTTAGTTCCATTGTTTTATTGCTGGAAATTTCTTGGCCAAAACATTTGTACACTATGTCTATTCCAGTGCAAGATGGGGATTATTTTAGAGGCCCTATTTGCATTTTAACTGTGGATATACCGGCAGATACACCTGAAAACTGCATTCACATGGAAACTGATTTTGGAAAGGCCTTAATTAACATGTGGATGTGCCGGATATATGGTTCTAGAAATGTTTTTCTAGAAGACGTTCCAGAGGTGCTTTGCAGCATGGCCTGGGCAGCACCAGTGTTTACACGTGTATGATGTATTTCACGAAGGCCAAGGATGTGCAGAGTGGGATTTCTAAATGCATCAACTTACATCTGCTAGAAATAGCAAACAAACACCTGCCGCAGCTGTTTTTAAGGACTGGTAGTGGCACTGGCGACTGGAGGAGCTTTGTTTGCGATTCCTTGGCTTGACTGACATCTGTGTTCACACAGGTGTGTTTCTGGCTACTTTTTGTTTTCTTGCATTCTTTCCTGTTCCTCTTTCAAACCTATTGTGCATCCCCTTTCAAAGACTCCTGTATATTTGGTCTCACCGAATCCCTTTTCCCTTTCCCCCAGCTGTGCTCATCCTACACTCCCAGTGTCTCTCTCCTTGGCAGGGCTGGTTTAAGAGGCAAGCCAGTGAAGCACTGGTTCAGGTTGCCTGCCTCACTGACTCCCTCCCATACTCTCAACTAGTCACCTCCTCCCCTTTCCCCTCCAGCCCCCGCTGCTGTGACCAGATTAATATTTAGCACAGACGCAGGAGCATTTTCCTTTACTTCTGTGGCTGCGCTGAAGTTGCTGGCACCACGGTATTTTTAATAGGCAAAAACAAGTACTTCCTGTCTCTCGCAAGAAAAGGGAAATGCTGGTTTTGACCTTTTAAAAAAACATTCTGCCAATGGCTTCAGCGCAGTACAGCTGCAGGAATAAAGTAAAATGTTCCCACAGCTGTTTTAAACATTAATGCAACCACGGTGAAAGGAAGGGTGGATCTACCCTCAGACAGACTGTGTCAGTGAAAGGCAGAAGCAGCGCCAACATGCCATATGTTCTGGTGGTGCATTAGGGAGAGGAGAAAGGTCTCAGAGGATGACCCTGTGCTGACTGGCTGCCCTGCTGGGGTGGCTCTGGTGCTGCTGGTTAACAGGCTCCGATAATATTGTGGTAGGCTACAGGGGTTTTGTGAAGCCTGAGGTGGAGATCAATTACTCACTGAAAGTACATAGCAATTGTCAGGATTTAGATCCTGCTGGTGTCCACGTTGCACTGCAAAGAACTGACAGAAGCTGTCATTCAAACCAATGTAACTGAACCAGGAGGGAAGTTTACCTTTTTTTAAGTAATTCCTGGAGAAAAGGCAGTTACTCATCTGTAGCGGGTGTTCTCCATGGAAGCAGGAATAGGTACTCACGTATGGGTGATGTCATCTGATGGAGCCCACGCAGGAACGCTCCACAGCTACTAGTTGAAGCTTTTGGGAGCTTCCACTGGGCATGCACTCCATCTTCCCATCTGTCGCAGCAGCGCCATTTTAGGACAGTCTGATACTATAGCTGTAGCAAAATACAACTCCCAGGAGAGGTGGGAGGGTTGTGAGGACTTATTTCTGCTGTCTACGGAGAACACCTGCTATAGGTGATAACTATCTTTTCTCTGTGGACAAGCAGAAATGAAGTCCTCACATACTGTATGAGACTCCTTAGCTACTAGCTACCGAAAGCAAATGAGAGTGCAGATGAGCCTAACAGGGGCAATTAGGTCTGTCTGCTTACTGGCAACAAGCCTTTGTGTTCTGAAATATATAATTATGTACAATAAAAGCTGTCATTTCTTTTTCTTTTTTTTTTAGGTAGTCTGAACAGAAAAGAATGGGCCTAGAGGGGATGGAGTTGGATTCTAATCCCCAAAGGGATTCCAAAGAACGGACTGGATGAAGTTGCTGTCACGTCAGGAATCCTCTTCCAGAGAGTAGTGAGATGTGAATGTGTGGACAGAAGACCACATTGCAGCACTGCAAATCTTTTCCATGGAGACCGAGCATAATCTTTTCCATGGCCACCATCGCAGTCATGGTTCTAACATTGTGAGCTGTGACATGACCATCAAGGCTCAGGTCTACCTGGGTATAAGCAAAAGAGAAGTGAGCATTTGGAGATGGCAGCCCCTAGCTTATTGGGGTCAAAAGAAACAAAAAGCTGAATGTGCTTTCTACATGCTCGAAGTAGAAAGCCAAGGCTCATTTGCAGTCCAACATGTACAACGCAGCTTCCCTTTTGTGGGTATGAGGTTTTGGGAAAAATATTGGTAGAACAAATGACTGATTAAAATGGAAATCCAATACCAATTTTGGAAGGAATTTAGGATGAGTATGGAGGGCCACTCTATTATGATGGAATTTGGTGTAAGGTAGATGAACTACGACAGCCTGAAACTCACTCACTCTCTGTGCTGAAGTAACCAAGTCAAAAACCTCAGGTGGCAGGAATTAGGTGGCTCAAAAGGAGCTTACATCAGCTGTGCAAGAACCACATTGAGGTCCCAAGACATTGTGGGAGGTTTGTAGGGAGGCTTTGAGAGAAGCAACCCCAGCATAAAGCAAACAACTAAAGGCTGTATAGAAATGGACTTCCCTTCTACACCTCAGTGATAAGATTCAATTGCACTGAGATGAATCCTGACAGAGTTGGACTTAAGTCCAGACTTGGAAAGCTGTAGAAGAAACTCAAGCAGGTTTTGTGTAGGACAGGCAAAGGGATCTAGGGCATGGTCCTCATACAAGGCAGCAAACCTCCTCCACTTGTTTGAATAGGATTATCTCATTGAGGCCCTCCTGGAGGCCAAATGTCACGTAAGCAGGCAGGTTGAGCTCAGATAACATTAGCCTCTCAACATCCATGCTGTGAGGGTCAAGGACTTGCTATTGTGGTGCAACATCATTCCGTTCTCCTGTGAAATCAGGTACGACACCTGGCCCAGCTGGAAAGATTCCTGACTGGAGAGTTGTAGCAGGAGAGGAAACCAAGGCTGTCGTGGCTAGTAAGGAGTGATGAGAATCAGCATGCCTCCATCTGTTTTGAGCTTCAGGAACGTCTTTGCCATGAAAGATATTGGAGAATATGCATACAGAAGATCCTCTCCCCAATGTAGGAGGAAAGCATTCGAGGCTAGTCTGCTGTGTGATCTTACTCTGGAACAGATGTGATCCACTTGAGCATTCTGAGGAATCATGAACAGATCTATCAAGGGGGTGCCCCACTCCTGAAAGATGCGAGCTGCATCCTCCCTGTCCAGTGTCCATTCATGTGATTGGAGGACTCGACTCAGTCTGTCTGCCAGAGTATTTTGTTTACCTGGTAGGTATGTGGCTTGCAAGCACATCCCAAGGCAATGGCAAACTTCCACAACCTGACTGCTTTCCAACACAGGAGGTATGAGCCTGTGCCTCCCTGCTTGTTGATATAGAACATTGCCACTTGATTGTCAGTCTGAATCAGAACAATTTGATTGGCCAGTTAATCTCTGAAAGCCTTTAGAACATTTGTTATGGCTCTTAACTCCAAGAATTTGATCTGGTGGAGACTTTCTTGGAAGGACCAATCATCCTGAGTGTGAAACCATCGAGATGAGCTTCCCAACCCAATTTGGATGTGTTTGTTGTCAAAAGTTTTTGAGGTGGAGCAATTTGAAAGGGAAGACCTTGGAGTAAATTGTGATGGATTGTCCACCATTGCAATGACTGAACACGCGGATTGATGATATACAGATGATCCCTGAGTAGACCTGTGGCTTGGGTCCATTGAGTCCTCAGAGTCCACTGAGCCTGTCTCATATGGAGATGTGTTAAGTTTATTTTGTGCAACGTAGAGGCCATATGACCTAGTACTCTTAACATCCTGCAAGCTGTGACTTGCTGACTCAATTGAATCTCCTGCACTAGTGTTGTCAATCTGTGGAGTCTGTCATGCAGGAGAAAGGCTCTCGCCTGAGTCATGTTGAGCGGAGCTCCAATGAATTCCAATTGATGGGTGAGCTGTAGATGGGATTTTAGGTAATTTATGATGAACCCTAGTAGTTCCAACACCCAAATGGTCAACCTGTTGATTCTTGAACTCCTTCCGGAGAAGTATGTTGCTCAGCCAATCGTCCAAATAAGAGAAGACAAACACTCCCAGCATCTGGAGGTAAGCTGCTACTACTGCCAGGCATTTTGTGAAGACATGTGGTGCTGAGGCTAGTCCAAAGGGCAACTCACGGTACTGGAAGTGTTGTTCCCCCAGGACAAATCTGAGATATTTCCTGTGAGTGGGATGTATCTGTATGTGGATGCATGCATCCTTCAGATTCAGAGAGCATAGACAGTCTTTTTGCAGATAAGGAAGCAGGGTGCCGAGATAAATCATTCTGAACTTTTCTCTGATGAGGTATCTGTTCAAATCTCTGAGGTCTATGATGTGACGGCATCCCTCTGTTTTCTTGGAGATCAGGAAGTACCTGGACTAAAATCTCATTCTCTTTACTGTGGTGGCACAAAATTGATCACAAGATTCCCCAAAAGGGCGGTGATTTCTTTCTGAAGTACTTCCTGATGCAAAGGGTCGATGTGATGCATCCTTGGGGGGCAATTTGGAGGTAGGTAGAATAGATGTAATTTGTAACCCCTTTGGACAATTTGCAGAACCCAATGATCTGAAGTTGGGCAAAAAAGAGTGAGCCATCCCCCAACAAGAGAGTTTTCCTTTGTTGTTACTAGTAGAGTGACTATGCTCTGAAGGAACCAGTCAAAACCCCACCCCAGGCTTTGCTTGAGGAGCAGGCTGGGCTTCTGAGGCTTCTCCCACCATGGTTGTGTTCAAGGAGCCTGCTTCAGTTAGGAGTTTTGGGTCCCAGGAAAGTACCTATGCCTAAGAGAGTAATAGGTCTTTTTCTGGCCTCCACCTTGGTACCTCCTGTGATAGGAGGCCTACTTGGGCATGTGCCTTGAAAGATTCCAAAGGGTAAAATGCTGAAGCCAGCATTCTCTTTGATTTTTCTCCAAAGAGATTCTTTCCACGGCTTGGCACGTTAGCAAACTTGTCCTGCACAGATTGTTACAGGTCTGTGGACCAAAGCCAGGTGAGTCTCTGGGTGCCAATGCCCATGGCAAAAGCTCTCGCTGCCATTTATTTCACATCATTTTTATTGGAAATTTTTCAAAAACAAACAATACAGCCTTGCATAACAGCAACAGATACACACAACCAATACTAGAACTAATAAACCCCCAACATATCCACCCCCCACCCCCCCGCCCTCCCCTCCCCCCACAGCATGGATGATTCCTCTCACTTCACATACCCATCAAGAGGCACAGTATAGAGCCTCAGGCTAACTCTCCCCGCCGTCAGCACCCGAAACAGGGCGAAGAGCTCCCACCTAAGAGAGAAAGAAAGAAAGAAAGGAAGAAAGAACAAGAGCTTCTCCGGTAGATAAGCTACATAAATCTGTCTCATGCTACAACAGGACAGCACTTCGGTAATGGCTACAGCGTCGTGGCAGGAAGCTCCCCAAAGCATAACGGGTACCGCACTCCCATGAAGCTCAGCCGCCAACATTGAGCACCACTCCCCGCTCCTTTGATGACAGCTGAGAGAGCACAGGAGACCACAATTCCCAAAACTCTTCCCAACTCTTACCTCCCTTTTGTTGTGCGGTCATCTTCTCCATAGTCATCAAGTCAAACATAGACTGCTCCCACATCCCCAAAAAGGGGGGTGAGGAAGATATCCAGCGACTTAGCAACGCCCGCTTGACCATCAGAAAGCCACGTTCAAATAGCGCTCTACGCCAATACGGGAGTTGAACAAAACCTAAAGCCCAATTATGGAAAAGGCATACCTCTCTCTGTATGGCACACTCTGACCCAGTCCACCGCCGCAATTTAGCACAGACTCGCACCCATAGGTTGCGCACCTTCGGGCAGCCCCAAAATTTATGGAGCAAGGTCCCAACTGCCCGATCACACCACGCGCATATAGCATTAGGCCGCACCCCAGCCTGCGAGGCCCATTTATCACTAGCATAGGCTCTCCACAGGAACTTATACTGCATTTCTTGGAGATAAACCCACCTCGAGCCTTTCGGGATCCCCTCAAACGCTACCCGCAAAATGTCCGCCGTCATCTCGTCCACTCCATCTCCCCGCCACCTACACGCGAGTTCCACAAGTAACACATCCCCTCCTGAGGGCCGGAGCACCTGCCGACAAATCTCCTCCCCTGGCATACGCTCCTCTAACTTCCCCAGGATGAAACGAGGAGAGCCAGAGGCCGTCCAACCCCCTACCTTCACACTCATCGAGGTTAAATAATGCCGCACCTGCAGGTAGCCATAGAAGTCCTGGGCTCGGATGTTATACCGCCGTTGTACCTGCCAGAAGCTGTCCAGAACACCAGCATCCTGCGAATACAAATCTCCGAAACACACCAGCCCCTTTTCAGCCCAGGCACAGAAAATACTACGTTGGGAAAAGCCAGGTCCAAAGTCCGGATTACCTACCAAGGGCATCAGCGGAGACAGTCGCCTGTCCCAGTCAAACCTCTGACAGAGTGCCTTCCAGGCAGCGCGCAGGGCCTCGAGATATTTCCTCCCCACCCCAAGCCTAGTCACCGGGGGCAGCTGTTCCACATGTAAGAGATAGAGAACATGATAAGGAGATAATGCCGCCGTCAACTGCCGGGCCAGAGCCCCCCCCTCCGAGCCTTCCAGGATCTCCCGGATGTGGCGAGTCAAATACCGAAGATTGTAGTTGCGCAGAGAAGGCATTTCCAAACCACCTTCCTCCCGTCTACCCTGCAAGGCCCGCAAAGGTATACGCGCACGGCGACCTCCCCATAAAAACGTTCTAAGACAGTGCTCCAAGCACTTCCAATCCTTATCTAGAATCCAGATCGGGAGCATACGAAGAACATAAATCCACCTAGGAAATTCTACCATTGTAAACAGCGCAATCCGCCCTCTCAATGACAATGGAAGACCCCGCCAGCTCATCAACGTCCGCTTACTCCGAGAAAGTAATCTGGGCACATTAGCACAGTACAAATCAGCAGGCCGATCCGGCAACTGCACGCCCAGATATGTAATCTGTCCATCCGCCCATACCAACGGAAACTCCCCTGTCCAGCGAGGTCGCACTCTCCCCCCAACATCCAAAACCACCGACTTCGCAGAATTAATTTTTAGGCCAGAGAATCGTCCATACTCCCGTATCAAATCCAGCGCAGTAGTCAGTGACAAGAGCGGAGTAGTGAGGCAGAGCAACATGTCATCAGCAAATGCGCAGACTTTCAATTCCTCTCCACCCATTTGAATCCCCATAATCTCAGGTTTGGCCTGCAGAGCCTGTAGCAACGGCTCCAAAGCTAGCACAAATAGCAATGGGGAGAGTGGGCATCCTGTCTAGTTCCCCTCGCCAATTCAAAAGGATCCGAGAAGACACCATTAGAGCCTACTCGAGCCATGGATTGTGCATATAATGCCCGAATCCAGCGCATGCAGTCCCCGTGGAATCCAAAGGCCTCCAAAGCATCCCAAAGATAAAGCCATGCCACTCGGTCAAAGGCCTTTTCGGCATCCAGACTAACAAGCAATAGCTCCTCAGTTCTCTGTAAGCAGTGATCCATGCCCAAAAGAAGTCTAGCAGTATTCCAAGATGCTTCTCGGCCCTGTACAAAACCCACTTGCCTCTCATTGATCAGAGACGGTAAGATGGGAGCAAGCCTATTTGCCAACACAGAGGCCAGCAGCTTTAAGTCACAATTTATGAGAGAGATCGGACGATAAGAGGCGGGATCTACCGAATCCTTCCCCGGTTTGGGGATCACAGTAATGTCCGCACACCTCATATCACGCGGAAAAATACCGGCATCTCGCGCCGCTTCAAACATCACCACCAGAGAAGGGGCCAAACTCGGAGCCAAAATTTTGTAATATTCCATGCTAAAACCATCCGGACCCGGAGCCTTATGAGACTTTCCCCGCTTAATGCCAGCCAGAATCTCTGCCACCGACAACGGGGCACTCAGTCGTTCTAAGTTTTCCGCCGAAAGTTGCGGCAGCGCTAGTTTCTGCAGAAAAGCCATCCCCTGGGCATAATCCCTCTCCTCCTCGCTGTATAGATGCATGTAAAAGGTACGGAAGATCCTGGCAATTACCTCCGACCGGTGTTGTAAATTGCCAGCCTCATCCCGCAGCACAGGTATAAACCGAGTTCCCCCTGAATCCCGAACAAGTTTTGCTAATAATCTCCCAGATCGATTACCAAATAAATGCAGACGATGCTTATAATGCTGCATCGAAATCGTCGCTCTCTTCTGAAGCAGTTCATTCAAAACTGTCTGCAAGCAGGTGTATTCCCTCTGGATGGCGCTATCTCTATGCCTACCTAACTTACGCTGCAACACTCTTAGATCACGTTCCAACATCAGTACACTACGGTCTAAATGTTTGCGCCGACGAGCGGTATAGGAGATGATCACTCCTCGCATAACGGCTTTACTAGCCTCCCAAAACAGCATCGGGGGGCACTGCGGGGTATCGTTGAAGGAGACATACTCTTCCCACTGTTTTGCCAGATAGCCCCGGAAATCTTCATCTTCCCACAGGTATACAGGAAAGCGCCAGCCTGTTCTTGCCGGCCCCGCGCAGTCCCAAGTTATCCAGACCATCCCATGGTCCGAGATCGAGATTGGTTCTATCTCAGCCTGCAAGACACGCGTAACTCCTCTCTCACTAATCAGAATGGAGTCTATGCGTGACCAAGTGAGGTGCGCTCTCGACTGATGCGTATACGTACGCTCTCCAGGGTGCAGCATGCGCCATACATCGACTAAATCCCTTTGCCTACAGAGGTAACTAATTCCCCTACGTGACCAGGCACCCTCCCCCCGATGATGGGATTTATCAAATCTCGGGTCATGCGGACAATTAAAGTCTCCTGCCACAACGACGTTAGCCCGCCCAGCACATTTCAGCAATCCCAACAGTTTGGTAAAAAAAGCATGCTCATAAACATTTGGGGCATTAACATTCAGTAGAGCGGTTCAGCATATAATTTGCCCTGCAGCAAGAGATATCTGCCATTAGGGTCTGCCTGAATTGTGTGTACTTCAAAGGGCACCCCTCGTCGCACTAACACCGCCACCCCCGCCTTCTTCGTACCTGAGTCAGCCCCATAGGAAACCTCCACCCAATCTCGCCTCAGTTTCTGATGCTCCCTGGCGCTCAGATGGGTCTCTTGCAGCAGGGCAATATGCGTCCCCTTTCGCTTCAACCCTTGGAGAATCTTAGTACATTTTATCTGGGAGCCTATGCCTCCAACATTCCAAGAGACTATCTTTATCTCAGGCATACTCCCAGTTCCAAGAAAGCCAGCAGACCAGACAACCATAGAACCACCTAGAGATGCCCAGCCTCATCTCCAAGTGCAATGCCCCAATCCCCCTAAGGTTCAAACTACCATGCTGTGTACCCATTACCCGAACAGTTACCGCTCCCCAATTTAAATCCCCCCTAATCACTCCCTCCCGTACCTTCACCCCCCGCCCTCCCCTACCCACCCCCATCCGCACCCCTCCAACCCCATCTCCGCTCCCCTCCGCCCACCGCTCCAGTTCTCTTCGATATCGCCCCCCCCCCTCCCCCCCAGGAACATTGCCACTATCCCCTCCCTCCCCCCATCCACCTTAGAAAACTCTACCATATCCCCCAATGAGAGAAAATCACAATCCACACTTCTGGACCGTCTCCCCTCAACGCTACCCCGTACAGAGAGCCCGGGTGAGAAGCAGCCAGGCATAGCAACCCCCCAAGGAATGAACCAACGTGTTTAATACTTATAAGTCTACATGGTTAGATTGTCAGGGCGAGGAAGCCTCTGAACAGTACTCACACAGCTATAGACAGTGTATTATATACTCTGATAAATACAGCAATACAGCAATGCTGCAGTATCGCCCCTATCACACTAGACACTCACATCCAGTCTAGGTGACCCGAGGCCTGCTCAGCCAGGACCCAGTCAATCAGATCCATATGTCCAAATCAGGAACCAGTGTCCACTCCAGGCTCCGACCCAGTTCTCAACACCGCGGCCACGAAGGTCTTGGCCGCCGGAGCTCGATCAAAGATATGGGTCTTCCCCTCGTGGTGTACCCGCAGCACAGCGGGATACACAAGGGCAAAGCGAATCCCTGCTCCCACCAGCTGACCACAGAGAGGGGCAAACTCCTTGCGCTTGGCCGCTAAAGCGGCAGAGTAGTCCTGGAACATCAGGATCGATTTATTGTCCAGCTGTAGAGAGCGCCTCTTACGGTATGCCTGAAGCAGGGCCATTTTGTGCTGGAAGTTTAATAACCTGGCCAACACCGGCCACGGCCTCTCATCAGGGCCCCGCTTCGGTCCCAGGTGATGTGCTCGTTCCACAATGACACGTCCAATCAAGTCCTCTAGGCCCAGCTCCTTCGGCAGCCACGTTTCAAAGAGGCCAGCGATTTGTTGATCAGACCAGGTCTCAGGCACCCCCACCAGCCGCAAGTTGTTTCGGCGCGATCGATTTTCGAGATCGTCTGTTTTCTCGAGCAGCGCTGCAATTTCCTTTTGGTGGCGGGCAATAATAGTATCACGTTTCTCCTCACCCTCTTCCACCGCTGTGATGCGGTGCTCAGCTTCCTCTACTCTCCGGGTGAGCTCGCCATATGTCTCTGCCATCGAATCTAGTTTTTGCAGGATAGAGTCGAATTGAGGTGCCAACAGCTTAGCTACCTCGTGTGCGAGGTCTTCCGCCCCCGATTCGCCGTTTCCTGAGCCCAGGGATGATCCTGGGGAGCCCAGACTCGTTCCAGGCCGCGTGGCAGGCGCCATCTTAGATTCCCGGGTCCCATGCGCTTTGTCCTTCTCCCTTTTCGCTGCAGACCGCATGAGTGTACGGCACCGCTCTCGCAATACCGGGGCTCTCTGCACACGTAGGATCACCGGAGTACTTATCCCACAGTATTCACCCACACCCACTCTCAACTACTGCTGTTTTCTTGCCGATTTAAGGAGACGGTCCAGGAGCGCACTGAGGACACGTCCTCACTCGCTCATGTGCTCACGTGATCTCTCTCGCTGCCATTTAAAAGATATCATAGGTCACATAGACCATGAACTTTCAGCAGTCCTCTGCTCCAATTTACCAGAGGGAGAAATCGGGACAGATCAGTGGGGACACAGATGATGTTCTTCAAAAACATGCTCATGTAGAGCTGGTAAGAGGCCATGAGGGCCATGAACATGGAACTCTGAAAAATCCTTCTTCCAAAAGAGTCCAATGTCTTGGCTTCCCTCCCTGGTGGCACTGAGGAGTGAGTCTTGGAAGTTTTGGATCTCTTAAGGCAGATTTGGCCACCAAGACATAGTGCGGAAGCTGGGGCTTCTTGAACCCGGGAGCCTTCTGAATTCTGTTCATGGAGTTAAACCTTATACTGACTGGAGGTACAGTAAGGGGGTTCTCCCACATTCTCATTTCCACTCTCGAAGGATGTGGGGTATGGACACTGTCACGATTTCCTTAGGGGCCAAAGAGTACTGAAGAATCTCTAATTATTCTGCCCTGGGCTCATCCTCAGTCTCTAAAGAAAATGATATGGCCTTGGCCATATCCCTGACAAAATCTTGGAAGGTCATATCCTCAGGAGGGGACTTTCAGCAATCATGAGGAATGGAAGGGTCTAATAGAAGCTCTGGAGACCTGTCCTCTGACAATATCTCGGGCTCAACATTGGTGACCCAACCTTCTGAGTCAGACTCAGAGAAGAAGTCGAAGTACATCTGAGCCTCTGCTTAGATATCTCTCCTAATCCTTGGAGATCAGGAGCTCCTTTGGGATCAATAATGCACTGATGCTTGTCTAGATTTCAAGAGTGCATCGGACCCTGAAATGCTAGAGAGTGACATAGGTGGGAAGGCACCGGTGTCGGGGACCATTGATGCCCTGAAGTCAATGCCTCTCCCACAGGCAAGCCATGTGTCTCGAGGTTTGGTTGGATAGTAGCCAATATCGAGGTACCGTCCAGCTGCATAGTCAAGAACACTGCGATCTGTTCCTCAAAATCCTGCAGAAGGTGTTTCTCCATGACTGCCGACTCAGAAGGTTGCGGGGCTTTAGAGACCTTGGCCAATGTACCAGTAATCTGTAATGGGTTATCATCTCCTCTTTTTGGAGCAGCTTAGAAGGCCACTCTCGCAAGCCCTCATTGCTCTTGATGCTGTTCCTCAAGGGACTTCGACGCCGGTGCACTGGAGCCTTCACTTGGTGTTCAGCTTGCCCTGCAGCACCGATGAAGATGAAGCCAAATCCTTCCTCATCCTTGAGTGGAGATTGATCAATGGCCAATGCTCCAGGGCACTACAGGTACTCAGCTCCAAGTCAGTTTGAGAATTCCTCGATGTTGATGCACCGCCAGCATCCCATACAGCCTTCAAAGCCATTTAGACTGCTGCTGCCGATGTCGATGGCTTGGGCTTGTGAATGCCAAAAAGTGATTTGTGCTGTTTCTCTTGACCCTTGAGACCTCTTTTTGTCATCTGTAAAAACAAATTACAAGAAGAGGGCTGATGATTGGGTCCCAGGCACTGAAGGCACTAATTGCGAATATCCATGGTGAATATGGCCCTTGAGCACCAGGAACACTTCTTAAACCTGCTGGCCAGTTTTTGGGACATATCGACTGGAAGAACAGCAGCAGTGAAATCAAACAGGTCAATCTTGAAAAAGAGCAGACCCACAGCTGGAGCACTGGCTCCTAGGGGGGCAAAGGTGCCACAGAAAATAACTTAAAACAAATAAAACTAACTAACTATAGGGGAAAAAGAAAACCACAATGAGCAGGCAAGAATGAAAACAAAAATGCCAATGAAGGCGGCAGAGTTCCCATGAGGGGGAAAGATTACCAAAATAATGAAGAGCTTGTGAAATGCGTCCACTGGGTTCCATGGAAAAAACAAAGACTGTCCTAAAATTTCACCATGGTGGCAGGCAGGAAGATGGCATGCATGCACAGTGGAAGCTCCCAAAAGCTTTAACTAGTAGCTGGGGAAATTTCCCACATGGGCTCTGTTGGATGACGTCAGCCATACATAAGGACTTCATTCTTGCTTGTCCACAGAGAATATGAATTATATTTGTCTGGCATTTCACCTAGGCATTGAAAGAGGCTACCAGCACAGTGAGAGTAACCACCTCCAATGCCCATGCCACAACCTCTCTCATGGTTGATGGCTATGATGTTTCAGCCTCCATGTGGAATGATGGGACGCCAAAGAAAGGGGTTATATTCCTTCTTTTATCTTCCAGAGTTGCCAAGTTACCCAGTTCCAGGAGTCAGATTTTTTGCCATTTCTGGTTTTAATTTGCATTGCAGTGCAGTATGGTATTTGTAGTCCCTGAATTTACCTATTGGAATCAGTGCTGCAGCTCCCATAATGCACCAGAATGAGAATGCCAGAAATCCAGGACTGGCTTCAAATCTCACTCCTGGAATTGGGTAATTTGGCAACTATGATCTTCATCTGTAAAGAGGAAGGATACACTGGTCTGTAATAACTCTCTAGTTGAGCGGTTCCAGGCAAAAGATGAGGAGGTGACTGGCTGGGAGTAATACTCTGGGTAGAGAAGAGATGGCTGGAAGGGGGTGATGTGGGAGGGTAGATGGCTGTTGGGACTAATGCTGAAGACTGATGCTGGGGCAGGAGGTGGTGCTGGAAATGGAATGATAGTGAGGGGAGGAGGCTGGGACCGGAAGGGGGTTGATGCTGGGGGGACTGGACAGGAGATGGATGCTTGTATTGGAAATGGACTGATAGTAGTGGGAGGACTGAGAGTAGAAGAGGGCTAATGCTGGAAGGGGGTTTTGAGACCAGACATGGACTGATTCTGGAGCTGGGGGACTAGGACTATATGCACCAGTGTACTTTTCCTTTACTATTTCTGTACATGGGTTAGGCAGCAGAAATTCATTTATATAGTTACACATTTCATTATATATATTTTGCTTTTAAGAAACCAAAAATGTACCCAGCAACACTCATTGCATAAGCAGATTACCAGGGATGTGCATTTGTTAGCATGCATTCGGTTTGTTAAGTCCAAGAGTTTTATTTTATTTATTTATTTAGCATTTTTCTATACCGCACTATTCAACATCAGCGCGGTTCACAAATAACTTAAATGTCAATGTGGGGGTATACATTGGACTTACAGTAGAACAGGGAAATTAAACTTGGAGAACAGGTAGGACTATATACATATTGGTATAACACTACATTGGGCTTACAGTAGAACAGGGAAATTAAACTTGGAGAACAGGTAAGACTATATACATATTGGTATAAAGCTGCATTATATCTATGGGCAGTATTTAAAGGTCGCTGAGATGATAGAACAAGGTCTATCAGCGGGTTAACGGGTGGGTGGGTTAGGGATCAGAGAGGGTGAGTGGTGTGTCTACTCTGTGGGCGTTGGGTAAAGCTGAGATGTGGCTACGTGACGTCATCTGAGTTGGCAAAGCATTGGAGGAAGAGGTAGTGCTTCAGTGCTTTTCGGAATTGGTGAAGGTTGCTTATAGCACGTATGCTGGTTGGCAAGGAGTTCCAGCATGAAGGTGCGTATAAGGCGAAGATCAATTTAATGAATGTTAATCTAGAGATACAGTCAATTTCCACATATTAAAATGTTATAAAGCAGGTTAAACATTTTTATTTAAGACAACTGTAGGAAATGAACCACAAAATATAAATGAAAATTGAGGAAGACATTCCTAAATGAACTGAAAATTTATTTAAATAAAAGATTTTGCCATGCACATTCCTACAGAAAACTATAGACCACGACTTCCTAAACCTATTCTAAGGACCCCACTGCTGGTTGGTTTTTCAAAATATCCACAATGAATATGCATAAGATACTGTAAATCTTCATATGCTGTTTTTCTGATGTATACACAAATTTATCTCATGCATATTCATTGTGGATATCCTGAAAACCCAACTAGCTTTTGGGTCCTTAGTGCAGAGTTGTCAACCCCTGCTTTAGACTATATTGAAGCTGCTTCACATAGTGCAATTTTCACCCCAGGAGAGCTTAGCTAGCTAGATACGTTTCCAAATTGTCCTCTCCATGTTGACTGGCATAGACTTTAAAAGCACCACCATGTTCTTTTTTTGTCCTGATACAATACCTTGGGACCAATTTCTGTTTTTCCAAGCGGTCCCTCTGGGCCTCTTATACCTTGAACTCCTTGCTCCCCCTGCATCAAAAAAGAACAAACTCATTCATTCTCAGTTTCATTGCAGTGAGATCTACCAGCTACAGATATCAATTACCAAATGAATAAAGAATTGTCAGAATGACGTTAATGCTGAGAGGGACTATTATGAAATTCTATAGATTTTTAGGGAAAGGTAGAGTAGGGAAGACTAAATGCAGTTTATGGAAGATTGGGAGAGATATTTAGGGGAAGAACTGATGGAGTAGCTGTGGAGGAGGTGAACAAATATTCAATTAGCACTTTGGTTAAAGAGACTGCTTATAAAATTATTTATCAATGGTATATGACACCATAGAGGCTTAAAGAATATTTGAGGGAGAATCTGATAGCAACTGAAGGGATAGGGGAGGAGAGGTCATTTCTGCACATTTGGTGGTTGATGGGGGGTATTGAGGAAGGAGGCAACGGTTTTACTGTTGGGACTAATCCCTGCAAGGCTAGATAATGTAAAGGTGGAAGAAAATTGGTTAGGTTAGGGATTGTGACAGTGAGGTGTGAGATAATAGGACAGTGGAAACATCTAGAGACAGCCACACTAGAAGACTGGAAGAAAATATTAAGACTGTCCATCCTGATGAAAAGACTTACCGATACTGTATGCATAATGATCACTCTAATGCTGAGGCAGAGGAATGATGAAAATTGGGCACTAATTTGAGCTGGGGTCAGCAATGATAGGGGAACCCACATATACTTTGTCTATGGGTCAGATAAGTGGTAGCTGTGGGGTGTGCACCTTATTTATAATGACTCTGACTGGGGAGGGGAGTCAGAGTTCTGGAGTTGATGGGTGGAAACAGCTGGAGGGATGGGATACTGACAAGGAAGATCTTGTCTTACTAATCTGTTATGTTTTTTTGAAGGAGTGAATAAACAGGTGGACAAAGGTGAGTCGGTTGATATTGTGTATCTGGACTTTCAGAAAGCCTTTGACAAGGTCCCTCGTGAGAGACTTTTGGCAAAACTAAAGAGTCATGGGATAGGAGGCAGTGTACTACTGTGGATCAGGAACTGGTTAAAAGATAGAAAGCAGAGGGTAGGGCTAAATGGCCAATTTTCCCAATGGAGAAAGGTGAATAGTGGTGTACCCCAGGGATCTGTGCTGGGTCCGCTGCTTTTTGACATATTCATAAATGACCTGGAAAGTGGAATAACAAGTGAGGTTATCAAATTTGCTGATGACACAAAACTATTTAAAGTTGTTAAAACCCAGGAGGATTGTGGAAAATTGCAAGAGGATCTTGATAAATTGGAAGACTAGGCATCAAAATGGCAGATGAAATTTAATGTGGAGAAGTGCAAGGTTATGCACCTAGGGAAGAACAACCCAAACTATGGTTACACGATGCAAGGTTCCACATTAGGAACCACCACCCAAGAAAAAGATTTAGGCGTCCTTGTGGATACCATGTTAAAACCCTCGGCCCAGTGTGCAGCGGCGGCCAAGAGAGCAAATAGAATGCTAGGTATGATAAGGAAAGGAATGGAAAATAAAACAAAAGATATTATAATGCCTCTATATCGTTCCATGGTGAGACTGCACCTTGAATATTGTGTGCAATTCTGGTCGCCATATCTTAAAAAGGATATAGCAATTTTAGAAAAGGTTCAGAGAAGAGCCACCAAAATGGTAAAGGGGATGGAAGGCTACTCCTATGAAGAAAGGCTAAAAAGGTTGGGGCTCTTTAACCTGGAAAAGAGACGGCTGAGGGGAGATATGATAGAAGTCTATAAATTAATGAACGGAGTGGAACGGGTAAACGTAGATCGATTGTTTACCTTATCAGAATATAGAAAGACTAGGGGACATGCAATGAAGCTACAGGGTAAACTATTTAAGACTAATAAAAGAAAATATTTTTTCACTCAACGTGTAATCAAACTCTGGAATTTGTTACCGGAGGATGTAGTAAAGGCTGTTAGTGTAGCTGGGTTTAAAAAAGGTTTGGACAAGTTCCTGGAGGAAAGGTCCATAAACCATTATTAAGAAGGGACCCAGGATATCAATGCTTGAACCAATACAAGCATTGTGGAACCTGTGTCCCTTGGGGAAACTGCTAGGTACGTATGACCTAGATTGGCCACTGTTGGAAACAGAATACTGGGCTTGATGGACCTTGGTCTGACCCAGTATGGCATATCTTATGTTCTTAATGCTCTACTGCAGTGGGATTGGGGGGGGATATAGGTTAATAAAAACTTTGGGCCTCTTTTACTAACACTTAGCTTGAACTATGCTGCATGGCCCATTTTATTCCCATGGACTATGTGGCAGATAGAGTGAGCTAAGTGTTAGCAAAATGGGCCTTTGTTGGCTCTGTTTGTTTGGGGCCTTGTGTACTGGGGGAGTTTCTATAGAACTGTTTGTTCATTATTTGCATGGGTATAATATGTTACTGTAACACAGTGAATAAAATTTAAAAATAATTGTCAGCAAAAAAGGAAAAATATATCATTCAACATTAAGATACCGTAAAACTGAATTTACAATGTACTGAACTACTGGACAATGAGTACATCCAAAGAAAACATAAATAATGAAGTCAGTATTCACAAGCTCTTATGAGGTCAGCAGTAGCAGTGGCACTAGCCAGATAAATGCTTTTTAGAAAATGTCTGTCCCATCTGAACAAGATGTTGTTGAATGTATAAATCTTTACATGGCCAAAATTATCCATTATCCATCTGAAAAGGGAGCAAGATTTGGGGTGGCATTTTAGAAGGGACATCTAGTAAGAATCGGGAATGTCCAGAGCAGAATGTCCAAATACTGGGGTGGGAGGGTGGGGGAAAATGGGAGTGGCACCAGTGAAGGGAGGCGTGTATAAGTGCCTTCTGAAATTGCTCCCTCTCCACTCTGAAATATGAACATCTTTGTAACCAGTTATGGAGGTGGCCCCATGCAGGTTGCAAGGCCAGGTCCATGCATGGGTGTAGGTCATTTCACAATTGTGGATGTCCCCGAAATGCATGGCCCCAAAACTGGGTACTGGTGGAGGAGGGGGGCGGTTCAGAAGGGTAGCGAATATGCTATGAGACTTGCACATCCCAGCCTCCCATTTCAGATACTCAGATGTGTGGCGGCAGGCCAGTAATATGTTTGTAATATGTATTTACATTCATGTTTCTTCAGGTGGGAAATGATAACTGAGGCGATGTAAGTGGATTTTGCACTCCCCCCCCCTTAAAAGCATTACATCCATGAAATGAGCGCTTTTTTTCCAGCTTATTCAGGGTCAGGAACAGGTATAGACATAGACGTCTCACCAAAAAGGGCCAGATGTGCTTGTGCCCCTCTGAAATCGCACAGCAATATGTACCTCCCTTGTTCCACCCAGGCCACGCCTTCTGCTGCATGAACGTTCTCATGCTGGAGACATCTATATACCCGGCTTCTAAAATGGCCCCGAGGGACTATGTGAGAAAATTGGCAAAATGTCGGAATTTACAAACTTTTTGCACATTTTCAGGCCTTTTACTTGTTTATTCATGTGTTGTGCCCTTTTGTCAAACATCTGTGCACTTATTACGATCGCCTCTCTGGGTTACGTTGTTGGGGAAGGAAGAGAAGTGAGCAGAAGCTTCTCTACTCTCTAGCAATTCATGTTGGGAAAATTTTTGTAATGTCTTTTTTTTAGTTAGCATTTGCTCTAGAAATGTTTAACTTTCTATTAAGAAAAGCATGATATAGACTGGAACCAGGGTTTCAGGTGCTGATTTGTGTTCTTTTCTAATTATCTATTCAGAGGGTTATTTTATTTATTTAACTAGGCTTATATACTGCTTTTCTACAAGTCAAAGTGGTATACATTCAGGTATTGTATATATATTTTGCCTTGTTCCCCAAGGGCTCACAATCTATGTTGTGGTACCTGAGGAAACAGAGGGCTAAGTGGCTTGCCCAAGGAGCACCTGTGGGACTAAAAACCCCAATGTTGCTATCCTCTAGTGGAATTTGAACCCCTAGCCCTCTGGCCTGTGGTAACTTGCCCTGACCACTAGGCCACTCCTCCCCTAGAATATACAGTAGGTATGAGATCAAAGCTTTTAATAAGCCAAGATGGAGGTAGAAATTCCTGCAGAAGCCTCTCTACTCCTTGGCAATATATATTGGTTTATATGCTAAGGGGGAGTAATGTTATGGGTTTTTTCCTGGCTGCCATTTGTATCAAAGTATTTCCGGTGGACATCAGCTGTCCACCCTGAGCTGATTTTCATCAGAGAGTCAAGAGAAGAAAAGAAAGATGAGTTAGCAAGGGTTATCTACCCCCTGTAGTCTTTGAATTCAGTCGTACTGAAACAGGGCCATACTATGTTTCTGAATTTCTAGACCCACCTTTTCTTCTTCCTTCTTTAGAATCAAATTTGAGTTCCTTAAGCTTCTCTGTTAAGCAGTTGTCTTGCAGCTTTCACACCATTTTGTACTCACCTTAGAAACCAAATTGTTACAGATATCAGAGAGGAAAATAAGGATTCTAAAACTGATCTTATTACCCATCTGGGAACAGATGGCCTGGCTAGAAACAGCATCTCTGCAGTGCAAAGAAACTTCCAAATGTTGAGATAGAGAAGTAAACCCACAGTCAACACTAGCATTTTCAGAAGTTCTGACTGTCCTGTTCATGGTAAAGGAGGCTGCATCACACAATCAGCTTTAAAATGCAGTTCCAAACCTGTTGTAAACAAAACGGTTTTAGATGTATAAGCGACTGCGGCAATAGATGAAACAAGAGGCTATACTGTAATTATAGGTCTATATCTTTCTGTGGCAGGAAAAAAGAACCTAAATGAAAAGTTCAGTCAATACATGGGCAGGTGTTTAAACTAGAGGAAGGTTGTGTCATATGGAAGAGAACAAGTTCAGCAAAAGCATTAGAGTAGTGAAGAAAACCATAAGAGATATCATTTTACTGTAACTCTCATATCAGTAACAAAGGGAAAAATCATACCAGAGTAAAAACTATGCAAAATAAGAGCTAGGAGAGTCTATGAGCACAAATGCTCAGAGTCTAGGCAATAAAGTTCCTGTTCTGGAAGCTCGGATGATGAAAATGGACTTGGACATTGTGGCCATTATTACAGAGGCGTGATTCAGGTAGTCTTGTGAACTGGATATCGTTATACTAGTTTGTAATCTATTTAGAGAGGTAGAGATGGCAGAAAAGGGGGAAGAGTATCACTCTATGTCAAAAACAATATAAAAGTTTACTTCTGTTCTCTGTAACATGTTTTTGGTTTCTTGTAAACCGCCCCTGATCTCTGAAAGTGACGATATAGAAATGTAACAAATAAATAAATAAATAAAAGCAGTTGCAATTCAGGAAGTATGGGGAAAAAAGGAAGCACTGTGGGTTGTCTTAGAAACAGGTGATCTATTGACCTCAGACTCAAATGGAAGAAATGGCCAGAGATCTCATCAATGATACTGTAAAAGTGGAATTGAAGGGAGAAGTGATGATACTCTAAGACTTTAATCGACCAGATGTGGATTGGAGTATTCCATCTGTCAATCTGGAAAGCAGAAAGATCATGGATGCTCAGACAAATGGTTTCAGAATAAACTAGGGAAGGGCCAATGGATCAAGTACCCGCAAATGTAGAAAGTGAGTCTAATATCTGGGTGGGGGCCTAGTTGGACAGAAGGAATCATCACAGGGTGTGGTTTGATTTAAAAGCCAAGTGGAATCCAGATAGTGTACATCAAACTCAAAGATTTAGATTTCAAACTTGTTGACAACAATAAAATGCTGCATTAGTGTGAGGGCACCTAACGCCATCTATTGAGGAAGAAAGCTTGATGGGTGGCATTAGGTGCACCCACACTAATGCAATTAGCACGTTATGAACACAGCGCTAATCATGCTGAGCTCACCACACCGCCCATGTCCAGCCCTGCTATCTGCCTGCACCATATTCCACCTCCTGGCCCCCCTGTACACACAGAGCCGCTCTGCGTGCTGCAATGGATGTGGGAGGCATGAGGGCAGAGCAGGGGCAGTCCTGTGACACAGGCATACAGGGCCGATTCAGGTCATGGCCTTCTTTGTCTGGGAAGCACCGGGAAGACAGCCAGCTTATTCCACCTTGGAGGTAAAATAAGCAGTGGTCGCCCTTCCGGATTGGCCAGTCAGCCTCCCAGCAGCAACAGCTGCAAGAAAAGTGGGTCCCTGCTCCCTGATCAGGGCCCTGGCTGCCCCCGTCGGGGGTCAGGTGGCAGGGTAACAAGGGTCGTCAATGTGGCAAGCTGGCAGGGAGACTGAGAGAACGTCTCCCACCAGCATGCAGGGGCATGCCTGGACGTCTCTATGCCTGATCCTGCACCTGCGGTCCAGAATTGGGTGCTCACAGACCTGTCCTGTTCGGGGCTGTCCAGACGGCCCTGACGTGTCCCTTCGGAGATCGGGCTCCACGTGCCTTTATAACCTATTGATGTGAGAATAAAGCCATTGCAGATTCTTTTCTAGAATATTAGAATTTGGGTGTGATTGTTTTTGATGATCTTAAAGTGGCTAGACAGGTAGAAAAGCCAGAAAGATGCTTGGGTGCAAAGAGAGAAGAATGGCCAGAAGGAAAAAGGAGGTGATAGTGCCTCTAAGTAAGTGTTTAGTGAGGCCTTATTTGGGGTATGGTGTGCAATTCTGGAGGCTGCACCTTCAAAAGGATATAAACAGGATGGAATCTGTGCAGAGGGTGACTACCAAAATGGTCAGTGGGCTTCATCATAAGGCATATGGGGACAGACTAAAAGATCTCAATACGTATACTTTAGAGGAAAGGCAGGATACAGGAGATATAATAGAGACTTTTAAATAATGAAGTGGCATAATTGCACAGGAGAGCTTCTTTCAACTGAAAGAAAGCTCTGCAATGAGGGGACATAGGATGAGAGTGAAAGGGGATAGACTCAGGCGTAATATGTGGAAATATTTATTTATGGAAAGAGTGGTAGAGGTGTGGAATAGTCTCCCAGTGGAGGTTGTAGAAATGAGGACAGTATCTGAATTCAAGAAGGCATGGGACAAACATTCCGATCAGGATGTAGATCCCCTCTGTACGTCCGGTCTGAGCCAGACATACAGAGGGGATCGCGATTCTGATCCTGCGGGGCACATCTAGTCCCGTCTGGATCAGAATTGCTAACAGGCATGTATGTGCAGGCCGGAACTGCGATTCAGTCCAGCCTGCACGTACATGCACAGCCCAGCCAACTCAGTCAGGGCTTTTAAATGGAGCCGCAGCACCATGGTGTCCTGTTGCCATGGCACCGCAGCTCCATTTAAAAGCCGCAATGCCGGCCACCTTCAAAAAATGTTAATTCCCCGCAGCCTGACCCCTGATCTGGCCTCCTAAGACCAGGGTTGGGCTGCGGGGAATGTCCCCTGCCCCCCCCTTCCCTATCCGTACCCTGGCATGTTAAAAAAAACCACGTCCAGGGAAGTCATTCCACCTCGGAGGTGGAATAACGTCCCCAAAAATGTCACCTGCCCTGGACGAACAGGGCTGACATTAGAATCGACCCTCTATGTCCAGAGCCAGCGACCGCCCACTGCCCGCCCAGGCTCTGCCCCCTGGCTGCCCATTCCCCACCCCCATCTAACTTCCCCACACGAATAGCAGGGATGAAAGTCCCGTTGGGATATCCATCCCCGCTATTTGTGGCTCAGAATAACCCCCATTGTCTTTTTCTGCTGTCATATTTCTGTGTTTCTAATATTATGGGGTGATTGTTGCTTGACTTCAGTATTTTGTCTTTGATGTCATGCTTCTCTTTATAATCTAATCAAATATTCTTGTAAGATCACAGTAAGAAAAACAAGTTTCAAAAATTAATTAAATACTCAATGTCTGAGTAACTACATTCTTTATTACTTGCTGGGGAAGTGAACTTTATAATGCTATAACCATTTTTAAAGTAACAGTTTATAAAGTCATGCAACCACTTGACTTGGCTATCATTTTTTAATGACATTCTTTTCTGCTGCTAAGTCTAAGCTGTTTGTTTTGCTTTAAATCAGTAGTTCTCAATCCAGTCCTCAGGAAACACTCAGCTAGTCAAGTTTTCAGGCTCTCTTTAATGAATATTCATGATATAGATTTGCATGCATTGGCTCCACTGGATGCAAAGCTGTCTCATGAATATTGAGGATATCCTGATAATCTAATTGACTGGGTGTGCCCCTGGGTCTGGGTTGAGAACCACTGTTTTAGATTAAAAGAAGGCATCTTAAGAACAGAAGTAGTGAAATGCTGGCTCAGATGGTTAACCCATCGAGCCCAGTATACTTCCTTTGACAGTAGCCAATATGGATCCTAAAAGGGAGAGTGTTTCATAGAAACATAGAAACATGATGGCAGAAAAAGACCACATGGCCTATCTAGTCTGCCCTTCCATATCAACCACTACTATAGCTCCCTTTTTTCCTTTAGAGATCCTCTGTGTTTGCCCCATGCTTTTTTAATTCAGATACTGTCCTCATCTCTACCACATGCACTGGGAGACTATTCCACGCTTCTACCACTCTTTCCCTAAAGAAATATTTCCACATATTACTCCTGAGTCTATCCCCTTTCACCCTCATCCCATGTCCCCGCGTAGCAAAACTTGCTTTCAATTAAAAGAGGCTCTCTCCCTGAACATTTATGCCACTGAGGTATTTAAACATCTCTATAATATATCCTCTATCCCGCCTTTCCTCTAAGGTGTACATATTAAGCTCCTTAAGTCTGTCCTCATATGCTTTATAACGAAGACCACTAACCATTTTAGTAGCCACCTTCTCCACCGACTCCAACCTGTTTATATCCTTTTGAAGGTGCGGTCTCCAGAATTGCACACTATACTCCAAATGAGGTCTCACCAAAGACTTTTGCTCCACAAACTTACCTGATTAATAATTGTTAATGGACTTGTCGTCTATGAATTTGTCCAAAACATTTTTTAAACTTGGCTGTATTACTTACCTTAACTATGTCCTCTAAATAAAAAATTCCATAGTTTAAATGTGTGTTGCCTGAAAAAGTACCATTTTAGATTTGTTTGGAATCTATAATCAGTTAGTGTTACACTTGAAAATGGAAATTTTTGGGTTGCCTCTCAGGTGAGCTGAGACTGGGGATGCTGCGGAGACAGCATTCACAGCCCTGAGAGGGAAGGAGTCATTGTCACGATTAAGAGTGATCCCTGCTGGCTTCTCAAAGGATTTCTAAAGTAGCGCAGGTGCACAGCTCTGGCCTCAAGATGGCTAATGCATTGATCAGACTAGGAATAGTGGGAGGATGTCTATTAAATAAGGAAAAATCCCTAGGAAGTTGTGAATGAAAACTCCTAGTATCGGAATCTCAGAATTAATTCTGACAGAGCTGGAAGGAGAAGGAGAAAGGAGGCCTTACCAGCCAAAGAAAGCTTTGTTGTTTAATTTCCAGGGCTGATAATAGGTCTGTCCTTTTTCTAGTGTACTTTCTTAGCTTACTACTCTCACGGGCCCTCACTGTGCTGGCTGAATGGGTTTTCTTTCATATGGTTCTTGAATCATTTGCAGTGTACAGAAGCACTGAAGAGACAAGAAGGAAAAATGTTTCCTGATAATTACACGCACATGGCTGAGGCTGCTTTTGCATTCTTCTTGTCCTGTTAGTGGAGCCAAGTAAGAATTCCACGAGAAGGAACTTATAACCTTTGTGGACTGGGTGCTCTTTCATAAGCCCACACAGCGAGAGGCTCTGCTCGCTCTTCAGCAGTTACACATTTTATAGTTTAGTCGCTATTGAGATTTGTGAAGCACATCGCCTGCACGTCTGCAGAACCGAACAAGCAGTCAGAGTAGCATGAGGATGAAAAGTGGCTTCACTAGGTTCAATGAGGTTCACATTCAAAAGATTTGCTGGGCTAAAATTTTAACATCAGCACCTAAAGCTGGCTACATTGCATGACTAAAATCACAAGCTGCACAAATTTGGCTTGGTAAAAAAGGGGCTAGGTGTTTCTGGAACAGGCTTCCAAATTCAGCTAGTCAACGTGATATTCAGTATTAACTGATTAAATTTAATCACAGCTGTGCAAACAGCAGTTCTAAATCTACATGTTCAGAGTTTGAGCAGGTAGATTTAGCTGGGTAAATGTGGCAATGGGTCCGCACTGGCTATGATCTCACAACTGACATCACACAGTTCATTAGCCTGTATGGTGGCTCCCAGGTTGTTCTGAGTTTCTGCAAGAAAAAGGCTTAACGAATTAGGTTAGCAATAAAACTTTTAATTAATTAATCGAGGTTGAGCACTAACACTTGCTAAAGCCATATGAAATATTTCATAATAAACAGAGGGCATGGTTTTGTGTGTAGGGAAACTATCCATATTCCAGCTGTAGTCAGGGCTGGCGCTACCATTAGATGAACTAGGCAGTTGCCTTGAGCTCTGGCCATCCATGGGTGCCCATTGCCATTGCCATCGCACCTCTCAGGACTTGAAGCAGTGGCAATGGCTGCAAACAGGAAGTTGGCATTAGAGGGGAAGGAAGCAAACAGTCCCTCGGTGCCGAAGGCGTTTTTTTGAAGTCTGATGTTCAAGAGCAAGCCAAAGTGAAGAACGTGGGCAGCATTTTTGATAATCCTCTTGGAGAAACTCTTTATGAGAGTGAAACACATGAATGGTGCCTAAGGGAGGTGTTGAGGATAATTCAAGAGATAAGAATGAATTTTTATGTCAAGTAAATTTAAAAACAATGGTGGTGGAGCATTGGTGATCACATAAAAAAATCCCAGAAAAGTCAATGATGCTATCATGCGCAAAACTTGAACATGCAGCAATTCATTTGTTCTTAGCGCTGTTTGGTCTGAGACTTTCTGGGCACTTCAGTTAATTTTCAGTTAATTATTATAGTTTAAATATCAGAACCAGTGGTTCCCCACATTAGAAAAGAATCCACTTTGAAATATTGTTCGTTTGGAGCTATTTTCTTTGTAGTGAGACTTTATTTTGCTCTGTTAAGGAACACGATTTATTTTTGTATTATTATTTTTGTTTGGGCAGAAGCAACAACCTCATTTTAATTAACAGAATTGCCCTGGAATAAAAACTTATAAAATCAAAATGAAAAACTTGCAAACAACAAAGAAAACTTAACAATAATGAAAAATATTTTCCCGTACACCTCTAGAAATAGCTGCTCTTGGCCTGCTCATGACGAGGACCTGCACCTGCCTGCAGCACACCACATGCAAGCCAAGAGGACCTGTTTTTTTGCCTTTTCTGATGCTGTCTATAGAGTCATGTTAGAAGCCCTGCTTCTTTCCTGCACAGGCTTAACCTGCCCCAAACATTGGTACTAACATCTCTAAGCCAGTCTGGAGCCCTGAGTCCGCTGCTGCTCTTCTCCTGGGGCCCATTACTGCACTGAAGTATCAACACTTCCGATCAAACAACCATCCTCTGTTCCTTCCTTCTAAGCTGTAGTGCTGCTCCTTGCTAGAAGATGCACAGCCTGACTGGGCTAATGGGTGAATGAATTAAAAAAGAGAGAGGCTGGGTTATTACCATGACAGAGGTTCAAAAGAAAGGGCCTGTTAAGTCTAATTACCTTTTTGTTGGCCTGGTCAATAGTAGGAGGCAAAGAGAGGGAAATCTTTTAGCAGCAAGAGGGAAAAGAGAGAAGGGATGGAGTAGCAGAGCACATAGGTGAGTGTGTTGGGTTGTATCTTGGAATGATAACAGAGAAGGATTTGTGCAAAAGAAGGGAAGAGAAAAGGGGTGGGGCAGGATGGGAAGAGAAAGGAGAGTGGGTGGATTAAAGGGAGAGTAAAAGAGAGAGGAGGAGGGGATAGAGCACACAGGGGAATTCAAAACAGAAGAAGGGAAGAGAAGAGATGGGACAGAGTAGAGGTGTGGGGTGGGATCATGCTAGGAAGAGAAGGCGTACAGAAACAGGAAAGGGGGGAAAGCAGGGAGAGGGGGTTGAAATGGTAGTGAAAGAGGCACTAAGAGGACCAGAGGAGAAAGGAGACAGGAGTATGGGGTGAAGGGATTGGAGAGAAGCATGTGAGAAAGCACAAAGGGTGGCAGAAAGAGGAGGAAGCTGTTGGGCACAGTATGCGGGTGGAAAGAGAATGGGGGCAGGATAGAGGCAGTGTTTTCATGGGGTGGGAACTGTTATGTTGTGGCCATCAAGCCCCTCTTGTTATGGCATAGCTACATAATTTCAAATGTTGTGACTTTCAGAAAGACTGAAAAATTATATTTTTAACTAGTTTTGTTTCATGTGGTAAAGACATGTTCATGGTTCTTTCAGGAAACCGTACCATTAGTTGAACCAAAACAGGGGAATATATTAACTTTGGTTAAGGTTACACATTGCAGTAATATTTATCATATTTATTGAATCCTCTACTGTAAATGTCACTGCACAGAGTGGTAGACCTACATTTTTAGGGCCCTGAAGCTTTGACTGTTATGGAGGCCCCTTCGCAACCACCGACGTCTGGGAAATCACTGTTACCTTCTTCAATGGGGTTGTTCCACGACAGATCACCACAAATTTTTTAAAACTTTAACCACTACATCTCACAATGTTTTTTCGTTTACGGCTAGCCTACATGATACTTCAATAGCCTTTTAATTTTTATTTTAACTATTATTTTGTATTGAATTATACTATATTATCAATATTATTATTTTTTAAAAACCCCTTCTCATACAGTAGACCCCAAATTTTTAAGCAATGTGGACTAAAATCGCTTCTGGGACCCTGCTGGGATTAGGGACCCTGAAGCTTAAGCTTCATTAATTTCACTGTAGATCCGCTCCTGACCGCCATTGGTCTCCATCCAGATAACACAGTATGCTGACCTCCCCTTCCCCCACCTAACAACAACCCTGATTACAGATGAACAAAGACTAAGTGTTTTTACCTTTTTTCCAGCCTCTCCATCTTTCCCTGGTAAACCAGGATCTCCTGGCGATCCAGTCACTCCAGCTTCACCCTTATGGAAAAATAAGGTTTAGTTCTCAAAAGATCACAACAGGTTGTACACTGTGTACTTTAAATAGCCCTTAAAACGGGGATTCTCATCCCAGTCCTACACCCAGCTCGTTGGGTTTTCACGATATCCACAATGCATATATATGACAGGAAGATTTGCATTGCTTCCATTATATGCAAATCCATTCAGACATATTCACTGTGGGCATTCTGAAAACTGGCTGGGTGTGTTGTGAGGACTAGCTGGAGAACCACTGTTTTAAAATAGCTTTATGTTTTGAAAAAATGTTGGTTACTCTTGCATTAAATAATTTGGTAAGCCAAAAAACAGAAATCATTTCCTACTCAGTATTCAGCTTTGCAGTTTGTCTTGCTTTTGTACATGAAGAATAACTCATGATCCCCTTCTCCTTTAAAACAATGTTGAACTGTGTTATAAATTATAGGTTAACCCATTTTAACCTCAAATAAAATGATTTTGAGACCAGAAAGGCAACTTAAACCTGTGGCTTAAGGAGCAGGAGAGCAAGTGAAAATATTTGCTGTCCAAAGCTAGAGCAGAGAACACATGGGAGGCTGATGGGGACAATTAGGACAAAAGTGAGCACATGGGAGGGGTGGTCATTAGTAAATGACTTTCATAGCATATCTATGGAATTTTCTGTACCCTGCCCTGGTTTAGAGTGGTATATAAAAAAAGAACTATAGTGCATTAAACATGCACTGACCATTAGTGTGGGGGTTGCCATGCGGTAGGCGCAAAGTATTAGCAATTAACGTAGGACCCCATTCTAAAAATCCCATGCTAACTGGGCAGCGCACGATTGGGCAGGAACTGGATAGGTAGGGGTGGAATGTGGGCATTGACCAGTTAACACCGTTGTTAAGGGCGCGTGCTGTGAATGTTGCCGTAGTGTGGGTGCATTTAGCACCACCTCAAGGGGTGGCAGTAAGTGAACTTGTGTGCCGATTAGCATGGAGTGGTATGGTCGCAATACACTAATGGCAAGGGGACAGATGCACACACACCCTAAATTTAGCATGGGCCTCCACGTTAGTTTTGCCATTTAAACACACACTACTGGAGTGCTCTTTAGTAAACATGCCCCCTATATCAGTCAGGACTGTCTAGGAAGGTCTTTGTGGTGTTCTTTTGTATGATGTATTTTTAACCCATTTCATTCCTAACAATATCTACAGTTACATTTCCATGTCCTTCTAATACTGGCACATTTTCATAATCCACAAAAAGTGGTCTTAGTCAGCAATTGCAGCTATCATTGGTTCTAGATAGAGGTGCAGTGTTCTTGTTTCAAGAGGTATGTAATTTTGGGTTAAAGTGGGATGTGTTATTCTCATTTGAATCTCACATCTCCCTAGTTTTAAGGAATGCATTTGGGAAGTCGAGGTTAGTAAACCAGTTGGGCCCTTTTTAGATCACGGTAATTGCACACTGTTACGCCTGTGCTGGGTTTTTTTGTAATGCCCTTTCTGTGAACCTTGCTAAGATTATAAGAAAGTTACAAATGTTTCAAAATACAGCAGTAAGCAGCCCACTGAGGGAGAGTATAAAGCCTCTGTTGCAGAAGCTACATTTATTGCCAGTGATTGAAAGAGTGAAGTTTAAAACATTAATTTTGGCCTTTGGAGTTTTAAGGGATTCAGGCCTACAGCAGAAGCTGCTGAATGTCTTTCTCAGTTGGAGGGGCCAGTCAAACCAATCCCTGGTGCTAGTGATTTGTATATGGAAATCCCTGGGCATTTAAATTGTGATGTCATTTCCGTTTCCTACAGCAGCGAATAAGAAGTTACTATTGATGGAAAAACGCTGGCTGATAGATGCGGATTGGAAATATGTGCTGATAAAATTCCCCTGAATCAAGGTTCCAGTATGGAGCTTGAAACATGAATTAATGTCGGGAAAGCACAACTTCAGTTAAAGGGGCAGTGTGACTTCACTTAACAAAAAAAAGTGATTTTAATTGCAACTATTATAATGTAAAAATTGATCAAAAAATTATAAAAAGAAAGCATACATGATTAGAGACCGATGATGGTACTTTAATATGTGCTTGAAAGTCATATGAATGACAATGCCCTTTCTGACAGTCTCTTCTTATATATAAAAATGTTTTGTCTTTTGGGTCAGCTTGAAGACAGGAACACGCAGCTGATTTTAAGAAGATTATTATACAGTAGATATTCACAGAGATATTTTTAAAATATATTTGGGCTATTTATCATTAGGCACACTACTGAAGAAGAGTGCACACTACTACATAATAAAGCATATTAGTCAGAAACAATGTGCACAATTGATAACAATAGTATCCGAAATTTAAAAAAAACCCTAATAACATTAAAAATCCTGTAAACACAGGAAATTAAACAGAATGAAAATTTTTGGCTTGCACACCCCTAGTGGTTCCAGAGTTATACAATGCTTTCCCTCTGGATTACATCAGGAAATTATTTGTCTTTTAGTAGAAAATTAAAAATGTGCTTATTTCTCTGATGGGGACATCAGGGATCCAAGATGGCTGATTGAATGGTGTGTGGTGCGGCACGGTGTTTTACTCTATGGGGAAGAAGCGGAAGTCTAAAGGTGCCAAACAGCTTTCGGCGCCTCAAGCTTCAACGCCATTACCGCTTACAGTTTCTGGTCCTTTGGACACGTATTTTTTATCCGTTCCGCGGCAGCCGGTGGGAGAAGGGGAGAGGAGCTCGGCTTTTCAGAGTTCAGAGGTGTTGTCCTCGTTCTCTGCTTCGAGTGGTGATCGTTCCTCCCCGAGTTCAATGCAAGCCGCCAAGCTACCTCGTCAAAGTGTTGCCGGAGATGAGAGCCAGGAGGGAGGTGTAGAGTCGGCGGACTCCATCGGAAGAGGTGACCTGACTTCTGTCCTCCCGGCTCAGCAGTTGAGATCTGTGGCTAAAGGGGGAATAGCAGAAGGAAGCGAGGGGAGCGTGCCTCGCCGGTCTGTCCCCGCCCCTTTGCCGAGAGCTGGGTTGGAGTCAACTGTGGCAGCAGGAACTGGCTTGGGATCTTCAATGGGTCCCTCGGAGGAGATAACTTTGCAGGCTATTTGGGCGGCTATCATGCAGTTATGTGAAGAATTGGCACCACGGATGAACAGTTTGGCGAATCAAGTTTCTGCTAATACTGAGGTTTTACAAGATACTGTTGCAAGACTCTCTTCAGTTCAGACTGAGGTTTCCGACCTTCGTATAAAGATGGTTTCTACTGAGAATGATTTAGAGTTTGTTAAGAAAGGTTTGAATGCTGTAAAGTTTAAATTAGAAATGGTGGAGAATATAACAAGGGCGGTGAATATTTGTTTGGTTAATTTTCCTAGAGTGTCTTTAATTTCTGCTAGGGATATGTTTCGTTTGTACTTAATTGAAAGTCTGGGTATTCCCCCTGAATCTCACCCTCCTATTGCTAAGATGTATTATTTGCCTTCTGGAAAGAAAACTGAAGGGTTGGGAGTGGTTCCAGGTTTGAATAATGTAGATACTTTAAATATAACAGGAATGTTGGAAGCTTCGGGTGATGAGCAGGTGGTTCCAGCTACCTTACTGATTTTATTGGCATTAGTATCTGATAAAGAATGGCTTATGAAGCTGTTCTTTAAGAAGCGACATATTTTGTTTAAGGGCTTGAAGGTGTATATCTTTCCAGATCTTTCTAGAGAGACCCAGAGGAGGAGGAGACGGGAGTTTCTCCTGCTGCGACCAGGGATTCAATTATTGTGAGGGTTATTTTTCTTGAAATTTCCTTGCAAGTGTCTGATAAAGTATCAGGCTAATTCATTTATATTTTATGAGCCTTCCCAATTATTGGATGTCATAAGTGCCAGGCAGGTTGGGGGTGGGGCTGAATCCCTGTCGATTCCCAGTTGAATATGGGGTATTGGCTGTACACACACCTTATATTACCTTACAAAATGTTGTATTATGATTTCCTATTCTAGTGATCTCTGGTTTTGTGGGCTAGAGTGAGAATGGATTGTTTTTTCTTTCCTGTTTTGAGGGACTCGTATGTGTTCTAAAGTTTCCTTTCTTTTTTTTTTTTTTTTGCTGTTACTCTTCTCAGTTTCTTGTTCAAGATGTATTCTTGATTGGTTTGTATGAAACTTAAAAATATAAATTTTAAAAAAATGTGCTTATTTCCATGCTGTAATGTTTGTTATGATGGGCTGTGGAGGCAAGTGATATTTAGGTTAGATTGTTACATTGCTCTCCTTAGCCTTCAGATAATGCATTTGTGTACTGACTGTTTTCACGTATGTTTTCTTTATTGTCTTTGGATTTGTTTTTGCAGCATAGAAGTATGTATTTAAATAAATACAATTAACTTTATTATGTAGTATTATGAAATAGATTTGATTTTCTTATTTATCTAGGACTCCATAGCTCATTGTCATTTACACATTTTTAAAGGAGGTACAGGAACATGAATAAGGCTATCTTTTACCATTGGAGCTAATTAATAAATAACAAACAATTACCAAAATTCAGGCAAAGCAGTGGCATGCAGTAACCTTACTTTGGACCCTGGCACTCCCACTCCTACTGGTCCTGGAGGTCCCGGCAATCCAGTTTCCCCTTCTTCGCCCTATGAAAGAGATTTGATTATTTCCCACAAATAGTTAGATTTATTGCTAAGGTTTTAGAACGGATCCGTTTCAAAACTGAATTGCTTGGGCGAATTGATTGCAAGACTCAAAGCAGCAAGTCCAACATCAAGAATGTCTCAAGTACTTAATGCTGAATTAGTGAAAT
Organism: Ichthyophis bannanicus; assembly: GCA_033557465.1. Lineage (NCBI taxonomy): Eukaryota > Metazoa > Chordata > Amphibia > Gymnophiona > Ichthyophiidae > Ichthyophis > Ichthyophis bannanicus. Next base: position 487,097,393 of record CM066031.1, read on the forward strand.
GCACAGGGCTGGCATGAATCAAACTAAAACAAAGCCCTTTAGATTTCCAGAAAATCCATTTTAGGTCAGGCTACATGGAAGTGAGATGGTGTTTTTCTTCGTAGCCTTATGGATATTCTGAATTGTAACTTGGTTCTCCTGTATGTTATTTCTGAATATTGATACTGCTTTGTGCTTTGTTTCAAAAGACGGTCAATCAAATTATTAAACATTGAGGACATTTTAGAAACCTTGTGTGGCATTTCTATATGCAAATGCCAACATTTACACATGTAGAGGGTAACTTTATAACTAGGCTCCTAGATTTAGGCACCCAGAACGCACCTATCTTTTTTTTAAATTAAAGTTTAACCTTTTACATCAAGAAACAAAAAAGTATTCATGCATTATAAAGAAAAATACCATAGCGATACAAGGAAAAGGAATTCTTAAATCCTAGCCTACATCTACTGTTTTGAGGGTATTTTCCTCAGAATTACATTCTTCTCGTCTTGCGTGAATGCACCTGTCTCTGTCCTATGAATTATGGAGTTCTTTTCTCTTTTCCTTTTTAATGTTGTTTTTATATTGTACACTGACCTGCTGCTTGTGTGAAGGGCGGTTAAGAAATTTTTTAATAAACATAAACATGTACCAGTCTGTCAACAATGCCTGACTGAAGACCGAACACAATTTAGGACAACCATCCAGAGGGTCGCCATGAGTCGACACCGACTCGACGGCACTTAACAACAACAAACAAAAAGAAAAATGAATAGGAAATACTATCAAGAAAAAGGGCTATAATTAATCCAAAATAGCACCTAACGATTTATTCAGTCTATTACCCCTTAGCAACACTTTTTTTTTTGCATAAAGTACCTAAACAATTTAATCCTGATCTTTCCTTCGAGAAAAAAACGGTTCCAGCTGTAATGGGTGAAAAAATATATATGTAACTATACATTTACATGTATATTTCAAGAAGAAGGATTACTCCTCCCTCCCCCCAAGAACAGAACTGTAGGCTTAAGTTGTAAGAAACCTTTCTTCCTAACTTGAGTAGTTTTAGCTACCTCCAGAAAGATTTGTACAGTTTGACCACAATAGGAGGAGGCCTTTTTCTTAAAGTAACATTTAAATATCCAGGTCTCACCTAAATCAGCGGATAATGTCATCAATAAAGTATCCCATATATCAGTATTATCCCGCATTGTCTCTAAGTAAGTAGTTAAATCAAACATAGAAGAAATCAAATCTCCAACTGCCGCCTCCACCTGTTTATGTTCAAGAGCAGTCTTACGCAAGTAGTTACAATTCACATACTTTAAACATCAACATTAGGCATTTGCAGTATCTCCCTTAAATATTTTCTAAAGATCATGATTTTGGATTGTTCTCCAAGCTTGATAGTTTCATTGCAGATGTCTTGTCACCATTCAAGATGACATCATCAATGCGGGATTCTAGATGGTAATGTGCTTGAATACTTGCATTTGTACTTATATTGGGGTTGGTGACAACTCAGCACTTTGGTCCACAGGGATTAATTTGTTGGTTTCCCTGAGGGTTGGCGAGGTGTGGTTGCTGTTACCGGGTATTGCTGGCGGTGCCTCAGCCCTTTGGTCTGCAGGGATTGGTAGATCGGGTCTATGCCGATATGTCTGTTTATCGAGTTCGTGGTGTAGAACCAGGCTTCCAGAAATTCTCTCTCTCTTCGTTTATCCTCATGCTATGATTTCAGTTGTGTTCCAGTTGAATTTGTGTCCTTCAGGGATAGGAGGCAGTGTACTACTGTGGATCAAGAACTGGTTAAAAGATAGAAAGCAGAGGGTTGGGCTAAATGGCCAATTTTCCCAATGGAGAAAAGTGAATAGTGGTGTACCCCAGGGATCTGTGCTGGGTCCGCTGCTTTTTGACATATTCATAAATGACCTGGAAAGTGGAATAACGAGTGAGGTTATCAAATTTGCAGATGACACAAAACTATTTAAAGTTGTTAAAACCCAAGAGGATTGTGGAAAATTACAAGAGGATCTTGATAAATTGGAAGACTGGGCATCAAAATGGCAGATGAAATTTAATGTGGACAAGTGCAAAGTTATGCAGCTAGGGAAGAACAACCCAAACTATGGTTACACGATGCAAGGTTCCACATTAGGAACCACCACCCAGGAAAAAGATTTAGGCGTCATTGTGGATAGCATGTTAAAACCTTCAGCCCAGTGTGCAGCGGCAGCCAAGAGAGCAAATAGAATGCTAGGTATCATAAGGAAAGGAATGGAAAATAAAACAAAAGATATTATAATGCCTCTATATCGTTCCATGGTGAGACCGCATCTTGAATATTGTGTGCAATTCTGGTCGCCGTATCTTAAAAAGGATATAGCATTATTAAAAAAGGTTCAGAGAAGAGCCACCAAAATGGTAAAGGTGATGGAAGGATATTCCTATGAAGAAAGGCTAAAAAGGTTAGGGCTCTTTAACCTGGAAAAGAGACGGCTGAGGGGAGATATGATAGAAGTCTATAAATTAATGAACGGAGTGGTATGGGTAAACGTAGATGGATTGTTTACGTTATCAGAATATAGAAAGACTAGGGGACATGCAATGAAGCTACAGGGTAAACTATTTAAGACTAATAAAAGAAAATATTTTTTCACTCAACGTGCAATCCAACTCTGGAATTTGTTACCGGAGGATGTAGTAAAGGCTGTTAGTGTAGCTGGGTTTAAAAAAGGTTTGCACAAGTTCCTGGAGGAAAGGTCCATAAACTATTATTAAGAAGGGACCCTAGGTAAGTGAAAGCCCCCAGGTAAGTAATACATTAAATACCTTTATGGAAATGGGTAACAGGGGTAACATATGGAAAGCAGTGTGTATTAATGCCCGTAGCATGGGAAATAAGATCTCTGAAGTTGAAGCTTTGGTGGGAGTGGCTGACTTAGATTTAGTGGCAGTTACAGAAACATGGTTCACAGAAAACCATGACTGGGATGTAACTATACCTGGCTATACTTTATTCAGAAAGGACAGGGTAGGAAGAAGGGGAGGAGGAGTAGCACTATATGTAAAAACTACTATTAAAGCTTTGGAATTACAGAGCTTAAAAGGGAGAGAGGAGGCATTGTGGGTTAAACTAGAAAGAGGGAAAGAGAAATCTATTTGCATTGGTGTGATATACAGACCTCCCTCACAAGAGGAAGAGGTGGACAGAGAGTTAATTGAAGACATACGCAGCATTGCTAGGAAAGGGGAAGTGCTACTGCTAGGAGATTTCAATATGCCAGATGTTGATTGGCACATTCCTGCTGCAGTATCATCTAGGAGTAAGGAGATCCTGGATTCTCTACAGGGAGAACTATTCAGGCAATTGGTAACAGACCCCACACGTGAAGGGGCCATACTGGACTTGGTGCTTACCAATGGTGAAAGTGTTTCTGATGTTGTAGTGGGAGATCATTTTGCATCCAGTGATCACCAGATGGTGTGGTTCAGTATTAGGACTAGGACTGTTAGAATCCATTCCAAGGTGAAGATCTTAGACTTTAGGAAGACTAACTTTGCGAAGATGGGCCAATACCTCAGGGAGTCATTAGTGGGATGGGAACAGCTTGGGGATGTAGAACAACAGTGGGCAAAACTGAAAGGGGGTATTTTAAAGGCAACCAACCTTTTTGTTAAAATGGTAAATAAAGGCAAAAGGAACAGGAGACCGCTATGGTTTTCGAAGGAAGTAGCTGAAAAAGTGAAGAAAAAGAGGGAGGCCTTCATGAAATACAAGAGATCACAGAGAGAGGAAGACAGGCATCTGTATTTGGAAAAACTTAGAGAAGCTAGCAAAGTAGTCAAGAAGGCAAAGATTCAAAAGTGTGGAGTGGAGGAGTGGCCTAGTGGTTGGGGCAAGGTACTTCAGGCCGGAAGGTCGGGGGTTCAAATCCCACTAGAGGACAGCAACCTTGGGCTGGAAGGACTGGGGTTTCTAGTCTCACAGGTGCTCCTTGTGGTCTTGGGCAAGCCACTTAACCCTCCATAGCCCATGTTCCCTGTAAAATAGTTATCTCCAAGTTATAATGCCCTGTTCAATGTAATTTCAGTTTGTTCAATGTAAACCGCACTGATGCAGAATAGCGTGGTATATAAGAGAATATAAATAAATAAATAAAAAAAGGAGGAGGAAATAGCCAATGCAATAAAATGGGGGGATAAGACATTTTTCAGATATATTAGTGAGAAGAGGAAGGGCAAAAGTGGTATTGTCAGACTCAAGGGTACAGGGGGGGAATATGTAGAAGCTGATAAGGATAAAGCGGAATTGCTTAACAAATATTTTTGTTCTGTGTTCACAGATGAAGAACCAGGAGCAGGACCTCAGAAAACACCCACAAATAAGAACAGAAGCGAGGGACATCTTGAACAATTTTTAGAAGACTGTGTTCGTGAGAAACTAGCTCAACTTAAAGTAGACAAAGCGATGGGACCGGATGGGATACACCCTAGAATACTGAGGGAACTTGGGGACGTTCTAGCAACTCCACTGACTGACCTTTTCAATGCCTCGTTGGAGTCGGGAGTGGTGCCAAAGGACTGGAGAGAGGCTCATGTGGTGCCTTTACACAAAAGCGGAAGTAAGGATGTGGTTGAAAACTACAGACCGGTTAGTTTAACTTCAGTGGTGAGTAAATTAATGGAAACGCTGTTGAAAGAGAAAATAGTGAGGTTTCTGGAGTCCAGCGGATTACAGGATCCGAGGCAGCATGGATTCACCAGAGGCAGGTCTTGTCAGACAAATCTGATTGATTTCTTTGACTGGGTGACCAGGGAGTTGGACCGAAGGAGAGCTCTAGATGTGGTGTATTTAGATTTCAGTAAAGCCTTTGACACTGTTCCTCACAGGCGACTTATAAACAAACTGAGCACCCTAGGGATGGACCCTAAAGTTACTGCTTGGGTTAGAAATTGGTTGGGTGGGAGGCGACAAAGAGTACAAGTAAATGGAGCTCACTCTGAGGAGAAGGATGTTACCAGTGGTGTGCCCCAGGGATCTGTCCTTGGTCCGATTCTTTTTAACATCTTTGTTAGTGATATAGCGGAAGGGCTGTCGGGTAAGGTTTGCCTCTTTGCGGATGATACCAAAATCTGCAATAAAGTAGACACCCAGGAAGGTGTAGATAACATGAGGAGGGATCTGGCTAAGCTTGAAGAATGGTCTAGAATTTGGCAACTGGGATTTAATGTTAAAAAATGTAAGGTCATGCATTTGGGCTACAGCAATCCAAGGGAGCAATACAGTATAGGAGGTGAAGTACTTTTGTCCACTAAAGAAGAGCGGGACCTAGGCGTAGTTGTGTCCAATGATCTTAAAGTAGCTAAACAGGTAGAAAAGGCGACGGCCAAAAGCTAGAAGGATGCTTAGGTGCATACGGAGAGGAATGGCTAGCAGAAAAAAGGAGGTGATAATGCCTCTGTATAAGTCTTTGGTGCGACCTCATTTGGAGTATGGTGTGCAATTCTGGAGACCGCACCTTCAAAAGGATGTGAACAGGATGGAGTCGGTGCAGAGGGTTGCTACTAAGATGATTAGTGGTCTTCATTATAAAGCATATGAGGACAGACTTAAGGATCTTAATATGTACACTTTAGAGGAAAGGCGGGATAGAGGTGATATGATTGAGATGTTTAAATACCTCCGTGGCATAAATGTTCAGGGAGAGAGCCTCTTTCAATTGAAAGCAAGTTCTGTGACGAGGGGACATGGGATGAGGGTGAAGGGAGATAGATTCAGGAGTGATATGCGGAAATATTTCTTTACGGAAAGAGTAGTCGATCCGTGGAATAGTCTCCCAGTGGAGGTGGTAGAGATGAGGATAGTAACTGAATTCAAAAAAGCATGGGACCAACACAGAGGATCTCTAAAGGTAAAAAGTGGACTGTTGTAGTTGTTGTTATGGAAGGACAGACTAGATGGGCCTTGTGGTCTTTTTCTGTCATCATGTTTCTATGTTTCTAGGATATCAATGCTTGACCCAGTACAAGCATTGCGGAACCTGTGTCTTTTGGGGAAACTGCTAGGTACGTATGACCTAGATTGGCCACTGTTGGAAACAGGATACTGGGCTTGATGGACCTTGGTCTGACCCAGTATGGCATATCTTATGTTCTTATGTTATGTTATGTTATGTTCTTCCGCTTCTTCATGGATTGATACCAGGGAGAGTGGGTCATGTCTTTTGCTGGCTAGTTGGTCATGTAGTCTGATGGATAATTTTCTTCCTATTTGGCTGACGTAGTTTTTTTCACAATTACTACATTGAATTTTTATACATGATGTTTGTCCTTTGATCTTTCTCTGGTTGTCCTTTCTGTTTTAACAGGATTCTTCTCAGGGTCATGGTTGGTTTGTGGGCTATTGTAATGTGGTTGTGGTCTCTTAGTAGTCTTGCGGTCATTTCGGAGGTGTTCTGGATGTAAAAGAGGGTAAACTGTCAGGGTGCTCTTTTGGTCTGGAGATTGGGCTTTTTGGCTGCAGGCATCTGTTGATGAAATTCCGTGGGTATCCCGTTTCTTGTTAAAGCCTTGTATAGGTGCTTTTCTTCCATTTTAGCTTCTGTCGTGTTGCAGTGGGATTCTACTCTTCTAAATAGTGTTTTTTTGCAGCTTTGTTTGTGACACTTCGGGTGGTTGCTGTAGAAGTTGAGGATTTGGTCTGTGTGTGTTGCTTTTCTGTCAACTGATGTGTGGAATTTGCTGGTTTTGGTTCTCGTGACAAGAAAATCCAGGAACGGGAGTTTGTCTTTTTTTTATTTTTTTTTACATTGTTTATTTAAATTTTCTCAAATGCAAGAAAAAATACAAAGTACAAATATACACAGTGAATGATACATTCAAGAGCAAAAATAGCATATCAATATAATACACATCAAGGAGAGAGAGACTGCATATAATCCTACAAGGGATATAGATACAAATAAAAGTAAATAGGAGTTAATTAAACTCCAAATCAGGGAGCCAAACATAAACCATCCCACCTAAATATCCTCCTGCCTACCAACGCTCTCCTTATCAGCAAGAAACTGATTAAGTGAAGCCACATCAATATAAGCATAATCATGACCTTCATAAGTTACCAAACAACGGCAAGGGAACTTAAAAAAAAAAAAGACGCCCCCAACGCAGGCACTCGAGCTCTAAGCTCAAGAAACTGTTTCCGGCGAGCCTGAGTAATCTTGCCAACATCAGGGAAAACCTGAAGTTTATAACCACAAAACACCACATCCTTGTACTTGAAATAAGCTCGTATAATTCTCAATTTAAGTGATTCTGACCCGAAAGTCACCACCAAAGTACATCTCTTTGGGATGATATCAAGTGAATCTTGCAAAAACTCTGTAAGGTTAGGGCCTACCGAATCAGCCAAGGGAGAACCCTCCCGAGCCTGATCTGAAGCCCCAGCCTTAGGAAAAAAGGAATACATTTGTACTACATCTACAGAGTCATCTAGATGCAAAAATTTCAGACAAGTATTTTCTTAATAGAATCTCAGGAGAAAGCAAGTGGGTGGATGGAAAATTTAAGAAACGAAGGTTCCTAGCACGCTGGTGATTCTCCAAACATTCCAAACGATAGGAAATTGATGAAACATCTTTCAAGTAACCTAAATGGCAATCCTTATACGATTGGAGCTGGGAATTAACCAGAGTGAGGGAACCTGCAATATTGGTCATTTGATCATCAATTACATTCACTTTTTTAACAACATCATGTGAAAACTGACACAAAGAAGTAACAGTAGAAGAAAGACGTGTCTCTATATTCAATAGCATTGACCAAATATCAGAAAGCGTCACCTCACTTTTAGATGGTAGAGAATCAATAGTTGATGCCGCTGGACTAACTGGGACTAACACCGGAGATGTAACTGATGAATGTACCTTCAAAGGAGTGGACGAAGAGGTAGGCAGAGGGAAAGGAGGTGGTGTCCGGACATCGGGGCTCAAGGACGCCCCGTCCAGAGACTGATTAGCAGGTGGAAGAGCAGTTACATGCCTGTCCATTGGGCCAGACACCTTACCTCTTTCACCTGACGATGCCTGGGCAGATGTTTTAGCCTTGCGCTTCCCCATAGTCAGGCCGAACTGCGAGTGCTTCTACTTCCCAAGACGCACCCAAGGAGCACATAAGGAGCAGAGGTTCCCCTTGTAATGCGCCCCTTAGAACGCGACCCCACAGGCCGCGTTCACGCAGACGCGTGAAAAAACAGCTGAGCTTTATAGGGCTCGTGGGGGGTCCTCCACTCCCGAGGGCGGCCACTCTCTGCCTGCGATGACTGCAGCAGGCACCGGACTCCAAAACTGCCACTTGCTCCGCGGTGCAGAGTAAACCGCGGCAGCTCCCTCCACAAACAGCTCTCTCCCAAACAGGTCTCACCTCGGCTAGACTTTGTAGGGCTTGTGGGGGTTCCTCCACTCCCGAGGGCGGCCACTCTCTGCCTGCAATGACTGCAGCAGGCACCGGACTCCAAAACTGCCACTTGCTCCGCGGTGCAGAGTAAACCGCGGCAGCTCCCTCCACAAACAGCTCTCTCCCAAACAGGTCTCACCTCGGCTAGACTTTGTAGGGCTCGTGGGGGGTCCTCCACTCCCGAGGGCGGCCACTCTCTGCCTGCGATGACTGCAGCAGGCACCGGACTCCAAAACTGCCACTTGCTCCGCGGTGCAGAGTAAACCGCGGCAGCTCCCTCCACAAACAGCTCTCTCCCCAGGAACGGGAGTTTGTTGTTCTTGGCCATTTCCATTGTGAACCAGATATCCTCAAGTATGCTGTTGAGTAGTTGGAATGTTTCTTCGCTTTGGTTGTGCTTTATTATGACAAAGGTGTCGTCGATATACCATACCCACAGTTTTGGGTTCACTTGTGGGAGTACAATGCTTTCGAGATTTTGCATCACAACCTCAACAACTAGTCCAAATTTGGGGGATCCCATTGGTGATCTTTTCAGTTCTTAATAGATTTGTCCATTGAATAGGCATAGCTCAAGGAGTTCACATGTGCCTTGTGTTGTGAGCAACCATGTTCATGTCATTTGGCCATTGATTAGTTCTGCAATTATAATGACTGCCAGTTTTTAGTCAATGGATGTAAATAATGCTGTGACAATGAACAATACCATCTCTTCATCTTTGTCGATCCAATGGTCTTTTAGTTGGTTCTGAAACTGTTGGGCATTGTTTATAGAATATTGTGACCCGCAGGTCAGGTGTTTGAATGTCTCCACATGTCTTTGGCTAGATTGTAAGTGGGTGTGCATGGGAGTGAGATGATTGGCTGGAGTGGTATACCTTCTTTTTGCACTCACCAATGTTCTTCTCTTGTGGTCTTGTTCAATTGTTCAAATTTCATTAGGGTTTTGTTGATCTTGTTGGTGAGCTTCACATTCAGGTTGTTGTTGGTGAGCAGGTAAGCTGACGTGTCCTGTAGTTGTTGTTTCACATTCTATATGTACTCTGCCCTCTGCAGTACCACCGTCATGAGTCCTTTGTCAGCTGGGAGAATGATGATAGTATGGTTGGTCTTCAAGGATTGGAGCGCTTTTTTCTCTTGTTTAGAGAGTGCGTTGAATTTTTGGTTTCATTTCAGTGCTGGGACAATGGTTTGGTGTATTTGTTGTTGGGTATCCTCGCTAAGGCGGTTTGATTTGAGTAGGTTTTCGAGGCTGGCTAGGAATTTTGCTGTGCAGAGCTGCGTGCGTGGCGTTCTATAAGTGCTGAATAGTAGTAGTAGTAGTAGTAGTAGAATTCTGTGTTGGTTGCATTTTGCATAGAACATCTAAGTAGGAATTGGGACATTCAAGTTTGGACATTCTCAGTTCCCTAAGTATTTTGTAAAGGGCTCTACTGAACACTAACCAATATGTAAAATATATAAGGACACCAGAAAATACACAATTTTGCAAAGAAACACATACAAAACATAATGCATCACTTGGATCTGTATGCATATAAGCACATGTTTTAGTGCTGAATTTCAGTATATACCTGTTTTTGCAGGCACATGCCTGATTTCACAAACATTATAACCAAAGAAACCAATTAAAGAGCTGAGTGAAATAACTCTTTTTTTTTATTTCTGGAATGGTGTAAGAGGTAAGTACAATTGTTCCCTCAGTCCCTCTAGAGACCCACATCCAAAGGAACAGATGTCTGACAGATATGTGTGCCTCCGAGGAGATGTATGTTTAAAAACAAATATATATATATATATTCCCATACACATACATTTTTGTTAGACCAAATCATGCCAGGAACATACTTTCTTTGAATATCTCTACATCCTGTGGCAATTCCACATGTAAATCACCATATTCTAAAATCTGCCTTATACAGTCTACGGGGTAATTATATAAGTCACTATTTTTGAGGACTTAGGATGTGTGAATGCACAATTATGTATGTACTTGAGCTGGTCACTATTCTGTAACCACACATATAAGACCAATTACGCAGGCTTTCATTATAAGCATGGACATGGGCAGAGTTTGGACGGAGCACAAATTTATACATCATCGATGCAAGAACCTCCCCAGCTCCTTCTAAAAGCCTTTCAAAAGGTTTCACTGCACAGGTGTGTCTTCTCATCTGTTGTCCTTATGCCATTTTGCCTCAGTCTCTTTTAACTGCGGAATGCATCAGTTGTCTTGTACAGTCTGCATCTATCTCATCTAAGTGTTTGCTCAGTTTGTGAATTTTCTAATTTTTCTGGCACCTACCTTCATATGCTTTACTCTTTCTTCATTGTTACTCAGGTTTTTTAACCATTGGGGGTTTTTTTAGCTTTTCTTTCTTTTTGCCACATCTATTGAATTTGTGGATAGAAGGGGAAAGATTTCCTGAAGAAGAATTTACTGATGCTGAGGGGAAATGTAATGACCTTTCCGTGGACAAAATGGAGGGAGTTTGAATAGTCAAAATTTGTACCTTTCTCGGACAATTTTGAGTACCCAAGAGTCAGAAGTTAAGAGGGCCACCTCTGAGCAGAGTGCGAGCCTCCCTTCAACTGGAAGGTCATCTGAATTAGGCACAGTGACAGTGGCTATGTTGTTGTGGAGCCAATCAAAACCCCAACCCTGATTTTGGCTGGAATGCAGGCTGGGACCTCTGAACCTTCTCTTGCTGAGGATGGGCACGAGCAAGCTGTTTGGACTGGCTATAGCGGGAGGTAGGAAAATCCATATGCCTATGAAAGTAGCAGAAGTTCCTGCAAGTCATGAGAGTCCCTAGGTACCAGTATTCATATAGAAAGTTCTCAGTGCTATATTGAAAATATCATGTGGTCAAAGAAAAGCTCAGGATAGCTTCTCTAGGCACCCTTTTACCCTTTCTCCAAATAGGAGATTGTCTATGCTCTCTGGATCTAAAGCAGGGGTCTCAAACACGCGACGGCGGAAAACCAAAAATCCCCCAAAACCCTGGCTTCTGCTGCTGCCGTTGCCGCCGTGGCAGCAGCAGAATCAATTGTCAAATTTAAAAAAAAAACTGACTTCTGCTGCTCAAGCAGCTGTCCTGCGGCCCCTTTCCCTCTGCCTGGAGATCCGACTCTGCTCTCAGCGGCGTGCTTTTCAAGCCGCGAAGAGAGTATTCCCCTCTCGCGCGGCTTGAAAAACCGCGCGAGAGGGGAATACTCTCGTCGCGGCTTGAAAAGCACGCCGCTGAGAGCAGAGTCGGATCTCCGGGCAGAGGGAAAGGGGCCGCAGGACAGCTGCTTGAGCAGCAGAAGTCAGTTTTGTTTTTTAATTTGACAATTGATGCTGCTGCTGCCACGGCGGCACCGGCAGCAGCAGAAGCCCGGGGGTTGGGGTGTGGTGTGTTGGCCGGTAATGAGCGATGGCGGGGCTGACTGAACTGGAAGTGGGCTATTGGCAGAGGGGGGAGGGGGGGTTATGACTGGTAATGGGCTGGGGGGGGGGTTATAACTGGTAATGGGCTATGGTGGGGGCTAGGACTGGAAATGGGCAGATGGGGGTTAGGACTGGAAGTGGGCTATTGGCAGGGGGGGTTATGACTGGTAATGGGCTGGGGGGGTTATAACTAGTAATGGGCTATGGTGGGGGCTAGGACTGGAAATGGGCAGATGGGGGTTAGGACTGGAAGTGGGCTATTGGCAGGGGGGGGTTATGACTGGTAAAGGACTATGGTGGGGGCTAGGACTGGAAATGGGCAGATGGGGGTTAGGACTGGAAGTGGGCTATTGGCAGGGGGGGTTATGACTGGTAATGGGCTATGGTGGGGGCTAGGACTGAAAATGGGGTGATGGGGGTTAGGACTGGAGGTGGGCTGATTGGGGGGTTAGGACTGGTAATGGCCTATGAGGGGAGGTAAGACTGAAAATGGGGTGATGGGGGATACGACTGCAAGTGGGCTATGGGGGGGACTAGGACTGGTAATGGGCTATGGGGGGGGTAAGACTGAAAATGGGGTGATGGGGGGGTAAGACTGGAAGTGCGCTATGGGGAGGTTAGGACTGGTTATGGGCTATGGGGGGTCTAGGACTGGTAATGGGCTGGGGGGGTTGCTAGGACTGGAAATGGGCTGAGTGGAAGGGGGGCTTGAACTGCAAATGGCTGATGGGGAGGGGGGCTTGGAATGGAAATGGGCTGTGAGGGGAGGGAGCTAGGATTGGAAATGGGCTGATGGGGGGCTAGGATTGGAAATGGGCTGATGGTGAGGCTAGGATAGGACTGGAAATGGACTGATGCAGGGACTAGAAAGGAGCAGATGCTGGGTGGGGCTGGAACTAGAAGGGAGCTGATGTTGGGGGAGGATTAGAATGGGATGGAGCTGGGAAAGTGAAATGGAGAGGGGAAAAATATTTTGTCTGGAAGAGAAGACAAATCTACAATTGGCCAGGTATTGGGAGAGTAAGTGGGGATTGAGGATGGAGGGGTAAAATTTGAGTGGATGAAATAGGAATGAGGAAAGAGCAAAAGGAGAAAGATTAGTATGTTAAAGCAGATGTAGAGAGAGAGAATGGAAAAAAACTAGAAGAGAGAAGAAAGGACAAATGGACAGCAGACGATGGAGATAGCAGAAGACACGAAGAAACCAGAAGTGGCTGGAGCAATTGCAACTGAAAAAAAATGCACAAAAGGTAGAAAAATATCTCTTTATTTTGAATTTATTAACTGGAATATGTCAGCTCTGGGAAATGTGCATCATTAATGTCTGTGCTTTGGTACAAGAAATTATTTATAGTTTTATTTCTACAGTGCTGAGGTATTCTGTGTAATTCCTATTTGACATTGCTACTTGTTCTCTTTTCCCAGTAGGTCATGTATTGTTCTCTGAAATGTATTGATTTAATATTTGCAGTGTTGCCTTTTGATAGGTAGGGTCTGGTGCTTTGTGAGTCCTGGTAGTGCTGTTATGATACGGGGGGTTTGCTATGGGTTCCAAATGGGCAGTGTTAGTAGTAGTTCCTAATGTGCCTGGCGGTTGGCACTGGATTATAGTAATATAGAAATTTTCTAGTCTTTCTTTATCCATGCACTCATTATGCAACATTATGCAAATATTTATGCAAATGAGGCCCCTTATGCAAATGAGGCCCGTGTCTTATGCGGCCCCCGGGTTACTTTACAAGTCCTCATTCGGCCCTCAAAGCAATTTGAGTTTGAGACCCCTGATCTAAAGGATGCTTACACCCACATACAGGTACATCCCAGTCACAGGCAATGTTCCCGCTAAACTGTGCTGAGTCCTCCGCCGGTGTTTCACATTTGCACAGTCCCTCTCAAATAATATTCAGTGGTGACTGATGGGGAACCTCATCTCTGTAGCTTCTTCCCCAGAGCTGGATGCTGGCCTCAGACATTTATTTATTTAGCAATTCTTCTATACCGCGCTATTAAAATCAGCGCGGTGTACATCGAACAAAGATACTACAATGTATACAAACAACATCGAGTTTTACATAGAACAGGGAATTGAACAAGGGAAGAAAAATGGGGAAACTATATACATATTATACTTGGACTATATACAGTACTCTAATATAAGTGGTGGTGGGGGCTACCTATTGTCTGTGGTATTGACATGCAGGGGCGACTGGTGTCTGGCGGAGTTTTGCTGGTTGGTGGTTGTGCTTTTATCGCTTGAGGTTCCTGGGTAACATTTTGTGAACAGGTGGAATTTTAAGGCTTTTCTGAACAGGATGAGGCTTTTTATTCCACGGATGTCATGGGGGAGTGCATTCCAGTTTAAAGGGGCGAATAAGGAGAAGGCTCTGTTGGAGGTAGCCTTTGTGCATGTGGTCATTAGCTTGGGCACTGCTAATGTGTTCAGTGCAGTGGACCTTCTGCTCCTATTTTCCAGGGTGCCATGGACTAGCTTGCTGATTGGCGTAGGGGGGCAGTTATTTAGGGCTTTGAAGGTGAGGACCAATGATTTGTATTGGAGTCTGGCATGAAGAGGTAGCCAATGCAATTCCTTCATGATGGGCGTTATGTGATCGGATCTTGACGATCCGGAGAGAACTCTTGCGGCTGTATTCAAGGCTAAGCGGAGTGGGTTTAATGTCGATTGTGGGAGATGGTTTGCTTTGTGGTAAAGCTTGGCCTTCCTTGATACAATTCCAGGGGACATCCTCTGTATCGCTTCCTTGCTTTCCAGTATCAGGGCTCCCTGCTGCTCCTTCTGAATCCAAGGATCCTTCTCTCCCGCTATCTCCTTTACAGTTGGAGCAGGGTGTGCTGGTTTAGTTGACCAGTACACTAAAGCATGGACATGAAGAGACCTGTGCTTCTCATGTCATCTCTTTTCTTATTTTAATGAAGCTTTATTAAATAAAGAATGTACAGCTGGTAGCATCTCTACTGAAATACAATGATTACATTATGAACTGTATTACAAGGATTATCCCAAAAAGATACAGAAAAATAAGCTGCACATCCCTTACAATAGTACAATCTAACCACTGTGCTTCTTTATAACAATTTTTGACCCTCAATTCTCTCCCAACTTGTTCCCACAACAACAACCCAAGTGTGCATGATCTCCTCCAGCATTAGCCGTGGTGCCCTGCCACATCTTAATAGCCCATTCTCCTTGTGGTGCAGTGGCCTAGCCACTTACATATACCTCTGTGATACAATGGCACATCCAGTCAAAGACAGCTAACTGCTTCTAGGCTAGGTATTTGTGCTATTTCTAATTTCCCTTCCAGAGACGTTGCCGTCCAGCATTACATCACTGGAATTAGAGAATACTGATAACAGTAAACTAGTAGGACTACTCGAGATCTCTGCCACACACTAATACAATTATACATGTTTGTTCCAACTGTCAGAAAACAATCATTTGCATCATTTTCAATGGTCATTTTATTGTTCAGATGAGTACATTGAAAATCTCATTTTATAAACTTACCTTTGGACCAGGAAAGCCTGTGCCTGGTATACCTCTTGGACCAGAAGCACCTTTGGGACCTTGAATGCCCTAAAACATAAAGAAAACCAAATGTGCCTTCATATTAGTCTTAGGTAAGATTAGAAATTACAGATCATGTATGACTTTTCAAAACTGGTTCCTTGGGTCTATAAATGGAGGGCAGATTGTGCTCTCAGTACGGAATAGTGGGAAAACTGATCTTCCCTGATCATAGTGTGAATCTCTGGCAACCAAAGGTTTAAGAGAATATATCAGTTTACAAGAGATAAATATAAGGAGAAATGATCACTGGCAGGTATCAACTGAGCTGTTCCTAGTTCATAATGAAACACCTGAGAGAACTGAAAAAGACATACAGGTCTCTATTCAAATCCATTTATCCAGCTAGCAGCAGCTACTATCCAGATAATTACCCTATCCATCTAACTTAATACATGCTGCCCCGGCACTACCGTAGAATGCTAGTGCAGAGTGAGGTGGAGCGTGGGTATTCCTTCTATGTACAATGCAGAAAGGCTGTCCTAAATTATCCACACAGCTATACAGATAGTGGACTGAATTTCACCGCTCTCTGTATAGAGTAGTGTTCAATGCTCTATAAGTATATTCAGCGCTGCTGCTTTTGCAAATACCAGCTCTATTATACATAAAATATTTATGTGCCATGGAAGGATACCCCTATGAGGAAAGGCTTAAAAGGTTAGGACTCTTCAACTTGGAAACGATGGCTGAGGGGAGATATGATAGAGGTCTATAAATTAATGAACGGAGTAGAACAAGTAAACATAGATCAGTTGTTTACTCCATCAAAAACGTAGAAAGACTAGAGGACATGCACTGAAGCTACAATAATAACCCATTTAAGAATAATAAGAGAAAATATTTTTCACTCAATGCGTAATCAAACTCTGGAATTCGATGCTGGAGGATGTAGTCAAAGCTGTTTGTGTAGCTGGGTTTAAAAAAGGTTTGGACAAGTTCCTGGAGGAAAAGGCCATAAACCATTATTAAAGAGGACCCAGGAAATCCACTACTTACCCTGTGACAAGCATTGTGGAATCTATGTACTATTTTGGGATCTGCCAGATACTTGTGACCTGGATTGTTCACTGCTGGAAACAAGATACTGTGCTTGTCGGACCTTGGTCTGACCCAATATGGCATTTCTTATGTTCTTATGTTCTATGACTGGTGTTTTAAAAATTTGCCAACCACAATCTTCACATTTTGACCCAATATTGCTCCCATACAGCTGAAGGATGTAGAAAAACAGTGGAAAACTGAAAGGGGATATTTTAAGGGCAACAAATCTTTTTGTTAGAAAGGTAAATAAATGTAAAATGAGAATGAGGCAACTATGGTTCTCAAAAAGAAATAGCTGACAAGGTGAAGAAACGATGGAGGTCATCATGAAATACAAGATATCACAGAGAGAGGAAGACAGGCATCTATATTTGGAAAAACTGAGAGAACCTAGCAAAGTAGTCAGGAAAGCAGAGGTCCAAAAAGAAGAAGAAATAGCCAATGCAATAAAATGCAGGGATAAGACATTTTTCAGATATGTTAGTGAGAAGAGGAAGGGCAAAAGTGCTATTGTCAGACTCAAGAGTGCAGGGGAGGAATATGCAGAAACAGATGAGGATAAATCAGAATTGCTTAACAAATATTTCTGTTCTTTGTTCACAGATGAAGGGACAGGAGCAGGACCTCAGAAAACACCCACAAACAGGAACAGAAGTGACGTGGTTCTCAAAAGATTTTCAGAAGACTGTGTTCATGAGGAACTAGCTAAACTAAAAGTAGACAAAGCCATGGGTCCAGATGGGATACATCCAAGAATACCGAGGGAACTTGGGGACATTCTAGCAGCTCCACTGTCTGACCTTTTCAATGCCTCTTTGCAGTCATGATTGGTGCCAGAGGACTGGAGAAAGGCACATGTAGTCCATTTACACAAAAGCGGACATAAGGTTGACATTGAGAACTACAGGCCAGTTAGTCTAACCTCTGTGGTTAGTAAATTATTGGAAAGGCTACTAAAAGAGAGAATAGTGAGGTTTCTGGAGTCTAATGGATTGCAGGAATCGAGGCAGCATGAATTCACCAGAGCCAGGTCTTATCAGACAAATCTGATTGATTTATTTGACTGGGTGACATGGGAGTTGGACCGAGGGAGAGCCCTAGGTATGGTATATTTAGATTTCAGTAAAGCCTTTTACACCGTTTTGCACAGGTGACTCATAAACAAACTGAGCACCCTAGGGAACAACCCTAAAGTTACTGATTGGGTTAGAAATTGGTTGAGTGGGAGGTGACAAAGGGTACAGGTAAATGGATTTCACTCTGGGGAGAGGGAGGTTACAAGTGGTATGCCGCAGGGATCTGTCCTTGGTCCGATTTTTTTTTTTACATCTTTGCTAGAGATATTGCAGAAGGGCTGTTGGATAAGGTTTGCTTGTTTGTGGATGATACCAAAATCTGCAATAGAGTAGACACCCAGGAAGGAATAGATAACATGAGGAGGGATCTATCTAAGTTTAAAGAATGGTTTAGAATTTGGCAGCTTACCTTTAATACTAAAAAATGCAGGGTCATTTGGGCTGCAAAAATCCAAAGGAGCAGTACAATATAGGAGATGAGGCACTTCTGTCTACAAAAGAGGAGCAGGTCCTGAGCATAATTGTGTCTGACAATCTAAAAGTATCTAAACAGGTAGAAAAGGTGACTGCAAAAGCCAGAAGGATGCTTGAGTGTGTAGGGAGAGGAATGGCCAGCAGAAAAAAGGAGGTGATAATGCCTCTCTATAAGTATCTGGTGTGACCTCATTTGGAGTATTGTGTGCAATTCTGGAGACCGCACCTTCAAAAAGATAAACAGATTAGAGTTGGTGTAGAGGATGGCTACTAAAACAGGGCCAGCCCATCATTTTGTGAGAATGTTGTTCGCACAGGGCCCCACGCTTCAGGGGGCCTCGTGCCAACAACATCTCGCATTTTCAGCACCGGAAAGTCAGCTTTAGAGGGAACCGAAGAAGCCCCGGCTCACCTCTGACAGCCGCCAAAGTGAAGAGCACCTTTTTTCTTCACTTTGATAGCTATGCTGTAATATAGGCTGCTAGCGTACCAGGTCAAAGGGAATTTCCTGCTTCCCCACTCTCAGCGTGCTAGCAGCCTATACTACAACATAGCTGCTAAAGTGAAGAAAAATGGTGCTTTTCACTTTGGCGGCTGTCAGAGGTGAGTCAGGGCCTCTCTGGCTCCCTTTAAGTCTGTTGGACAGCTGCGGGTCTCTACAGGGGGGTCTAGGACTGGAAATAGCTGATGGGGAAGAGGCTTGGACTGGAAATAGCTGATCAGGAGGGGGCTTGGACTGGAAATGGGCTGAGTGGGGGGGCTTGGACTGGAAATAGCTAATGGGGACGGGAGCTTCAAAAGGGCTGAATAGTGGAGGGGGGCTTGGACTGGAAATAGCTAATGGGGAGGGGGCTTGGATTGGAAATGGACTGAGTGGGGGGCTTGGACTGGAAATGGGCTGAGTGGTGGGGGGGGAGCTAGGACTGGAAATGGGCTAATGGGGGGCTAGGACATAACTGGAAATGGATAGGTGGCTAGGACTAGAAATGGGCTGATGGGGAGCTTTGACTGGAAATAGCTGATGGGGAGAGGGGTTTGGACTGGAAATAGCTGATCAGGAGGGAGGCTTGGACTGAAAATGGGCTGAGTGGGGGGGGCATGGACTAGAAATAGCTAATGGGGAGGGGGCTTGGACTGGAAATGGGCTGAGTGGTGGGGGGCTTGGGCTGGAAATGGGCTGAGTGGGGGGGCTTGGACTGGAATTGAGCTGAGTGGTGGGGGGCTTGGATTAGAAATAGCTGAGCGGGAGGGGATTTGGAATGAAAATGGTATGAGTGGTGAGGGGGACTTAGACTGGAAATGGGCTGAGTGGAGGAGTGCTTAGACTGGAAATGGGCTGAGTGGTGGGGGGAGCTAGGACTTGAAATGGGCTGATGGGGGGCTAGGACAGGACTGGAAATGGGCTGATGAAGGGGCTAGGATACTACTGGGAGAGGGGGCTAGGACTGGAAATGGGATGATGGGGGAGCTTGGACTGGAAATGGACTGATGGGGAGGCTAGGACTAGAAATGGCTGAGGGGGGGGCTAGGATTGGTAATGGGATGATGGAGGGACTAGGATATGACTGGAAATGGGTGGATGGGGGGAGCTTATTTATTTATTTATTTATTTATTTAGAACACATTTATATACCGCTGCTTCCAGCGATCAGTAGCGGTTTGATTCTTCTTTTGGGGAAGTCGATCAGGACAGGGTGGGGGAGTATATACATAGAGGACTGGGGGGGGTCACGGCACACATGGTTAAAGTTTTGGGGGTAAACATATTTACATTTACATAATACATATTTACAGATAGAGGAAATCACATTTTACTTGGCTATACATGGTTACCCAGGCGGATTTACAATGTACGTATTTATCAGTTTACTTTGTTACGTTTTCCTGGATTTTGTGACTTATGGCTGGTTGTAATAGCATTTAAATAGGTGGGTTTTTAACTCTTTCCTGAAACTTTTCATGTCTTGGGTTAGCCGCAGGTCAACAGGGAGCTGATTCCATATAGTGGGCGCAGCGAAAGAGAAGGCTCTGCGACTTGTACTTGTTTTCACAGTTCGTATTGCGTTAGGGACCTGTAGGGTGCCCAAGTTGTTAGTTCTTCTATTCCTATTTGCTGGTTGTGTGTTGATAAGAGAGGACAGGAACGAGGGGGCTATGTTGTTGATCAGCTTGAACGTTGTTACTATCATCTTGTACTGTGCCCTAGCAGCAACTGGAAGCCAATGAAGGTCGATCAATATTGGGGTGATGTGGTCCGTTACTCTCGTTCCCATTATTATCCTAGCTGCGACATTCTGGGCCATTTGAAGGATACCCAGTGATTTTTTGGGTAGACCTTGGAGGATGGCATTACAGTAGTCGAGGTGCGGCATGACTAGTGCTTGAGCCACTGACCTGAAATCGCCTGGTGCTATTATTTTCCTTAGAGGTTGTATCACCCTAAGTTTATAGAAGATGGCTTTGTTTGTTTTACGCAGGTGTTTCTCCATTCTTAGGTTGCAGTCGAGTGTGACACCTAGATATTTGATTGGCTTGGACTGGAAATTGGCTGATGGGGGGCTAAGATGGGAATGGAAATGGATGGGGATCTAGGACTGGAAATGGGCTGATGGGGGACTAGGATAGGACTGGAAAGGGCTGATGGGGGGCTAGGATTGGAAATGGGCTGATGGGGAGCTAGAATAGGACTGAAAATGGCTAATGGCAGTGTTAGGATTGGAAATGGGCTGATGGTGGCTAGGATAGGACTAGAAATGGCTGATGGAGGAGCTAGGACTGGAAAGGGCTGATGGGGGGCAAGGTAGGACTGGAAATGGATGATGGGAGAGCTAGGACTGGAAATTGACTGATGGGGGAGCTAGGACTGGAAATGGGCTGATGGGGAGCTAGGATAGGACTGAAAATGGCTGATGGCAGGGCTAGGATTGGAAATGGACTGATGGAGGGCTAGAATAGGATTAGAAATGGCTGATGGGAGGGCTAGGATTGGAAATGGGCTGATGGGGAGCTAGGATAGGACTGAAAATGGCTGATGGCAGGGCTAGGATTGGAAATGGACTGATGGAGGGCTAGAATAGGATTAGAAATGGCTGATGGGAGGGCTAGGATTGGAAATGGGCTGATGGTGGCTAGGATATGATTAGAAATGGCTGATGGGAGGGCTAGGATTGGAAATGGGCTGATGGTGGCTAGGATAGGATTAGAAATGGCTTGTGGGAGGGCTAGGATTAGAAATGGCTGATGGCAGGGCTAGGATTGGAAATGGACTGATGGAGGGCTAGGATAGGATTAGAAATGGCTTGTGGGAGGGCTAGGATTGGAAATGGGCTGATGGGGACTAGGATAGGACTAGAAATTGCTGATGAAGGAGCTAGAACTGGAAATGGGCTGATGGGGGGGCTAGAATAGTACTGAAAATGGCTGATGGCAGGGCTATGATTAGAAATGGCTGATGGTGGGCTAGGATAGAACTAGAAACGGCTGATGGGGGGGGGGGGCAAGGTAGGACTGCCACCATTGTTGCTCCTACCACTTCCACTAGAAGCCTGCTCTGGGCTTCAACCACCGTCTCAGTGCAAAATATTTTCTTTTATTTCTTTCAAGAATGTAAGATTTGCCATACTGGCTAAGACCAATGGTCTATCAAGTCACAAGTACCTGGCAGGTTCCCAAAAGGTGGAACTTTATGTTGCGCCTTATAAAATGACCTCCTATATGCACTTTTAACACTTGATTCATTAACTTCTTTAAGTCCATAGTGAACTTAGCGTAAACCTCCCTACCAATGTGAGATTTCAATGTGCTTTGATACATTTCTACATTACCAGGATTATTTTGAGGGGAAGAAAACCCTTGTTGAAGTTCTAGACTGAACTGAGACATTGTATAGTGAATAAGAAGTTGTCAAGTATATAACACTGGAAAGAAGAAAAAAGTTCAGTAATTAATTCAGCTGATACAACAAAGAGACAATCTTGTACCAATCCGTAGGAGGGGAGAATGATGAGAGCTACTCATCTGGTGCTCAGAGGAGACAGGGAGAGAAACATATGGACAAATTATTTTATTTTAATTAGCATTGTATGCCATAGTATGAATTGTTCCTCTTATTAGATTCTATTGTATGGTATTGTATTGTAATATATTTTATTTCTGTCCTCCCTCACTCATAACATGCAAACCCTATGTTGTCTTGGCAACCACTTTGATTGAAGGATAAGGTGGTATACAAAACTGGTTAAATAAATAAATAAATAATACTTCCTATTTCATTGCAGATGAATGCACAATCGTATTGATAAGAAACATGAAAATGAAATAAATATTTACACCTTAAGTTGACCAGTCACAGATCACAAATTTTGGAACAGCTCATCTCTAGCGAAATCTGGCAGTAAGGGACTTCTTCCTCCATATAATAAATTATAACATAATATCGCCAATGATGTCCATGAGAACTTTAATATGCCTTTATCATGGGCAAAATACTGTATTTCATTCAGCATAGAAAGAGAATTATTTTAGTTTACTCATTTAAAAGAAAAGTATTTACCTGCTGTCCTGGAGCACCAACACCAGAAGGCCCAGGTGGTCCTGAAGGTCCAACAGGTCCAGTATTTCCCTGCACAGAAATGTTAGAAATAGGAGTTTCAGTGTGTATGTCTACATTTGGGATCTTTTCTACTGGACAGTCTAGACTGTGAATTTTCTCTGGAAAAAAAACCCCAAATTAAAAAACAAAACAAACAAACAGAATTGCATGGAGGACATATGAATCATAAGTACTTAGAAATATAATGACAGAAAAAGACCACATGGCCTATCTAGTCTGTACTTCCATATCAACAACTACAACAGTCCCCTTTTTCCTTTAGAGAACCTCTGTGCTTGTCCCATACTTTTTTGAATTCAGTTACTGTCCTCATCTCTACCACCTCCACTGGGAGACTATTCCACGGATCCACCACTCTTTCCGTAAAGAAATATTTCCACAAATCACTCCTGAATCTATCTCCCTTCAACATCATCCCATGTCCCCTCATAGCAGAACTTGCTTTCAATTGAAAGAGGCTCTCCCCCTGAACATTTATGCCACGGAGGTATTTAAACATCTCAGTCATATCACCTCTATCCCGCCTTTCCTCTAAGGTGTACATATTAAGATCCTTAAGTCTGTCTTCATATGCTTTATAATGAAGACCACTAACCATTTTAGTAGCCACCCTCTGCACCGACTCCATCCTGTTCAAATCCTTTTGAAGGTGCGGTCTCCAGAATTGCACACTATACTCCAAATGAGGTCACACCAAAGACTTATACAGAGGCACTATCACCTCCTTTTTTCTGCTAGCCGTTCCTGTCCGTATGCACCCAAGCATCCTTCTAGCTTTTGCCGTCACCTTTTCTACCTGTTTAGCTACTTTAAGATCATCAGACACAACCACGCCCAGGTCCCTCCTCATGATATCTACACCTTCCTGGTGTGTCTACTCTATTGCAGATTTTGGTATCATCTGCAAAGAGGCAAACCTTACCCGGCAGCCCTTCCGCTATATCACTAACAAAGATGTTAAAATGAATCGGACCAAAGACAGATCCCTGGAGCACATCACTGGTAACATCCTTCTCCTCAGAGTGAGCCCCATTTACCTCTACCCTTTGTCGCCTCCCAACCAACCAATTTCTAACCCAAGCAGTAACTTTATGGTCCATCCCTAGGTTGCTCATTTTGTTTATAAGTTGCTTGTGAGGAACAGTCTCAAAGGCTTTACTGAAATCTAAATACACCACATCTAGGGCTCTCCCTCGGTCCAACTCCCTGGTTACCCAGTCAAAGAAATCAATCAGATTTGTCTGACAAGACATGCCTCTGGTGAATCCATGCTGCTTCAGATCCTATAATCCACTGGACTCCAGAAACTTCACTATTCTCTCTTTCAGCAGCATTTCCAATTTACTCACCACCGAAGTTAAACTAACCGGCCTGTAGTTCTCAACCACATCCTTACTTACGCTTTTGTGTAAAGGCACCACATGAGTCTCTCTACAGTCATTTGGCACCACTCCCGACTCCAAAAGGCTTTGAAAAGGTCAGTCAGTGGAGCTGCTAGAACGTCCCCAAGATCCCTCAGTATTCTAGGGTGTATCCCATCCGGTCCCATCGCTTTGTCTACTTTAAGTTGAGCTAGTTTCTCACGAACACAGTCTTCTGAAAATTGTTACTGTGTTAATTTTATTAACACAGTAACAAAGGTTTTAATGGGCACACGGAAGGACAAGCCACAATAGAACATAAATGTTATACTAAATATGAAGGGAATGTGCTGCTCATGTTGTAAATTTAAAGCCACATAAATGAATCATGCAGTATCGATATAACTGAACCTGAAATTCATCTCAACAGGTTAACCCACAAAACTAATACCAAGTCAGCAAAATAGAAAGAAATGCCTAGCAAGAAATCTTTCTGTTTGTCACAAAAACAATTTAAACTACAGAGTACCTTGTTACCCTTAATGGAAGGGCCTGGAGATCCAGTTGGGCCAGCTGGCCCTTCAGAGCCTTTTTCACCCTGCAAATAAATCAATACACAATAAATTGACTATTTTTTAGTTATTTTAATAACCGGGAGCCTAGTTTTAGGCACCCAGAATGTGCCTATTTTTGTAAGTAAAAGTGGGCACCTATTTTTCTTTATAAAACACGTCTCTTATAAAATTGAGGCAGGTGTAAAGGTCTGCACAATAGCAAATGTGGATGTATTTTTACTGTAGGCATTGAAGGAAGTACAGTCTGGGTAAAGCGCAAGCAGCATTACAAAGTATCCACATAGATTATAAAATACCTTAATTTGCTTGCATGCTTCTATAATCTACACATGCACATGTACATCTGCTCTCGAACAAATGCAATGTGTGCATCTGAAATGTAGGCACAACTCTGCCGGATTTACATAATTTGTAAAGACAAATAGGCACAAATAGGTCTTGCAGTCCACTTAATCTAGGCACTCTTTTATAAAATTACCCTTTATATGGATAAATACCAATGAAAATCGCTCTAAACTCGTCTATATAGTGCCTGGGTAGAGTGTGGATGGTAGTGCTGGAATATACGTATTACCTGTGGTCATTCTACTCCACATACATTCAGCAGCAGTGAATATACTGTATGTATCTTTTGTAAACACTGCAGTCAGCATTTAAAAAAATATAGTGGCTTGAACGTTTAATACTGATTCATCAGTTTTTGGCTTTCCACTAAGACCAATCGTAATGAGTGCCATGTCTGATGATGGAATTATATAAAAATATGGGGGCCCTTTTACTAAAGTGCATTAGGTTTTTGCACTTAATGTACTTTTAATGAAACATTAACATACGCTAAGTGCAAAGTCTCTATGCTAATTGTCAGAGTCACGATCAACATGCTCCCAACAGTGAGCATATGCATACCCTAACACTTAACGATTTTACCATGGGTTTACTTACCTCCACTTATTGAGGTGGCATTAGGTGAATACCTACTAATCACAAAACTGATCATGCATAGAATGTACATCCACGCTGACTGCAATGTGCTCACCACACCCACTGTCAATCCTTAACCCATCCATTTGGCACCCAAACGCATGATTGGCAGTTAGTATGAAAAATGGCATGCATTAACTTTCATGAGCCTTCAAAAATTAGTAGCATGGGCCCAAAGGCACAGTTAATGCATGCCAAATTGCACATTAACTGCATATTTTTGTTAAGTGCTGTTGAGTCAGTGTCAACTCATGGCGACCCTCTGGATAGTTGTCCTAAATTGTATTCAGCCTTCAGTCAGCCAGCTCATTGTTGATAGAGTGGCACCCATAGTTGCTGTTATTTTATCAATCCATCTCATTACTAGCCTTCCTCTTTTACAGTGACCTTCTACCTTGCAAAGCATTATGTTTTTCTCCCTCTCTTCGCATGGTGTGTCTAAATTATGAAAGTCAAAGTCTTGTCATCTGAGCTTCTAAGGAAAGCTTAGGTTTGATCTCCTCTAGTACTGACTGCTTTGTTCTTTGGGCAGTCCATGGTATACACAGTATTCATCGCCATCACCATAATTCAAAGGCATCAATTTTCTTCCTTTCTATCTTTTTCATTGTCCAACTTTTACAACCATATGACATTCTTGAAAACACCATTGCTTGAACAAGTTGAATCTTCGTATGGAGAGAGACATCTCTGCCCTTGAGAATCTTGTCTAGAGCCTTCATAGCAATTCTTCCAAGAGCAATGCATCATCATATTTCTTGACTGCTTGTCCTTTCTTTATTGATTGTTGATCCAAGTAGATCAAAGTTGTCAATTATTTCAATTTTTTCTCCATCAATGATAAACATATTGATTTTGCCAGATGTCAGGATCTTTGTCTTCTTAATGTTAAGGTGCAGGTCCATTTTAAGACTATATTCCTTGATATTGAGAAGCAAATATTTCAGATCATCTTCACTTTCCGTCAGTAATGTGGAATCATCAGCATAGTGAAGGTTGTTGATGAATCTTTCACCAATCTTCACATCTCGTTTGCCTTCATACAGTAGCTTTGTCATATACCTTTGCTGATTTTAAACCATTCTGTTTCTCCTTATTCCGTTCCAACTGTTGCATCTTGATCAGTGTAAAGGTTGTGTACGAGAACTGTCAGGTGTTCTGGTATACCCATGCTTTTTAATGTGGCCCAGAGTTTCTCATGGTTCGCACAGTCAAAGGTTTTGCTGTAGTTAATAAAATGCGTATGGATTTCTTTTTGCTATTCTTTTGTCTTTTCAAGGATCCATCTCATATCCGCAATGATGTCTCTCATTCCTTGCCGTTTCCTGAATCTTGCTTGTACTTCAGTTAGTTCTCGTTCCAGGTATGGTTGTAGTCTCTGCTGAATGATCTTGAGTAGAATCTTGCTGGCATGTGGGATCAAAGTGATTGTGAGATAATTTCCACAGTCAGTCGGGTCACTGTTGTTCAGTATTGGTATAAACATAGATTTGTTCCAGTCAGTTGGCCATGATGTTGTCTTCCAAATTTCCTGGCAGTCTTGTAAATATGGCAATGGCTGCATCAGATTGCTGTAATACTTCAATGGGAATGCCGTCATTGCGCGGTGCTTTGTTCTTTGATAAGGCTTTCAATGCTGCTTTGACTTCTTCTTTCATCACTAATGGTTCCTGATCTAAAGGTAGAGGTTGAAACGGCTGTTGGTCCACTCCAATTCCCCCATGGCACACAAGACTCCCCAATACAAGGCTTCCCTAAGCACACCACCTTTCAGTAAGCTTCCCCTCCCAAAAAAAAAATCAAAACCAACCCTAAGGCAAATCCCTCCAGGAACCACCCCCAAACAGACCAAGTCCCCCTAAGGGCAACCCCTGACCTTCCCCTCACTCCTCTACCTCTCCCAGAAAAGACCTGGGGATCCCTAGAGGTCCTTGGGGTAAGAACGGTCCCTCTCTGCTCATGCCCCTGCTGCGGAGGCTATGACCCCTAGCGGTAGTCTTGTGGTTCTACTGGTAGTATTACAAGACTACCACTAGGGGTCATAGTAGTGTTAAATGATGTTAACTGCAGCCACACTATCGGCAGTCGTACCAGCATGTAGCAACATCCCATGTACTAGCTGTCACCAGCTGACATACTGTATCCTCTCCCCTCCCCAATCCCATCCCAATGCAGTCCATCATGATTAGGGCAGTTAGCATAGGATTTTTATCATCCTGGTTGCTTTTAGTGCAAGGTAGTGGTTACCGTGGGCCTGCACTAATGGTTAGCATGTGCTGAAATGAGTGCTAGCCATTAGCACATTTTAGAAACATGCCCCTGAGTGCACTGTCTCTGTATTAACCATATGGCAAGATGCTGTGCATGTGCCCAACAGTTAACATAGAGACTTTGCTGTTACTGTGTGTTAATTTTCACCGTGAACATGTGACAACTGCAAAACCTCACTACATTTTAATAAATAGGGCCCACAGTCAGTTAATGTCCTGTAATAGAAGGCATTAATAGGTAAAATAAAGCACACATTCATTGGATACATTTTCAAAGTCTTAGGAACCATTGTGCTAAATAATTTTCCCACAGACACAGAGAGGTCAATTGCTCTCTCCTCCCCTGTTTCTCTGATAAATTTTATCTAGGCAAATTGTTGCCCACATAAAATTCACATGGATATTCAGTGTTGATCAGCTAAAATTATTGAGATAGCTCAGGGCAGTAAAATAACTATTCTAAAGTAACTCAGGTAGCAGAGACATGCCATGATTCCCCTCTCTCCTGCCCCTCCCCCCTTAACATAAAAAAGTAACAAGCAAGCAGCAGCAGATACCCCCTCCTACCCATAATAAATATTGTAGCAGGCCAACGGTGCCAGATTACGCTGCCCTCCATCTCATCAAAGAAAGATTGTAGCTGAACCCAACCATCCTATGCCCTACCTAAAAAAAAGTGTGATGCAAATCCCCACCCCCTGCAGTTTCTCCAAAAGTGTCCCTAGATCCAGGCGAGAGGAGACAAGGATCTTACCTCCTCCTTCTTAGTTGAAAAGTAAGTGTTCGTACAGCTGATAGTAAAAGGGGCCTTATGTGCCAGTAGCTAACACTTAGCTTGAGCTATCTGCCATACAGCCTATAGGAATAAAATGTACCATGCGGCAGATAGCTCTAGATAAGTGTTAGTAAAAGGGGCCATAAGTATTCACTTATTGAATGCACTCTTCTAGAGTGAATAGACTAATCCCCATTCAGAACCAGAAATGTAGAATAAGTAAATTCTGTGACACATTACCTTCTGGCCTTGAATGCCTTCTCCAGTTAAACCTCTCTCACCTGGAAGCCCGTTTGGACCTTGAGGACCCTAATGAACAACATATACACAGAAAAATAGTATACCACAAACAGAGATAAAAGTTACCATAAGTGCTGAAATGATTGAAAGCCATATCCATAGCCATGTCCTAGACATGCTTATTGTGCCATCTCTCATACAGTGTACTATCATTTTCTATCCTGCACAATCATTTTAAACCAAGGATTATTTCTGCTTGTTCCATTTGATCATTTCTTTTTTTTGTAGATATAGGGGCATGCATAATAAATAAAATGTTTCTGTGATTGTGATAATATAGTACTGCATTGACCTTACATACAGATGAGATGCATTGCTTGGGGGGTGGTTAATCAGCTTTTCTGAATAATGCTGGTGTGATTGCTTGCCCTGACATTTCCTATTATGTGGAGCAATGGCCCATCTTATCTTAGGGATAGCCTCAGTTGGTATAAGCAGATAGTGCTGTGTGTTCTACTCAGGGAGCGGTTCTCTCTGTCCCTCCTCCATATGAGTTGGAGCAGCATTAGAACTTTTACCATTGCAACAGCTCTGCTTTAGAATAGTCTGGTGGAAGCTGGGCTGAGAGATCATGTTACTCCTATTTTGGAATCTCTTCATGGGTTGCCTATCATCCAGCGTATTAAGTTTAAGTTGCCGAGTGTGGCTTTTGGGATTTTATACCGATTGTGCCCCAGATATTTGTCTGTATTTTTTACAGGAGCACTCTCTTGCTTGGGTCATTAGCTGTCAAGATACTCATTTGTTCAAACTTCCTAGGGCTTACCTGTTCCACTCAGTAAGAGAGTACTGGCCTAGTGGTTGGGGCAAGTTACTTCAAGCCAGCAGGTCAGGGGTTCAAATCCCACTAAAAGACAGGAACCTTGGGCCAGAAGGACTGGGGTTTCTAATCCCACAGGTGATCCTTGTGATTTTGGGCAAGCCACTTAACCCTCCATTGCCAATGTTCCCTGTAAATAGCTATCTCCAAGTTATAATACCCAGTTCAATGTAATTTCAGTTTATTCAATGTAAACCACCTTGATATCATGAAAGGCGGTATATAAGAAATGTTAAATAAATAAAAATGCAGGCTAGGGCATTGTCATGTTCTCTGTGGAATGGGCTTCCATTACCCATTCATTTTACGAATGATTTTATGGGTTTTAGGCTTGGGCTTTAGTAAGAGCAGGTAAACTATCAAAGAATAAAATGAAACGAGGGGATACTCGGTGGCACCTTTTTTATTGTTTGCTAAAATTGACCCATGGTTCTCATATATTAATGAAAGAGCCCTGCATAAGAGTACCGGCACATTTTTTGCTAGGAAAAACGTACTGAGAATAGGATTCTACTAAACATAAGTCATGCACCTCCCTTCCCCTTATCGTGCCTGTTATTAAGCTACCCGGCACTCTGCTTCCTATTTCTTGGGCCTCAGTCTTTGGAATTCACTACCCACCGATCTTCGCTTAGAACTATTCTTCCCTAAATTCAACTCTCACCTCAAGACCTATCTATTTCAATTAACCTTCAATCTACCCCCACAGGCTGCTCAGGATCCTGCCTCCTCCCCCTCCTGCTCTTGATTCCCCTCCCTCCCCCTCCTTTCTCTCCACCACTGCTATAATTTTCTTTTTCCTCTTTACTATTATTTTATTGTGTTCCTTTCCTTTTCTTTTTAAATTGCTTTTATGTACACCGCTGTGTTGTTGCGAAGGGTGGTCTAGCAAGTTTTAATAAACCATAAACCATCTGAAATTTTGGTTTGTAAATGCTGTGCTATGTGGGCTAGATATTGTTAATGCTATTATTAGAGTTTTTCTGGAGAGTCATTGAATGGAAGTATGTTTCAAATATCTGTTTGAAAAATAGTAAGGCAGGTATATAAAAATACTTTTGCCATGTGGCTAGTTTATTGCATTTTGTTGGTTGTCTTGCTATTGTTAGTTGAATTCATCTAAGGTGCATGTTTACCTAGCTGTGCTACCTGTTAAAACATCCAATAGTGTGTATGTTTGGCATCTGGTAATAACAGCACAGGGAAAATGCAGATAGTGCAGGAGGTTTTTTTCTGCTGTCTGCATTTTCAACAGGATCTTTGTGACTGGGCAAAATATGGGTGAAGAGAGGGCATGTCTGCAAAGCATGGTTACCGCAGGTGTACTCAGCAAGTAGTAACCACTGGCGTAGCAGATAGCGTAGATGCAACTACCGCCACCTTAATGGGTGCAATTAGCTGCATCCATGATGCTACCATGTCGCAGTGTTTAAATCTTTGGTGCGGTATCTCCCGGGGAAATGCTATGCATGTCTCCAACTGATACCACATGGCTTTTGCAGTTTAAGCCACGCTATTTGCACTAAAACACCGCGTTAGGTGGCAAAGCTTACTGTGGCTTAGTAAACAGACCCCTAACTGTGTTTATGTGTTTTTATTTTTTATATATGTTCTTTGTAATTGGTTGCATTTTATACAATTTTAGACATCACTCTGGTCACTTATTTGCTGGTTGGGAGAATGGCATCTAAGCATTTGGAAATAAAATCAATAAATACAATAACTACAAGAGAATTATAGAGAAGATGCCTTCTCTGCCAAATTCCAGATGTTGCTGACATCAGGAGAGTGACCGTGCATGCCGGAAAAGGAAGAGTCACATGGCGTATGTACTGGGGAGGCTAAGGGCAGACTTAAAGTTCCATGTAAAGGAGGCTGCCTCAATGGTATTTTTAAAATTTGCAGCATGATTATTTTTCTTCACTTATGTAGGCAAATGTATTTTTTCTGGAAAAGTACCTAAATGCTGAGCTGAAGAAAACTGAATCCTTTATTATTACTGGGTCACATTGAGTTGTCTGTGAAAAGGGCCACTTCAAAACAAAGTGGCCCATAAAAAGATTTTTTTCTTGGAAACTGCATTTCCTCACTGTGCACAAAGCTAAAACTGTGGTTTGAATAATTTTAGAAGAACCTGGAGAGAAAAGGCATCTTTCAGAAAGCTTTATTTTGCAAAATCAAGTGGCTTTCCTACAGGAGCTCTCCAGATCAACCAACAGTAAGGATTTAAGGGTTTGTTTTATTATATTAAATTGTTAGCTCTCTGACTGGGAGTTCTAAAAAGGGGTTTTTGTACATTTTTAAAGCAAGGTTACTTTCTTTTTGGTGCTTTAGTGGGACTTTCCTTGAGCACAGTAGGTGGTTGAACTCCAGTAACCTCTTCAGCTTTGGGAACTGCTGACACCTAATCAGGAGTTAGTGGGCCTGATTACCTGAGAGCAGCTGAGGGCCTGCTCCAGTGCCCTGCCCTGTTCAGGCTTTCCTACAGGAGCTCTCCAGATCAACCAACAGTAAGGATTTAAGGGTTTGTTTTATTATATTAAATTGTTAGCTCTCTGACTGGGAGCTCTTAAAAGGCTTTTTTGTACATTTTTAAAGCAAGGTTACTTTCTTTTTGGTGCTTTAGTGGGACTTTCCTTGAGCACAGTAGGTGGTTGAACTCCAGTAATCTCTTCAGCTTTGGGAACTGCTAACACCTAATCAGGAGTTAGTGGGCCTGATTAACTGAGAGCAGCTGAGGGCCTGCATAAAAGGCTCCAGTGCCCTGCCATGTTCAGGCTTCCTTACAGGAGCTCTCCAGATCAACCAACAGTAAGGATTTAAGGGTTTGTTTTATTATATTAAATTGTTAGCTCTCTGACTGGGAGCTCTTAAAAGGGTGTTTTGTACATTTTTAAAGCAAGGTTACTTTCTTTTTGGTGCTTTAGTGGGACTTTCCTTGAGCATAGTAGGTGGTTGAACTCCAGTAACCTCTTCAGCTTTGGGAACTGCTGACACCTAATCAGGAGTTAGTGGGCCTGATTACCTGAGAGCAGCTGAGGGCCTGCATAAAAGGCTCCAGTGCCCTGCCCTGTTCAGGCTTTCCTACAGGAGCTCTCCAGATCAGCCAACAGTAAGGATTTAAGGGTTTGTTTAATTATATTAAATTGTTAGCTCTCTGACTGGGAGCTCTTAAAAGGCTTTTTTGTACATTTTTAAAGCAAGGTTACTTTCTTTTTGGTGCTTTAGTGGGACTTTCCTTGAACACAGTAGGTGGTTGAACTCCAGTAACCTCTTCAGCTTTGGGAACTGCTAACACCTAATCAGGAGTTAGTGGGCCTGATTACCTGAGAGCAGCCGAGGGCCTGCATGAAAGGCTCCAGTGCCCTGCACTGTTCAGGCTTTACTACAGGAGCTCTCCAGATCAACCAACAGTAAGGATTTAAGGGTTTGTTTTATTATATTAAATTGTTAGCTCTCTTAGTGGGAGCTCTTAAAAGGGGTTTTTTGTACATTTTTAAAGCAAGGTT
The DNA here is from genome assembly GCA_033557465.1 of Ichthyophis bannanicus. Classification (NCBI taxonomy): domain Eukaryota; kingdom Metazoa; phylum Chordata; class Amphibia; order Gymnophiona; family Ichthyophiidae; genus Ichthyophis; species Ichthyophis bannanicus. Next base: position 487,130,648 of record CM066031.1, read on the forward strand.
ACTTTCCTTTTGGTGCTTTAGTGGTATTTCTTGAGCACAGTAGGTGGTTGAACTCCAGTAACCTCCTCAGCTTTGGGAACTGCTAACACCTAATCAGGTGTTAGTTCCCTCCCTCCCACCCTGACTCCCACCCACCCCTAGTGAGTAGTCTTGCTTTATAGGGCACCTCCCCATTTGACAAAGCACAGAGAATTGGACCAGCACATTTTGAATAGAATTAAGGAGATGTAACTGCTTTTTCTCTGAAAGGACAGCTGGGAAACCAGCTGGTACTTGGTAGATCTCGCTCTTTTGCTTTAACAGATTCCTAAGCTCCACGAACAGAACAATGGCTGGGAAAAATCGTATCGCTAAAGCTGTTGCCCCCGTTACAGCTTCTGCCTCGGTCCAGACAGAGGTCCTAATGCCAGTTGAAGGACCGGTTCCATGTGCAGGGTACCTGCATGCTGAAGCTCTGAGGAAACAAGTGGAGGAACTCAGAGAGGAGGTGGCGAGGCTGAGGAGCATTCAAGACAGTGAGAAGTACATTGATGAGATGCTTCTTGCAGCAACCAAGCTCTCCAGCACAGGAGAAGATGGGTGCCAACAGAATGTCGATGGTTGGACACAAGTCACCAGGGCCTGCAAAATCACCAATCCAACTTCTCCAGCCCTTGAATTGAAGAACCATTATGCAGCCCTGGAAGTGGAGGAGGTGAAAGCATCCCTGGAAAGGGAAGAACGAGAGCTCAAGTACCCCAAAGTTGCAGAATCAGTGACCACAAGAAAACGAAGGGTAGTGGTGGTTGGTGACTCTCTTCTGAGGGGTACTGAGGCGTCCATCTGCCGACCAGACTTGATGTCCAGAGAGGTATGCTGTCTGCCTGGTGCCAAAATCCAAGATGTTACGGAGAGTTTGCCGAGACTCATCAAGCCCACTGACTATTACCCAATGTTGCTAATCTATGTTGGAACAAATGATACTGCCAGGTATACCTCGGAACATATCAAAAGTGACTTCATGGCTCTGGAATAGAGGGTGAAGCAGTTAGGTGCACAGGGGGTGTTCTCCTCAATCCTCCCTGTTGAGGGTAAAGGCCAAGGCAGAGAGGCTCGCATCCTGGAGATGAATGCATGGCTGTGTGGATGGTGTCATCGAGAGCGTTTTGGTTTCCTAGACCATGGGATGCTGTTCCAAGGGTTGCAGAGCAGAGATGGCATCCATCTGTCCAAGAAAGGTCAACGCGTCTTCAGTAGTAGACTGGCTAATCTACTGAAGAGGGCTTCAAACTAGATTCATTGGGGATGGGTGAAGAAAGCCCCCAGGTAAGTGAAAGCCCCCAGGTAGGTGATACATTAAATAACTTTATGGAAATGGGTAACAGGGGTAACAATTGGAAAGCCGTGTGTATAAATGCCCGTAGCATGGGAAATAAAATCCCTGATGTTGAAGCTTTGGTGGGAGTGGCTGACTTGGATTTAGTGGCAGTTACAGAAACATGGTTCACAGAAAACCATGATTGGGATGTAACTATACCTGGCTATACTTTATTCAGAAAGGACAGGGTAGGAAGTAGGGAAGGAGGAGTGGCACTATATGTAAAAACTACTATTAAAGCTTTGGAATTACAGAGCTTAAAAGGGAGAGGGGAGGCATTGTGGGTTAAACTAGAAAGAGGGAAAGAGAAATCTATTTACATTGGTGTGATATACAGACCTCCCTCACAAGAGGAAGAGGTGGACAGAGAGTTAATTGAAGACATGCGCAGCATTGCTAGGAAAGGGGAAGTGCTATTGATAGGAGATTTCAATATGCCAGATGTTGATTGGCACATTCCTGCTGCAGTATCATCTAGAAGTAAGGAGATCCTGGATTCTCTACAGGGAGAAATATTCAGGCAATTGGTAACAGACCCCACACGTGAAGGGGCCATACTGGACTTGGTGCTTACCAATGGTGAAAGTGTTTCTGATGTTGTAGTGGGAGATCATTTTGCATCTAGTGATCACCAGATGGTGTGGCTCAGTATTAAGACTAGGGCTGTTAGAATCCATTCAAAGGCGAGGATCTTAGACTTTAGGAAGACTAACTTTGCGAAGATGGGCCATTACCTCAGGGAGTCGTTAGTTGGATGGGAAAAGCTGAGGGATGTAGAAAAACAGTGGGAAAAACTGAAAGGGATATTTTAAGGGCAACCAACCTTTTTGTTAAAATGGTAAATAAAGGTAAAAGGAAAGGGAGACCGCTATGGTTTTCGAAAGAAGTAGCTGAAAAAGTGAAGAAAAAGAGGGAGGCCTTCATGAAATACAAGAGATCACAGAGAGAGGAAGACAGGCATCTGTATTTGGAAAAACTTAGAGAAGCTAGCAAAGTAGTCAAGAAGGCAAAGATTCAAAAGGAGGAGGAAATAGCCAATGCAATAAAATGGGGGGATAAGACATTTTTCAGATATATTAGTCAGAAGAGGAAGGGCAAGAGTGGTATTGTCAGACTCAAGGGTGCAGGGGAGGAATATGTAGAAGCTGATAAGGATAAATTGGAATTGCTTAACAAATATTTTTGTTCTGTGTTCACAGATGAAGAACCAGGAGCAGGACCTCAGAAAACACCCACAAATAGGAACAGAAGCAAAGGACATCTTGAACAATTTTCAAAAGACTGTGTTTGTGAGAAACTATCTCAACTTAAAGTAGACAAAGCGATGGGACCGGATGGGATACACCCGAGAATACTGAGGGAACTTGGGAACGTTCTAGCAACTCCACTGACTGACCTTTTCAATGCCTCGTTGGAGTCCGGAGTGGTGCCAAAGGACTGGAGAGAGGCTCATGTGGTGCCTTTACACAAAAGCGGAAGTAAGGATGTGGTTGAAAACTACAGGCCGGTTAGTTTAACTTCGGTGGTGAGTAAATTATTGGAAACGCTGCTGAAAGAGACAATAGTGAGGTTTCTGGAGTCCAGCAGATTACAGGATCCGAGGCAGCATGGATTCACCAGAGGCAGGTCTTGTCAGACAAATCTGATTGATTTCTTTGACTGGGTGACCAGGGAGTTGGACCGAGGGAGAGCCCTAAATGTGTTGTATTTAGATTTCAGTAAAGCCTTTGACACCGTTCCTCACAGGTGACTTATAAACAAACTGAGCACCCTAGGGATGGACCCTAAAGTTACTACTTGGGTAAGAAATTGGTTGAGTGGGAAGCGACAAATAGTACAGGGAAATGGAGTTCATTCTGAGGAGAAGGAGGTTACCAGTGTTGTGCCCCAGGGATCTGTCCTTGATCCGATTCTTTTTAACATCTTTGTTAGTGATATTGCAGAAGGGCTTTCAGGTAAGGTTTGCCTCTTTGTGGATGATACCAAAATCTGCAATAGAGTACACACCCAGGAAGGTGCAAGCTCTGCTACGAGGGGACAAAGGACGAGGGTGAAAGAGGATAGACTCAGGAGTAATATGCGGAAATATTTTTTTATGGAAAGAGTGGTAGATGCGTGGAATAGTCTCCCAGTGGAGGTGGTAGAGATGAGGACAGTACCTGAATTCAAAAAAGCATGGGGCAAACACAGGAGGATCTCTAAAGGAAAAAAGGGGATTGTTGTAGTGGTTGATATGGAAGGGCAGACTAGAAATGATGGCAGAAAAGGATCACATGACCTGTTTCTATGGCTCCAAGCTCATGTTGTAGTGGTTGATATGAAGGGCAGACTAGATAGGCCATGTGGTCTTTTTCTGCCGTCATGTTTCTATGTTTCTAAACTGATGTGTTATATCTTGGAGGTTTCCAGGCTCAAAGCGCAACCATCTTCTCAGCACTCGCACAGGCCTAAGGGGAAGGCATCATCTTTGAGTTCTTCCAATGTGCATGGGAAATGAAGGCATATCAATATCATAAATATTCATTGAGTTTTCCCAAGTGCAAAGGTGAGCTACTGTCTGCAGCAATCTACTATTTCAAAGCATTAATAGCAAAGCTAGGATTCATATCCAGCGTAGCTCAGACACAACTAGTGGTCACAGAGCAAGATCTCCTCTGCACTCCTAGTGCTATTCCACTGCAGGATTCTTCTGCCTCACCTGTTCAAGATTCCTCTGCGTAAGAGTTGACAACCCAACCTCAGATGTCTTTTGCTCCAGTACTAGTCACTATAGCAGATGAGTCTTCACTTTATGTATCGACAATCCTATGGATGAAACATCAATATTGAACAGCACCACCAACCGCAAAACAAAATAGGCCATGCACCACTAACCTGTTGCAGCCAGGGGCATAGCCACATGAGTTGCCAACTGTAACCTTTTGGTGCAGTGTCCAGGCAGAAATGCTGCCCAGACACTGAAAGCAGAAAGTCTGTTTTTTGCAGCAGGTTGGCTGAATCTCGTTATGAGGGGGTAAGAAAGGCCAAAGCACCTATCAGCAGAAGACTTTGATGTGTTCCATTCTTGCTGATTGGATATCATGGAGAGAGGAGGCGGGCTAAGCACACTCCTCCATACAGCTCCAGGCTCTTTTAAACCTGCCCTTTCCTTCACTGTGTTCTTTTACATCTGTAGCCCTGTCCTTCCTCCTCTTTCATGCTCTGATTGGATATCACAGGGCGAGGAGGTGGGTACAGCACAGCCTTCCAAAATAGCCCCTAAGTTTCTACTGCTGTTCTCAGTTCTCTGGCAGTCCTTCCTCTTCCTTGAAGTGTGCATGATTTTCAGTGCTGCTGAACCATAATTGGAGGCAAAATCAAGCACCAAGCAAGAGGGAATGGAGGATGGAAGAGACAGAGAGGATAATGAAGACATACAGAGGAGGGAGGGAGATAAAAAAAACAGTTGGAAAGGGGAAGGGGAAGAAAGAGAGAGATACAGCAGGGAGCATAGAGTGATGAAAGGGAAAGATGAAATAGGCCCAAGGAAAGGAGAGGGAAACAAAGGTCATAGGTGAAAGAAGGAAGAGGGAGACAGAAAGATATGGGAAGAGAGAGAGATGAGGGCACCACAGGGAAGGACAGAAAAAAGAGAGAGGAAATAAGGGATATATTGAGAGGCAGACCTCAAGAGAAATTGAGAATAAATGTTTTTGGCAAGACATGTAAAATGTTGATGCCAATTGCCAATAGATAAAGTTGCCTCAATCTGAAAGGCTGGAGGAGGTTATAAGAAAGGGGATAAAGCCAACGTGAAGGGGGTAGGAGAGGAATGAGTAAGATGTGTGTTTGAGAGAGCTTGAGAAGGTAGACTGGGGTTGAGTGATGGAAAAATAAGATGAAGATATGGGGGAAAACTAAACTGATGAAATAGGATAGAAAGAAAAACAAAGTGATAAGTGGAAGAAAAGCACAAATTGAAATGAGGACATGGAATGGAAGAGAAACAATATTAGCGGGACAGAGGAAGAGCTGGAAAAAGGAAGAGAGTCATAGAAAGTTAGAGTAAAATGCAAAGAACTGGTAAAAAGCTTAATAAAAACTGAATATAAAAATAGTATGATTATGGGAAATTGGAAAGCCTTTAATGATTTTATACATATTTTTAAAAATTCTAGCCATAATGCGCAAACCCTACTCTTTTTAGCTCCATGACCTGCCATTTGGGATGAGGGGTGTTGCATACACTGTAACTTGTGATTTTCTCTCTCTGATATCTATGATCCAACAATGGACTGTTTGTGGAAGAGGAAATTTTAAGCTATAGGAACACAGGGAAGAGGAAGAGAGAGAGGGAAACATTGGATGTATGTGTGTGTGCACAGCATGAGGAAGAGGTCTCTGTGTTTGGGAATGTGTATGGGAGGGTAAGGAGGTAGCTGTATTTTTGGAGGAGTGTTTATTAAAAAAAGTTTTAGTTGTCATAGAGATCAAAAACTGTGAGGGAATGGTTGAACTAATATCTTTTTGTAAAACAACATGTGTAGGGTGAAGTGCTTGGAGCTCAAGTGCTGGGCCTTCCATGGCCAGGGTCAGGCTGCGAGGAACCCCCTTGTACCCCTTCACCTCTCTGCCGCTTCCCGGGCCTGCCATCCCTCAACATCCAGGGGGATCTATTCCACCTCTGAGATGGAATAAGTCCCCCATCAAGATCCTAGGCCCTGGATGTACAGGGCCGACTTTAGAATCGGCCCTGTACATCTGGGGTTTCAGACCGCCCACTGCCCATCCTTACTCCGTCTCTGCAATGCCCCCTTTCACCCCCATCTAAGCCTCCCCAAACAAACTCCTTGTTCATATGGGGAGGCTTTTGCCGGGGAGAGAAGGGGGGGTACAGAATAGACCCCTGAGTGTATTTGAATTTGCAGAGGTAGCAAAATCTTAAAAAGATTTGAAGCATAAATGAAGCATAAACGAAGATACGGTAGCCAGTATGAGATGGCCTGAAGCAGGGTTGAAAAATCTTCTATGTTTGACCCGAAACGTGTGGCACGTCGCAGCAACTTAGATATTCTGGCACTTCTTCACTTATACGTCTATTTTTCATCAAAGCTAAGTGTTAAGTTTTATTCTTATTAAAAAACTTTAGTAAAAGGAGATGTCGCAGTGGTGTGTGGATGTTTCCAAACACTTTGACGATTAGCTCCGACAAAAATTTATAAGGCTAGGGGCTCCTTTGTATGTTGGGATCTTAGTTACACGGATATTTATTTGATTCTGACTGGTTAGGATTTTTGGATTCTTTAGAGGTAGCAAGAAAGGCAAAAGGAACAAAATGGTGCAAAATTTCTTCTGTGCATACTGTTTTATTCTTTGTGATGAGTCTCTATCACATTTTGGTGATTGGTTGATATGAGATACTGCAATGTGTCTCAGCGAATCAGGAGATAGTCATGTCACACACAAAGGGTCAATGGTGACAGACAAAATGCAGAAGATGATGGTATGCAGTCTCATACATTGTTGAAAATGTCCAAGGTCAATAGAACAGTCTGTGGATGAGAAAGGTCTGAGAAGCAGGTTCTCTTGAATGTAGTCATGGCTGGGAACAATAGCCTTCTGTATGCACACATACAAACACTTGGCAGGCAGTTGCTTGGTCAGCAGGTCTGAGGCTTGGGACACAACAGAAGTTTCTCGTAGCAGGAATCCATCTTGTTTGGTTTAGGCTTTTGTTTTAGAGCAGGTCACAGGATAGTTATGTTTATTTTGATTTTATCCTGTTGCTGTAAAGGGATTCATTGTGTCCGTCCCATGCCATTTTGAATTCTGTCACTATACTGGCCCCCGCCACTTCCATCGGGAGGGCATTCCAAGCATCCACAAGCCTTTCAGTGAAAAAGTATTTCCTGACATTGCCTTTCAGTTTACCCCCTTGCAGCTTCATGTTATGACCTCTGGTTTTACAGCTTCCCCACCTTTGGAAGAGGTTTGTTTGTTCATTAATACTCTTTAAGTATTTAAAGGTCTGAATCATATCTCCCCTGTCCCTCCTCTCCTCCAGAGTGTACATATTTAGGTTTTCAAGTCTCTTCTCATAAGTCTTCTGACACAGGCTCCAAATCATTTTGGTCACCTTCCTCTGAACCATTTCCAATCTTTTTATATCCTTTGTGAGATATGGTCTCCACAACTGAACACAATATTCCAAGTGTGTCTTCACCAACGACTTGTACAGCGGCATTAGTACCTCCTCCTTTCTGCTGGTAATTCCTCTCTGTATGCAACCCAGCACCCTTCTGGCTTTTGCCACCACCTTGTCACACTGTTTCGAATCACTCCGAGGTCCTTCTCCTCACCAACCTCTCGCCCCCTATCGCATACAGTTCCTTTGGATTTCTGCTTCTCAAGTGCATGACACTGCACTTCTTCACATTAAATCTTAACTGCCAAGCATTAGACCATTCTTCCAGCTTTTGTAGGATACCAGTACTACATTTTCCCTCCCTTTGTAAGATGGAATAACTACAAGGGAGCATATTCTCTCTAAAAAACCTAAATAACATTACTACCGTGCAGGTCAGAACCAAATGACATACAGTATGTTTGACTAAAGAATAATAATTGTATGATGCTTCTAGCACAATAGATGCATTAAAGCAATACTGCATGAGTAATAATACTGTGAATACACACAAGCAGTAAAAGAAGTTAATACTGAAATGATATAGGTAAAATCAAATCAACTCAATCAATATAATAACCTTATTTTGTTTGTTGTTAATGCTCCCCACAGTATATGTGCCATATAATGTGGCTGACCTCTATAGGGGGTTTGATAAAATAACCAGTGAGCTTCACATAATAATCACATGTGATTGCTGCATACTCTTAGCTATGTAAATGTTGCATTCTTGATATAAATGTGGATCGTCCTTTCTATGCAATAGAACAGAAGGGAGGTTATTTATAGCCACTCCAGCTCTATAATCTATGTTCATGAGTTTCTCAAACCGTTTTAAATAAAATTAGGTTTCTTTAATTAATTTCTCATTTTCATCTGCCATATACAGTAAATTGTATTTCAATTACTTACAGGTAATCCTGGCTCACCAGCCCCTGTTGGGCCCATGGGACCAATTCTTCCTTCCACACCTTTTTCACCCTAAAAAAGGAAGCAGCAGAACTAACATTTAATTTTCATTTTAGTTTGTATTATTTACTTCTACATTATGGAAGGAAGTAGCGGAAGAGATGACTAGAGAAGAGAAAATTGAGGGGGGGGGGGGTGGAAATAAAGCAGAAATCAATGCAAAAAAATAACAAAGAGGAAAAACTTTCCAAGCCTTCAGAAAATTCCAAAAATAACAAAGAAAAGTAAAAAAAAAAAAAAAAAAGACAAAGCAAAATGATCCCAGATAACCATCAGGGCAACGAGAAATTCAAGGCCATACTTCTCAATTTATTTATTTATTTGGAAACTTTTATATATCGCCCCTTCCAAAGATCAGGGGCGGTTTACATAGAACAAAAGGAACCATACATAGAACATTTTGAACTTTATAACACTGAAACATAGTTGAACATGGTAACTATTTACAATACTACAGTTGAACATAGTAACTATTTACAACTCGAGTCACTGCATTGGGGCTCAAAGTGGTACAGAGGTATATACATTTGTGTGAGGTGTGAACAATAAATTGTCTGCGCTGAAGTGGGTTAAGACTGGGGTTGTATAGGCAGGGTGTTAGGTAGGATGGTCAAGCTGTGCTTGAGTGGCTTGATCAGAGGAATGGTCTAGGACAGTGATGGCTAACCTTTTTGAGCCCGAGTGCCCAAACTGCCGCACAAAACCAAAGAATTTCCTCAAAGTGCCAGCACGTCAATTAAACCTCAGCTCAGTTACACATGCAGAACATAGACTATCACCAAACAAGGAATCACAATTTAGAAACAGGAAGGCAATAATTAAACTGGGAACCCCAAAAGCCAAACTTGGAATGTACAACACTGTAGAAATAAAACTATAAATTAATTTCCTCTTGTACCAAACAAAGCACAGACGTTAATGATGCACATTTCCCAGAGGTTTCATATTCCAGTTAATAAATTCAAAATAAAGAGATATCTTTCTACCTTTTGTGCATTTTTTTTCAGTTGCAATTGCTCCAGCCACTTTCTTCTGGTTTCTTCATGTTTTCTGCTAACTCTCCATCGTCTGCTGTCCATTTGTTCTTTCTTCTCTCTTCTAGTCTTTTTTTCCATTCTCTCTCTACATCTGCTTTAACATACTAATCTTTCTCCTTTTGCTCTTTCCTCATTCCTATTTCATCCACACAAATTTTACCGCTCCATCCTCAATCCCCACTTACTCTCCCAATACCCGGCCAATTGTAGATTTTTCATTCCTCCCACACAAAATATTTTTCCCCTCTCCATTTTACTCTCCCAGCCCCATCCCATTCTAATCCTCCCCCAACATCAGCTCCCTTCTAGTTCCAGTCTCACCCAGCATCCATTCCTTTCTAGTCCCTGCATCAGCCCATTTCCAGTCCTAGCCCCCATCAACCCATTTCCAGTCCTAGCTCCCCCATCCATTTTCAGTCTGAGTCCCTTCATCAGCTCATTTCCAATCCTAGCCCCCCATCAGCCCATTTCTAGTCATTTCCTAGCCCCATCATCAGCCCATGTCAAATCATAGCTCCCCTCCACTCAGTCCAATTCCAGTCCAAGCCCCCCCCCATGAGCCTACTTCCAGTTCTAGCCCCTCCATGAGTCCATTTCAATTCAAGCCCCCACCACAGCCCATTTCCAATCTTAGCTCCCCCCAACAGCCCATTTCCAGTCCTATCCTAGCTGCTCCATCAGCCCATTTTCAGTCCTAGCTCCCTTCCCTCACAGCCCATTTCCATTCCAAGCTCCCTCCCCATCAGCTATTTGCAGTTCAAGCCTCCCCTTCCACTCAGCCCATTTCCAGTCATAGCAACCCCCCAACCCATTACCAGTCCTAGCTCCCCATCAACCCACTTCCAGTCCTAAACCCCCATCACCCCATTTTCAGTTTAAGCCCCCCCTATAATCCATTACCAGTCCTAACCCCCCATCACCCCATTTCCAGACATCCCCCATCAGCCCAAAGCCCATTACCAGTCTTAACCCCCCCCATAGCCCATTATCAGTCCTACCCCCCCCCCATAGCCCATTACCAGTCCTAACCCCCCATCAGCCCACTTCCAGTCTTAATCCCATCAGCCCATTTCCAGTCAGCCCCCCACAGCCCATTGCCAGTCCTAAACCCCCCCCCAGCCGCCCACAGCCCATTACCAGTCCTAACCACATCAGCCCACCTACTGTCCTAGCCCCCCCCCTTAGCCCATTATCAGTCCTAACCCCCCCCATAGCCCATTAGCAGTTCTAACCCCCCATCACCTCATTTCCAGACAGCCCCCATCAGCCCACAGCCCATTACCAGTCGTAACCCCCCCATAGCCCATTACTAGTCCTAACCCCCCCAACAGCCCACAGCCCATCCAGTCCTAACCCCTCCCCATCAGCCCATTTCCTGTCCTAGCCCCCCCCCTTAGCCCATTATCAGTCCTAACCCCCATCACCCCATTTCCAGACAGCCCCCATCAGCCCAAAGCCCATTAGCAGTCTTAATCCCCCCATAGCCCATTACCAGTCCTAACCCCCATCACCCCATTTTCAGACAGCCCCCATCAGCCCACAGCCCATTAGCAGTCCTACCCCCCCCCTAGCCCATTAGCAGTCCTACCCCCCCTAGCCCATCAGCATTCCTACCCCCCCCCCCTCGCCCCATAGCAGTCCTAACCCCCCCTCCATGGCATATTAAAAAAAAAAAAAAAAAAGCTGGCTTTGGCTGCTGCCGCTGCCGCGGCAGCGGCAGAATGCAATGTCCCGCGGGGCCCCCTCCGCCCGCTAAGCCCCACTGCAAGGGCTTTCAGATTCGCGAGGGAGAGCTTCTCCCTCGCGTCTCTGTTAAGCCCGCAGGGGCTAATGGGAAATTTCCCATCAGTCCCTCGCGTCTAAAGGGGCTGATGGGAAATTTCCCATTAGCCCCTGCGGGCTTAACAGAGACGCGAGGGAGACGCTCTCCCTCGCGAATCTGAAAGCCCTTGCAGAGGGGCTTAGCGGGCGGAGGGGGCCCCGCGGGACACTGCACTCTGCCGCTGCCGCGTCCGCGGCAGCAGCCAGAGCCAGCTTTTTCTTTTTTGCGGACCTACCCGCGTGCCAGCTGCAAGGCCTTCGCGTGCCACAGCTGGCACGCGTGCCATAGGTTCGCCATCGCTGGTCTAGGACTAGGTTATATATGTTATACATAGTGTAATGGAGTCCAAGCAACACTGGAGCTTCATTACACTAGAAGATACTTCAAGAGTAAGGATTCCTGATATTTGAGTGGCAGCAGGAGGAAGCAGGATCGTCTTAATAACCAATGGGACTCTGGGAGGCAGTATTCTGGGAGTAGGGAGGGCGGAGTTTTGCTTCACTCAGCTGCTTTAAATGAGAAGCGCAGATTGCTGAGAGTCAATTGGAGCCTCAAAGTTGAAGAAGAAGCACCTGGAGCCACAGTCACCTTGAGTGGATGAATTCAGGGAGGCCTGCACTAACGTGCATATCATGAATAAAAAATGGGAGAGTCATCACAAGTTCAAGGCTTATGCTTGGCTAAGTAAAAGTGGTTCTATGCTCAGGGAACCTGGAAGCTTTTGGGCTATGTTATATCTCTGAAACTGTTCGTATGAGGAAAACTAGAGCAATTGTTGTAGCTTGACATATTTCTAAGAACTGTTACTACCTGAAGCTGCCAGAGCCTTCGCTTGGGGTGAGGGACGTTAGTGCTTTTGCTTCCACCTCTCTCTGCTTCAGCTACTGAGGGAGACTGGCAAAAGCCAAACATTTTTGAATTTGCTTTTGTACTGAAGACTGAAATCTGCAATGGGTAGTGAAGATACCTAATTAAGGGTTACTACAGCCCTCTTGGGCTGTGATCACTGTGGGCACTGCTGGAACTTTTGACAATAAAGCCAGCATCCATCTTGTGGGAGTGGTGCCTCTGAAAAGAAAGAATTGACTCATAGCTTTCATGGACCACTGGGCCTGTGTGAGCTTCTGTGGAAGGTCACGGCCTGTACATTGTTTTGACAGTCTTGATAAGACTAGAAATTACAAATTAAAGACTTGCAGTAGTTTGTTGTCCACAAGTGTGTTTGGTTCAAAAGCCTGAAAAGACTGAACATGCCAGCAGGTTGAGGAGACAATTTTTCACTTGGTCATGGGTGCGAAATTGCCTGGCTCTGACCTAAGAGGACAACTGTGGCTGGAAAGAATTTGAGGAGGTTACTACAGAGTGATTAAGAAAGTTAGACTAGTAACTGAAACACATGAAGCGTTCCCCATAAACCCTCAATCCCCACAAAAAGAAAGCAGAGCAATTTAATTTAATGAATTATATCCTCTTTTTTTTCTGCTGGAAAAGGTTAGAGAGGCTTCCATTATTTTAGATTTTACATTCAGGCACAGTTAGTATTTTTGTTTCCTTTAGAGAGCTTACAATAGCTGTACCTAAGGCAATGGAGGGGTAAGTGACCTGCCTGAACTCACAAAGAGTAACAGTATTTTTTATTTATTTAACATTTCTTATATACCGCCTTTCATGATATCAAGGTGGTTTACATTGAACAAACTGAACTTACAATGAACAGGGCATTATAACTTGGAGATAAATATTTTACAGGGAACATGGGCAATGGAGGATTAAGTGGCTGGCCCAAGACCACAAGGAGCACCTGCGGGGGTCAAACCAAGCTTCCCTCAGTCTCAGTCCATGCTCTAACCATTAGGCTACTTCTACAGTATATGAAAATGACTGTGGATAGTCGTCTTAAACAGTGACTGGTCTTCAGTCAGGCAACTAATTTGTTGATAGAGTAGTATCCATAGCTGCTGTTATTCTATCAAACCATTGCATTACTGGTTTTCCTCTTTTATGTTGACCTTCAACTTTTGCATGATGTCTTTCTTTAATGATCTCTCTCTTCACATGGTGTGTCCAAAGTATGACAGTTAAAGTTTTGTCTTTTGAACTTCTATGGAAAGTTTAGGTTTGATTTGTTCTTCTGGCTGTCCATGGTATATACACAGTGGGCCCGATATTGAACGGCACTTACATGGTTTAAAAACCTGTAAACCATGTAAATGCTGCTATAGAGAGATATTCATCGGCACTAACACAGTTAATGCAGATGAATATTCCCCATTTCTGCCGCTACATGCCCTAATGCTTTCCGTGTAGAATCAGGGCATGTCGTGGGCGTTCTGGGGCGGAGCAGAGAACACACCCTTTGCTAACCGGGCAGCACCGATATTGAACTGCTGCCCAGTTAGCAACCAACGGGTAAAGATAGGCGTGGGAAAACCTTGACTATATTTACCCATGGGAGCTAACCAGGCAGCAGCTCAATATTGCCGCTGCCCAGTTAGCTTCTGTGCCATGCAGAACGTTGTGACGCATTGCGGAAGACCATATATTCAATTCTGCTGGCCAGATATGGCCCCAGATTGAATATTTGGGCTTAAAGGTCAGCGGTGATGGCAATATCAGGCCCAGTATTCTTCGCCAGCACCATAATTCAAAGGCATCAGTTTTCTTCCAGTTTTTCTTGTTCACTGGAAAATCTTGTCTAGATTTGTCCTAGCCTCTGTCATTGGATGTCTTGATTGCTTGTCATTTCATTATTAATTAAGCAGGTTAAAGTTGCCTACTATTTCTATTTCTTCTCCATTAAGGATGAATTTTTTGATTCTGCCAGTTGTCAGGACCTTTGTTTCCTTCAGGTTAGGGCGCAGGCCCATTTTAAGGCTATGTTACTTTTTATGGATAAAGCAGATGTTTTAGATTGCCTTCACTTTCAGCAAGTATTTTGATATCATTAGTATAAAGTAGGCTGTTGATGAGTCTTCCACCAGTCTTCACACCTTGATTGTCTCCATACAGTCCTGCTTCTGATTTGTTCTTCCTGTTTACTCAGCCTGCAACCTTGGTATTATCTTTGCTCCTCCCTTTCCTTCTCCACACATATTCAACATATAGCTAAAACCTGTCGTTTCTTTCTCTACAACATTAACAAATTTCATCCCTTCCTCTCTGAGCACACTACTAAGACTCTTGTCCACTCTTTGATTACCTCCTTTCATAACTATTGCAACACCCTCTTCAGTGGTCTCCCTCAGTGTCATCACTCTCCTCTTCAATCTATCCAGAACTCTTCTGCATGGCTAATCTGCAGCCTCAATACACTCATATAATCCCTCTTCTAAAATCACTGGCTCCCCTTCCAATTCAAACTTTCTCTAACATATAAATGCATTCACTCTACTGCCCCTCATTACCTTTCCTCTCTTCTCTCTCCCTACACCCCTCCTCATGAACTCTGCTCCTCCTCTGGCTTTCTTCGCTCCAGGGGCGGCCCAAGGGGGGTGCGGGGCCATGTGCGGAGACTCGGTGCGGAGCCTCTTTTGCATAAGGGGCCTCATTTGCATAAATATTTGCATACTGTTACCAGACACTAACTTTTAGTAAACATGCCTCTTAATGAGTGTATGGATAAAGAAAGACTAAGAGATTTCTACATTACTATAATCCAGTGCCAACCGCCAGGCACATTAGAAACTACTACAAACACTGCCCATTTAAACCCATAGCAAACCCGCCGTATCATAACAGCACTACCAGGTCTCACAAAGCACCATACTCTACCTATCAAAAGGCAACACTGCAAATATTAAACCAATACATTTCAGAGAATAACAATACATGACCTACTGGGGAAAGAGAACAAGTGGCAATGTCAAATAGGAATTACATGAACAGAATACCTCAGCTCAGTTACACATGCAGAACATAGACCATCAGCAAACAAGGAATCACAATTTAGAAACAGGAAGACAATAATTAAACTGGGAACCCCAAAAGCCAAACTTGGAACGTACAACAACACTGTAGAAATAAAACTATAAATTAATTTCCTCTTGTACTAAACAAAGCGCAGACATTAATGATGCACATTTCCCACAGCTGACATATTCCAGTTAATAAATTCAAAATAAAGAGATATTTTTCTACCTTTTGTGCATTTCTTTTTCAGTTGGAATTGCTCCAGCCACTTTCTTCTGGTTTCTTCATGTCTTCTGCTAACTCTCCATCGTCTGCTGTATATTTGTCCTTTCTTCTCTCTTCTAGTTTTTTTCCATCCTCTCTCTACATCTGCTTTAACATAGTAATCTTTCTCCTTTTGCTCTTTCCTCATTCCAATTTCAACCACTCAAATTTTACCCCTCCATCCTCAATCCCCAGTTACTCTCCCAATACCCGGCCAATTGTAGATTTTTCTTCCCTCCCACATAAAATATTTTTCCCCTCTCCATTTCACTCTCCCAGCTCCATCCCATTCTAATCCTCCCCCAACATCAGCTCCCTTCTAGTTCCAGCCCCATCCAGCATCCATTCCTTTCTAGTCCCCGCATCAGCCCATTTCCAGTCCTAGCCCCCCCCCATCAGCCCATTTCCAATCCTATCCTAGCCCCACCATCAGCCCATTTCCAGTACTAGCTCCCCCATCCATTTCCAGTCCTATCTGAGTCTCTCCATCAGCTCATTTCCAATCCCAGCCCCCCATCAGCCCATTTCTAGTCCTTTCCTAGCTGCCCGGCAGAGCCCTCCTCAATCACTCTCCTCGGTGCGGCTTTCAGAGGCGCGAAGGGAGAGTTTCTCTCGCAGCTCTGTTAAGCTCGCCGGGGCTGATGGGAAATTTCCCATCAGCCCCGGCAGGCTTAACAGAGCTGCGAGAGGGACACTTTCCCTTCGCGGCTCTGAAAGCCGCACTGAGGAGTGATTGAGGAGGGCTCTGCCGGGCAGCCGGGGGGGGGGGAGGCCCCACGGGAGACACTTGACTGCAGGAGACACTTCATTCTGCTGCTGCCACGGTGGCAGCGGCAGCAAGTTTCTTTTTTCTTTTAAAGCAACTGATGGGCAGAATGTTGTTTGCGCGGGGCCCCCTGAAACGAGGGGCCCTGTGCAAACAACATTCTTGCTCAATGGACGGGCTGGCCCTGCTTCTCTCTATGCTCTTTTCTTCTTCTGCAGACTCCAGACTTCGATCTTTTCACCTTGTTGCTCCTTAGGCATGGAACAAATATCTTCTATCTTTAAGTTGACTCTTCTCTCCCCCTCTTCAAATCCATGCTAAAAGCTTACCTCTTTGAGGCCACATTTGGATCCTAATCCCTTGTTATTTTTGTGTCTCCTTCCCTATTTGGACCCCCCCCCCCCCCCACACACACACCTTGTTTCTCTTGTATTGTTCTGTCTGTCTTGATTAGATTGTAAGCTCTATGAGCTGGGACTGTCTTCTTTATATGTTTGTACAGCGCTGCGTATGCCTTGTAGCGCTATATAAATGATTAATAATAGTAATAGCAATAAATTGAACAAGTATGGGGAAAGAATGTAGCTTTGTTGTGTACCTTTCCCGATTTTAAACCATTCTAGTTCTCTTTGTTCTGTTCAAATTGTAGCTTCCTAATCAATGTTAAGGTTGTACATGAGCACCCATGCTGCTTAATGTGACTCAGAGTTTTTCATGATTTACATAATCTAAGGTCTTGCTGTAGTTAATAAAACATATACAGATATCCTTTATGGTGGGTTGCTTTTTTTTGTCTTTTCATGGATCTCTCATATCTGTGATGATGCCTTTTCTTCTTTGTCCTTTTCTTAACCCTGCTTGTATTTTGAGCAGTTCTTGTTCCAGGTTTGGTTGTAGTCTGCACTGACTGATCTTGACTAAACTCTTGCTAGCATGTGAGATCAGAATGCTGTGCAATAATTTCCATAGTCAGTAGGATCACGTTTCTTCAATACTAGTATGAACCCAGATCTTTTCCATTCGGTCATGATGTTGTCTTCTGAATTTCCTGACAGAACCTTCTAATTATTGTAGTAGCTATATATGATTGCTGTAATACTTCAATCAGAATACCATCAATACCCGGTGCTTTTCTCTTTGATAAGCTTTCAATGCTGTTTTGATGTCTTCTTTCATCGCCAATAGTTCCTGATCATAAGGCACAGGTTGAAATGACTGATGATCCTCTTGATCTTTATGCTATAATGACCCTGTGTATTTTTCAAACTTTTTTTGCTCTTCTCAATCATTCAACATGGACCTTTGCGCGATTTGTAGCATACCAATTCAAGCTGGAATTTTCTCTTTAATTGTAGCTATAGCAAAGCCAATCTGGTTCCTCCTCTGATAATTTCTGATTCTGTTTCCTTGCATACATCATTGTAGTACTTCTCTGTCTCATCTTGTTGCACTTTGGAAATTTCTGTTAAGTTCCATGATTACCTCTCTTTCTCCTTAGGCTTTAGTTTCTCTGTATTTCTGAGCAAGTTTCTTTGGACATTTATTTTTGCTTTTTTCACCTTTGGTAGAGCTTTCGCTTTCTTTGAGTACAACTTTCTTGATGTCATGTCATAACTCTTCTGGGACTCCGTCATTTGTATTCAAAGCAGTGAATCAATTTTGCAGGCAGTCTTTAAATTTTGATGGTATATTTTCAAGAGCATACTTTTCTACATCCATGAGTGGCTTGCTCTTTTTCAGCTTTAGCTAAATTTTCATACTACTAGCTGGTGATCTGTATCATAGTCAGCCCCAGATTTTGTCTATGATGTTATTGTGCTTGTATAGTCCATTGGGTGAAATCCATGTGTGTGTTACTGGAAAAAGGTGTTTGAGATAAAAAGAGTGGTGGTCTTGCAGAAATCTATCAGTCCTTCTCCAGCTTTGTTTCTGTTGCCAAGTCCATATTTTCCAACCATTTTGCCTTCTTCTTTGTTTCCAACTTTTGTGCTCCAGTTGCCCATGACTAGCATTATATCTTGTTTGCATGTTACATAGTAACATAGTAACATAGTATATTATGGCAGATAAAGACCAGTATGGTCCATCTAGTCTGTCTAGCAAGGCGATAAGAGTAGGCGCACTTGCCACTCCACGCAAGTCACCCCTCCCCTTGCCTTTGTTTAGGGGTGTACCCACCGCTCCGTGCAGGTCACCCCTATTTGTTGAGATATAAGAGAGAATTTTGTTTATTTGATTTTATCCTGTTAATATGAAGGGATCCACTGTGTCTGTCCCATGCCATTTTGAATTCTGTCACTACATATGTTCTGTCGATTTCAGCTTCTACTTGTTCATAGAACTGATCAGTTTCATCCTTTTCTGCATCTGTTGTTGGCACATAAACTATATTATTCAGGTATATGCTGATGGGCATTCTTCATAGATGAATAGAAATTAAGCATTCACCAATTGCACTGTATTTCATTACATATCCTGTAAACTTTTCTTAATTATAAATGCAACATCATTTCTTCTTTGTCTTTCATTTCTGTTATAGTATATCATGTGTTTTGTCAAATTCAAAGTGCCCGATGCAAGTCTATTTCAGTTTGCTGCTACCCAACAGATTGAGTTGTACATGTTCCATTTCATTCTTGACCACCTTCAGCTTCCCTTGCTTCATGCTTAGTACAGTTGATGTCCCAGTACGTGAAACATCGATGCACAGTTACATCAGCAGGCAGACATCCTGGGGGCTTTCTTCCAACCATATCATAAATGCCGGCTTTACTCCGGGGAGTCTACTGCTGCAATCCAATGTCCCACTGAGTGCCTCTGACCCGGAGGACTCATCATCCAGCACTATATTGCGATTTGTTTTGTTGTGACTATTCATTGGGTTTTCATGCAATATATGGAAGTTGATTGCTAGGCCTTTCTTCCACATAGATAAATGCTAGTATTGTTGACATTTTCAAAGAAATGTGATCCTCTAAAGCCAATACCATCCCATACTGCTACTGTCCAGATGTGTGGTTTATCTTGATGTGGCACCTCAGCTGAGACCTGTCCATCTTGAGAGACCCTGCCAACAGTTAAACTCAACATCACTGATGCATGCAAACACTCGTGGCACAACAAGCCACAGACCAAACAAGGGCTCTTTCTACATACATACGGGAAAAAGCTAAGCTTTGTACATTGTCACTGATATGTATTTTCATCAAAGCTATTTTTTAAAAAGGTATTTCTAATTCATTACAATTTACATTCTAAAATTTTACTGGTGATTACCTTAGGTCCTTGGTTTCCAATTCCAGGAGCACCCACAGGGCCATGAGGACCAAGAGGGCCCGGCTCACCCTGTAAAAAGAGAAAAATATCATCAATGAGTAAACACTTTTAATCAATAAAAATATTCTTCAATCTCCAGGAACAAGCAGGAATAAGTCCTCACATATGGGTAAGTCGGAACCGACGGAGCCCGCGCGGGAAAGCTCCCCAGCTTTTCAGATGAAAAGCTTTTGGGGCTTCCCACAGCGCATGCGCGCTGCCTTCCTGCCTTCCTTACCAGCTCTCTTCAGTTCTTTTTTTTTCCGCGGAGCCAGCAGGTCGTGTTCCTGTCACCGCTGAAGAAATTTTTATTTTAATTTGTTTCTTTTGACCGCGTACCTGCCTTCCCCATACCAAAACCGGTACTGCCGGTCTCTCTTTCTTTCTTTTAAAAAAAAAAAAAATACTTTTTTATTTTCTCAGCACAGCTTGGTAACTTTTGTTAGGCCTTCAGGCCTACACAAATTCTCCTCATGGAGAAACCAGCTCCTGGTTTTAAAAAGTGTACCAAGTGCAATGCTGTTATTTCTCTCACAGACACCCATGAATGGTGTCTTAAATGTTTAGGACCTGACCACTCCATACCGGACTGCCCATTCTGCTCCCAGATGTCTAAACGTGGTATGCAGAACCGGGCCAACAAGTTCCATGTGCTGTTTGCTTCAGATAATCCAGCATCACAGTCATCCAGGTCTTCCTCTCCGGATGGATCTCAGGTAACCAAACTTTCTGTGGGCAAATCCTCTAAAAGCAAATCTCTTTCAAAAGATCGAGAGGTTCTCAATCTTGAGTTCGAGGATTCTGCCCAGACCAAAAAACCCTGGCGGGAGGCTCCGGCCTCCAAAGCATCACCTATGGGGTTACAGGTTGACATCGATGGCACGGCCTCGACTGATCACCTGTTAGACTGCTCTGGGGTACCGGTCGATACCGGTACCGACATCCAGGCAGCAGTGGCGTCCATGGGCAATACTGTCCAGACCATGCAGCAGGCCGTTTTGGCTTTCATTAAGGCTGCGACGCCCTCGGTTCCGGTATCCACACCGGAACCGAGACCATCGACTTCCAAGCGTCGATCGGTTCCGCTTGCTGGATTCAGGCTTTTGCCCGATACCAATCCCATGCCCGATACGCCCGATGTCGATATCGATCGGTACGCGTATCGTGCATTGCAAGCACAGAGAGAATACTCAGATTCTTCTGATGAGTTCAATTCCTCTGATGACTCTGCTGAGTTTGATCTTCCTGAGGAGCCCTCTTCTCTAAAGAGGAGGATGTCTCCTCCAGAGGATTTATCCTTTCAGGATTTCATTGTTGATGTAGCTAAAGCACTTTCTATTGCTACATCTGCTGAAAAGGAACCCAGATCAAAAAAATTGGATATTTTAGGATATTCTAAACGTCCTAAAGAGGCAGTTACTCTGCCTATCCATGAAATCCTTCAAGAACACTTGATGGATTTGTGGGAGACTCCTCTAACCCTGTCCCCTCATTCCCGTAGGTTGGACACCATGTACCGGGTCCCTCCTTCTCCTGGGTTTCAAAAGACTCAGCTGCCTCACCACTCCATTGTGGTGAAGTCTGCTATGAAGAAGATAAAGAGTCCTAAAAGGCATTCCTCTACCCCTCCAGGGCGAGAATGTAAGACCCTCGACTCTTTTGGTAGAAAGATCTTTCAGGCTAGTATGCTTATAGCCAGGATCAATTCTTACAGCCTTTATATGGGCATGTTTCTCAGAGAACTTGCCCTAAAGGTACGGCATTTAGCCCCCTTTATCCCTGAGGATAAAAAGGAGGACTTCACTACTCTGGTGACACAACTTTCAGAGGTCTCCAAGTTTTCCAATAGGGCAGCCTTTGATTCCTATGAGGTTGCTGGCAGGGCTTCGGGAATCGCTATTGCAGCCCGACGTCTTGCTTGGCTCCAGGATTCTGACCTAGAACCCTGGGTCATGGATGGCTTAAGGAATCTGCCCTGTACAGGAGAGAACTTATTTGGTGAGGACTGGCAAATTAAAGCTGCTCAAATGGACTCAGAAAATGCCACTCTAGATAGACTTTCTAAGTCTACTTCTACTCCTGCCAAAAAGAAACCTTTTAAAAGGCCGTACTACAAGAAGGCCAGATTTTCCACAAATACTGGCCAACAATCTTCTCAGCCTCGCTTTGCTGCTAAACGTCAGCAATCTAAGCAAGTAAAGTCAAAGTCTGCAGTGTCTGCTACACCCCAGCAGGCTCAACCCCCTCAGGGGTTTTGACTTGCCCCTAGAGAACTTACCATTTCTGGCTCTGGCACAACCAGAGCCTCTCACCATACCGGGAAGGTTAGCTCACTTTGCTCCCAGATGGGAGCAAATAACATCAGAGCAATGGACCCTCTCTATCATCAGAGAGGGCTACAAACTTCATTTCTCCAGCCTTCCTCCCCATACCATGGTGAGGCAATTCAGTTCTCCCCCATCTCTTCTGACCCTGTTGGGTCAGGAAGTCTCCTCTCTCCTTGCCCAAGGGGCAATAGAGGAGGTTCCTCTTCCTCAACAGGGGTTAGGGTTCTACTCCCCTTACTTTCTCATAACAAAGAAGACAGGGGGCTTCAGACCTATCCTAGATCTGAGAGAATTGAACAAGTTTCTATTCAAGGAGAAATTCAAAATGCTCTCTCTGGGCATTCTCCTTCCATACCTTCAGAGTCAGGATTGGCTTTGTTCTCTAGATCTCAAGGATGCGTACACTCATATACTCATCCATCCATCCCACAGAAAATATCTTAGATTTCTGTTCCAGGGAAAATATTTCCAATACAGAGTACTTCCCTTCGGTCTCGCCTCTGCTCCAAGAGTATTCACAAAATGCATGGCAGTCGTAGCCGCATTTCTAAGAGGCATGGGAATCTTCGTGTTCCCATATCTGGACGACTGGCTCATCCGAGCTCCATCTCAGTCAGAAGTCCAGATTTCCTTGGACCGCACAAGGCGTATTCTTCAATATCTGGGACTTGTGGTAAACATTCCCAAGTCCCAACTCATCCCTACTCAGTCCCTGGAATTCATAGGGGCTTATCTGGATTCCACCACTGCAAGGGCCTACCTTCCTCTGGTCCGAGGCCAACGGCTAATAAGCTTGGCCTCCCAGGCTCAGTCCAGAAGTCACTTGTCAGCCAGAGAAATGCTGCAACTTCTGGGCCACATGGCCTCCACGGTTCATGTGGTGCCCTATGCTCGTCTCCATATGAGAGCAGCTCAATGGACATTAGCCACCCAGTGGTCTCAAGCATCGGGACTGCTGTCAGACCAGGTACTCACCTCAAAACGTCTGTTTTGGTCTCTCCAGTGGTGGACATCCTCCAAAAATCTGTTGTTGGGGACCCCCTTCCAACCTTCGTTGCCCCAAGCAACCCTCACAACAGATGCCTCCCAAACAGGGTGGGGAGCTCATCTTCAACATCTCTCCACTCAGGGAACCTGGTCTCCCCAAGAGACCACCCTTCATATCAACCTTCTGGAACTGCGAGCAATCTTCCTTTCTCTCACAGTCTTCCATACCCTCCTTGCCAATCTGACTGTCCTAGTTCAGACAGACAATCAGGTGGCCATGTTCTATGTCAACAAGCAAGGAGGGACGGGCTCTCTGTCGCTTTGCAACGAAGCTCTCAGATTATGGGCTTTCGCCAGAGAGCATCAAATTCATCTTCTGGCAGTGTATCTTCCAGGAGTTCAAATCTCTCGGGCAGACAGACTCAGTCGAGTTCTGCTTCCACACGAGTGGTCCCTGCATATGGACCAGATACACAGAATCTTCCAGGAATGGGGGACCCCGGACATAGACCTCTTTGCAAGTCCGTGGAATGCCAAACTTCCCCGGTTCTGTTCCAGGACTCCGTGTCAGGGAGCTCAGGCCAACGACGCCTTTCTCCTGCATTGGGGTCAGGAATTCCTGTATGCTTTTCCACCCATTCCTTTGATTCCCAAGACTCTGTTCAAACTTCAGAGGGATCACGGGTCGATGATCCTTATAGCTCCACGCTGGCCACGCCAAGTGTGGTTCCCTCTACTTCTACAGCTCTCCCAGGGCTCCTCCCTGGACCTGGGAGCTGCGCCAGACCTTCTGTCTCAGGAGAAAGGGACTTTGTGGCACCCAAACCCCAAGTCCCTACATCTCCGAGCTTGGTTACTGAAGGCTTAAGCCTTCATGAGTTTAATCTTTCTCAGCCAGTGAAAGATATCCTTCATGCCTCTAGGAAACCCTCTACCAGGCGTTCCTATGCTTTCAAATGGAAACGTTTTTCCATTTGGTGTGCTCAACAGGGTCTTGACCCTCTGGCACTTCCTTTGAATTCTCTACTAGACTATCTCCTGCATCTTTCCAATGCAGGCCTCAAGACGAATTCAGTACGAGTCCATTTAAGTGCTATTGCAGCATCCTTAAAACCTATAAATGGACAACCTGTCTCCTCTCATCCTCTCATTGCAAGGTTCATGAGAGGCCTGACCCTAACTAAACCTCCCATCCGACCTCCGCCGGTAGCATGGGATTTGAACCTAGTTCTAGGTCAGCTTATGAAACCACCTTTTGAGCCTTTGGACTCTACCTCCTTGAAATTTCTTTCCTGGAAGGTTCTTTTCCTTATTGCAGTCACTTCGGCTCGCCGCATCAGTGAACTGCAGGCTTTGGTGGCTAATCCACCTTATACCAGATTTCATCATGATAAGGTGGTCCTTAGGACGAATCCCCACTTTATGCCCAAAGTGGTCTCGCCTTTTCATCTTAATCAAGAGGTATATCTACCTGTTTTTTTCCCGGCTCCTCATGCATCCAGTGCAGAGAGGAACCTTCATACTCTTGACTGTAAAAGAGCTCTCGCCTTTTACCTCAACAGGACTCAGCCACATCGAAAGTCTTCCCAACTTTTTGTGGCTTTTGATCCTTCTCATTTGGGACTTCCAGTCACCAAACGTACACTTTCCAATTGGATTGCTCAGTGTATTTCTTTTACTTACCAGAGTAAGAACATTTCTCTGGAAGGCCATGTCACAGCTCACAATGTGAGAGCCATGGCTACTTCTATGGCTCATCTTCACTCTGTATCCATAGATCAGATCTGTCAAGCAGCCACTTGGGCCTCGGTTCATACCTTCACAGCCCATTACTGTTTGGACAAGGACTCCCGCCGGGATGCCTTGTTTGGTCAGGCTGTCCTCAAACACCTGTTCCATACTTAAGCAACTCCTGCCCACCTTCCCTGAATGGATGCCTGAGATCCATACAAAGATGGTTTACCCTTGGAGGGGGATCTCCCAGGCATCTTAGCTAGGGAGTCCCCATATGTGAGGACTTATTCCTGCTTGTTCCTGGAGATAGCACAGTTACTTACCTGTAACAGGTGATCTCTGGGAACAGCAGGAATTAGTCCTCACAACCCACCCACCTCCCCTAGGAGTTGTATCTTCTATCTATCTACCTTCCTTTCCTCTCTCTATTGTCTCAGCTTTAAACTCGAACTGAAGAGAGCTGGTAAGGAAGGCGGGAAGGCAGCGCGCATGCGCTGTGGGAAGCCCCAAAAGCTTTTCATCTGAAAAGCTGGGGAGCTTTCCCGCGCGGGCTCCGTCGGTTCCGACTTACCCATATGTGAGGACTAATTCCTGCTGTTCCCAGAGATCACCTGTTACAGGTAAGTAACTGTGCTTTATTCTCAGGAAATGCTGCTGAAGCATTTGGAATAGTGCATATCAATTTTTTAATAAGACTGTAGAAACCTTATATAAGAACTCTGATCACGGGTAATCTAGGCTTTAGGAAATTAAAGTATCTATGATGAGAATGCATTTTGTGCACAGAAAATATGAGATGTTGGAATACTATCAGTGGCCACAAGGTCAGGGCCAACCTTACTACTAGGCAAACTAGACAGTCGCCTAAAGTGGCAGAACTTTGAAGGAGGGTGGCAAAAGAGCAAGCAGAGCCTGGCAAGTGGAATAGCATGTCTACAGGGGATTCCCAGGTCCCACTAGCCAAAGAAAGCACTGAGTCAGCAGAGCAGGGTGGCCAAAATCCGTGCTATGGATCCCCACTGCTCGCTCTTCTCCTCCTTAAACATGGCCCCACGAGAACATTCAGAACATGTGGTTATAGGGCCAGCACTTCCTAATGCTGATCTTGTGCACTGCAAGAGGAGAGAAGATGAGGTATAGGGAAGCAGGGAGACAGACAGAGGGGCACAGAATAATGAAGAAAGATGGCACAGGTATAAAGGAGAAGAAAGAAAAGAGTCACAGAGAACAGAGGCACAGAGGAAGGAAAGGGGAAAAAGGGAAGGGCGGCGCATAGAGATAGAGAAGGAAGGAATCACAGGAAATAGGGGAAAGAAGGACAAATGGGCAGAAGATAAGAAGGGAGTGAAAGGGAAGGTGAAGAGAACACCCAGAGAGTTGAGGAAGGAACAGAAAGTACCACTGATGGGGCAAGGGAGGAAGGGGGAGTTGTCACTGATAAGGTGAGGAGGAAAGGGGAACATACCACTGACAGAACAAGATGAGAAGGGAAATATTATTGATGGGGTAAGAGGCAAAGGAAAATTCCACTGACAGGGTGAAGGGGGCATACTATTGAATGGGTGAGGAGGAAAGGTACCACTAATAGGACAAAGGGAGAGGATATCACTGATGGGGCCAGAGGAGGAAGTACCACTATCAGGAGAAGAAAAGGGAGCAATTCCACTGATGGGCAAGGAGAAAAGATACCACTGATAGGCCAAAGAAAGGGGAAATTACCACTGATGGGGATAAAAGGACTTAATATTCTGACTTAGGCAAGCCACAATGCCAGACTTCAGTTAAAATTTTCATTTCTATATAAATCTGTTTTTACACCTGGGCAGCTTATGTATCTTTTTCTAGCATGAAACATTTTGATTCTGTTTTCTGCTGGTCCCAGGGGTAAGCAGTGGATTTCCCCAGTCCAATTTAATAATGGTTTATGGACTTTTTCTCTAGGAACTCGTCCAAACCTCTAAGCTACATTAACAGCTTTTACTACATCCTTTGGTAATGCATTAATTACACAATGAGTGAAAAAATATTTTCTCCAATTTGTCTTAAATGTACTACACTGTAGCTTTATTGTGTGTCCCCTAGTCTTTCTACTCTTTGAAGGAGTAAACAACTGATCTACATTTACCCATTCCACTTCATTCATTTATTTATAGACCTCCATTATATCTCCCCTCAGCCTTCTCTTTTCCAAGTTGAAGAGCCCTAACCTTTTAAGTCTTTCCTCATGGGGTATCCTTCCATCCCCTTTACCATTTTGTTGGCTCTTCTCTGTACCTTTTCTAATTCTGCTTAATGCTTTTTAAGATATAGCAACCAGAATTGCACACAATATTCAAGGTATGGTCTAATTATGAAACAATACAGAGGCATTATAATATCCTTGGTTTTATTCTCCATTCCTTTCCTTATGATTCCTAGCATTCTGTTTGCTTTACTGCCTTTGCTGCACAAAGGGAAGAAGGTTTCAATGTAGTATCCACGATGACACCTTGATCCTTTCCCTGGGTGGTGGTTCCTAATGTGGATCCTTTCATTGTATAACTATAGTTTGGGTTGTTCTTCCCTAAGTACATAATTTTGTATGTGTCCACATTAAATTCATCTGCCATTTGGATGTCCAGTCTCACAGTTTTTCAAGATCCTATTGTAATTTTTCACAATCCTCTTGGGTGAATAATTTTGTCTCATCTGCAAATTTGATTCCATGTATTGTTCCCATTTCCAGATCATTTATAAATATGTTAAAAAGCTGCAGGCCAAGCACAGATCCTTGGGGCACTCCATTATTCATCTTTCTCCATTGAGAAATTGGCCATTTAGCCCTACTCTCTGTTTTCTATCTTTTAACCAGTTCCTAATACACAGCAGTACACTGTCTCCTATCCCATGACTTTTTAATTTCGCAAAGAGTCTGTCATGAGGGATCTTGTCAAAGGCTTTCTGAAAATCCAGATACACTATGGCCCTCATTCTATAATGTGGGTTGTGGGGCTGTACATCATGCAATCCACCTAAACCCTATTCCCCCATTGGCTCTCCCTACACATTCTGTGCTTCAGGATAAGGAGAGCTGGTGGGGGACAGAGCAGGGGTGGGCAACCTGGCAGCATGTACAGGGCCGATTCAGGTCACAGCCCTGTACACGTTGCCAGGCCTACTGGGCCATACTGCTTATACCACCTGATAGTGCTTCACTGTGGACCTGACAGAGATCTGCCATGGTGCTGGTGGACTCCAAGGAGCTTGAATTCTCCTCATCTGAATGTGATACCTCCTGTGCTGCAGCAGAATGAAAATCTGGAAATAGTATGGGGGTGCCAGTGCCAATGGGGGGTGCACCAAGGATGGTGCTTGTCGATGACCCAGCGTGACTGCAGGTCCATGGAACAGCAGTCCTATCAAGCTGGGACACTGCTGTGGTAACCGGAAGCAATGATGGTGCTTGGGCAAGGGCATGCACTGGCTGGGTTTGGTGAGATACCAGGACGCAAACATGTTCCACCAGAGTCTCCGGGGACTTGCTGATGTCCTCCAGCCTTCTCTGTGCGCATGCATTGCTATCATTCCTCTCCTGCAGCACTCTGGAGGATGCCCTTGAGGATGCCGGTGTGTGCCCATTCCAGTTCAAGGAACTCCTCATTCTACCTTAATAGGTGCTCCCCACAGCACAGAGCTGCTGTCTGTGCCTGCTGGCAGGCTAATCCTCCCCCTCTGAGACATATGCTGCCTCCTCATCAGGTATATCCAATGTGGCTCTCGGGTTAGCAGGCATCTTCCCCATCATCATCTCTTCCATTTCCTCTGTCTCTAGTTCTTCCTGCAGGCTCGGCTCTGTTGACTCACCCTCTGTCCTGACCATCACATTGCCCACCTCCTCCAGCCTCAGTATCTGCTAGTTGCCTGTGCTCAATCTGCTTGCAGTGCATGCCTGGCTGATCCCCTCTGGGTGACCATCACCTTCCTCCTGGAACTGCTGAACCACCTCCAATCCTGCACCAGTACCTGCAGACAAGGGGGAGATGTCAGGCTGCATGTCCAAGAATCCCTGCCCAGCCATGATGCTGGGATGACTAATGATAAAGCTTACCTTACAGGGGACTGGCACTCACCTGTTTGCTGTGATGTTCTCAAAGTATCCAGATCCCCAACAACACATAGTGACTCCTCATCTACAGTGCCCAGGACACATTCCTGAAGCTCTTTCCGCACTTAACCTTGGCCTTTGGGACCTCAGTCTGCTGCCTTTGCCTTCACCTTCCATTTCACCGCCCTCCATTTTTTTTGTAGTCCTTTATATCCTGGTTATGATGATATATGGCATTTAGTGTGGTGCATAAGCCATACCACAGGGGCTCCTAGCTAGAGGCAGCATTACCAAATAAAATGTTATTATTTTCTAGTACTTGACACACCAGAAGCTTGACCTTACCCTACCTGGCTTCCTCCCCCTGGAAGCGGGTGCCATAAGGGTTGAACTGAGGCCCCCTAGGCCAATATGGCCTATATGAGAGCTCTCAGCTTTGCTCTGATGCCCTCCAGATGGCCCACTATGAGTCCCTGGGCCCAGGCTACAGATGCAAAGCCTGCTGCACCTCACGCCATAGGGCCTGCAGATGCAACTGGATGCCCTGTGTGCTTGGGCCTAGGGGGACCTGGGTGAGAATCTTCACAGTCTTGACAATGCATATATTTATATGATTTTTGCAAGGTATTGTGGGTAATGTAGTTCATTCACACCAGACACAGCTGCTGACAATAATTTAGTTGTGCACAAGTGTTAAAGCCAATAAGATACTTCTTTATTTATGGGGTTATTTCTCCCAGCACAGATATGCTTGGTAGCACATAAATTAGGTTACTTGCTTGCAGTGTTTAACTTGGTAAAACAAAGTCAAAAATCAAAATCAGGAAAACAACCTTCAAACTTGTCAGGCAATTAGCTAATGTTTTCTTAGCATATCTCTAACAAACGCAAAGCCACAAAGAAAGAAATAAACTGTTCTTGTAAGGTTAACTTCTGATTACTTTCCACACAGATCCAGAAGTAATTCTCTCCTAGCTCACAAGCAATTAGGTGCAGCTCAATTGCTATCAGTTATCCAGCTGAAACCCTTTAGCTGGCTGGCTTTCTACTGTGTGAGTCAAATCCTGCTTCAGGAGCTTTTCTTAGTGGAATAAAGAACAAATTTATATTTCTTTGTGATGGCTGCTGTGCTTTATCACAGAAAGTTACCAACAGAGTTTGGATAGAGAGCAGTCCATATAAACAATATCTTGATCTGCTATTATTTCCCCTTCATCAACAAGCATAGGGTCACTATCATGAATTGGCACAGATGAATCTTTCAATGGAGCACTTTCAGGAGAACACTTATTTCCCTGCTGTCTTTCAAGGTTATAGCTAGGGCATAGATCAGTGTTCATACCTGAGCTTCCATTGTTGCTATAGTTCCTCTCTATATAGCCTGGCCAGTATGTAGTCCAGTTCTTATGTCCAGCCTTCCAATCCAGATCCCTGGACACTAGATCTCTCTTCACATACCTTCTGGCACAGGTCTTAGGGTCCCTCCCACGTGCAGCCGTCTCCCTCACAGGTAGCCTCTGGTGATTCCTAGCTCTGCAGCACCATTCCTCTGGCTTTCCCCAGTCCAATGGTGTATGCTGGCCCTTGGAATACCTCCCAGTATACGTACTGCTTTGGACTCTTCTAGACCTCTCAAAGGCTTTTCTCTTCCTTCTTCCAAAGGCTCTCTTTCCCTCTCTGTCCGTCCGGTTTGGCTTCTGCTTCTGATGATCCTTCAGATGAAACTGATGATCAAACTCAAGCTGATTCTCAGGATACTGAGGACAATTCTCTGGATATCCAAGGTGATCATGAAGAATGTCATCTGTAGAATAAACTCTACTCTTATTCTGCTTAGATGAGTGCTCCTCCCTAACACAGCGCAGCTGTGCTGAATCAGGCCCTGCCCTTTGAGATGAGTGCTTAGGGATTACCTCATAGCCCTCCTGATTGAACACACGTTTCCTCACTTCAGCTCCTCTAATGGCTGTTGGAAACCTGGTGCATTCTGGGACTGGTAGTCTTTTATGGGAAAATTCTGTTTTCTTATTTCTACCAGAACTGACAGGTTGCTTGTTCAGAGTCACTTCACCTTTTCTATAGCTCCTTCCTGAGCTATGATAAGCTTCCTTATCACAGACCTTATGGTGGAACACTATTGGTGGCATGTGTGGGAGCTCCAAATGTGTAACAGACTGCAAATGCTGTTGCACATCGGGGCTGCTACTCATGCCCACCCAAACTCTTACCCTTCCTCCCTTCTCCCTGTCTTCCTCTGTGTACCTCTCCCCTCCCTCCTCCCACAACCCCCCTCACCCTACCACCCTCCCCTCCCTCCTCTCACAACACCTCTGCCACACTCATCTCCCTCCTCCCACAACCCCCTCTCTCCCCTGCTGCCCTCCCACTGTTCCCCCCTCCCACCTCATCTCCTCCCTACAGGCCTCCCTCCTTGGCTGCCAAAGCTGTGGGTGCCAAACACTCCGGTGGCCCTTGAGTGGCCCTCTCTGTTGGCCATTGCAGTCTGGCCACATAGACAAGGGTAGCCAACCCTCCATATTGGTCCAGTTAGCCAGCATAGCACAGCTGCAACAGGCATTGCTCCATGGAGGTCTCTTCCAGCATCTCCTCTTCCTCCTTCCCTGAGGTATCAATGATTAGCCTCCCACTGCCACTGCTGGCACTGCTTGGTTCCTACTCTGCCTACCCTTCCAACTGTGGTCCCTCAGCCCCCTCTCCTGCGGGCATTTTGGGGCCCTCTGCCAATGTTTGCTCTTGTGCTGGGGCATCTTGGACTGTGAGCAGAGGGTTTCAAGGAGTTAGTACCATTGGGTGCCTACCCACCTGCCTGCCACCTTGGCCACCAATCCCCCTCTCAAGACCTGTAGTGTCGCCATGCTGGAGACAGCCATGGGCCTGTTCTTTGATTGGTCAAAGCTAGCACTGCATTTTCTTATTTTGTGGTTCCTGCATAGCACGCCACAGCCGCTGAAGCAGGCACAGCCACTTGCCCTAAAATGGCACTTGAGGGCCTTGATTGATCTGAGGATCCTGTAGCACCTGTAGATGAACATATGATGGTTAGTGTCTTTGCCGCCAGCTGTGACTGCATCATCCACCAGTGCTGTGTATTTGTGCTTGCCTCAGCCATCCCAGTGCTTTGCTTGTCCTGTGCAGCTGCCGGATGTGCCCTTCTGCATAAGACCATGCCTTCACTCATCCACCACTGTGTGCCCTTCGCATCTCTGCTGCCCCCGCCCATGATATGCTGTTCTGACTATATCAACTACTGCCCCATGCGACCTCATGTCTCGGCTGATGCTGCAGCCCTGTCTCTGCAGCAGCACTTACTGGTGGAGCATTGCACACTGGGCTACTTGCATCTCTCGCAGTCCGTGCTTATGCCACAGGCGGGGTACAAGAGCTTCTTACTCACAAGGATGAGGAGGCTAAGGGTCCTGCTCTTGGCTCTGAAGAAGTTCAGGAGCCTTCTCGCAATCCTGCTACCTTCTTTAGTCACCCTTGTGCTCTGGTGCTACATAGCTGTATATGCTGACTTATCATTGCTGCTGTCTGGACACTTTGGTGCTCATCTATCCTTGGACATCCTCATCACTGTATTATGCATGGGCTGGATGTGCGGCTGCCTCATTTACCTTGGTCTCCATTTCGACAGCTGTCCATCCTTCCAATTTACAACCAGCCTGAGCATCCCCAGGCCTGTCGTGTAATTGCATTACTTTTCCAGGTATCATCCTTTGGACAGCCTCAGGTCGCTCAGTACACCCTATGTAAAATGTTCCTCTAGGAGTACGGGATTGGCATAGCTGAGGGAGGGGAAGGGTTCAGGAAGAGGGAATGTACTGAGGTCTTTGAAAGGGGGCAGAAGATAGGTTTGAGAAAGAAAGAGGAAGGAGTACAAGGAAATAGAAAGTATTACAAAACATACCCACATGGACACAAATGATAAGTCAAGGAATCACAAGCACAGCTCCTCCAGTCATCAACTCCACAAGCAGTCCCAAAGGGCATCCAAATCCCATGCTTATTTGTGTTTTATAGCAGGAAATTGGCACATTCAAAAAATTCACCCTGCGTATCGGTGGCCTATGTGAAATATTACATAGATGTGCAAATGCTGGTGTTGCCCAAGCCATGCCCCAGAATGCCTCCTGGTAAAATATGCAGAGATTATTGTATCCAATGTA
The DNA here is from genome assembly GCA_033557465.1 of Ichthyophis bannanicus. NCBI lineage: Eukaryota > Metazoa > Chordata > Amphibia > Gymnophiona > Ichthyophiidae > Ichthyophis > Ichthyophis bannanicus. The sequence continues at coordinate 487,163,569 of CM066031.1, forward strand.
GAAATGGATCTTGTGACTTTTCCAAAATTGCATTTTTCACATGGGTGCGGCTTCCACATTTAAAACACAAATAGGGCTTCTAAAATAACCACCAAATTCACATCTGCTAATCAAATGCTGTAGAGTAATTGCAATATACTGTTTTATTGTCTTCTATGAAAGTTATTAATCTGACAGAGAGCATTGACCTTTGTTCATGCTAAATAGATCTACACATCTTGGTAATTCCATTCCAAATTTAATAAATTGGATATCACTCATTTTGTTGCTGAATCGGTATTTTCTCTTCCATGCACATGTGGAGGCACATTCTGCTTTGTACGTCTCTGGGCCATCCAGATATCCAGACAACTGGGAGACGCAGCTAATTCTGCTCCCGTGGGGGCTAGACGTCCCCGCAGGAACAGAATCGCAGCACAGTGGCTGGACATCCAGAACGTGCCCCTATTCAGGCACCCCAAAAGTCCAGCCAATTACATGGCTAACTCAGTCAGGCACCTTAAGGGAGCCACGGTGCCATGCATCATATGCCATGACTCCGCAGCTCCATTAAGGAGTCGTGATCCCCGCCCGCCACAACAATGTTCTTTCCCCACAGGCCGACCCCCAATGCAGCCTTCCATAGGCAGGGTGGGGCTGCCAGGAAGCTCTTCCATCCCCTCGCCCCACTTACCTGGCCCTGCGCTGCCATCCCCCAATGTCCAGGCGAACTTATTCCACCTCTGAGGTGGAATAGGTTCCCTGTCTACCTGGCCGACCCCGGACGTACAGGGACGACCTTAGAATAGGCCCTGTACATTTGGGGAGATGACCTGCCCTTGTTCCGCCCTCCCCCTCCCCCGTCTAAGGCTACCCCCATACAACTCAGATGTAAATATGGGGAGCCTTTTTCTAGAAGGCACATTTGGACAAATATCGGGAATGTATGTCTAGGCTGGACATAATCCCCGTTATTTGTGTTTGGGAATGACCCCCATAGTTAATTACTGTATTATTGTCATTTTGAGAAGACATTGTGTCCAAATGCAATTTATTACAGTATCCAATGTACACACTTTATTGAACTTTCTTACGCTAGAATCTAAAATGTCTTTCCCTTTGGAGTTTCAGACACAAGTACTCAAATGCATTTCAAATTCAAATTAATTTGTGAGAATGTTAAGTGATAACTGTACCATATATACCAAAAAGTAATATCACACTAAGAGGTCATTTTATTAAAGGCTGCTGGGGTGTTGTACCTAACGTGCTGATAATGAGAAAATCCATGGTGCGCTAGGGCAATACCACAGCATTAACTGCAAGGCATATGGAAAGCATGTTCCCAATTACTGTGGTGCACGTGGCCCTTCCGTGACATGACAGTCATGGGCGTCCTCTCAACACCACTATGGAAGAGGCAGTGAGTGTATTTGCACTACTTGCCCACCATGCTGGTAGAGCGGGTACATTGACTGTGCTGCACTCTCCCCATCCACTCTCTGCCCCAAACTCCCACTTGCAACCCTAACGCGCTATAGACAGTTAATATCAAAATCCAGCAGTTCTAACTGTCATGGCCTTGCACTAGCTGTCAATGCTTGTCCAAAGCATGTCTTTAGTGCTCACCAGACCTGCGCTGACAGCTAGCACTCTTTAGTAAAAGGGCTTCTAAGAGGGTCATTTTATAATATGCACCTACATTACCATATTGCTCGTGTGTTAATGATAGTATTTTAGTGATTTACACGCAAATGTGATTATTTATATTAAAATATGTTTTCTGCCATTTACACCCAGATTTTTTAAAATATCTTTATTGAAACCAACAACAAACAGTGTACAGCATATATCGCAAGGCACATCACATACTCCAGTGAGCTTACAACAATCTTCTTCATAGTAGTCCTCTTCCCCCTCATTACATAATGCCCCATTTCCCAGGGGGCAGCACAATGTAGCCAGGGATGGATCTCCATACCGCCAGCTTATATTCCTTTACACAGTTGGTTTCTTTTTCCAGTTATTTCCCCCCACCCGCCGAGCCATCCCACCTATCCTCCCTCCGCTATCTCTATTTTATTAAGTCATTATGTGCATACTTGTCTTTATCAAACTGGCATGAAATAACATGCATAAAAATGTGCGTAAATCTAGGCACAACATTGAAATGTATCCTCTAAAAAGTAGTTTTTAAAGTCATGCTTAGTTAATGTGCATTTTCAGATGTGTAGTTTGCGCCTATTTTATAAAGTCAATATGGGCATATTTGATGTCATAAATTAATAGCAAAAGTGGCACCTTAAGTTAAGGCATGGTCACCTATGCCAGCCCAAGAGCTGGTGTAAATTACTGTACCTACTTTCGGCAAGTACACATGCCTAATTATAGTATATTATAATCAACACAGGTACTTGAATGCCGTGCCTTTGCTCCACCCAAACACTACCTATGTGCCCTTAGTAGTAAGAAATGGAAAACAGCATAAATGCGGACTTAAGTATAGGACTATAAGAATCAAAGAGAAAGACAAAAAAGCCTGGAAGTGTCTATATGTGGAGGTGAAGGAGGCCTGCAAAATGGAATCTGAACATGCTTAGGTTAGTTATGAAAGGGCTGAAAGGTAGAATAACTGAGCTAGCCATGTTTATACCAGCAGGTCACAACTCTTCAAGGGGGTAAGTGGTCAAAAGTCCAGTTCATACAATCCAGGCAGCATGTTCATGGTAGATAGGTACTGAAGATCAAGAGGATCTAAGAAGCTGGTTGGTTGAGCAGTGTTCTAATTTAGGGATGTGTGTGACCAAAAATTGTGTAGTTTGTTTTTGGATTTTTCAAAATTGTTTTCCAATTTTTGGGTGCTTTTTCAGTTGGTTTCACATATTCATTTTAACAATTTTTTTGTACACACAGAACTTTTTATTCTGTGCATATTGATTGTACACATTCATAGGCATAGGCAAGTACAATCAACTTGAGCACAATAAAAATTTTAAGGTGCCCAAATGAACCAATGCATGCTATAAGTATGTGTTATGATGTCTGCCTGGATTGTACCAAGATTTGGGAATGAGGTAGAAGGGCGCTCATAGGTGTTGGACTGAGTGTGGAAATTTGTATATTCAACTGTCTAAAACAGGAGCTCTTGCAAAAGTGACTTATGCTGAATTTTAGTGTATTTCTGCCACACAATGGCAATCCTTGCATTTTTTACACTTTTCTAGAGATAGGCAAAGATGCCATCAATTAAAGACAGAGGTATTAGAGATCCATACCTCCATAAACACTATAGAGATACAGCAAGAGTATAAATTGGCAGTTTAGACTGCAGGCTGTGCTACTACTATTGCTATTAATCATTTATATAGCACTACAAGGCATACGCAGCGCTGTACAAACACATAAAGAAGACAGTCCCTACTCGTAGAGCTTACAGTCTAATCAAGACAAACAGAACAACACAAGAGAAACAAGGGGGGTTCAAATAGAGAAGGAGACACGAGGAGAACAAGGGATTAGGATCCAAATGCAGCCTCAAAGAGGTAAGACTTTAGCATGGATTTGAAGGGGTGGGGCGGGGAGAAGTGACTTGATGTAAAGATAGAAGAAGTTTGTTTCATACATAAGGAGCAGCAAGATGAAAAGATTGAAGTCTAGAGTTTGCAGAAGAAGAAAAATGCATGGAGAGAAGAAAGTCAGAGGAGGAGCAGAGTTCATGAGGAGAGGTGTAGGGAGAGAGAAGAAAGGAAGGTAAGAGGGGCAATAGAGTGAATGCATTTATATGTTACAAGGAGAAGCTAAAATAAAAGAACACTCCAAGAAACGAACAACCAGCAGGTTTAAAACAAATCGTAGAAAAATATTTATTTTCATGCCGCACATAATTAAGCTATGGAATCTGTTGCTAGAGGATGTGATCAAGGTGACTAAAAAAACTAGGTTCAAAAGAGATTGAAGCAAATTCCTGGAGGAAAAGTCTGTATAAAAATTATTAGCCAGATAGATTTTGGGGACACCATCACTTAACTCTAGCAATGAGCTATGAGAAATTGAATCTACTTTTTGGGATCTGCAAAGTAGTTGTGACCCAGACTGGTCATGGACTTTGGCCTAACTCAACATGACTTTTCTTATGTTGTTATATATTCTTATCTTTTCCGCCTGGATTTTGTCTGAGGAATGTGGAGAAGTGGATCAGGGACCTAGGAAAGAGTTTTTGGAACTGTCAGAGAGGAACCAGTTACCTAGACGAAAGGTACTACCCAACTGAAACCTCCTAGTACGAAATGAAGAGAGGGAGACTCTGCCTTTCTTGGTCTTTATTTCAGAGTTTATTCATCTATGATAATATGCTATAAGAATGGTAGTTGGCCTTGAATATTGTGTTTTCAAGTGCTGTTTGGATTTGAAGTAGAATACCAGTAAAGTCACCATAACTGGAAACCATAATTTTGAGTCATGTGAACTGATTTCTCTGGAAGGATATAGAGCCACTAAGAGGCCTAGGAGAATATTCTTCTCCACCAGGGGCGGACCCTGCATGAAGAAAGAGTGTTTTGTGTGTTAGAACAGAGCTTGTGGGCTACATAACAAAAACTGACTTGAATAGGAAGGAATAGATGTATATGGGGCCAGGCTTTTGTGATTGGCAGTTGGGACATTGCCTTTTAATGCGGACCAGAATATGTGGCCAGTTCTGATGGGTCAGTTAGTCTTTTCTATGGCATTAATGGAAACATCTCATGTATCACTTTATAATAAATGTAGTTTCTGGCTATTCAGTGTTTCGCATAAACAGGGACATATATGTAAGACAAAAATAATAAAAGTTCAGTATTGTCTGCTAATGTGTTTGCCAGATGTCCTATATGTACAGTAGGTCATATGCTTCTGGAGTTGTACATCGTCTTTAATTTAAGACAACAAGTTGATAAAAGCTGCTGCAAGTAATTTTGAAGTCCTGAAAATGAAAGGTAGTTGTAAACCTAAATATTTCAGATGATTTGGATAGCACGTGACTTTGTTATCCTTTGCCTAAAGCATATTTGGGAAATAGATGAAAGTATAGATACTTTTCTAGATTCCCTGTTAAAATAGAGATGATGTAAGTGAGTTTTTCTGAAGCTACCCATTCACCCATTCACCCATTTCCTGTTTTCTTTCAAGGATTCTTAATGGGACAGAGGTTGACTTGCAGTAGCTTTCCACACAATCAGATAAGTGCTCTATTTACCTAGCTTTCAATTTTAATCTTGGCTTTCCTCAGACTCTCCTGTTTAGCTTGTCTGCCTATCTTGACTAGACTGAAAGCAGCAATGAGTAGGTACTGTCTCACAACTGTATTTGCACAGCACTGCATACATCTGGTAGCACTATATAAATAGCATCTGATTTTAGGTTTTAAGAGATGCAAAATGCAATGTATACTGTTCTGGTTCCTATCACCTCCACTGAAAGTCTGTTCTAGATGTCTCCCACCTACTCAGTAAAAAAGAAAGAGTAACTGGAATATGCAAATTAACCTGGTTATTAGGTTCAGTGTATACAGATACAATTTATGTATATTTACTGCGTCTATACTGACAGCTGGCAATTAGAAAACTATTAGACTTGATGGACCTCTGATTATATATCAACTAATGAAAAAGAAGTTATAGACCAGTAGTTCTCAACCCAGTCCTCTGGGACCCCCAGGTCAGTCAGATTTTCAGGATATCCACATTGAATATGCATGAGATTAATCTGCATGCACCGCATGTATTGTATGCAGATCTATCTCATGCATATTCAATTGTGGATATCCTGAAAACCTGACTAGCCTGGGGGTCCCAGAGGACTGGGTTGAGAGCCACTGTTATAGACCAAGGCCCTGATATGAAGCATTGAGAAAAAATAACAGGAAATATTTTTTCACAGAGAGGGCGGTGGATGTCTGGAATGACCTCCCAGAAAAAGAGGAGGCGGCAAAAATGCTAACAGAATTCAAAAAAATATGGAACAAACACAGGGGATCTCTAGGTGTGAGAAGATATTAATGAAGCACTGGTCTACCTTACATGGAATGGTAGATCAGCTTGAAACAGTGGCGATATGACAGAATTCTGCTCCCAAAATGGCCTGGGGTAACCTGCATGGGGAAGCACTTAGAACTCTAAGCAGCAGTAGTATGATTGCATCAAGCCACCAAAAAGGAATCAGGGTAACCCGAGGAAGCGGCGGCTATAATCATAAACAGCAGTAGTACACAACATCAGGCTTCCAAGAAGGTGAGGAAGACCTACATGGGAGGATCATGATTAAAATCCAACTTCAGATCATTTTTATCACAGCATCACTAACCTAGATAGCTATGGAGATTATTGCAAAATCCTGTTCCTCCCTTTGCTCCATTTGTAGAACCCATGGCAGTCCTATAATAAGAATACAACTTGTCTGTTACTGTAGAATACTTCTAATACTGATATCTTGCATAAAAACCAAGACAGAGGCATATTTATATGTGGCATTCAAAACAATGGTATACATCAAGACCCTCTTCTATGTCTTGATAAGACATCAAAGGAGATAGACATGCCAGCTTAAATATTGATCTTATAAGATTCAAAGTTCAAGGTGGCAAAGCCTGAAATGGCCTACCATCAGTGGTGGTAAAGGCCATCATTGTAACAGATTTTGCTAGTGCTATGGATAGATGTGGTAGTCAGTGGTAGGAAATGGGTAGAGAGGTCAAACAAAATGCATGGAGAAGAGGGAATTTATAAGCACATTTACCCAAGCTGGATGAGTCTCAACTAAGCAGACTGGATAGGCCATTTTGATCGTTATCTGCTGTCTTTTGCTATGTTACTATATAATCAGATATATATAACATAATATAAGGCACTCAGCCCTCACTTGGTTTGCAGCTTGTCGTGCTGTGAGGGCTTGTGTGCATCAGTGATGCTGAGAGTAAACTATCGGTAGTTTAACTACTGGCAGGGTCTCCCAAGATGGACAGCTGAGATGCCAGACCAAGACAAACCACCCATCTGGGCAGCAGCAGAATGGGATAGTGTTGACGGCGGAGGATCACATTTCTGTGACAACGGCAACACCACCAAACTTAAACTGCACGGAAGAAAGGCCCGGCAATCTACTTCTGTATCTTGCCATGAAAACCCAATGGATAGTTACAACAAAACAAATTGTGCTGTAGTGCTGAAAGATGAGACCCCCCGGTTGGAAGGCACTCAACTAGCTACTGGGGAAGAGCTGAAGACTTCTCAGAGTAAACCAAGCATTTATGATGTGGTTGGATCAAAGCCCTCGAGACGTCTGACTGCTGATGTAGCTACGCATGAAATGAGAGTCAGAAGCTGTAAAGATGCCTTACACATTGGAACATGGACGTAGCTGCGCATGAAATGAGAGTCAGAAGCTGTAAAGATGCCTTACACATTGGAACATGGAACGTACGAAGCATGAACCAAGGGAAGTTGGAGGTGGTCAAGAATGAAATGGAACGTGTACAACTTGATCTGTTGGGTGTCAGCGAACTGAAATGGACTGGCATCGGGCACTTTGCATCAGATGATCACATGGTCTAATATGCTGGAAATGAAAGACAAAGAAGAAATGGTGTTGCATTTATAATAAAGAAGAAACTTGCAAGAACTGTAATGAAATACAATGCAGTCAGCGAACGCTTAATCTCTATTCGTCTACGAGGAATGCCTATCAACACAACTATAATTCAAGTATATGCCCCAACAACAGCTGCAGAAGAGAATGAAATTGAAGAGTTCCATGAACAAGTACAAGCTGAAATTGACAGAACATACAAACAGGATATCCTGATAGTCATGGGTGATTGGAACGCAAAGGTTGGCAACAAAGAAGAAGACAAAGTAGTTGGAAAATATGGACTTGGCAACAGAAATTAAGCTGGAGAAAGACTGATAGAATTCTGCAAGACCAACAATCTATTCATCTCGAACACCTTCTTCCAGCAACACAAGCGGTGACTGTACACATGGACTTCACCCAATGGATTGTATAAAAATCAAATTGACTACATCTGTGGAAGTCAACGATGGAAAAGCTCTATAACATCAACAAAGACAAAACCTGGAGCTAACTGTGGTACAGATCATCAACTACTAGTATGCAAGCTCAAGCTAAAGCTGAAAAAGAGCAAACCACTCATGAATGCAGCAAAATATGACATTGAGAATATACCACTGGAATTTAAAGACTGCCTGCAAAATCAATTTGTTGCTTTAGACACAAATGATAGAGTTCCAGAAGAGTTATAGAATGACATCAGGAAGGTTGTGTTGGAAGAAAGCGAGAAGTTTCTACAAAAGGTAAAAAAGAAAAAACGGCCAAAATGGATGACGGAAGAAACTCTGAAAATTGCCCAGAAACGCAGAGAAGCTAAAGCCAGAGGAGAAAGAAAGACAATCACAGAACTCAACAGAGATTTCCAACGTGCAGCAAGACAGGACAACGAAAAGTACTACAATGATACATGCAAGGAAATAGAAGCAGAAACTATTAGAGGAAGAACAAGATCAGCTTTCCTAAAGCTACAAGAGTTAAAGAAAAAGTTCCAGCCTCGAATTGGAATGTTACAAGATGCTCAAGGTTCTATATTGAATGATGCTGAGAAGATCAAGAAAAGATGGAAGGAATATACAGAGTTTTTATATGATAAAGATCAAGTGGAGCAACAGCCTTTTCAACCTGTACCTTATGATCTGGAACCATTGGTGATGAAAGAAGAAGCTGAAGCAGCATTGAAAGCCTTATCAAAGAACAAAGCATCAGGCATTGATTGCATTCCCATAGAGGTATTACAGCAATCTGATGCAGCTGTTACCGTACTTACAAGGCTCTGCCAAGAAATATGGAAGACAGCATCATGGCCAACTGACTGGAAAAGATCTGTGTTTATACCAATACTAAAGAAAGGTGATCCAACTGACTGTGGAAATTATCGCACAATCGCTCTGATCCCACATGCAGCAAGATTCTACTGAAGATTATTCAAAAGAGACTACAATCATACCTGGAACAAGAACTACCTGAAGTGCAAGCAGGGTTCAGAAAAGGGTGAGGAACGAGAGACATCATTGTGGATGTGAGATGGATCCTTGAAAAGACTAATGAATACCAAAAGGATATCTACTTGTGCTTTATCGACTATAGCAAAACTTTTGACTGTGTAAACTATGAGAAACTCTGGGCCACATTAAGAAGCATGGGTATACCAGAACACCTGATCGTTCTCTTTCACAATCTGTACATTGATCAAGAAGCAACAGTTCGAACAGAACAAGGAGAAACAGAATGGTTTAAAATAAGCAAAGGTGTAAGACAAGGCTGCATACTTTCCCCCTACCTGTTTAATTTATATGCAGAACAAATCATCAGAGAAGCAGGATTGTATGAAGACAACAGAGGTGTGAAGATTGGTGGAAGACTCATCAACAACCTTCGCTATGCTGATGATACCACATTACTGGCTGAAAGTGAAGATGATCTGAAACATTTGCTTCTCACAATCAAAGAACATAGTCTCAAAATGGGCCTGCACCTTAATGTAAAGAAGACAAAGATCATGACAACTGGCATAATCAACAGGTTCATTGTCAAAGGAGAAGAAATTGAAATCGTGAATAACTTTAACCTACTTGGATCAACTATCAATAAAGAAGCAACAAGCAGTCAAGAAATCAGACGACGCATTGCTCTTGGCAGAACGGCTATGAAAGACCTAGATAAGATTCTCAAGAGCAGAGATGTCTCTCTCCATACAAAGATTCGACTTGTTCAAGCCATGGTATTTTCAATAACATCATATGGATGTGAAAGCTGGACAGTGAAAAAGATAGACAGGAAGAAAATTGATGCCTTTGAATTATAGTACTGGTGGCGAATACTGTGTATACCATGGACTGCCCGAAGAACAAACCAGTCTGTATTAGAGGAGATCAAACCTAAGCTTTCTTTAGAAGCTTAGATGACAAGACTTCGACTTTCATACTTTGGACACATCATGCGGAGAGAGAGATCATTAGAGAAAGACATCATGCTTGGCAAGATAGAAGGTCAACGCAAAAGAGGAAGGCCAGCAATGAGATGGATCGATACAATAACAGCAGCTACGGGTACCAGTCTGTCAACAATGAGCCGCCTGACTGAAGATCGAACACAATTTAGGATAGCTGTCCAGAGGGTCGCCATGAGTCGACTCCGACTCGACGGCACTTAGTAATAATAATAAGGCACTCAGATCCATACACCTTAGCATGTGTATGGTTTGCTTTTATACAAGATATCAGTGGCAGTAGTGAACTATAGTAATAAACAAGTTGTATTCTTATTATAGGATTGCCAATGGGTTCTACAAATAGAGCAAAAGGAGGAACAGCCAGACAGCCCAGGGAGATGAACTAATTAGTCTGAATAAAGCTGGGGATAGGGGGGAAATGGACCCTAAAGGGAGAGATATGGGTAGAGATTTAACAAATTGAGGAATCTCATACCATCCATTCTTCCTTTCAACATCCACAACCTGAGAACTCAGAATGTACAAGGGAGAGCAGAAGAAAGAATAGGAAGAAGGATAACATGGAGAGGATGCACCATGTGATATACCCACAGAAAGCTCAGATGGAAAAATCATGAAAGAGTAAGAGAAAAAGAGTGAGAGAGAGTAAGAGGAAGAATTAGCAATCCCAGATTATTCAGGCATGGAGGGATCAGACAAAATGAGAAATGGAGCCGAATTGGCTGTCTGAGAGTCAAAGGAAATGGCCGGAGAGCTACCTTTCACAAAGAGCCAGTTTGAAATAATAGTTCTGGTTGTAAAAGCTGTTTCCCAGGTAGGTAGCACTGTACAAGACAACCAGGTTTCAATACAAAGCTGGTCCACAACATACATCAATACTCCAAGGAAGCTATCAACAGAGACATTTTTCACATAGAAAGTGAACGAATTGGTATGCCCTGACAACAAACCAATTCTTTGTACTGTGTCAGCAGAATGTTGCCATGCAACAAATTACTGCTTTCCATTTAATAAGCATCCAGAAGGCTTGGGTCTTTAAAAAGAATTTGAATGAGCCTTGTTGTGGGATAATAGTTTTATGAAGAGCATGACATTGTCGTACAAGGAAATGTACATGTACTGTATAGCTTGTGTACTGTGGGAAAGCCTTAGCCTTTACCCACATTACTGAACTATCAGGCTCAGAACAAGAAGACTAAATGTCTATTATCTAATTAGGGATGTTATACATTTCGAAAAATGTCCATGAAAAGTCATATCATGTGTTAGCATATAAACATAATTCATATGATATCTGCTATAATGTGAAGCAAGAATGCTGTAATCCTTAGTTTGTCCAAAATATATGCTATCGTCTTTAAAGCACATAAGTCTGATAGGGTACATTTATAAAGTCCTAGCCAGGATCACAGAGACTTGCCTAACTGAGCAATGTAGCGAGATATCCTGAATTTATGTTAGTGGACTTTCTGTTATCTGAAAGTATGCATGTATGTTTAGTTGCATTAAAAATAAGCATTTTGAGGGGCATGATTTGAAACTAACATGCGTACATTTAAGTTTCAAAACTGAACGCATGTGATGTGACATTTTAGAAAGGACTTCTAAGTCAAATCAGGGACATCCAGGGCAGAACATGCCTAGAAACACCAGAAACATCTATGTCTACCTCATGAAAGCATGGGGCAGGGATGTCCATCTCTTGCAAACTAGGTTAAAGGGATGTCCAGCAACATAGCAAAATGAAAACATGAGCCCTCATTCCCTGTCAGTGTTCCATATCACTATGGAAAATAAAGGGGACATGAGCAAATCTCCTTCTTCACACCCTCCAGATGTCTGTCTGACACAACGAGCACTTTTCCAATGCCTATTCATGCCTTGAGCAGGTATAAGCTTGGGCATGGCTCGGGACATCCGGGGCATATCTGAAATGGGGCAAGGATGTCCAAGTAGTGGAAAACCCCAGACACACCTACTTCACGCCCCCGTTCAGACTTGGACAACCTTTCCCCAGAGATGTCCACAGAGCCGGCTTCTAAAATGGCTCTGGGGACATTTCCATGCTTCGGATGTCTCTATGCTCATCTTCAGATGTCCAAAGCACAAACAGGACTGCTAAAATAACCCACATAAAGTGGCATTTTAGAAAGGACATCCAAATGCATTCTGGGACTTCCAGCGCAGAACATGCAGAAAAACGCTAGGGATGTCGATGTTTTGGCACAATTTTAGAAACATAGATGCCATTGACATGGACACTCGTGCTGGTCCATTTAATCATCCCCACTATGAAACTGCGGGATAAGGACATCCATCTCTAGAAAAGTTGCATATGGGAATATCCAGCAACATGGCAAAATAAAACATGAGCCCCCATTCCTTGTCAATGTTCATTGACAAATTGTAAAATAAAGGGGATATAAGTGTACCTCCTTCTCCACACCCCTCCAGACATTTGCCGGACAAAAATAAGCACTTTTCAGATACCTGTTCATGCCTGGATCACGTATAACCTTTGACGCAGCATGGGACATCCAGGACATTTCTAAAATTGGGTAGGGATGTCCAAGTTCTTGAGAATGCCCGGCCACATCTCCACCATGCCCTCATTCTGACTTGGACATCCTTGTGCTGGGGATGTTCACAGACCCAGCTTTTAAAATAGCTCTAGGGACATCTCTGTACTTTGGACATCTCTATGATCATTTTTAGACATTCAAGGCACAAATAACTCCTATAGTAGGTATGCTGGTACTAGGATTGTCAACTGGCTCCAGATGTGCTTGACAGACTTGAGTCAGTCCTGGGTTTATGCCCATTGCATGCAGGGACATACAGTTCTTATTTCTCTATTGCACTCCATAAGAAAAGCAAGACTTCAAGTCCCTGTATGCAGTAGGATAAATCTAAGACTGGATCAAGTCTGTCAGGTATATCTGGAGCCAGTTGGCAACCCTAACTGGTACTGCGCATACTTTGTGCCTTCATTCAACATTACTTAAGTGAAATGCTGCCAAACCCTGGCCAGGTCTGCCGGACTACTGACTTGTGGCCCAGTATGCCTAGGAATCTGTGTGCATTTACTTGATGGGCTCTGCAAGGTAACGTGTCACTGAAATCCATGCAGGAATCCTACTTGTGGCAGGTTGATCTTCTGTGCAGCTTAGCATTGTAGTTAGGGCTTCATTTACCAAAAATTGCCCCTGGCTGGGGCTCATGGGCCAGGGGCATGTAAAACCAAGTGGGGGAATTACAGGTGATACGGTGGTACTCATGCTAGCAATACTATTTGCTGGCATGCCTGGTATTTCCCCTGCTGCATCACCACTTCCACTGCCTTCTTTCCTCTGGCACTCCCTTTTAACCACCTTGGTCACCAGCTTTTCCTTCCAATAAGTCAGTAAGATGCAACACAGAGCAAAGGTTCTTTCATCCATGAGTCACGGAGACCAGCTAGCATATAAACATCCTTCTTCATAAGAGGTTCCAATATTTTCCCATTTGTTCAGGCAAAATATCCACCATCACCAAAAGCTCTGCTGTGAATCCCCATCACTGCTGAAACCCTCTAATTTGACTTGTAAAATATTCACTACTGGGATGAGAAGGCTCAGCAAAACCCTGTGGGACTCAGTTCCTCCATGGCATCTTTAAAGGGCTTTAAGACTTCCCTCACCTGTGTGATATTTGCCCAGTCCTGGTGACCCATGGGCCTGTCGATGCTGATCTCAGTCTCCAATTTCATCTGATGCAGGGCCGCCCATTACTCCACTAACTTTTCCAGCATGTTCTAAGTAGAATTCTACCTGGTGCTAACATCCTGCTTGAACTGATGTGCAGGTGCCCCTGTTGCTTCCTGCGTCTCATGACCATCCATCACACTTCAGTGAAAATATCCAGCTATTTTTCAGCAGAGTGCTGCTTGCCTTGCTGCCCAGGCCTAGGAAGTCTCTCACAACCAGCTGCAGCAAGTGTGCAAAGCATCTGATCCCATGAAAGCCTCCCTCCTTCACTGCCTTGAACATCCCGCCATCTGTAACAAAGGAACCTGGATGCACAGTGCTCTGTTTATGCTCTCTGTGCCAGCCCTGCAGTATTGCCCTTTTTTCTGCTAAGATATGGATCCGCGTATGGCTGTCATTCATTAACTAGCTGTGTAGCTCAGCCCATTGGTTCCCTCCTGCTGTTGCATCCCTGTTAATCCTGCAGCCTATTTCTGCCTCAGCCGACTGCCACCAGTGTGCTGTCAGAAAGATTTAGGTATATAGAGTTTCAGACTAGTCCTGATGTTAATGGTAAAAGATATGCTAGGACCGTCCTCAGCTTATGCCAACTCTGCCTGCAGCTGGCAATGCAACTAATTAGATAGGCTGGGGATCACCTGCTTATTAAAGGTTGTCCTGCAGAGCTTGTAGGACAGTTGCAAGGGAATGTTTTTAAGCAGTGGGGCAGTGTAGGGGTTGATGGGGCAGTTTTGGTGTGGTAGATTTTGGGGGTGGGGAAATTGGCAGGGCATTTGCTGAGGATATTCTTTAAGGATGGGACAGTTTGTGAGGTGTAGATCAGTTGTCAGGGTGTAATTTCGGGGTGGGGCATTTTGCAAGTGATGTGGCAGTTGTAGAAAGTTGTTTATTTGGGTCAGGCAGTTAGCGGTGCAGTGGGGCAGTCGCAGAGGTGTATTTTGGGGGGGATGGGGCAGTTAGCACAGTGGTGAGGCACTGTTAGGAGTATTTTTTACATGGTGGCAGCATTTGGCAGATTGGTTGGGCAGTTGCAAGGAAGCTGTTAATTCTTTCTCCCATAGAAATACATTGGACTAGTTACAGGAGGGTGGGGGCTTATTTCTCTGGAATTCAAAGTCCGATTTGGCCCATTTTTGAACTCTATGTGTCTCATTATGGTTTTTACCAACTGGTTTCATCCTGTTCCATTAAATTTGCAGAGCTATTTTATCCTCAGACAGATGAACAGAGACAGACAGACAGACATTCTTGACCTCTTTTATATAATCCTTTCTGTTGTGTTAAAAAAAATAAAAGTGGGATGGAACAGATATAGTACAATAAGGTACCCTCTGCCCAGGGTTCGATTCCCACTAGCACTCCTTGTGGCTGTGGGCAAGTCCCTTAACCCTCCATTGCCTCAGAAGAAAGGCTTGACAATCTACTTCCAGTCACACTGCAAGAAAACCCAGAAGCTGCAGGGTCGCCAGGAATCAGCATTGACTCAAAAGGCACACATTGCATTGCCCTGCCTCAAATACTGTAGCCAGGGTCCCACACACAGCCTCCAATCAGCCTTGCAGTACCTGACCAAGCGCTTACATAAAAATACAAAACTTGTTCACAGTGCAGTGACATGTCTTTGAACCAAGCCCCAGTCTCTGGAATTCACTACCCCTAGATGTACAATCTGAAACTTCCCTAAGGAAACTTATACAGTGCGGACTTACAGTGACAAAAAACCTTTCTAGAGGAGTCAATACAGAAATCTTTCCATTAGAAACTACATTTTGAATAATCAGTCAACAAAATCGCACAAAAAATTATTTCAAAATCAGAAGTACACAGAAAGTGACATGCCCTCCACTTTTAGAATGTCGCTTTCTACTTGCCAACTTTTAATGCTTTCCAAAATAGGATGACATGGCCCTTATTAGGTGGCATTTAAGAATCTATTTTTATTTTTGTTATGATGAAGGCTGGCCTTCTAAAATATTAATTTATTCAGAATAATTTTCCATATTAGTAAGACAGGCTCAAATTTTGGAATGTTCTTACAATGGAATTGAGATTTTACACAATATGCTCAAAACCAGAAAGGTTAAGACCAGATGAAAAGGCTATTAAGTCTTTCAGAGAAATCTACAGAAGCATCTGATTGTCAACCTACAAAGCCCACTGTGCCTATCAAGAAGATACTGATAAGAGAAATTAACAAGTGCTTTCCATTATTTGTGTCATCAGGATGACCTTTGGCTTTGACAAATGTACTAAGGCAACTTTTTTGGAAGAAAATTGAGCAAAATGGAAAACATCTCCCTGGCTGAGGGCTGTAACATCAAGGACCTTGAACAGGAAGGCATATATAATATCTGGGAGTAGAGGAAGGAATGACACTCAAGCAGAAATTACTGAGAGAAAAGATCAGTAAAGAATATTACAGGAGATTAAAATCATTATTGAAAAGTGCTTTAATATCACCAAATAAGATACAAGCCATCAATTAGCTGGCAATTCCTGCACTCTCATACAGCTTTGGGATTAGGACTGGCCTCTTAAAGATCTTGAAAAACTGGATATGCGAAAAAGAAAAATCATCCATGCCCATGAAGTAATTTACAAGAATCCGTGTATGCCAAGACTGTACATCCCTAGAACTGAAGGAGGGCTAGGACTCATAGAGATTAATTACAAATACAGAGCTACGATCATAGGCCTCCAGGCCTACTTAACTGCATCATCGGATCCAAATACGCAAAAAGTGCTGAAATTTATAAATGAATAAAGAGGTCATGGTTATCTGGGATGCTCCCATTCTGACCGATAAAAAGCTGAATGTGAGGAAGATGGATAAAGTGGTAAAGGGGAAAAATACCAGAACTGCACTGATTATAGAGGTGTCAGTTACAAGCAACTACTTGAATTGAGAGGGAGAAAATCTTCAAGTACCAAGAAATGCAGTCAGAGTCCAAGAAAATGTGGCAGGAAAATGCCGAGTTATTTCCCATCGTGTTGGGTGCCACAGGCCTACTTAAGAGGAATTTCCAAGCATACCTTGATAAATTACCCATACACGTAACATCTTACGAACTGCAGAGGGAGGATCTCTTTGGCATGATGCAAGTACTACGCTGAGCATTAGCAGTAAATATGAGAGACTGAGATCATACTCCACGTACCCTGGCTTAGAAGTAAGGCTCATGACTGTCATGGTATGCAGAAAAGGCACCCATTTGGAGAAATTGCCTCCAAATGAAACCCATCAAAAGGCAGCGTATCAAACCATAAGATATGCCATACTGGGTCAGACCAAGGTCCATCAAGCCCAGTATCCTGTTTCCAACAGTGGCCAATCTAGGTCATACGTACCTAGCAGTTTCCCCAAAAGACACAGGTTCCGCAATGCTTGTACTGGGTCAAGCATTGATATCCTCAGTCCCTTCTTAATAATGGTTTATGGACCTTTCCTCCAGGAACTTGTCCAAACCTTTTTTAAACCCAGCTACACTAACAGCCTTTACTACATCCTCCGGTAACAAATTCCAGAGTTTGATTACACGTTGAGTGAAAAAATATTTTCTTTTATTAGTCTTAAATAGTTTACCCTGTAGCTTCATTGCATGTCCCCTAGTCTTCCTATATTCTGATAATGTAAACAGTCGATCTACGTTTACCCGTTCCACTCCGTTCATTAATTTATAGACTTCTATCATATCTCCCCTCAGCCGTCTCTTTTCCAGGTTAAAGAGCCCTAACCTTTTTAGCCTTTCTTCATAGGAATATCCTTACATTCCCTTTACCATTTTGGTGGCTCTTCTCTGAACCTTTTCTAATAACGCTATATCCTTTTTAAGATACGGCGACCAGAATTGCACACAATATTCAAGGTGCGGTCTCACCATGGAATGGTCTCACCATGGAACGGTCTCACCATGATTTCCAAACTGTGACAAAAACCTCCCTAGACGAATCAATACAGAGACTTCTCCAAGAACGGTCTCACCATGGAACGGTCTCACCATGACTTACAAACTGTGACAAAAACCTCCCTAGACGAATCAATACAGAGACTTCTCCAAGAGAAACTACATTTTGAAAATGCCAGTCAACAAAATTGCACAAAAAACTACTTCAAAATCATAACTACTCAGAAAGAAACAAAAAATAATTATTCTAAAAAAGACACATGGTCCTGCTTTTTAGCCTACTTTTCAACCCCTTCCGCAAATTAGGATCTGCAATCAGTCTCTGTACCTGGCTCCACTTCCCTCTGCATCCCTCTTAGGCTGCCTCTGTCAGTTGTAAATCCCATTATGGACAATTGTAGTCATACACATGGATTCCTTGAATGAAATAGGGAATACAGGTTTAGGCTTTTGACCTGCCCTCTTAACCATGCCCTCGACACGCTCTCTTACAAGTTCTATATGATAAGGACACCCACACTTCTATCCTGCCATATGCTAAAGTGCGTCCAAGGTGGCATACAATATATAAAAGGTCCAAAGACCCTAACGCAGAAAACACTAATGACCTTGTCTCTCCTCCCCCATCCTGCTGCCCAGCTGCTTCGACCTAACCCTGCCTGACTGGGGAAACAAAAATGTTTTCACAGCTTTCCTACATACCAAAAGGTTTTGTTCCTGCCTCAAGCTGACCGGAAGCTTATTCCACCACAAAGGGGCCATCATCGACAAATGCCTCTCCATCCATTTCTTCAAGCATAATGTGCCTACTGGGGGCCTGGGACCACTAAGCACTGGCTCTGACTTTCTAAAATGTCTATTTACAAAAAGTGAAAATCAGTGAAATCAAACCATAAACACACTAATAAAGGCCTGTCTTCTTTCCAGGATGGCCAAAGGGGTACAGCAATGTTTAATGATCTCCTGCACTATCACACAGTCCTCCTTCAGCAAAAATTGACCTTTCAATTGAGGGATTTGTAATTTTTAACTCTCTAGCAGCACAGAATTATAGTGGCTTATAAAATAGGTGGGTTCACATGTAAACCAGGCTTTTATCCATGTTGAAATGGTGGCACTTAAACATCGGCCTTTTACACATGGTTCATTGTGAAATCGCTGCCAGCTCTATAATTGCCGTTAACCACATGGGAGACCCATGTGGTTAACGGCAATTATAGAGAGGATCATACATGGGTATCCTATTTACACATAGTTAATGGTGATTCAACCTGTACCTTATGATCGGGAACCATTGGTGATGAAAGAAGAAGTTAAAGCAGCATTGAAAGCCTTATCAAAGAACAAAGCACCAGGCATTGATAGCATTCCCATAGAAGTATTACAGCAATCTGATGCAGCTGTTAACGTACTTACAAGGCTCTGCCAAGAAATATGGAAGACAACATCATGCCCAACTGATTGGAAAAGATCTTTGTTTATACCAATATTAAAGAAAGGTGATCCAACTGACTGTGGAAATTATCGCACAATTGCTCTGATCCCACATGCCAGCAAGATTCTACTGAAGATTATTCAAAAGAGACTACAACCATACCTGGAACAAGAACTACCTGAAGTGCAAGCAGGGTTCAGGAAAGGGCGAGGAACGAGAGACATCATTGCGGATGTGAGATAGATCCTTGAAAAGACTAAAGAATACCAAAGTGCTTTATCGACTATAGCAAGGCTTTTGACTGTGTAAACCAAGAGAAACTCTGGGCCACATTAAGAAGCATGGGTATACCAGAACACCTGATTGTTCTCTTGCACAATCTGTACATTGATCAAGAAGCAACAGTTCAAACGGAACAAGGAGAAACAGAATGGTTTAACATAAGCAAAGATGTGAGGCAAGGTTGCATACTTTCCCCCTACCTGTTTAATTTATATGCAGAACAAATCATCAGAGAAGCAGGATTATATGAAGACAACAGAGGTGTGAAGATTGGTGGAAGACTGATCAACAACCTTCGCTATGCTGATGATACCACATTACTGGCTGAAAGTGAAGACGATCTGAAACATTTGCTTCTCACAATCAAAGAACATAGTCTCAAAATGGGCCTGCACCTTAATGTAAAGAAGACAAAGATCATGACAACTGGCATAATCAACAGGTTCATCGTTGAAGGAGAAGAAATTGAAATCGTGAACAACTTTAACCTACTTGGATCAACTATCAATAAAGAAGCAACAAGCAGTCAAGAAATCAGATGACGCATTGCTCTTGGCAGAATGGCTATGAAAGACCTTGATAAGATTCTCAAGAGCAGAGATGTCTCTCTCCATACAAAGATTCGACTTGTTCAAGCCATGGTATTTTCAATAACATCATATGGATGTGAAAGCTGGACAGTGAAAAAGACAGGAAGAAAATTGATGCCTTTGAATTATGGTGCTGGCGGCGAATACTGTGTATACCATGGACTGTCCAAAGAACAAACCAGTTGGTTCTAGAGGAGATCAAACCTAAGCTTTCTTTAGAAGCTCAGATGACAAGACTCCGACTTTCATACTTTGGACACATCATGCGAAGAGAGAGATCATTAGAGAAAGACATCATGCTTGGCAAGATAGAAGGTCAACGCAAAAGAGGAAGGCCAGCAATGAGATGGATCGATACAATAACAGCAGCTACGGGTACCAGTCTGTCAACAATGAGCCGCCTGACTGAAGACCGAACACAATTTAGGATAGCTATCCAGAGGGTTGCCATGAGTCGACTCCGACTCAACGGCACTTAACAACAACAATGGTGATTCTAAAAAGGGCTTGCCCAGTTCTAGTGTTAACACTGTTGGAGCTAGCCATGGGTCCTCTGCATCTCTGGCAACTCATTATAGTGGTGCACTCCACATCTATTGGGCCAATTTAGATGGGCTTGTCTATCTCCAATGTGGGTTTCACCTCCATAGATAAGTCAGGAAGCTCATCATAATCTCAAACAAATCCCTGCATAGCACACATAATCACTTTTCTACCGCAAAGGATTAAAACCAAGAAGAAAATACCTCAGCATGTATATTATCCCTCTGTTATGCAAGGAATTACTCCCTCACATTTGCAGCAGATTGCTATTTTCCACACAACATCATGGGTCTAAAATACCTTGACATAATTTATTATTCCATTTCTCTTTTTATGCAATTTTCTTTCTTTTTTATCTATTTTTATCCATCAACGAATATTGTTCATTCATCAAACTTCTTCACAAAGGTCTTCTGCACAGTTCATTATATCTTTTTACCCCATTCCATACAGCCTCTTAAAAAATCCCTTAACTCCACAATGACAATCAAAAATGTTTTATCTTTCACTTATCAGTCCTTGGCAAAATCTTTCACTTGCAGTCCTTGGCAAAATCCAGTGCCTATTGCGTCAGGGGCTTCCTTCTATTCAAAATATCAGCATCTGATGTCAGATACCTATACCAAACCACATCCAATCAGCAACTTTCTTCTCCTTTCCAATACAACCAATCACAAAAGTACTCCCCATTCTATCACACTGTTTAACCCTTGCGGTTTCAGTGTACCCATAGTGAAAATCCACCACTGTTCCCACTGCAAAAGTATTTTTCCACCATCACCCCATCTGGGCTTTTCCTGAGATACCTGTAATAAGTTTTGTAACTCAGGAAGCTGCCACCTCAGTCTTGGTAAGTGTAGGGCACCAGGCTAAAATGTAGGATACCAGTGACATGGATATGTGCGTCATGATGTGAAAGGTATATACTGTGGTGAACAGCGCCCTCCTGAGCCTATGGAAACGGATGAAAATCCTGAGGTTCAGCAGGATTTATGCCTATTTGAGAAACCAAGGAAGAAAGAGAGACTCTATTCCACAGAGCTGAGCATGGAGACCAGCCCAGGGGAGGAGTCTTGGAGTCCTGATTGGGCACACCCTGTCCTGGGAAGGGGCGTGTCCAGGAGAGAACGTGGTTTTAAACCAGAGCATGGCTTTGCTAGTGAGGAGAAGAGAAAGAAGGAGAAGAGGAAGATTGATTGGAAGTCCATAAGACAGTATGCTGATACTTGGGAACCTGGCATTGGAAGGAGACCTGCAAAGTTCTATTCAGAGGCAGTGAGTAGAAGTCCCAAGGAGAGAGGACCTAGCCCTGAAATAGACAGCCGTTGGAAGGCACAGCCCTGGGAAAGGAAGCCTTCAAGGCAGGCACAAGAAAGAAAACAATCATTCTCTGAAGTACCGTTTGAGCCAGAGAGCAACAAACATTCTAACAGCTGGAGAACGTTGGAGCCATCTGAAGTCAGAACGGCTTGGCAACAAGTAAGTGAATTGCCACAAAGTTTCCAGGCTGAACGTAAAGCTAACTCTCCTGTGTGTGAAACATTAGCAAAAGAGACTAGCAGTTACTCTGATACAATTAATCTAAGAGAGGAGAAAATAAACAGCCTTAAGCCAGAGGGAAGTTGTATAGCTGATAGCAATTCCCTATCTCCCAAACAGCAGGCTGAATTGCTCCTACAGAGTTTTAAGCAGTTTTTAGAGTTGCAAGCTAGAAGACAGCCAGTGTTACCAGAAGCCAGTAATTCCTTACAGCTTGAAGAATTAACACAAGATAATACAGACTTACCAGATTGTGAGAGCATGGATTGCACGGTCTGCTGTGTAGAGATGCCACGCTGAAGGAAACTGCTTTTTACCATATGTGAATTGAATGCTACGGAGCTGTTGTATTGCCTTGCTGAGAAAGCTCTAATTATGTGCACCTGATTCTCCCCAGCACTGTGAAGGTAACAGTGGCTGAAAGAGGCTGCAGTGAAACTAACTGACCTCTTGGGGCAAAGTGAGTAATTTACTTAGAAGTGAAAAGAAGCAGTTATACTTTAAGTTGCCTTTATCCTAAGTTTTCCTGTTAGCATTTGAAGCACCTATTTTGTTTGCATTTATTTGCCATGTGATGGAACAATATCCTTTACTATAATAAAAATACTGGAAACCCCATAACTACAACTCTTTATTTCGGAGCGAGAGGAGCAGGAACTACAATACCCAGCATTCCAGGGATACAGGTTACTCTCCTTCCTCACGAAGCATCAGACCGCCGCTCCTGTCTTTAGCCCCAAGGCCGGGCAGGAGCGCCGCAATACTGATTAATCTTTAGGTGTGTTCCTTTAGATGCAGCAGAGGCTGACAGACCAAATCTGATCTGCCTTCAAGTGATGATCCCACCAAAAGCCTAACTAGAGGCTATCCTGATAAAACAGAGAAGAGGTAGGGGCCTGAGATTTTGATTGCATTTTTAAAAGGTGCATATCAACTTCCTTCACCCACGTCAATCCGGTTTTCGTCAGGGTCACAGTGTGGAAACTATCCTTCTTGCTTTCACTAACGCCCTTCACGTAGCTCACGATCGTGGTGATATCTCGGTGGCGGTAGCCCTTGATCTGTCCGCTGCCTTTGATCTTGTTGATCACTCTCTCCTTCTCCTCCGTCTCCAAGAGGCGGGTCTTTGCCATACGATACTTCACTGGTTTCACTCTTTTCTATCCTCACAGTCTTGTTCCATCCTCTCTACTTCCCCTTCTATCCCTGCTTCTGACCCCTTTCCTCTGTTATGTGGTGTTCCTCAAGGCTCTGTTCTTGCCCCTCTTCTCTTTAACCTCTTTCTAGCCCCCCTCACCCTTCAGATTCAGCAAACTGGGATCAGCGCCTTCTATTATGCTGACGATATTGTTCTCCTTCACCACACCTCTCCTTCTCACCCTGATCTCTCTCTACTTAATTCCTGTCTCTCCACGGTCGCTAGCTGGTTGTCACAAAACTGTCTTCATCTCAATCTCACAAAAACCACTGCTATCTGGTTCTCCCATGGTGGTTCCCCTCCCTCCCTAGCTCCCTCTTTCTTAGGTTCTCCTATTTCGTTGGTCTCTTCTTTCCGCTACTTCGGCGTTGTTTTTGACTCACACCTGTCTGTTCATGATCACATCTCTCACGTCACCAAAACTTCCTTCTATTTCTTGCGCCAAATTCGTGCTATTCACCCTTTTCTTACTCCCTCTGCACTTGCTACACTACTTCTCTCCCTGGTTATGTCCCGTGTTGACTTTGCCAATTCCCTCTTTCTTGGTCTCTCTAAGTCACAACTGCGCAGACTTCAACGTATTCAATATACTGCTGCCCACATTGCCACTCACTCCTCTATCCGTGATCACGTTTCACCTCTTCTCTCCCGTCTCCACTGGTTGCCTTTACCCTTCCGCTTCCACTACAAACTGCTTACGCTGGTCCATCGAGCTTTCCACACCAACACTCCACAATATTTGGCTGACCTCCTCACTTATCATACTCCTAGGCACACACCCCGATCGTTTCATCTCAACCGCCTCACTCTTCCTTCCCCTTCGTTGGCCCACCTACAGTCCACCCGCTCCTCTGCTTTCTTTTTCACAGCCCCTGCTCTCTGGAACTCTCTTCCTCCCTCCCTCCGGCTTGAGCCCCATCATCCCACCTTTAAATGTAATCTGAAAACCCACCTCTTCTCCCTTGCCTTTGACCTTCCCTCCCCTTTTATGTGACCTCTCTCTCTTAACTTTTGTGTTGTGCTCTTTACCTCCCCCTCTTTTTTATTTGAGATTGTAACTTCCTTTCTTCTCTTCTGGCTATTGTTTTTAATTGTTTTATATGGCTTTTATATGATTTTATATTGTAAACCGCTCTGGTCTTTTTGAATGGGTGGTATATCAAATTTTAATAAACATAAACATAAACATGTTTTCTCTGTGGAGCCCCCAAGGCTGTGTTAACTATCTATATGAGGAAGGGGTCAGAGACTGTAAAAATGTTGCAACATGGACTTCCCGAATGGCATATAAAATGAAATTTGCTCCAGGCATGAACAGGCATCTGAAAAGTGCTCATTTTGTCATGCAAACTTCTGGAAAGTATGGAGAAGGAGCTACATTACTACCCCCTGTATTTTACCATATATCAACAAATACCAACAAAGAATGGGGGCTCATGTTTTTACTTTGCTATGCCACTGGACGTTTCCTTATTCTAGTTTGCCTGAGATAGGCATCCATAATGTGGATGTCTATGTGCCTGCCTGTATGGAGATCCACGTCAGGACCATCTTTGTTTCTGAAATCAGCTGCAGGTATAAATTCCCTGGTGTTTTTCTACACATTCTGCCCTGGTCGTCCCCATTTTCACTTGGACATCCTTTCTAAAATCCCCTTCATAATGTTTGGGGGATGGAGGAGAGCAATATTAATCTGTAGCCCCTATGTATATGGATATACAGATATGCATACTGGAGAAAGGGATGCAGGTGTTCCCTAATGTGTGGAGGATATGTAGATTTGGATGGATGGAGTGGAATACTGAATTGAATGTGAATGATTCCTGATGACTGATTTCAGCACCACAGATCCCATATGTGCTTGATGTATACAGAGGTTTATCTTGCTTGGGGTGTTAACATTGCATTGTAGTTTTATGTATATAGGGGCATACATACAGGCCTACTATCTAAACTATACCAAAACAAAACAAAGAGGGACATCTCCACAAAAACCAAAAGACATATGTGGCCAGACCCTGTTGTAAGTTGCACGGTCATGATAGTGGTTATTTTTATTAGCACTTTTTCCTTTTATATCTCTTTATGGTGAATAGTGCTCCTGAGGCAGGCAATTTCTACTGAAATATGACTGTGTCGGGCCCAATATGTTTTAGCTTACTACTGTGGGGGTTTTGCCTACTATCAGAACTTCCAGCTTTGTACAGATTCCCTTTTTGCCTCAAAGGTATGTAATTAGCATGTTTCCTAGTTGACATGTGATGGGTATATCACCAGAATAAAATATGTACACCCTTTACCTCTTCCATATTTTGGCAGTTGTTTTGTAATGTTGGAAATCAGGGTTGGCCCAAGGGATTTCTGCCACCCCCCTCTTCCGAGCTGTGCCACCCCCCCCCCCACACCGAACTGTACCACCGCCCCCGCTGCCACTAATTCTGTCAGTGGGGGAGATGGCTCAGATTGGTGTGGCGGCAGAAGCAGCAGCAGGCCATATACTTTGACACACATGGCCTGCCGCTTCTGACCTCTCTCCGACACAACTATCAGGGGGTGTCAGAAGCAGCAGGCCATGTGTGCTGAATCACATGACCTGCCATGGGCACCGTGCTGTGCCGTTCACAGAGTCTGCTGCCCTAGATGACCACCTAGCCTGCCTAGCGGATGGGACGGCTCTGCTGGAAATGTGTGTGCTGCTGAAAGCTCCCTGTCACATTTGTCAGAATGGTATTTTGGTGCTGGAAAGCAAATAACCTGTTTGCTTTCAAATTACTTGTATTTGGCTAGAGGCCTCCTCAATGACATAAAGGCACAGGACGTGTTGTGAAATATCCTACTTGCTTATATAGGGGGAGATCACTGGAAGGATAAATGCAGGCGTGTGTAGGAATGGTTCTGTGTTGCACATGTTCCCCATCTCTGTAATCTGACCATGCAAATGGGGTCCTCTACTCAGTACTATTGATCACTACGGATCATTTGTATAGCACTACAAGGCGTACGCAGCACTGTACAGAAACATGTAAAAGACGGTCCCTGCTCATCAGAGCTTACAATCTAGTTAAGACAGCAACACAACAGCTGGAGACAAGGATATGTCTAGGGTAATGGTAAGGAAACACATGGTTGGAAAGCAGGAGACTATGTGGATCAGGATCCAAAAGTGGCCTACTCAGCCGATCCCCCTTCCAAGTATTAGCATCCCAGTCATTTCATGTTGGTGTTGCCAGCCCCCCCCCCCCCCCGACAAATGCCTCCATGATTGCCCATTGGATATGGAATGTGCCAGGGGACTCTTGAAATCTCTGTGTCTGTACCATGCAACAGATGATAGAGGGCTTCTCTGCCTCTGGTGGGGGAGGCCTAAGTGATGATGATGATATGCTCTTATAGTATGACTTTTGTATACACCCAGCTAGGAGCAGCAGAAGAGGGTATGCTGTGGTAAGGGTCCTGATCAGAGTCCCCAGATATGTATGGATCAGTATGATACAGAGAGATCATAGTGTATGAATTCCATGGCAACCTTGCGTCTTGAATAATGGAGTCACTCAGCCCTGCAAACCATTAGTCCCCGCTGGTGCCCCATTTGGCCAATATGACAGCATGTGGTATGAAGGGAGAGATTACATAGAAGTTTCTCATGCATGCAATGTTGCCCTCTATGTTTGTAGCCAGTGGCTAGGGTAGTGAAGGTGATGCCCAGTCTCCTCTAGCAACATTCCCAATGTGAACCACATACATTTATGTCATGAGGTAAAAGAAGCCATGCCAAAGGCAAGTGGTGGGACTCTCCTGAAAGATAGATACAAAAGAATATTCTCATGGACATGGGGACAGTGTGTCATGGGTATGGTAACCATGAGTGGCAGGGAAGTAGCAGGTATAGAGTGTGTAGACAGACTACACCACGGGAGACCATGATAGCATCTAAAACTTATTTTATTAAAAAGGCCAACTGGGACACGAGTAGCTACTTTCTCTTTATAAACAAAAAACAGAAATAATTTATGTAAAAAAATGACAAAACAATTAAACAAATTAAGAACCATCTCCCTTTTTAGCACATGCCACCAGATTCTGCATAGCAAACAGGACGTCATGTAGCTCTGCTTGCATGTTCTCCAAATGATGATCATGAGGCCCATGGGCTTCAATATGTCCAAGAAGCCTTGCTGCAATGCATGCTTTAAGGCCATAATCTGCAGCAGGACTTCTGTATCATTGAACTCCTCTGGGACCTCATAGGGACCTACCCTGGTCCAGTAAGAAGGCAGAGTGGACAGGTTGGGTAGCTAATAATTTCAGCAGATCCCCAGCCTGCCTCTCTGCCTTCTCAATATCCTCCCCTCCCCCTCCTCCCTCTCCTATCCCTGGGCAGGGGCACCCTCAGTTTCTGTGTGTTGCTGCTCCTTCTCCTGCTCCATCGCTCCATCCTCAGGCTGCCTTTGCGCAAGCACCTCTTCTTCCTCCTGCTTCTTTCCTCCTCCTCTGCTTCCTCCTTATTCTCCTACACTTCTTCCTCCTCATCATCTATCTCATCCTTGTCATCATCTTCCTCTTCCTCCTCTTCCTAAACTGTTGCAAAGGCAGAAGAGGCAGCTGTGGGAAAAAAGCATATATATTGGGAAATAGGGCAACTCGAGGTTTTATGAGCAACAACACATGCCTGGGATCATCTGAGTGTAGTTACTAGAATACTTTGCTGTTTTCTTGTCAAGCACAGGTCTGTATGCTGGTGGCAACAAGTGGCCACAGCAATGGTTATGGGTAGTGATGTTCTGGAACAATACAGAAGAGATGTAGCTCTGGTAAAACACTGGTGGCCCCATTTGAATGGGTTAGGGACTGTTCGACCTGAATATACCCAATGCCTCAGTAGTGGAGCAGGTCCTTTTGGCCCCAACATGGCATATGATGTAGTTCAGCAAC
Source organism: Ichthyophis bannanicus (assembly GCA_033557465.1). Lineage (NCBI taxonomy): Eukaryota > Metazoa > Chordata > Amphibia > Gymnophiona > Ichthyophiidae > Ichthyophis > Ichthyophis bannanicus. The sequence goes on from CM066031.1 coordinate 487,191,772, forward strand.
ACCTGCAGTTACACTATGGAACTAGTGCAGTGGCAGTGGTAAATATGTAGGTGATATGCAACATTTCCCCTTTATTACCATCTGCAATAGGCATGGTACAAGAAGCTTTCTGTAGCTCCCTTGGGGTTCACATTTCTGGACTGTGCATGTCCTTGCAGCTGGTCAATTTTGGGTCAGGTGCTGGTTTGGCCAGTTGTCAAACTACTGTGACAGCTTCATGGATGTCGTTGTCTAGGAGCCTATACATGTGGCTACTTGCAGCCACTGAGAGGTGTGTTCTCATCCTTCATGCCTTGCTGTCTATAACCTGGCCATTATGGAGATTAAGCTCAGTATTTGGGCCAACTTTCCTGTGGATAGATTACAGCTACTTAGCCAGCTACATTCCTCCCATGTGTGTAAGGTGAGGTGGAGCCTGTATGCACACCTTTAAAGTAGGGCCACTGCAAGGGTATTTTGCATCCTTTACAAACCTTTAGCCTTTTGCCCCCTCTATTAATTCTCAGATTCCAAGCCTGATGCCTTCCACAAGTTTCAGAGAATTAAAGTCAACAGTCATGATCATCCCACAAAAAGCCTATAAAAGCGTATAACAGGACATAACAAGGTCAATTTCCAAAAGTGAATTCCCTGGTGAAGGGACCAATTTGCTAAGTGCACACCCTTTCAGCAGGGAAAGGTCTAAGGTATTTGTTGCTGGAGTTGGTGTGGTGTTTAGATTGGCTTAGATTACAGCTGCTCTTTGCACCCTGCCAGAAGTTGCCACCCCAGGCAACCAACTAGTCATGGATAATGGTTAGGACAACCCTCTTTCTATGGGGTGTGTGCCCTAGCTGCTTGCTGTGAGCATACATGTCACGGCCTGGTCCTGTACAGCCATTTAGCCTTGACTGCTCTCACTCACATGAGAACCACCCTCTATATAGTATAGATGCCTCAACAACTGTGATATAACTTCCCACTCTTCAAACTCTTGCTGCGCTTGCTGCAGCACTTCAGGTTGATCTCTCCAGATGGCCCTGAAGCATGTCTACATCATGAAAGGGTACCGAAGAGAGAGGTACACATTTTTAGTCAACAGCCATCTCAGCATGGATGCTCCCTTAAACTAGGTTTTCTCTGTAATCGGCTAGACCAAGCACCTTATTAGACAGGGTTTCTGTATCAGGTTGACTGAAGGCTGTGACATGTTGACAGCCAGGGGTGGATTCATATTCCTGCCTTGGACAACTGAAAGGAAAATCATTTGTGCGTACAACTTGTAAATTTGCTGTACACCATCTTGGGTGAATTTCTTCAAAAAGGCGGCAATTAAATCCAAATAAATGAATAAATAAATAAAAAGATGTCCTGAACTTTAGCCTCTTGTTGTAGATGGGGGCCCTTGCATTCAGTATATATTGTCCCCGTATGTAAAGGCAACATTCCTGCGCACAGTGTGCATTCAGGTATGCTCAGTTCCAAACTCATCATTGTGCCATGCATTTTGGGAAGAATAAGGAAAGCTGCTTGCCTGCCTTGGCTCTTTATGAGGCCAATATGGCTGTTGTATGCATATGAGCATCTCCTAGGATACTTTGCTCTCTGCCCATAGAGTTTGCCTATACAGCATACCTATCCTTATATGTTAGAGAACCTGAGACAGTATGCTACTCTTTTTTGGGGGGAGGGGGATCTACTGCAGGATGGCAGAGCCATTCTGGAATTTCTGTGCTTTGCAGCCTACCCCATGGATATCGTCCACTTGCTAGATAACTTTCTAACGGATGTTGGTGTAGGACAGTGCATAGAAACATGGTTTCTGCTTACTTTGCCAGGACAATTTGGATTCTTTGCCACACTCCCATCCAATGACAAAGCACAACTACCATGTAATTGAAGAACAAACCAGTCCAGAGTATGGTATTTCAAACAGAGTTCCTTTATTCAATCTTCCAATTCTGCGGTACAAGGAGTCTGATCCGACACAGCCGTATTTCAGCACTGCCTTCCTCAGGGGTTAAAAGGCACTCATAACAGAATTAATTCTAGCAGAAATCAATTTGGCATTCCTCAAAATTCCAGCGGAAGCTTCAGTCCGGCAGTATCGCAATAAGAACATAAGAACAAAAGATATGTCATACTGGGCCAGACTAAGGTCCATCAAGCCCAGTATCCTGTTTCCAGCAGTGGCCAATCTAGGTCACAAGTACCTAGCAGTATCCCCAAAAGACACAGGTTCTGCAATGCTTGTACTAGGTCAAGCATTGATATCCTGGGTCCCTTCTTAATAATGGTTTATGGACCTTTCCTCCAGGAATTTGTCCAAACCTTTTTTAAACCCAGCTAAAGAACTTTCCACAATGCTTGTATTGGGGTAAGCAGTGGATTTCCTGGGTCCCCTTTAATAATGGTTTATGGACGTTTTCTCCAGGAATTTGTCCAAACCTTTTTTAAACTCAGCTACACTAACAGCTTTTACTACATCCTCCGGTAACAAATTCCAGAGTTTGATTACACGTTAAGTGAAAAAATATTTTCTCATATTAGTCTTAAATAGATTACACTGTAGCTTCATTGCATGTCCCCTAGTCTTTCTATTTTTTGATGGTGTAAACAATTGAACTATGTTTACCAGTTCCACTCCATTCATTAATTTATAGACCTCTATCATATCTCCACTCAGTCGTCTCTTTTTCAGGTTGAAGAGCCCTAACCTTTTTAGCCTCTCTTCATAGGTGTATCCTTCCATCCCCTTTACCATTTTGGTGGCTCTTCTCTGTACTTTTTCAAATAATGCTATATCCTTTTAAGATATGGTGACCAGAATTGCACACAATATTCAATACAGAAGCATTATAATATCCTTTGTTTTATTCTCCATTCCTTTCCTTATGATTCCTAGCATTCTATTTGCTTTCTTGGCCACCACTGCACACTGTGCGAACATAAGAACATAAGATATGCAATACTGGGTCAGACCAATATCCATCAAGCCTAGTATCCTATTTCCAACAGTGGCCAATCTAGGTCATATGTACCTAGCAGTTTCCCCAAAAGACACAGGTTCCACAATGCTTGTATTGGGTCAAGCATTGATATCCTGGGTCCCTTCTTAATAATGGTTTATGGACCTTTCCTCCCGGAACTTGTCCAAACCTTTTTTAAACCCAGTTACACTAACAGCCTTTACTACATCCTCCGGTAACAAATTCCAGAGTTTGATTGCATGTTGAGGGAAAAAATATTTTTTTTTATTAGTCTTAAATAGTTTACCCTGTAGCTTCATTGCATGTCCCCTAGTCTTTCTATATTCTGATAACGGAAACAATCGATCTACGTTTACCCGTTCCACCCCGTTCATTAATTTATAGACTTCTATCATATCTCCCCTCAGCCGTCTCTTTTCCAGAGTAAAGAGCCCTAACCTTTTTAGCCTTTCTTCATAGGGGTATCCTTCCGTCCCCTTTACCATGTTGGTGGCTCTTCTCTGAACCTTTTCTAATAACTCTATATCCTTTTTAAGATACGGCGACCAGAATTGCACACAATATTCAAGGTGCGGTCTCACCATTGAACGATATAGAGCCATTATAATATCCTTTGTTTTATTTTCCATTCCTTTCCTTATGATACCTAGCATTCTATTTGCTCTCTTGGCCGCCGCTGCACACTGGACCGAGGGTTTTAGCATGTTATCCACAAGGACGCCTAAATCTTTTTCCTGGGTGGTGGCTCCTAATGTGGAACTTTCCATCGTGTAACCATAGTTTGGGTTGTTCTTCCCTAGGTGCATAACTTTGCACTTCTCCACGTTAAATTTCATCTGCCATTTTGATGCCCAGCCTTCCAATTTATCAAGATCCTCTTGCAATTTTCCACAATCCTCTTGTGTTTTAACAACTTTAAATAGTTTTGTGTCATCTGCAAATTTGATAACCTCACTCATCATTCCCTTTTCCAGGTCATTTATGAATATGTCAAAAAGCAGCGGACCCAGCACAGATCCCTGGGGTACACCACTATTCAACTTTCTCCATTTGGAAAATTGGCCATTTAGCCCTACCCTCTGCTTTCTATCTTTTAACCAGTTCCTGATCCACAATAGTACACTGCCTCCTATCCCATGACTCTTTAGTTTTGCCAAAAGTCTCTGATGAGGGACCTTGTCAAAGGCTTTCTGAAAGTCCAAATACACAATATCAGCCAACTCACCTTTGTCTACCTGTTTATTCAGACCTTCAAAAAAACATAACAGATTAGTAAGACAAGATCTTCCTTGTCTAAAGTCATGTTGGCTGTCTCCCATTAAGCCATGACTATCTACATATTGAGCAATTTTGTTCTTTATGATTGTTTCTACCATATTTTCCCGGTACTGACGTCAGGCTCACTGGTCTGTAGTTTCCCGGATGACCCATGGAACCCTTTTTAAAAATTGGTGTTACGTTCGCCATCCGCCAATCTTCAGGTATTACAGATGATTTTAATGATAGTTCACACATTACTAATAGCAGGTCTGCAATTTCATATTTCAGTTCTTTCAACATCCTTGGATGTATAGCATCTGGACCAAGTGATTTGCTACTCTTCAGTTTATCTAATAGTTGTAATACATCTTCCCGATGTATCAATATTTCCTTCAATTCTTCCGCACCTTTAAATATCACTTCAGTCATGGGTAACATCCCTACATCTTCCTCAGTAAAGATTGAAGCAAAGAATTCATTCAGTCTCTCCGCTATCGCCTTGTCACCTCTTAGTCCCCTTTAACCCCTCTATCATCTAATGGACCAACTGACTCTCTCACAGGTTTTTTGCTACGAATGTACTTGAAAATGTCTTTATTACGTGTTTATGCTTCTGCAGCATGCTTCTTCTCAAATTCTCCCTTTGTCTGCCTTATCAATGCCTTGCATTTAACTTGCCAGTGCTTGTGCTGTTTCCGGGTTTCGTCATTTGGCTCTTTTTTCCATTTCCTGAAAGATACTTTTTTGGCAACAACAGCCTCTCTGACCTCACCTTTGAACTATGCTGGCAGTTTTTTGGACTTCCTTCCACTTTTCTTAAAGCATGGAATACAGTTGGTCTGGGCTTCCAAGATAGTATTTTTCAACAACACCCAAGCTTGATGTAAGTCTTTAACCTTTGCAGGTGCTCCTTTTAGTTTTTTCTTAACTATTTTCCTCATTTTATCATAGTCTCCCTTTCAAAAGTTAAAAGGTAGTACTGTGGATTTCCTTAACATTCCTCCTCCATTAATTTGATCAAACGCGATCATGCTATGATCACTATTGCCAAGTGGCCCCAACACCCTTATTTCTTGCACCAGATCTGGTGTTCCACTAAGGACTAGGTCCAATATGGCTTCCCCTCTGGTCGGTTCATGAACCAGCTGCTCCAAGAAGCAGTCATTTATTTCATCTAGGAACTTCATCTCCCTAGCAAATCCTGCCGTGACACTGACCCAGTCGATATCGGGGTAATTGAAATCACACATTATTTTTACTGTGCTGTAACTTTAGTTAGCTTCCTTGATTTCTTTGAGCATTTCATCATCCATTTGTTCATTCTGGCCAGACGGTCGATAGTACACCCCCACTGCCATCGCCTTCCCCTTTTTACATGGAATTTCAATCCATAGAGATTCTACAGCAAATTTTGTTTCCTGCAAAACTTTAATCCTTTCTGACTCAATGCCCTCTCTAACATAGAGCGCAACCCCTCCACCAATTTGATCAGCTCTATCATTACGATATAGTTTGTACCCAGGTATCACAGTGTCCCCTCTGGTTGTCCTCCTTCCACCATGTCTCTTGAGATTTCAATCATATCTAACATCTCATTTAGTGCTATGTATTCTAACTCTCCCATCTTATTTTTTAGACTTCTAGCATTTGCATACAAGCATTTTAGAGACTGTATTTTATTTATATTAATTTGGCTATTGGTAGGCATGGGTAATTTGGGATCTTTAAGCTCTGTCTGCTCCATACTAGAGGGCATTTGGGTTACTTTACTCTTTTTTGGAATTTCTCTGCTTTTTCCTGGGTGGTGGTTCCTAATGTGGAACCTTGCATCTTGTAACCATAGTTTTCTAGGTGCATAACCTTGTACTTATCCACATTAAATTTCATCTGCCATTTGGTTGCCCAATTTCCAATTTATCAAGGTCCTCTTACAATTTTTCACAATCCTTATGGGTTTTAACAGCTTTGAATAATTTTGTGTCATTTGCAAATTTGATTACCTCACTCAATATTCCCATTTCCAGGTCATTTACAAATATGTTAAAAAAGAGCGGACCCAGCACAGATCCGTGGGGTACTCCACTATTCACCTTTCTCCATTGGGAAAATTGGCCATTTAGTCCATAAACCTTTATTAAATCTGCTATGTAAATCTTTAACCTTTGCAGCTGTTCCTTTTAGTTTCTTGTTAACGATTTTTTTTATTTTATCATGGTCTCCCTTTTGAAAGTTAAAAGGCAGTACTGTGGATTTCCTTGCCATCCTCCCTCCATTTATTAAATCAAATGTGATCATCAAGTGGTCCCAGCACCCTTATCCCTTGTACCAAATCCTGTGTTCCACTAAGGACTAGGCCCAAAATAGCTTTCCCTCTTGTCGGTTCATGAACCAACTGCTCCAAGAAAAAGTAATTTATTTCATCTAGAAAATTTATCTTTGTCCTGCTGTGACATTGACCTAGTCAATACTGGGCTAAGTGAAATCACCCATTATTACTATGTTGTAACTTTTGTTAGCTTCCTGGATTTCTTTTAGCATTTCATCATCCATCCGTTCATTCTGGCCAGGCGGTCGGTAGTATACCCCCACTGCTCTCACCTTCCCCTTTTGAATTTGAATATCCATAGAGATTCTACAGTGTATTTTGTTTCCTGCAAAATTTTACTCCTGTGCGACTCAATGCCCTCTCTAACATAGAGCACAACCCCTCTACCGATATGATCTACCCTATCATTGCCATATAGGTTTTACCCAGGTATCACAATGTCTCATTGGTTGTCCTCCTTCCATCAGGTCTCTCGAATACCAGTTATATCTAACCTTTCATTTAATGTTATATATTCTAATTCTCCCATCTTGTTTTTTAGATATCTAGCACTTGCATACAGGCATTTTAGAGATATTAGTTTAATCATATTAATCTGGTTATCAGTTGAAAGGGGTAATTTGGAATCTTTCAGCTCTATCTGCCCTCTACTTAAGGGCATCTGAGTTACTTTTATCTTTATTGGAACCTTTCTATTGGATGCCCTAACTTCCCTCTTTTGCTAGTATCCTTCAAGGATGCATCCTTTCAAACCATGCGCTCTTAGGCAACTCTCGGCTTTCTCCTGTTATCTAATTTAAAAGGTGCTCTATCTCCTTTTTAAAAGTTAATGCAAGCAGTCTGGTTCCACCCGGTTAAGGTGGAGCCCATCCTTTTGGAAAAGCCTCTTCCTTCTCAGAATATTGCCCAGTTCATAACAAAACCCAAACCCTCTTCCTTGCACCATCGTCTCATCCATGCATTGAGACATGCCTAATAATTGAATCATCAACTATAACGGCCACCCTAACCCTTCCCTCATGGACATATGTTCCTGGAGAAACCTTCTCGGTGTGAGAAGGTTTTACATCACCTGGAGGACAGGTCCTAGCTACAGGATCACTTCCTGCCACATCAAGGTGATGCTTTCCTTTCATGTGATCTCTCTCCTCCATGGCAACTGAGAGGCTGCCAGACTGGAGGTGGGACTGCAGTACTATGTCCTTGTAGTTCTCGTCTATATATCTCTCTGACTTCATTAGCTCCTCCAAGTCTGCTACTCTAGCCTCCAGAGATCAGACTCGTTCCCTTGAGAGCACAGAGCTCCTTTCACCTAGTATACATGTAAGACTCTTCAGCAACTGCGAGAAAATCATACATCTGACACTCAGTGCAAAAGGTTAGATAGCCCCCATCTCACTGCCGGACTGATGCAAGCCTTAGTCACTAAGCCTAATAAGGTCAGCTTATGAATTATTTGGAAAACCGCATCATCTATCTTTGGGCAAATTGTCTAGCTCTCTATACAAGTACCAACTGCTCCGAACAATGGGCAAGTTCTTGCTAAAAATGTGGATCTAGTTAAGAAGAGGATTTTATTTATTTATTTGGCTATTTTTCTATACTGCTTTTCTCCAGGCCAAAGTGGTTTATAAGAAACAGTCAGTTTTACATAAAACAAGGAACTGAAAATATGCTAAGATGTACAAGTTATTCATGTTCTTCAACTTGAAAAGAGGGAGGGAAACATTGCTAGATTACAAACTTCTTAACAATAGAGGATTGAGCATAGCTAACTGTTGATGGGGTGTGAGATATATCCCAAGAGAACTCAGAGAATTTCTGGTGGGTCCTTTTAAGAATGTGTTTAATAGATCCTTAGAGATGGGATAGATTCCTTAGGACTTGAGAAGGGCTGATGTGGTCCATCTTCACAAAAGTAGCAACAGAGAAGAGGTGGGAAAATTTCAGGTTGGTAAGCCTTACATCAGAGGTTAGAAAAATAATGAAGACACTACCAAAGCGAAGGATAGTGAACTTTCTACAACCCAATGGGCAACATGGTTTTATTAAAGGCAGATCATGACAGAGGAATCTGATTGATTTCTTTGACTGGGCAACCAGAGAACTTAATCAAGGCCATATGCAGGGCATGGTCTAGTTGGATTTCAGCAAGGCCTTTGATACTGTTCCTCATAAGAGGCTCATGAATAAACTTAGTAGTCTGAAACTAGGACCTGAGGTAGTGAACTGGATTAGAAACTGGCTGACTAACAGATAACGAAGGGAGGTGGTAAATGGAATTCTCTCAGAAGAAAGAAAGATGAGTGCCGGAGTGCCTCAAGGATCTGTACTAGGACCAAGTCTGTTCAACATCTTTGTAAGTGACATTGTCAAAGAGTTAGAAGGTAAATTATGCCTTTTTGTGGATGACACAAAGATTTGCAACAGACAACATTAGAAATTGTCTACAAAAATAAGAAGAATGGTCTAATGCTTGGCAGTTAAGATTGAATGCAAAGTGATGTACTTGGGGTGTAAAGATCCAAAAGAACAGTATGATATAGAGGGTGAGAGGATGATGTGCATGGACCAGAGGGTGATAGTGTCTGAAGACCTCAAGGTTGTGAAACAATGTGACAAGGCAGTGGCCAAAGCCAGAAGGATGCTAGACTGCACAGACAGGGGCACAAACAGCTGAAAGGAGGAGGTGAAAATGTCCCTGTATAGATCATTGGTGAAGCCTTACTTGCAGTACTGTGTTTGGTTTTGGAGACCATATCTTGCTAAGGATATAATACAACTTGAAGAGGTTCAGAGGAGAGCAACCAAAATGGAATGGGCTTTGCACCAGAAGCCGTATAAGAAGAGACTTGAAGACCTAAATATGTACAGTTGTGGCCAACATTGTTGACACCCCTGCATTTAAGTATGTCATTTCTTGTAACCATTTATAAGTTTCATAGATCTGTCTGCTAGTAATTTATTTCGCTCTTCAACTGCAATTTGCTCCAGCTCATAAATGTTTCCAGAATTCCTTTAACCAATGGCAGATTTCAGCTCTTTCCAAAGGTTCTTCATTGGATTGAGATCAGGACTGTTTAAAACAGTCCATTTGTTCCTTTTTAATAATTCTTTTGTACTTTTGGATGTATGTTTTGGTCATTGTCCTGCTGGAGGACCCATGACCTTCAACCCAGATCTAGCTTTCTGACACTAGGTAGCACATTTTGCTACAATATATCTTGGCAGTTCTCTGACTTCATAATTCCGTTAATACGTTCCAGGCCACCAGTTCTTCAGGCAGCAAAACAGCCCCACAACATTAAGGAACCTCCATTATATTTAACTGTCGTAACAGTGTTTTCCTTATAAGCTTCATTTCTTTGTCTGTAAATGTATCACTGGTCTGTATTGCCAAAGAGCTCAAGTTTGATTTCATCTGTCCACAGAACATTTTCCCAGAATGACAGTGTTTTTTCAAGGTGGGTTTGGGCAAAGATCAGGCATGCCATTTTATGTCTGTCTTTCAGTAGAGGGGTCCTCCTTGGCCTTCACCCATGAAGTCCTTCTTTGTTTAGTGTGTGGCATATGGTGTGGTTTGAAACAACCACTCCAGATTGTTCCAGCCTTAAGCTCTTTGCATGTTGTATGTGGTGTTTTTCCAATAGTTCACACTAACCTTCGAAGACTTCTTGGATTAATTTTCCTCTTCCCACCATGTCCTGGGAGGAACTTGACAGTTCCATGAATAGAAAACTTCCTAATAACATTGTGAACTGTTGACACAGGAACATCTTTGGAGATGGCCTTGTACCCTTTTGAAGTTTGGTGTTTGGTGATAATGGCTTTTCTGATGTTCTCAGGTAGCTCTCTTGTCTTCACCATTGTGAAAATGAAACAGGGAGTGAATGTGGTCATTTTAAACATTAGAGACATCATTTATTGGTTGATTCAAGTCATATGAGTACTGAAAATTGATCACAGGTTTGTCTAATTTTACTGCAATGGGAATGTGGTTCTTCTGTTCAAACTGATTTGAATTGTTTATAAGGGTGACAATAATCATGTCCTTGTTGTTGTTGTTGTTAAGTGCCATCGAGTCGTAGTCGACTCATGGCGACCCTCTGGATAGCTATCCTAAATTGTGTTCGGTCTTGAGTCAGGCGGCTCATTATTGACAGACTGGTACCCGTAGCTGCTGTTATTGTATCGATCCATCTCATTGCTGGCCTTCCTCTTTTGCGTTTACCTTCTATCTTGCCAAGCATGATGTCTTTCTCTAATGATCTCTCTCTTCGCATGATGTGTCCAAAGTATGAAAGTCGAAGTCTTGTCATCTGAGCTTCTAAAGAAAGCTTAGGTTTGATCTCCTCTAGTACCGACTGGTTTGTTCTTCGGGCAGTCCATGGTATACACAGTATTCGCCGCCAGCACCATAATTCAAAGGCATCAATTTTCTTCCTGTCTATTTTTTTCACTGTCCAGCTTTCACATCCATATGATGTTATTGAAAATACCATGGCTTGAACAAGTCGAATATCTTTGTATGGAGAGAGACATCTCTGCTCTTGAGAATCTTATCTAGGTCTTTCATAGCCATTCTGCCAAGAGCAATCCGTCGTCTGATTTCTTGACTGCTTGTTGCTTCTTTATTGATAGTTGATCCAAGTAGGTTAAAATTGTTCACGATTTCAATTTCTTCTCCTTCAACGATGAACCTGTTAATTATGCCAGTTGTCATGATCTTTGTCTTCTTTACATTAAGGTGCAGGCCCATTTTGAGACTATGTTCTTTGATTGTGAGAAGCAAATGTTTCAGATCATCTTCACTTTCAGCCAGTAATGTGGTGGTATCATCAGCATAGCGAAGGTTGTTGATCAGTCTTCCACCAATCTTCACACCTCTGTTGTCTTCATACAATCCTGCTTCTCTGATGATTTGTTCTGCATATAAATTAAACAGGTAGGGGGAAAGTATGCAGCCTTGTCTTACACCTTTGCTTATTTTAAACCATTCTGTTTCTCCTTGATCCGTTCGAACTGTTGCTTCTTGATCAATGTACAGATTGTGCAAGAGTACGATCAGGTGTTCTGGTATACCCATACTTCTTAATGTGGCCCAGTAACAATAGAAAAACCCTCACGACCAAGAGTAGGTCACAATACAAATATATTTCACAAGCTCTCAGATAAAACCACTTCAAAAGGCTTGGATAACCAACAAAAAAATTCAAACACATAGTTACCATAAACACGCACCAGAGAAACCATCAGAGCGCTGTGGATTCGCCAACAGAAATATCTGCTTATCCAAGAATCCCAGCCATATTATCCACAGGTTTCATCTGGACATGCAAAATTTAAACAATTCAATTCATCATCCGACATGATATCACATTTCAGACAAACATGTCTTGCTTCAGGGAAACATTTAGAACAAAGATAACTGCAAACAAAAAGCTAGCTCCACAGCGCTCTGATGGTTTCTCTGATGGCAGCTGCGTGTTTGAATTTTGTTGTTGGTTGTCCAAGCTTTTTGAAGTGATTTTATCTGAGAGTTTGCGAGATATATTTTTAATAATCATGTCCTGGCAATGTCCCTGTTTTTATACTATGTCCTACTATTTCCTTTTTTAATTGATCTTGGTTTTATTTTTTATATGTCAAATATGTGTGAATATATAGTGCAAAGCCATTTCACTGGCCACGTTTTTAGGAGAAATTGGACATTAAGGTGTTGAAATTTACAGCTTCTGTAGTCAGGGGGGCAGGGCCTAGTCCCATCATAAAAGTATATAATTTGACATTTTTAAAGTTCAGAGGGATCCAGAAGATGTGCTAAGGAGGCAGGGCACCCAGGAAAGTATGTTTAAAAGTAGTGATTTTAGCATTTTTAAATGTGAAGCCAAATCCTATGTAAAAGTGTTCAAAGAGTTCTAAAAACTGTGCCAATGTGATAAAGAGATGATTCCTGAATAAAATTGCTTACAGAAGTGATTTTAAGCATAAAAATATGACATTATATGATGTAAAAGTACCTGGATGTGAGGGGAGGAGGGAGTGCTGCAATGTTACAATAGGGCACAGCTGTTTTAAAGCCTTAATGTGATGCACTTTACTGGAAACTTTTAACTTTGGAGTTACTCTTAAAGAAACAGCTCAGAAAATTCCCAAATGAGGCAAATATAATAGATGTAAAGTTAATTCTGGGACAAGAGGGAAGTTAAGGTTTTTATTTTATGGTTTGTTGGAGTTTTTATGGCATCAGCATGAGGGAGAGCGCTTTTGAAGGTAGGTTGGAATGTTGGTGTGCTGCTGAGTTTCAGGCAATTGGAAGGTGAATGTGGAAGAGAGCGGATGCTTGTTGGAGGGTGCATGGTCAGGGTCCTGAAGGAGTGATTTTTTTTAGGAAATGTTGAAAGCTGTATGAGAGAATGAATGTTCTGATTTATAATCTGAATGGAATTGAGAGATGTTAAATGTATTTTCTGTAATTTGAGAGCAAGTGAGGTGTGCAGGTTGAATGAGAGGCAGGGAATAAAAGAAAGGGTTGTTAGATGGAGAAAGGGGAAGGATAAATTAAAAGAGCAGAAATTTAGAAGAGAAATTGAATTTTCTTTTTAGTTTATCTTGAATAATTTTAAAAGAGAAGAATTAAAGGCTTCTGTATGAAGGGACCTTGTGCAAAATGAAAGAAAGGGTTTTGGTAGTAAGGTAGTAAAGAGGGAAAAGGACAATAGAAGTTTTTAAAGATTAATGCTGGCATTCAGAGTTCTCAGGAGAGAGACACAGATAAGAGAGTGTTAATGAGTTAGAGTGAGGTTCAGTTGGGACGTTTATGACTGGCAAGAGAATGGAGCAAGTTTGTTTTATTCAAAGTGTGAATAAGTGTCCAAGAAACTGAAAGAAGTGAATGAGTGGGTGAATATGGACTGGGAATAGTGCCAGTTGGTAACGCATGAGAAGACCACTTGCAAGTTGGCTTGAGTAATAATTTTTATTACTACTTTAGTATATTATTTTATTTAGTAAAGAATTTTTGGGTGAAGTTCGAAAGAAGGGGATAGTTTAGGCATATATAAGATCTACAAGGTGAAGATTCCGCCAGTGAAGTCCAAGTCCTCTGCCTCCAATGAAGATAACTACAGTGTTTGATCAAAAGGAAAGAAGATTTCCTAGGCCCCAATGAGAAGTTGACAACAAGACTAAGCAACTCAGACTTGAACTGACACAAGTTTAATAGCACTCAAATAAGATTCATTACTTCACAAAGACATAAGAACATAAGATATGCTATACTGAGTGAGACCAAGGCCCATCAAGCCCAATATCCTGTTTCCAACAGTGGCCAATCTAGGTCATACGTACCTAGCAGTTTCCCCAAAAGACACAGGTTCCACAATGCTTGTATTGGGACAAGCATTGATATCCTGGGCTCCTTCTTAATAATGGTTTATGGACCTTTCCTCCAGGAACTTGTCCAAACCTTTTTTAAACCCAGCTACACTAACAGCCTTTACTACATCCTCCGGTAACAAATTCCAGAGTTTGATTACACCTTGAGTGAAAAAATATTTTCTTTTATTAGTCTTAAATAGTTAACCCTGTAGCTTCATTGCATGTCCCCTAGCCTTTCTATATTCTGATAACGTAAACAATCGATCTACGTTTACCCATTCCACTCCGTTCATTAATTTATAGATTTCTATCGTATCTCCCCTCAGCTGTCTCTTTTTCAGGTTAAAGAGCCCTAACCTTTTTAGCCTTTCTTCATAGGGGTATCCTTCCATCCCCTGTACCATTTTGGTGGCTCTTCTCTAAACCTTTTCTAATAATGCTATATCCTTCTTAAGATATGGCGACCAGAATTGCACACAATATTCAAGGTGCGGTCTCACCATTGAACGATATAGAGGCATTATAATATCCTTTGTTTTATTTTCCATTCCTTTCCTTATGATATCTAGCATTCTATTTGCTCTCTTGGCCGCCGCTGCACACTGGGCCGAGGGTTTTAACATGTTATCCGAAATGACGCCTAAATCTTTTTCCTGGGTGATGGTTCCTAATGTGGAACCTTGATTCATGTAACCATAGTTTGTATTGTTCTTCCCTAGGTGCATAACTTTGCAGTTGTCAACATTAAATTTCATCTACCATTTTGATGCCCAGTCTTCCAATTTATCAAGATCCTCTTGCAATTTTCCACAATCCTCTTGGGTTTTAACAACTTTAAATAGTTTTATGTCATCTTCAAATTTGATAACCTCACTCGTTATTCCCTTTTCCAGGTCATTTATGAATATGTCAAAACGCAGCGGACCCAGCACAGATCGCTGGGGTACACCACTATTCACCTTTCTCCATTGGGAAAATTGGCCATTTAGCCCTTCCCTCTTCTTTCTATCTTTTAACCAGTTCCTGATTCACAATAGTGCACTGCCTCCTATCCCTTGACTCTTTAGTTTTGCCAAAGGTCTCTGATTGGGGACCTTGTCAAAGGCTTTCTGAAAGTCCAAATACACTATATCAACCGACTCACCTTTGTCTACCTGTTTATTCACACCTTCAAAAAAACATAACAGATTAGTAAGACAAGATCTTCCTTGTCTAAAGCCATGTTGGCTGTCTCCCATTAAGCCATGGCTATCTACATTTGGAGCAATTTTGTTCTTTATGATGGTTTCTACCATTTTTCCCGGTACTGACGTCAGGCTCACCAGTCTGTAGTTTCCCGGATCACCCCTGGAACCATTTTTAAAAATTGGCGTTACATTCGCCATCCTCCAATCTTCAGGTATTACAGATTATTTTAATGATAGTTCACACATTACTAATAGCAGGTCTGCAATCTCATATTTCAGTTCTTTTAACATCCTTGGATGTATAGCATCTAGCCCAGGTGATTTTCTACTCTTCAGTTTATCTAATAGTTGTAATACATCTTCCTGATGTATCAATATTTCCTTCAATTCTTCCGCACCTTTAAATACCACTTCAGTCATGGGTAACATCCCTACATCTTCCTCAGTAAAGACCGAAGTAAAGAATTAATTCAGTCTCTCCGCTATCGCCTTGTCGCCTCTTAGTGCCACTTTAACCCCTCTATCATCTAATGGACCAACTGAATCTCTCACAGGTTTTTTGCTACTTATGTACTTGAAAAAGTCTTTATTACACGTTTTTACGCAGCAAGCTTCTTCTCAAATTCTCCCTTTCCCTGCCTTATCAATGCCTTGCATTTAACTTGCCAGTGCTTGTGCTTTTTCCAGGTTTCGTCGTTTGGCTCTTTTTTCCATTTCCTGAAAGATGCTTTTTTGGCAGCAACAGACTCTCTCACCTCACCTTTAAACCATGCTGGCAGTTTTTTGGACTTCCTTCCACTTTTCTTAAAGCGTGGAATGCAGTTGGTTTGGTCTTCCAAGATTGTATTTTTCAACAACATCCAAGCTTGATGTAAGTCTTTAACCTTTGCAACTGCTCCTTTTATTTTTGTCTTAACTATTTTCCTCATTTTATCATAGTCTCCCTTTCGAAAGTTAAAAGGTAGTACTGTGTATTTCCTTATTATCCCTCCTCCATTAATTAGATCAAACGCGATCAAGCTATGATCACTATTGCCAAGTGGCCCCAACAGCCTTATCTCTTGCACCAGATCTGGTGTTCCACTAAGGACTAGGTCCAATATGGCTTCCCCTCTGGTCGGTTCATGAAGCAGCTGCTCCAAGAAGCAGTCATTTATTTCATCTAGGAACTTTATCTCCCTAGCATGTCCTGCCGTGACACTGACCCAGTCGATACCGGGGTAATTGAAATCACCCATTATTATTACTGTGCTGTAACTTTTGTTAGCTTCCTTGATTTCTTTGAGCATTTCATCATCCATTTGTTCATTCTGGCCAGGCGGTCAATAGTACACCCCCACTGCCATCGCCTTCCCCTTTTTACATGGAATTTCAATCCATAGAGATTCTACAGCAAATTTTGTTTCCTGCAAAACTTTAATCCTTTCTGACTCAATGCCCTCTCTAACTTAGAGCGCAACCCCTCCACCAATTTGATCAGCTCTATCATTACGATATAGCTTGTACCCAGGTATCACAGTGTCCCACTGGTTGTCCTCCTTCCACCATGTCTCTGAGATTCCAATCATATCTAACCTCTCATTTAGTGCTATATATTCTAACTCTCCCATCTTATTATTTAGACTTCTAGCATTTGCATACAAGCATTTTAAAGACTGTATTTTATTCATATTAATTTGGCTATTGGTAGGCATGGGTAATTTGGGATCTTTAAGCTCTGTCTGCTCCATACTTGAGGGCATTTGGGCTACTTTACTCTTTTTTGGAACCTCTCTGCTTTTGGTAATATCCTTCAAGGATACATTCTTCTGAACAATGCGCTCTTGTGTGACTGTCGGCTTTCCCCTATTATCTAGTTTAAAAGCTGCTCTATCTCCTTTTTAAAGGTTAATGCCAGCAGCCTGGTTCCATCCCAGATAAGGTGAAGCCCATCCTTTTGGAAGAGCCCCTCCTTTCCCCAGAAGGTTCCCCAGTTCCTAACAAATCCAAAAACCTCATCCTTGCACCATCGTCTCATCCACGCATTGAGACTCTGGAGCTCTGCCTGCCTTTTGGGTCCTGCGCGTGGAATGGGAAGCATTTCGGAGAACGCTACCCTGGAAGTTCTGGATTTCAACTTCCTACCTAAAAGCCTAAATTTAGCCTCTAGAACCTCCCTATCACATTTTCCTATGTCATTGGTACTGACATATACCAAGACAGCAGACTTCTCCCCAGCACTATCTAAGATCTTATCTAGGTGGCGTGTGAGGTCCACTACCTTTGCACCAGGCAGGCATGTTACCAGGCGATCCTCACGTCCACCAGCCACCCAGCTATCTACATGCCTAATGATCGAATCACCAACTATAACGGCTGTTCTAACCCTTCCCTCATGGGCACATAGCCCTGGAGAAACTTCTTTGGTGTGAGAGGGTTTTACATCACCTGGAAGAAAGGTCCTAGTTACAGGATCACTTCCTGCCACACCAGAGTGATGCTCTCCTGTCACATGACCTCTCTCCTCCATGGCAACAGGGATGCTACCAGACTGGAGATGGGACTTCAGGACTATATCCCTATAGGTCTCGTCTATGTACCTCTCTGTCTTTCTTATGTCTTCCAAGTCTGCTACTCTAGCCTCTAGAGAACAGACTCGTTCCCTGAGAGCAAAGAGCTCCTTGCACCTAATGCACACGTAAGACCTCTCACCAACTGGGAGCAAATCATATATGTGGCACTCAATGCAAAAGACTGGAAAGCCCCCATCTTGCTGCTGGACTGCTGTATGCATATTGGTTTTAAGCTTGTGTTTAGATCTTTAAGTTCTTTACTTACTAAGGGTTGCTATGGATACTTATACTAATAAAATTGTACCTAATACGTTTAATATACCTTGTTCACCTGAAGCTTAATTAATCTCAGGTCCTTAGTGTATGACTGATTTGGATAACGAGCTGCACCTGAGAGCACCTCCTTTGCTTTAAGATGTGTAAGTACCTATAAAGCTACGATTATCCCAGGGGAGGGAGGGAGGGAGGGAAATAACACTTATTAAAAGAGGGTTGCTACACAGTACCCTCTCCTGTGCTTCTGAGGTAAGCTGTGACCAACTCCCTGGGTGATTAACAGTCCTTGCTTGGATAGAAGGAGTCTTTTGAAAATGATACCTAATTATTACATGGTTTATTTAATGATAATATTGTAGCATCTGCATTTACCTTTAAGAACAATTCATATTTACATATATACTCAGTTTAAAAGTTCTTGGAAAATAAATTGTTGTTTATATACTACCTAAATGCTCCAAATTCTATCCTTTTAGTTAATAGTTTTTGAATTCCGACCGTGTTCCCACAAAGGGTATTCCAGGGGGACTTATGTTTCTTTTTAGCACCTCGGCTCGAGAGGTAAATGATTTAATAATATCCCACGGGTATATTGTTTGACATTAACACCAGGGGAAACCAGCAATTGTTTCACCTCCAGAGACGTCCCAGGTGGCTACATATATCTTAGAGGAATGGAGGAACAGAGGAGATATGATACAAATGTTTAAATGCTTGAAAGATATTTATGAGAAAACAATCCTTTTCTAAAAATAAGGAAGCTATGAAACTAGAGGCAGAGGCATTGGAATGTCATGTTCCATGGGGGGGGTGGGGAGAGGGGCAAGCTCCACCACTGGGCCAGTCGAACTCCATGCAGCTGTGATCGCCGGCCTTCCCCTCCTATCTTCCTGCAAGGATACGATCTCCTGCGGGCAGACAGAAGGTATCTGTGTCGTGATCGCAGCGCTTTTCTGCCTGTGGGGGATGGGATCCCCATGGGCAGCCTGCTGCTTGCCGGGTCACAATTGCTGGTCTTCCCCTATTTCTGCCTGCAGGAGATCAGATCCCCAGAGGCCGAAGTAGGGGAAGCCCCGATCGCAGCAGCAGTTTTTCTGGGTCCAAGGCTCTTGTGACTAGGGGCAGCCCAAGGGTGATGCAGGGCCATGTGCGGAAACTCATTGTGGAGCCTCATATGCATATCCACTGGACCTCATTTGCTTAAATTTATTTATTTTTTAAATGTATATGTTGCCCATCAAAGATTTTAGATGGCTTTGAAAGGAACCCTTCACAAGCCTCCTTTATGTTCTGGCAATGACCTAGGAGCATGTTTACTAAATATTAATGTATGTTAAGTCCCACTATGCCAATAGAAATAAATGGGTGTTCCTGCACTTAGAGCACATTCACATTTGTGAATGTGCATTAACTTTTAATAAACATGCCTCGTAATGAGTGTCTGAATACCATTTGTATGGGTAGTGAGGATAAAGATTTTTACAGAAATGCCTCCGTTCAACCTCCCAGTACTCAGTGCACTGGCGAGCCTCAAGTTAATAGCCACGGGAGTGAAGGCAATGCCGCTCCTCACTCCCATGATTGTATAGAGGTGAGCTAGGGCGCTGTGCTTTGTGACTCCCTGGATCCCTCTAAAGCTGGTCATGCAGACACAGGGCCTCCCGAGGCATGGGGCCATGTGCGGGCAACATTTCTACACAATGGCCGGGCTAGCCCTGCCTGTGGCTTCCCTCTCCCTCCCCTTTTCGATGCCTATGACTAGAGGACATGAAATAAAACTGAAAAGAGGGAAATTTAAAAGCAACATCAAGAAACACTTTTTCATAATTAGGGTACTGGATGCCTAAAATGCCCTCTCACTGGAGGTGGTTGAGGATGAGGGGACAAAACCAGTGATGGAATTCAAGAAAAGGCATGGGATTAGCAGAGGTGATCCCTCTATTGCAAGAGAAGCTTTCCTGCTTAAAGCAAAACTTAAATGACTTTCACACTTCAAAAAACTTTAGCAGGGTTAGCTGTCATAAAGCAATAGTTGCAACCCAAAGTGAAAAGCATAGAGTGGGGGTAACCTGCATGGAGTGGCAGCTGCAAATCAAAACATCTTGCTGTTCAGGCTAGTTGGGCCATGCTGGTCTTTATCTGCCATCATTTACTATGTTGCTAGTTTGCTATGTATTGAAGGTCTTCAAGATTCCTGAAAAAGCTGTTCCTCTGCTCACTAAAGTTTTCTACCTTCCGTCTTTTAAGAAGAAAGATGGGGTGAGAGACATTTGCCGGACTCTCAGGAATCCATGGATCTTCTTGACCTTGCAGGCCTACTGTAAACCTCTGGGAAGGATAAGTCAATTTCTGCTATGCTCATTATCAACCTGGTCCTGAATTATGACCAGGATTTTCTCTTGAGATATTTTTTCATAATAAGGATGCTTTGTTTTTCAGTATGAAAGTTCATATGATTCTAGAAGTTTCTAAGACAACTTAGAAGAGAAGGGAGTAGTACTTTTGTTGCCATTTGGGTTTTTACAGCTAGGAGCTCTATTTTGGCTTTATTTTCCTTGTAAATGTATGGTGAAATATAATTATGTGACTAGCCATTTTAATGCAGCTAGATATATAGGGTTTCATACTGTTACCTCCTCTCCAGTCATGTCCTGTACATGTCCTTAGTATGTGCAGTAGAATATCAAAGATTTCCCCTATGTAGTCTATGGGGCTTGTTTACAAAGCCGCGGTAGCGGTTTGCGATCGTTATTGGAGCCGCGGCCCCATTGATTTCAATGGGGCCGCGGCTCCGATAACGATCGCGAATCGCTACCGCGGCTTTGTAAACAAGCCCCTATGTTTTCCTTTTTATCTTCTTTGAAAGCATTGTCTTTAAATTGTGGTATGTGGATCTGTTTCTAATTGTGGATTATGGCTATTTTATTGCCTTTATTTTCTTGTTTCTGTATTGTTGTGCTTAGTGTTTTTGGATGGAATCAATGCTGTTCTGTAACAAGGGTTTCTTGGTGATATTTACGTGAATTATATAAAAATAAAATTTAAAAAGCCCACTTATGTGAATTGCACAAGTATTAATAAATATTGACTTCCATAAGGGGAAGTAAGTACCTATTTTGGGCCTATTTTATAAAGACACATAGGTGCCTATGTGTCTTTATAAATTACTGTACTAAGACAAATGTTGCAGAAATAGTTGCTATAATGAGCCTGTGTACAATGACATCAGCTCGAAAGCAGGTGTCCTCCTCTGCCCACACTCCACCCAAACTTTACCCTCAAAACACATCTACACAAAGTCACGTACAAGTATGCACATTCTTGTCATCACATAGACCTGTACATACAGAAGAATTTTATAAGAGGCATTTTACATGCATATGCTTGCATTTACACACCCAAGATTGTAAGCTACGTTGTATTATAACAGATCTCCCACAACTGAAGTATCAATTATCTAGGGCCGGAGTCCTCAAACCTTTTGAAATGAGGGCCACATTAGACGTTTTAGATCACTGAACCAGGGCAAGAGGGATGTCCTCCTACCTCTTGTCCTGTGACCCAATTCAGCAGATGTTGCTAAGACTATGGGGCCATAGATGGGAACACTTGGCATAGAGATTAACAGTCCAGTATCTATCCTCTTCCCCCCACCCATCCCATGATCCAGAATCTCCCCTCTCCCTCTGCCTCATCCTGACTCTGCCAGAAATAGGAACATGCGGTCATTTTAAACAACATAGGAAATGTCAATGACATTGTTTCATGTCATTCTGAATGAAAATGGAAATAGAAAAAACCTCTGAAATTTTGTTGTTTTCCTTCTGTCATAATTAGTGCACACTATAGTGAATAGTGCATGCTATTGCTCAGTAGTGCACACCCCGGGCAAACAGTGTGTACTATTGAGTGACAGCATGCACTATTGAATTCACATGCATGCATGAATAGTATTATCTCTCAAAAGTGCACATTACTGAGTGATAGTGCATACTATTAACAACATTAACCCAAAATTCAAATGAAAAAAAAAATGTAAAACCCAACAAATGACATGGGAAACTTTAATGCAATGTGCACCTTCAAGTTAATGCTGACCCAGCAGTTCCTGGGTTTTCTTGGCAATGTGACAGGAAGTAGGTTGCCAGACCTTTCTTCTGAGGCAATAGAGAGTTAAGTGACTTGCCCCAGGCATACTAATGGGAATCAAACCTTGATCTCTTGGTTACTAAACCAGTGCCCTAACCATTAGGCTACTCCTCCACGCCCATGGAAAGCTAAGCAAAATAAAAATATTTGGCCTGCACAGTCCTAGCCAGAAACAGAAAGTTGAAACAGATACTGTAGAATGGGACGTGACATAAGGAAGGTTCTGAGATCGGCACAAGACAGCATTTCTTTAAGTGCTGCTGCTGTGGTTGTGGCCCAGTGGGATGTGAAAGCAGTAGCAGGAGGGAGAGGTAAGATGCTGGACCACATTTGGGGGAAGGAGAGGAGAGAGGGGGAGAGATGCTGGATACAACATCAGTGGCGGAGATAAAATTAGAATGAGCCAGACATGTGTGACATGGGAACCATCAAGCTAAGAAGGGAAAACAAGTTCACTGGCCAGTTTTGGCCTGTTGGCCATAATTTAGGGACCCCAATATGGACAGACAATCAGGTGGCAATGTATTATGCAAGCATGGAGGCACAGAGCCCTTATCACTATGCTAGGAGATGGTAAGAACTTGGGATCAAGCATTCTTCATGGAGATATTTATGAATGCCATCTACTTAAGCAGAGAACCAGAATCTGTTGGCGTTCAAACGCAATTGAGTGTTAAGGGTTGATAAGTGGTCATTGACCAAGAGTGTAATAACCAACCTTTTTCTTAACTAACACCTCAGGTAGACCTGTTTGCTTCCTGATTAAAAAACAGACTTCGTATATTCTGTTCCAAAGTGCCAGCACAAAACAATAGCCCACAATGTATTAGTCATTCCATGGAAATGGGAATTCATGCATGCTCTGATTCTTTTAATCATCAGAGCATTAGTTGAGTTTAGACAGATCTCGTATCCTCTCCTGTTAGGGCTTTCTGCACAGTAGACTTAAAAACTGGAGACCTTTCCAGAACTGATTACTCAAATTCATGAAATGTTGCTTCATCCCAGCCTTTGGAGTTTAGCTTTGATGGCATTGATGTTGAGTGCAATGTCTCCCTCCACATCTCTGGTCAGATTGAACAGATTCCAAATGAAGCAAGGCAGAGGAAAGGGGTGGGCCACAGGGCCATGGGCTCACCAATATTTTGCACAACACAGCAGCAGTAATAGAGAGCTTGAGGTCAGGGTTGGAGATTGGTTTGTTTGGATCCTGCAACCTGGAAGCTACCAACCAGAGATTCTTATGGCTGTAAGGAAGAGATATACCACTTGGTGTAAGAAGAAAAATCAAAATCCAGTTACATGTTCACCATCAACTTCGTTTCACTACCTTTCTCACCTCTCTCAAGCAGGACAAGACAGAGAAAAGAAAATACGTCAACCTTAAGTCTGCTTTGAAAAAATATTGTTTAGAAAAAAAAACCCTGAGAAGATCGAGGGTTTTCCTGTGAGGTGACTGATGCCGCTGGACATCATCTGCCCGGCTTGGAGTGCTGTCAGTGAGCAGGCAGTAGAACAGCTGATCCGTGATGTTATCATGAGGCCCCCACTCAGGGTTAAAGGATGGCACCCTTATGAATTCAGCAGAAGATTGGAGGTTTTCCCATGTGGTAGATGCCACTGGAATTGCCATCTCCCTGGCTTGGAGTGCTGTCAATGAGCAGGCAGTGAAGTAGCCAACCCGTGACATTATTGCAAGGTTCCCATTCAGGGTTAAAGGACCGTGTCCTTGTAGACATGCAGCCATGGGGCATGGCCTGAAGAGGCATGCCCAAAGAGGCAGATCATGCCCTATCGGAGCCCCTTAGGAACAATTACGGACACTGACAAGCGGAGAGTCTGCGCTGATTTTAAGTCCTGAGAATTCTGACCTTTGCTTTTGGGTTTGGAAATGGTGCAAATTAAGAGGAAGAACAAACATCTGCCGCCTCCATCTAGCACAGTGAGTAAAACCGTGAGTCCTATGCTGCAATGCAAGATCCTTCACATCTCCCATTGGAAGGATCCTCATTGAGCTCTGAGGAAAGGCCTCTCCTTCCCTCACCAGACCCTTTGTTGTCATTTACAACCTTGTCAGTTTGGCTCCCTACAGACACTTTTCTTCCGCAGCAAACTGTATCTGTGTTGCCTCATTCAGTCTATTCACCTGAGGCTTTGGAGGATAAAAAGGGAAACTGTTGACCAGGAAGTGACTTTAAAAGATCTCTGGGGAGCTTTGTCTGGTATTGAGACCCGGCTAACAGTTACTGTTTCCTTTTTATGTTTGTTTTCTCAGGAGGAAGTTATTCATTTTTAAGAGATGGTTTCAAAATTATTTGAGCTAGATTACTCCTTAAAGAAAATTGAGGGTCAATATTCATCATTACAGGCTACTAATGTTTCAGCTATAAAGGATTCTATTCTTGTGCATTGTAAATTAGATATGCTAGAGAATGTTTCTAGAGCAAAAAAAGAAATTACATTTTTTGAACTTTCCTCAAACTCATCTTTTGCCAGCTGAGATTCTTTTTAAAAAAATATCTTAACGAAGTGTTGAAATTTACTGGAGAAGATCAAATTGTAAAATGTTATTACTGTATATTGCTGGTAAGTGGAAAGTTCAAAATATCATAAAACAGTGCTTTTCAAACCCCAGCACATATGACCCCCATTTTAGCAAATGAAAGTTAACATGACCCCAGCTCATGATGAAATAAAAATAGCAGGTCTCCAGCCTCCTTCCCCACCCTCTGTTCATCTAAAGCAGGAAGGCAGCAATAATAGTGACAGCAGCAGCAGCAGTAGGTACAGAGTCCCTTGTCTCAGTGTGTGCTTACAGGCCTCAGTATTCAGCATGAGTTACCAGTCTAACAGGAAGCTTATCCAGGAGGGGCAAGAGCCTATGAATGTTCACTGGCTGACAGGTCACATGCTGACTGGTGATTGCCACTGCTTGGCATAGGTCATAGTGAAAGCTCAAAAGAGAAGGTGAAATGGCCATGTTTCGGTGACCCCCATCCATTGATGATGTGACCCATTTGGGGTCCTGACCCTAAGTTTGGGAACCAGTGTCATAGAGGGTAAGCTGGATTCACTACAGATTAATGAAAGTCAGAATTTGATAGCTTTTTTGGAAGACTCAATTGACAAGTTAATAAAACAAGGCACTCGGGTGGCTATGTTCACATTAGAGGGCAATAAAAAGAATGTTCTTAAGGCATATTTTAAGAACAAAGAGGCTATTTTTGTGGAGATAAGCTATTGGTGTTTCCTAGCCTTGAGAGCTTCTGTCTTCGATTTCCAGGTACATATTATTTCCTACCAAGGCAATACTTATATTTTCAAGGAGAGTGTGCACTTTGAAACATGTCTGGTAGACAGAAAGAAGTAAAAAGGGATGGTAAAGCGAGACATTCATAGAGATATACTGCAATGTAGGCTAGTTTACCTTTTCTTATTTTGTTTTATGTTTTTCCTGTTTTGTAATGACTGAGATCTTCTCATAATATGGGATGTCCTTTAGCGAAAAAAACTTTACTTGAATGTATTTTCCTTTTTTTGGGGGGGGGGGGGGAGGGGATTATGTCCTTTGATTTGGCTGTAGTGCCTATGTTATTTTGGAAATGTAAATATTGTTTCAAACTGAAATAAAAAAATAAAATCCCCATCCACATAACTGATCATATATATGAATATTCAGTTACAGCACAAACAATATACCAGATCAAAAAGATACTTAACAATAAATAACAATAGTAGAGCAGATGCTAACAAATCTAACAGATTGTCTACAAAGCAGTATCTATATTCTATGGAGGGGATATTCAAATACGATCAACACAGTTAGCAGGTCTGCTAATCGCATTAATCGCTCTCACTGGGATATTCATCCTCACTAACCACTGCCACTGAATGCCCCACTACTAGCCGGCTAGCATCGGGGCATTTCAGGGGTGGAATGGAAGTCAGCATTGGGTGTGGGAGGGGCCGAAGCAAACACCCCGTGGCACTGAAGTTTAAAGGTCAGCGCGATGGGGCTGTTCATGGCCCTTGCTGTCACTGCCTGTCCCGAGAGGGATGACAGTGGCAGCAATGGGTTCCCCCAGAGGCCCGGTGCTCTAGACAGCTGCCTAGTTTGCAAAGCCTCTGCATTAGCAGCTGGGATTATGCCTAGCATTCTTCTCTTCAGCCAATATAGATCCAATACACTTACCATGTGCCAACAGCATTACAGATAACATGGATGCACCTAATGACACTTATTGAGGTAGTGTTAACTGTTCCATGTTATCTATTGTGTTAACAGTTAAGGAGCTTTAAGTTACTGTGTGCTATCTACAAGGTACAATCCCCACCCCATTCCATGTCTCATTCCATACCATAGAGTTAATGCAGGAATTAGCTTGCAGTAAGAGGCAATCTATGCACAGTTTAGCATGTGGTAACTAGGAGCCGAGAACACTAACATGCAGCGTGGATGCCAGCTACTGGCCATTAACATGCACAGTAAGTGGCCATCATGTGCTCAGAGGAAAGTGGGCGGTTTAGGGGTGGAGTGTGGACATTGACAGCACATTGTCTCAGCAGCAATGTGGAAATTAATACAAATGCACATAACGATACCTCTATGGGTGTTGTTAGGTGCACAAGCGTTAAGTGTGTGCATTGCAGTGCTGGATCATGCACTAACTGCTAAAGACTTGCATTGCCACTCTTCCCTCTCCCCCCCCCCCCCCTCCCAACAGGTAGCACACAACAATTGCACTTACTGTGCATTAGTTTTGACGCTAATATTTATGCATTAAATGCTTAACACACTTTAGTAAAAGGGCCCTTAGAATTCCTTACGTTGAAGTTGGTACTCCATTCTGAACATTCTTCCTTAATCCCCTTGTCTTCCACAATAATTTATTCTAAATTAATGGATCATATTATTTCTGTTTCTCCAGCCTTGTCTAATATGACACTCCTTTTCTGGAATCCCTTCCTTTCACTGGCTTCCCATTCAATTCCACACTTACATAAATCTTTTCAAATTCACCTATCATTCTCTGCTTTTTATTTCACGGTGCTTTCTTACTTATAGACTTTAATCTTATCATATATTATGTTTCATGTCTTTCATTCCCAGATTCATTGAATTTCTTCTGTCCTTTCCTTTTCTTCTTCTTGCCAGTTCATATCTCCATTCATTTTCTTGTGTAATCTTTTTTCTCTGGAACCATTTTCCCTTCTGAGGAAGCAATGAGCAACCTTGCATTACAACTGTGCTCTGAAGAAAAACTTTTGCTCCCCAATGCAGTAACCAAATAGTATCCATAAAATGTGCACTAACATGGGAGATCACACTGGAAGCATGTACATATGGGTCTGTGCTAGCAGCAGCTATATTTTGTGCACAAAATAATTCCATCGGTGCTCATGCTGTTCTGAAATATTATTCTGTGTATAAATATTGTTGGTACTGGGAAAATTGTAGCTGTGCATGTGCTGGAAAGCTATTTCACACACAAACACGAATATTATTCTGTGCAGAAATAGCATTTTATTGTGTTATGTCAGCGGTCCAGCACCTAACTGCTTGTTCCATTACACTTTCCCCCCAGGGGCAATAGAACACATTTTTGCTTAGAGGGGCCAAACAAACAAATCTCTGGTCCCTCCCCCAAGTTGTTGAGTTGCTGATGCTCTGGTAAGCCATGGCCCTAGTGCCCTGCCCTATTCCACTGCTTATGTCTCCTCCTAAGCAACTCATTCTTTGCCTTTTTTTTTGTTACTTCCCCTTCCATAAAGCCAGAAAACAATTGTTGGATACTTCATGCTCACAGTAAATGCTATCCTTTTACTCCTCCTCAAACCTGATGTTAAAGCCCCGGCAGTGAAAAACTCCATGCTCAACCTTTGACGCTTCTGTGTATTTCTTTGGGTTTAAGAACTAATATAAGAACATAAGACATGCCATACTGGGTCAGACCGAGGTCCATCAAGCCCAGTATCCTGTTTCCAACAGTGGCCAATCTAGGTCATACGTACCTAGCAATATCCCCAAAAGACACAGGTTCCACAATGCTTGTACTGGGTCAAGCATTGATATCATGGGTCCCTTTTTAATAGTGGTTTATGGACCTTTCCTCCAGGAACTTGTCCAAACCTTTTTTAAACCCAGCTATACTAACAGCCCTTACTACATCCTCCGGTAACAGATTCCAGAGTTTGATTACACGTTGAGTGAAAAAATATTTTCTCTTATTTGTCTTAAATAGTTTACCCTGTAGCTTCATTACATGTCCCCTAGTCTTTCTATACTCTGATAGCGTAAACAATTGATCCACGTTTATCCGTTCCACTCCATTCATTAATTTATAGACCTCTATCATATCTCCCCTCAGCCGTCTCTTCTCCAGGCTAAAGAGCCCTAACCTTCTTAGCCTCTCTTCATAGGAGTAGCCTTCCATCCCCTTCACCAATTTGGTGGCTCTTCTCTGTACTTTTTCTAATAACGCTATGTCCTTTTTAAGATACGGTGACCAGAATTGCACACAATATTCAAGGTGCAGTCGTACCATGGAGCGATACAGAGGCATTATAACATCCTTTGTTTTATTCTCCATCCCTTTCCTTATGATACCTAGCATTTTATTTGCTTTCTTGGCCACCGCTGCACACTGGGCAGAGGGTTTTAACATGTTATCCACGATGACTCCTAAATCCTTTTCCTGGGTGGTGGTTTCTAATGTGGAGCCTTGCATCGTGTAACTATAGTGTGGGTTGTTCTTTCCTAGGTGCATAACATTGCACTTGTCCACATTAAATTTCATCTGCCATTTGGATACCCAGTCTTCCAATTTATCCAGATCCTCCTGCAGTTTTCCACAATCCTCTTGGGTTTTAACAACTTTATAACAGTTTTGTGTCATCTGCAAATTTGATAACCTCACTAGTTATTCCCTTTTCCAGGTCATTTATGAATATGTGAAAAAGCAGCGGACCCAGTACAGATCCCTGGGGTACTCCACTATTCACCTTTTTCCATTGGAAATATTGGCCATTTATCCCTACCCTCTGCTTTCTATCTTTTAACCAGTTCCCGATCCACAATAGTACACTGCCTCCTATCCCATGACTTTTTAGCTTCGCCAAAAGTCTCTGATGGGGGACTTTGTCAAAAGCTTTCTGAAAGTCCAGATACACTATATCAACCGACTCACCTTTGTCTACCTGTTTATGCACACCTTCAAAAAAACAGATCAGATTAGTAAGACAAGATCTTCCTTGTCTAAAGCCATGTTGGCTGTCTCCCATTAGGCCATGACTATCTACATGCTGTGTAATTTTGTTCTTTATGATGGTTTCTACCATTTTCCCTGGTACTGACGTCAGGCTCACCGGTCTGTAATTTCCTGGGTCACCCCTGGAACCCTTTTTAAAAATTGGTGTTACGTTGGCGATCCTCCAATCTTCAGGTATTACAGATGATTTTAATGAAAGTTCACAGATTACCAATAGCAGGTCTGCAATCTCATATTTCAGTTCTTTCAACACTCTGGGATGTATACCATCCGGTCCAGGTGATTTGCTACTATTCAGTTTATCAAATAGTTGTAATATATCTTCCCGGTCTGTAGCGATATTTCTCTCAATTCCTCTGCAGTATCACCTTTAAATACCACTTCAGTCTTGGGTAACATCCCTACATCTTCCTCAGTAAAGACCGAAGCAAAGAATTCATTCAGTCTCTCTGCTATAGCCTTGTTTCCTCTTACTGCCCCTTTTACCCCTCTATCATCTAATGGTCCAATTGACTCTCTCACAGGCCTTTTGCTACGAATGTACTTGAAAAAGTCTTTATTTCATGTTTTTGCTTCCGTAGCAAGTTTCTTCTCAAATTCCCGCTTTGCCTGCCTTATCAATGCTTTGCATTTAACTTGCCAGTGCTTGTGCTGTTTCCAGTTTTCGTCATTTGGCTCTTTTTTCCATTTCCTGAAGGTTGCTTTTTTGGCAGCAACAGCCTCTCTGACCTCACCTTTAAACCATGCTGGCAGTTTTTTGGACTTTCTTCTACTTTTCCTAATGCGTGGAATACAGCTGGTCTGGGCTTCGAGGATAGTATTTTTAAATAATACCCAAGCTTGCTGTAAGTCTTTAACCTTTGGAACCGCTCCTTTTAGTTTTTTCCTAACTATATTCCTCATTCTATCATAGTCTCCCTTTTGAAAGTTAAAAGTAGTACTGTGGATGCCTTTACTCTCTGTCCTCCACTAATTAAATCAAACATGATCATACTATGATCACTATTGCCAAGTGGTCCCAACACCCTTATTTCTTGCACCAGATCTGGCGTTCCACTAAGGACTAGGTCCAGTATGGCTTCCCCTCTGGTTGGTTCATAAACCAACTGCTCCAAGAAGCAGTCATTTATTCCATCTAGAAACTTTATCTCTTTAGCTTGTCCTGCTGTGACACTGACCCAGTCGATACCGGGGTAATTGAAATCTGTTGTGACGTTTGTTAGCTTCCTTGATTTCTTTGAGCATTTCATCATCCATTTGTTCATTCTGGCCAGGCGGTCGATAGTATACTCCAACTGCCATCACCTTCCCCTTCATAAATGGAATTTCAATCCATAGAGATTCTACAGCAAATTTTGTTCCCTGCAAAACTTTAATCCTTTCTGACTCAAAGCCCTCTCTAACATAGAGCGCAACCCCTCCACCAATTTGATCAGCTCTATCATTACAATATAGTGTGTATCCAGGTATCACAGTGTCCCACTGGTTATCCTCCTTCCACCATGTCTCTGAGAGTGCAATCATATCTAACCTCTCATTTAGTGCTATATATTCTAACTCTCCCATCTTATTGTTTAGACTTCTAGCATTGGCATACAAACATTTTAGAGACTGTATTTTATTCATATTAATCTGGCTATTGGTAGGCAGGGGTAATTTGGAATCTTTATGCTCTGTCTGCTCCTTACTCAAGGGCATTTGGGCTACTATACTCCCTTTTGGAACCTCACCTCTTTTGGTAGTATTCTTCAAGGATACCTTTATCCGAACCATGCACTCCTGGGTGACTGTCGGCTTTCCCCTAATTTCTAGTTTAAAAGCTTCTCTATCTCTTTTTTAAAGGTTAATGCCAGCAGTCTGGTCCCATCCTGATTAAGGTGAAGCCCATCCCTTCGGAAGAGCCCCCCCTTTCCCCAGAATGTTCCCCAGTTCCTAACAAATCCAAAACCCTCATCCTTGCACCACTGTCTCAACCACGCATTGAGACTCCGGAGCTCTGCCTGTCTTTCATTACCGTGGGATTTCAGTAAGCTGTATGCTGATGTCAGCACAAACGTTTGCATACAGTTTGCTTATGTGCAAAACACCTTTTAGCATTGTGTGGTAGCAGTAGCACAGAAAGCTGTGTACAGAAGCTATGCTCAACTCTCTGCAAAGCCTCCCACCCTTTATTGCATCGGCCACTCAATCTACTCCATTTCTGTGCTCTTTCAGTTGGAATTTCTTCTACTTGCCTAGTTCTTTCATCTTAATTTTCTTATTATTGGCTTTCACATTCTTCCAGATGTACTGACTTATTTTCTTGTTTTAGACTTAAGATTTGTCATGTGCATTTTGGTTAAAACATTGTACAAGCGAAACGAAATGTCAAATATCCAAATGTTAAAACACCTAAGACAAGACCTTTATAATCTTAGTAAACCATCAAGACCTGAACTCTTAGGGGCCCTTTTGCTAAAGTGCGCTGCTCAGTCAGCATGGGTTTTAGCTCACATTAAGCGCACACTGAAGCCCATGGTGACCAACAGTGCAGGTTCAGGACAGAAACTACATACTGATTTCTGCATTATCAGTGCATTGTGCGTTGGGCAGTGAAGGGTGGGTTAGAGGTGGAGAGTGGGCATGTTTGAGCCCAGAGCAGGTAGCATGTGGATACATATGGCGTGGTACCTGTGCCTCATGCAATTAGCAACATTGCACCAAATGCCACCTCAATAGGTGGCGTTCAGCACATTCACAGTATTAGTAAGCACTGCCGTGGCGTGTTAGAATGCCATTCTGCGCAGTAACTGCCGGGAACATGCTGGCCACACCACTGGCAATGAGCGCACAGGGATTGCAACTGCTGTATGCTATTTTTAGCACTAACTGTGTGTTAGTTGCTAAACTCTACCACTCTTTGGTAAAAGGATCCCTTGGTTTAGAATTCATTAATAGTCACTGAAATATTTACCTCACCAGAGGTCAGATAGATTAAAGGGTTTCTTTTCCATGTTTTATATCAAAGGGGGAAATGTTTAGTCCCCTCTAGCTAATATCTTATCTAGATGCCTCACAGTACACATATTTTTCTTAAATTTAACAAGTTCATCACGTTTGTCTATCGGGAATAATTTTAAAACAGGGTGCCTATAAAGAAAATCTAAAAAGAGACCTATTTAATGTCTATTTCATAAAAGCAGAAAAACCACCATTTCTCTCAGTCCCAAAGTATAAAAATACATCAATTATATGGACTAACTAGAACACCATCACTCTCCAAATGTATATAAATATATGTCTATGTAAAAGAGGCATCAAAACAGCATGAATACAGCCATTACTTTAGCTCAGTGAATTCAATGTCCATTATCATCATATCTCTCTACAAAACAGGCTATGTTATATTATTTCTATATTGTTTTCTATCATACAGCTAGAAAATCTTCAGGTAGGAAAGCTCTCGTAGGGGACTTCCAGTTCTTGCACTGGCCCTGCATGCAACTTTATAAAAACCTTTTTTCATGTGTGAAACACTCTTAGGGGTATGTTTACTAAACTGCGTTAGTGTGATTCGCGTTAGGAGCCGCGGTAGAGACAGAAATCCCAAATAAGGACATGGGCGGCACATCGTTACCGATAACGCGCATTACCAGGCGCCATAAATAAACGAGCGCTACATGGCACGTTACCGCGCGTTAATCCTAAGAAGGCGCGCAGGCATACAAGCACAGCAACAGAGCTGTAGCACAATGGTTACAACACTGACTGATGGTACAGGGGTCATGGGTTCGATTCCCCAGTGGGCCTAATGTATAAGGCTGGGTGAAGCATCACCCTTTACATTTAAGTAGTGATTGTTGAGGCATTTGACTTGTATTTTAATTAGTGCTGCAGTAGAGGGGACCATCAACCCCGCTCTGTCTGTTCCCCAGCAGGACTGGGGTTGATGGTCCCCTCTACTGCTACCATTGCAGGGAGGTAGAATGTGGCTCTATTGGTGGGTGATCCTGTTTCCCACCCTGAGCCCCAGAGGGTGGGTTGTGTGGTGGTACATAATCTGCCTATGGGTCCATACACCCCCTCCCCTTCACCTACAGCAGGTAACCATGGCATCAACACAGGATATGCACTATTCTGGGTACATCATCGCCCATAAGGACTAGACATGACCGAGAAATACAGTAGCACAGAAAGCATTTACATAACACAATAGCAGACAGACGGCAGGCCTGGAAATGCTCAGCTGCCCCCCACCATTATCTGACATTCTCCAGCAGCAAGCCTTCAGCCGCTGCACCCTGCAAGGTGTTCTAGCAAGACACATACTAGCTGCAGACAGTTTGCCAGCTAGTCCATAGTGCATGGTCCTGGAGGAGATGCATGTACCCAGAACGGGGATGTCAGCATACACACCAAGCAGATAAGTCAGTGATTGGGCCCCAAAAGAAAACCCATAAATATCACATGAGAGAAATGCTATATAGCACTATGGGGGAACCTAGCCAATGCCATGGTCACTGCTCAGTCAGGGTGAGAGTGACCTCCCAGCAGGACATGCTATGGCCACCCTGTCCGTGCAGGTGGTGGCCAGGCACTACAATGTCCGAGCCATTGCCCTATGCTGTGTGCAGATGCATCCAGGCCAGGCCACCCTATCCAGGCTAATCCCACGGTACCTTGCTCCTCATTATGCACATTGGCAGGCCAATACTGGCAACAGTGCTAGCAGTGTGGGCTGTGGAGGGTGTTGGCAGCCACCACACACTGGATAGACAGACACACACTCCCCACACCTATGCCAGCATTGTGCAACTATAGAGGTGTTGGGCAGCCCAGGCCACCACACCAGTCCTGGGCACAGTGCAGGCATGGCTATGGTACGCAATACTGTAGGAGTCACTCCACAGGTTGGTAAACACTGTCAGACACAAGACCTGTAGCACACTCCACAGACATCAGAAAGGTTGCTATGATGCAGCTCACTCAGAAAATTGTACCTAACTTAGGAATTGCTATCTGCCAGTAATCATAGCAACCTTTTGATAGATGTGTACCATATTCCCAGGTTTAGGGTGGCATTACTAAGGTATGCAAGTGCTAGTATTGGGAGATGCACGCAGAGCCCAAAGTCCTGCCTCTCCAGGAGGCTTTGGATAATGGGGCCTGTGGGTGCGGGTGTGTCTGCCCCTGTTGGCTGCTGCTTTACGGCAGAGGTTCCCAACTCCAGTCCTGGTGTGCCAAACACTGTTCGGGTTTTCATGCTGTCCCTCATGAATATGCATGAGATACATCTGAATACCATGGGGGTGGCGCATAGAAATACAGCACAGGCATCTTTATTAGAGGCAGCATGGAACAGGAATGGTGTTTGGCCCTCCAGGACTGCATTTGGGAGACTCTGCTCTAGGTAATGTGCATGTTTATGGTGTCTGTGCGCTGTAGGGTAAAATGTAGGTGTCTTGGGCATGTTTACATCATCTGCAATAAAGGTGCTGTTTGTATTAGCACGTTGTAGTAGTGGGTAAAATATGGGGACTGGGTTGGCAGGAACCACAGCTGTGACTTGAACCTGTGACCTTTTGTTTCTGAATACACTGGTTTTGTGCACTGCACCAACTTGTTGTCACAGAGTCAGTGCATTCCTTGGTGATACCATGACTGTTCGTCAGACAGGGCCCATCTGTTGCAGTACACGGCACCCACCTACACAGGGCTAGGCCACGGTCTGCTCTGGGCAGCTGCCACTGCCCCCTCCACCACCAGTATCCCTCAGCCACCATGCTGACATGCCCTTCTGCTGGTGGTGCTGGTGGTGCGCAGTCTCAGGCCATCCAGTGTGCAGGTAGGCGGCTGCCTATGGTGCGGGTTCTGGGGTAGGGGTGCCTGTATAGACGTCCACGCTCCCCCCCAGCCCCGCCTGCCAATGTTCCGTGCCTTGGGGGTAGCTGTTGGGTACTATCCCCTGTGACACTGTGGGAAACACACTTGTGCCCATGTTGGGCCTTCAGCAGTTGCTGTCTGGCTGCTCTGCTGTTTCAGCATTCATATGGGCCACCTAGGCATCACCCTAGTCCGCACTGTGGCCCAGCTCCACCACAGCATGTGCCGCCTGCGGCCCTCTGTATTCCCTTTTCCGGCATCTGTCCAGTTGCCATTCCTACATGCCCGCCCTGATGTTGCGGGACATGTGCACGCCATAGGAGCCCTGTCCAATGGATGGGAAAACCCTGAGCAGCGCTATTTCATTGTGGGCTCATTCACCTTGTATGGGGACGGAGTATAGACCCTTCCGCGATTTATATCTTTTCTATGGAGCTTACTCGGGGGGGGGGGGGGTTGATGTTTCTCATTAATACCACTATTGGCCAGCTTGGTTATGTTTTTTTTCCAGTTTGTTGAGGTCATTTTCAGTGTTTATGTGACCTTTTGTTCTGTGCACATGTATCACACTTATCACTTTTTTTCGGTTTTCCTGCCTGGGCTGTACATTGCTGACACTGAAATGGTTTCTCTCCCCTGTAATGTGCATTTAATGGCAGGTTTTCAATCGTGTTTGGATTCAGCTCTTCAGATCAGCGCGTTAGTGTGAAGGGAGCCTCTCCCTGCCCACTCTCCGCACACTGACCCCTTCTCTCCGCCCTCTCTCCACCTTCTGCGATGTTTTACCGCGCCGCAGAGCTTTACGATCGTTAATGTTGGTTAACGCACGTTATGTAACGTTAACAATCGTTAGCGCATCATTATGATGCACTAACGATTGTTAACGTTACATAACGTGCGTTATGTAACGTTACCGCAGTTTAGTAAACATCCCCCTTACATATGGAAAAACTTTATAAAATTACTCCCTAAGTGCCCAAGCACATGGTCTTCAAGATAAATTTAAAGCAATTATGTTTGACATTCTGTCAACCTCCCCGAGTATTCTTGATTATTAGATCACTAGCAAGGAAAAATCAAACAGGGATTAGAACTAGTGGCATCCAGCTGAATGGGGGTTCAAACTTAAAATAGTGACTTTGATCTCTAAGACCTTGCAGGGGTGGCTCCAGTTTGTTTTAAGAATGTTCCGCAAGATATACATCTCCATTGCTGCAATTCTCATTTGGTTATACCCCTATTTAAACAGCACATCTGGTCAGTACTCACTCTAAAATGTTTTCTATTGCTGATCCATATATAATAGTCTAGCTTTGGAAATTTGCTCATTCATATCCTACACGTAGTTTCAGAGGACAGTGAAAGCATATTATTTTTGTCAGGCATATATAGTTGGTCTGTAAGGGAGGAGTGGTCTAGTGGTTAGGACAAGGTACTTCAGGCTGGAGGGCCGGGAGTTCAAGTCCCACCTGGGGACAGCAATCTCAGGCCAGAGGGACTGGGATTTCTAGTCCTATAGGCACTCCTTGTGGTCTTGGGCAAGCCACTTAACCCTCCATTGTCCATGTTCCCTGTAAGTATTAGCATATGTGTCTCATATCCCCTTGTGTTAAATGTATCCCACTTTGACCCAGTGAAAAGCAGGATATAAATACAGCTAAATAAATCATGATTTCCCTGCATCATTTCAGTTAATACATGAATATAAGTTTCAAATTTGTTTTATCTCTTATATTCACCTTTTTTGTTTTAAGGCATCTTTTAGATAGTACTTGGAGATCGAAATTGAGATGTCGAGGTTGTGACATAAACAGTTCCAGAAGTATTTCAGAAAAACCTCTGCAAATGTGCAGCCTTTTCTAAAATACGAATTAAGAGGTGCAGGAGTACATATGTATGTGCTGATATGTGGAACCAGAGAAGCCATTTGGCAAATCTACACATAAGAAACATCAACAGGACAAACTCGGTAACTTCCATGTGCATTTTTGTCAGCATGTGCACTTGTATGTCGGTCACTTTGAAAACTTCCATGTATGCTGCTAATTAACTAGAGATGCCACTGTCATTATCTAATTTCAATCTGGAAGGGGGAAATAAACAACGGGGAATTAAAGAGGATAGCCCACTTAATACTTCCTGTAGATGGTTGGCTGACATAAGCACTTTATAGAAACCTATATGGCACATTTTAAGAAAGACGTGAAGATCAGAATTGAGACGTCAGGGTCATGATGTTTACAATTCTGGTGGAATTTTAGAAGAGATTCTGCTAATCATGGAGCTATGTCTAAAACAGAAAAATAGAAGTGCAAGAGTGCACATGAATATAACATTTTACAAATCTACACGTGGGAAAAAACAACAGAAGAAATACGGCTACCTACACGTGTAAGCGCCACGCACCTGCATGTGTATGCTGGTATTTTATGACTTGCATGTATAGGCACCACGCACCTATACATACATGTGAACCATTTTGCAAGCCTACATATTTAAATGCCAGATAATTACAAAGGCTCCTATCATTTGCTAATATCAATATGGAAAGGGAAATAAACAATGGAGGATTAAAGAGGATAACCCCTTAATCACCCCTACAAAGGACTGGTAGAAACAAACACTAAACATATAAATCCCAATGTGAATATTTTTGATCACGCATATTTTGAATTTTAACCCATCTGGCCATGCCCTAATCTCACCCCAGACATGAATCCCTTGCAAAATCCTTATAGTAAGGACATCCATGTGTAAACTGAGTCTTTTCTAAAATGGCCATTTGCATGTGGATACCATTTCCATGTGTAATTGCTAGTATTTATACATATAAATCATAAATAAGGCTTCTAAAATTGCTCCTTCATGTATTAAATCTATGTTTTTTTTCATTGTCTTTTTATGACCTTTTGTACTATTTTATTTTCTAACCCACAAAGAACAAGTTAATTCAGATTGACAGCTTGTAAATAAATGGAAATTAAATTAAATTCTTCCTTTTTCCTGGGGGGGGGGGGGTGCAAAGAGATTGAATTTAGGATTGCATGGCATAGCAGGTCCCAAGGGATCTGCCTATGCTGTGTGATACTAAGCGCAATCATGTTTCACTTCCCCACCCCCGGTGAGAATGCCGGCGGAGGACTCCAGCACAGCTTCAAGCTGCTTAGAGGGAAGATTGGGTACAAGCTAGCCTATCTTTACTTGTGGGAGCTAACTGGGAAGTGGCAGAATATCGCTGCTGACCGGTTAGCTTCCAGGCTGTGTGGCAAACTTAAATATTCAATGCCAGTGACCGGATATGGCCTCAGCATTGAATATCCGGGTATGGCATTCAGCGGCGATGGCTAGGCGCTGCAATTGTGCTAACCGCTGCCAATGAATATCTGGCCCTAAGTGCAGTGCTGTGCAGTACCTTGCTTAAGATATAAGTCGTAGAAAGGCCCCTCTTACCTTGTCTCCTTGAATTCCTTTTGAACCCGGCTCACCTAGAGGGCCACTGATTCCCTGTAGCAAAATAAAAGTATATAATTATCACGTATAAATGCATAAATATATATATATATATATGTTTGTATGGAACTTTACTCCAGCACAAATAGAGCACATCATTTAGATGACGGTTGAGGGGAGATATGATAGAAGTCTATAAATTAATGAACGGAGTGGAACGGGCAAACGTAGATCGATTGTTTATGTTATCAGAATATAGAAAGACTAGGGGACATGCAATGAAGCTACAGGGTAAACTATTTAAGACTAATAAAAGAAAATATTTTTTCACTCAACGTGTAATCAAACTCTGGAATTTGTTACCTGAGGATGTAGTAAAGGCTGTTAGTGCAGCTGGGTTTAAAAAA
The DNA here is from genome assembly GCA_033557465.1 of Ichthyophis bannanicus. Taxonomy (NCBI): domain Eukaryota; kingdom Metazoa; phylum Chordata; class Amphibia; order Gymnophiona; family Ichthyophiidae; genus Ichthyophis; species Ichthyophis bannanicus. Next base: position 487,230,858 of record CM066031.1, read on the forward strand.
GGTTTGGACAAGTTCCTGGAGGAAAGGTCCATAAACCATTATTAAGAAGGGACCCAGGATATCAATGCTTGAACCAGTACAAGTATTGCGGAACCTGTGTCTTTTGGGGAAACTGTTAGGTACGTATGACCTAGATTGGCCACTGTTGGAAACAGAATACTGGGCTTGATGGACCTTGGTCTGACACAGTATGGCATATCTTATGTTCTTATGTTCTTATATCTTGATGGGGGTAATTTTGAAATGCATGTCCTAAGAAAATACAGCATTTTGGAGGGATTCTATAAAGGACACGTGGAAAGTCATGTGCTATTTTTGTGCATACATCCCTATTCTAAGGCTATATGCACATAGTAGATATTTTGCGCATGTTTTAGGCAGTCCCTATTCTGTGAAGCACGTGTGTAAGTCCCATTGCATGTACTTTCATTTTGGGTGTGTACAGAGAAGGACCTCGGTGGAGCATAGGAGGGGCCTAACTTTATATGTGTAAGTTATAGAATAGTATTACTAAGGCTTAATTTGTAGACAAAAAGGAACCAGGGGAGGGGAATCGGTGGGCCGGGGTAGCAGCAACAGGAGAACAGAGGCTCAGTCAGGGAGTAGAGTCACTATTTTCTGCTTCAGGCCCCCCACATCCTCTCCTCTTCCTTGCAGGCTCCCTGGAATGGAAGAGCTGGAGCAGAACCCCCCTTATTCTTTAGAGATGAAAAAGAAGTGCCGGAACTGAGTTGCAGGCCATTCCCCCTGAAAGCAAGCTCTAAGTATAACGTATTTATTTATTTAGCGGTTTTTATATACCGCTTTATCAATGTGTCAAAGCTGTTTACATGTTAACAAAGTGAACAAGATTTAAGATATAAGGTCCATGGAACATGTTGGAATAAACATAAAAGTAACAATATAAATACAGGAGCAAACAGGTCAACCTCTTGAACTATATATATCATGTGAGCTGTACTGAAAATATAAAGTATCTGTAGATGAGGGGAGGGGGGTATGATTAGGGATAAAGTGTGAATATATGCATTGTTGGCCAATCTAGGCACAGGCATACATATAAATCTCCTATTATACATCTTTTTCTAATGTAAATATTCTCAGTTTGAAGCCTTTTCTAAAATACAAATAAGAAGGGGCAAGAACACAAGTGTATGTGCTGATACATGGAGCCGGAAGAGTTATTTTACATATCAACACATGGGAAAAGCCAATGGAGGAAACTCGGCAACTTCACATGTAATTACTGGCAGAGCAGTTAGCCCAAAAGGAGTATTCCATGAGCAGCCGTTTACTGCATTATTAGTACTTTCATGTTTACCCTCATTGACCCATGATGCAGGCTAGTTCGCTGAAACTCAGCTGATTCAGGTGTCTTGCAATAAAATGCCTGATTGGACTTTGCTGTGCCTTGTGTCTACCTCCATCTTTGTTTTGGGCTATTTCTCAACTTACATCTGTAAGTGCCAGCACTTATAAGTGTATGTAAATCATTCTACAAGCCCGTATGTGTAAATGCTGCAAATTAATTACAAAGGCTGCTATCTTTATTTAATCAGAATTTCACAGGGAGGGAGAAATAAACAATGTAGGATAAGGAGGATAACCCCCTTAATTCCTTGTGTAAAGGTTTGGCCAAAATGAGTAATTTTTAAAAACATATAAGTGACGGAGCCTTCACTTGGTTTGCAACTTGTCATGCTATGAGGGCTTGTGTGCATCAGTGATGCTGAGGGCTAAGCTATTGGTAGCTTAACTACTGGTAGGGTCTCCCAAGATGGACAGGTTTCAGCTGAGGTGCCAGACCAAGACAAACCACCCATCTGGGCAGCAGCAGAATGGGACAGTATTGACAACGGAGGATCACATTTCTGTGACAATGGCAACAACACTAAGCTTAAACTGCACGGAAGAAACACCCGGCAATCTATTTCCGTATCTTGCCACGAAAACCCAGTGGATAGTCACAACAAAACAAATTGCACTATAGTGCTGGAAGATGAGACCCCCAGGTTGGAAGTCATTCAACTGGCTACTGGGGAGGAACTGAAGACTTTTCATAGTAAAGCCAGCAATTATGAAGTGGTTGGATCAAAGCCCTCGGGATGTCTGACTGCTGATGTAGCTGCACATGAAATGAGAGTCAGAAGCTGCAAAGATGTCTTACATAATGGGACATGGAACATAAGAAGCATGAACCAAGAGAAGTTAGAGGTGGTCAAGAATGAAATGGAACATGTAGAACTTGATCTGTTGGGTGTCAGCATACTGAAATAGACTGGCATTGGGTACTTTGCATCAGATGGTCAAATAGTCTACTATGCTGGAAATGAAAGACAAAGAAGAAATGGTGTTGCATTTATAATCAAGAAGAAACTTGCAAGAACTGTAATAAAATACAATGCAGTCAGTAAATGCTTAATTTCAATTTGTCTACGAGAAATGCTTATCAATAAAACTATAATTCAAGTATATGCTCCTACAACAGCTGCAGAAGAGGATGAAATTGATGAGTTTTATGAAATTGACAGAACATGCAAACAGGATATCCTGATAGTTATGGGTGACTGGAACGCAAAGGTTGGCAACAAAGAGGAAGGCAAAATGGTTGGAAAATATGGACTTGGCAAAAGAAATGAAGCTGGAGAAAGACTGAAAGAATTTTGCAAGACCAATGATCTATTCATCTCAAACACCTTCTTCCAACAACACAAGTGGCGACTGTATACATAGACTTCACCCAATGGATTGTACAAAAATCAAATTGACTATCTGTGGAAGTCAATAATGGAAAAGCTCTATAACATCAACAAAGACAAAACCTGGAGCTGACTGTGGCACAGATCACCAACTGCTAGTATGCAAACTCAAGCTAAAGTTGAAAAAGAGCAAGCCACTCATGAATGTAGCAAAATATGACCTTGAGAATATACCACTGGAATTTAAAGACTGCCTGAAAAATCAATTTGCTGCTTTAGATACAAATGACAGAGCTCCAGAAGAGTTATGGGATGACATCAAGATGGTTGTGTTGAAAGAAAGCGAGAAGTCTCTACAAAAGGTGAAAAAGCCAAAACGGCCAAAATGGAAGACTGAAGAAACTCTGAAAATTTCCCAGAAACATAGAGAAGCTAAAGCCAGAGGAGAAAGAGTGGCAATCACAGAACTCAACAGAGATTTCCAACAAGACAAGGAGAAGTACTACAATGACACATGCAAGGAAATAGAAGCAGAAACTATTACAGGAAGAACAAGATTGGCTTTCCTAAAGCTACGAAAGATAAAGAAAAAATTCCAGCCTCAAATTGGAATGAACAAGATTCTCAAGTATCTATGTTGAATGATGCTGAGAAGCTCAAAAAAGGTAGAAAGAATATACAGTCTTTATATGATAAAGATCAAGTGGACCAACAGCAGTTTCAACCTGTGCCTTATGATCCGGAACCATTTGTGATGAAAGAAGAAGTCGAAGCAGTATTGAAAGCCTTATCAAAGAACAAAAACGTAGTCGGTCAAGATTCACGGAGTGAAAGATGCCAAAAATAGAAAAATCACTCCAATATTAACAAACGTGTCTTCTAACTGCAAAAAGTAGTGTAGTTTTCTTTAAACAAATAAATCAGGTCTCAGCATATCAGGGCACAGGTGAATACACAGCCATTTTACAGGCCGTCTGCACCAAACATAAGCCCAGTAACATCAATGACCTGATGAGTGGCACTCCACACTCCACACCTCGTGTTCTACGAATAGAAAATGACAGCACTTAGCTTGTAAATCAGGCAGGAGAATCACAAAAACGCCAGCTGCATCCCCGACGTTATCACATTAAGAGCTCTTCAAACGTTTCGCGGGACTGCCCGCTGCTTCAGGGGAATCTGCAGAAACACATACAAACCACACATACTAAACCAAAACCTTTAAGATACAGCAACACACTGAAAAAGTACTCTATAAAAGTTAAAAGGACCACCAGTTGCCATTTACCTGCCAGCTGAACTTCAACTGCGCCGGACAAAAGAATCACTCATGCGCACTGCACCCAACCCAAGCCCTTTAAACAAGCACATTTAATGACGTCAGAGGAAATCCCCTGTGTCAATCAAACTGAGTTAAAGGGCCGAAATACAACCCAACCCCCAACCTAACTCATACACAAACAGCCCAATCAATCTGCAGATTTAAACCATCCGGGGCTACTGTACCTAGACGAAAAATCCAACTTTGCTCACGCCGCAAAAGCGTCTGTTCCCGGCTCATCCCGTTCCGCCCACACCAAACCTTCTCCACGCAAAAACATGCAATATCATTAAAAGAATGTTGAAATTCAGAAAAATGGGCCACGAGAGGCGCTGACAAAACATTGCAGCGGAGCCTGCTTTTATGTTCCGACAACCGTTTACGGAAAGGCCGACACGTACTGCCAATGTAAAGAAGCTGACATGGGCATCGGATCGCATAAATCACAAATGCAGAATCGCAAGTGGTGACATCGCGCAACTTATACCGTGTGCCCCGGTACTCAAAACCAGAAACCGTGCATGAAACCTCACAGACAGCACAATGCCCGCAAGGAGCATGGCCTCCCATCACCTCACTTTGTCGTGAAGGAGAATTCAATATCTCACGAATGTTACGTTGACGCTGCCACACACATCTGATAGTGTGATTTTCCAACCCAGGAACAGTGCGGACAACAGGAAGATGTTTTTTAACTATACGCTGGATACTGAAACTTAAAGGTGAGTACTTGGAAATGAAACAAGTCCCGGACATTAATGGATGGTTTTCAGGCTCGGGGATATCCCAAAAAGATTGTGGGTGATGCTTATAAACGGGCTTTATTTAACAACCGGTCTCTTTTGTTAACTCCCAAGGTTAAGCCGGTTGATGTGGACAGCACCTCTGTGAATTTCATTTCCAAGTACTCACCTTTAAGTTTCAGTATCCAGCGTATAGTTAAAAAACATCTTCCTGTTGTCCGCACTGTTCCTGGGTTGGAAAATCACACTATCAGATGTGTGTGGCAGCGTCAACGTAACATTCGTGAGATATTGAATTCTCCTTCACGACAAAGTGAGGTGATGGGAGGCCATGCTCCTTGCGGGCATTGTGCTGTCTGTGAGGTTTCATGCACGGTTTCTGGTTTTGAGTACCGGGGCACACGGTATAAGTTGCGCGATGTCACCACTTGCGATTCTGCATTTGTGATTTATGCGATCCGATGCCCGTGTCAACTTCTTTACATTGGCAGTACGTGTCGGCCTTTCCGTAAACGGTTGTCGGAACATAAAAGCAGGCTCCGCTGCAATGTTTTGTCAGCGCCTCTTGTGGCCCATTTTTCTGAATTTCAACATTCTTTTAATGATATTGCATGTTTTTGCGTGGAGAAGGTTTGGTGTGGGCGGAACGGGATGAGCCGGGAACAGACGCTTTTGCGGCGTGAGCAAAGTTGGATTTTTCGTCTAGGTACAGTAGCCCCGGATGGTTTAAATCTGCAGATTGATTGGGCTGTTTGTGTATGAGTTAGGTTGGGGGTTGGGTTGTATTTCGGCCCTTTAACTCAGTTTGATTGACACAGGGGATTTCCTCTGACGTCATTAAATGTGCTTGTTTAAAGGGCTTGGGTTGGGTGCAGTGCGCATGAGTGATTCTTTTGTCCGGCGCAGTTGAAGTTCAGCTGGCAGGTAAATGGCAACTGGTGGTCCTTTTAACTTTTATAGAGTACTTTTTCAGTGTGTTGCTGTATCTTAAAGGTTTTGGTTTAGTATGTGTGGTTTGTATGTGTTTCTGCAGATTCCCCTGAAGCAGCGGGCAGTCCCGCGAAACGTTTGAAGAGCTCTTAATGTGATAACGTCGGGGATGCAGCTGGCGTTTTTGTGATTCTCCTGCCTGATTTACAAGCTAAGTGCTGTCATTTTCTATTCGTAGAACACGAGGTGTGGAGTACGCCAGTTGCCACTCATCAGGTCATTGATGTTACTGGGCTTATGTTTGGTGCAGACGGCCTGTAAAATGGCTGTGTATTCACCTGTGCCCTGCTATGCTGAGACCTGATTTATTTGTTTAAAGAAAACTACACTACTTTTTGCAGTTAGAAGACACGTTTGTTAATATTGGAGTGATTTTTCTATTTTTGGCATCTTTCACTCCGTGAATCTTGACCGACTACGTTTTGGTTTACCAATCATGGATGGTCCGGTCTCCTCTTGGAAGGAGATTTTTAGTTTCACTAGTGACCACATTTCTCAGTTGTGCAAGGAACAGACCCCGTTTTGTCTGGATGGGGCTGCATCCGAGGGTGTTTCTGCCAGTGACTCTGCCAATTGGGACCTTGTGTTGAATTTACAGAAACGTATTGTTCGCTCTGAGCTGCACCGTTTGTCCTTACTTGAATACGTTCGCCGACAACATATCCCCCGTGGTCTCCGAATTTACAAGGAGCCCCGATTATTTGCCTCCGATCCTGTGTTCATGAACAAATGGAACTGCATTCTAAACAAGTGCTCGCTGGATCTGATGGTCTTGGTAATTGATGCGGCTAAAACCAGCTTAGAAGCACAGATCAAGGAGGTGGAAGATCTGTTGACTGACTTTAAATCCAAAGATTCTGCGGCAAGTTTTCAATCACATTCTGATGAGATCGCTAAACAGCTGACAACGTTACGTGAGGAAGTTAAGGCAGCCAAGGCTAAGAAACTGAAGCGCGATTACGACGATTACACTACGGGCTACGTATATCCGTGGCTCAATCCTAACCGACGCATGCGGAGAAGACAACGGAAACGGGTTGATTTTGAGTACTCCTCAGAAGATTCATCGACTGGTGACTCTGGTAAAGCTCCCCACAGGGCTTTTTTGGACTCGAGCAGGACTTACAACAGGAGTGGCGGTGCTCGGGGTTGGGCCAAAGGTCGAGCAGGGGGGCAGTAGGTGACTGCCTTGCGGCATCTGCCCCTGCGGTTGCGGGGCCCTCCCTGGTCATTAATTTAACATCTATTTCATTAACCGGCCCTCAATTTCAGGTCCTAGAGAAAGGATTATCTTTTGTGCCAAAAATTTTTTTTGATGCCTTCCAGTTCCGTGTGGAGCTGGAGGGGCTCAATCGCAAATTGCATTTGAAATTCTTTTTTGCAGATTCTCAAGATGTGCCTCCTAGTCCGGTAATTACGGGTCCCCCACGGGTCCCCTTACCTTTAAAGTCTTCTTGGTCGCCGCCGGGGCAATTACCCCCGGGTTTGTTGATCTTTAAACAACTTGTCCTTCATGATGTTGCGAAGTTAGAGCAGTCCCGTTGCAGGCAGTTATCCACCTTGACTCCCGCTGAAAATACAGCCTTGTCTGACTTAAGATCAAATCCAGATATTGTTATCTGTGCTGCTGATAAGGGGGGTGCTGTGGTGATTTGGGGGAGGGCTGATTATTTATGTGAGGCTTTCAAGCAACTTTCTGATGTTGTTACCTATGAGAAGTTATTGGTAGATCCTACTGCTGAGTTACAGAAATCTATTTTAGAGATCACGACTTCAGCGTTTTTGTCTAAATTGATTTCAAAAAAAGAATTTGCTTTTCTGAACCCCCGCAGTCCTGGTTTAGCTAAGTTCTATCTTTTACCGAAGGTACACAAATGTTTGCAACAGCCTCCGGGACGTCCCATCGTGTCCACTAGGGGCACGGTGTTAGAGCCCTTATCAACATTTGTAGATTCATTTTTAAGACCGATGTTGCTGCAAATCCCCGCCTACATTCGTGACACCATGCATTTTCTTAACATCTTACATGAACACGCTGATTTGACCGGGTCAGGGGATGTTTTGTTAGCTACCTTAGATGTAGTTTCTTTATATACATCTATTCCTCAGGCTGCGGCGGTTGAGGTTGTTGAGGACTGTCTTGTTCGGCGTGGCGACCTTGATTTTGCTATGATCAGTTTTGTCAAATGTTTGGCCCGGTTAGCCATTTTCAAGAATTATTTTCAGTTTGAGGGGTCATTATACCATCAAAAAGCTGGGGTCGCCATGGGTGCCACGTGCGCTCCTTCCGTGGCCAATTTGTACATGGCCCGGTTCGAGGCACGGTGGCTTGGGAGATCCCCCCTTTCAGTTCACATTTTGTCTTGGCATCGGTACATTGATGATGTCTTTTTACTTTGGGGGGGCACTTTGGAGGCCTTTTTGAGTTTTGTTCAGTGGCTTAATGCTTGTGATGAGCATATTAGTTTTACTAGCACCCACAGTTTCCACAAGATTGTGTTTCTTGATGTTGAGGTCAGCAAGGGTGCCCAGGGATGGGGAACTTCTGTCTACAGGAAGCCCACCGACAGGAATACTCTCCTGCACTACTCTAGCGCCCATCCCTTGGCTTTAAGAAACAGCTTGCCTTTTTCTCAGTTCATCCGCTATCGGCGTAATTGTTCCAATCTGGTGGATTTTAAGAACAAGTCCCGGACATTAATGGATGGTTTTCAGGCTCGGGGATATCCCAAAAAGATTGTGGGTGATGCTTATAAACGGGCTTTATTTAACAACCGGTCTCTTTTGTTAACTCCCAAGGTTAAGCCGGTTGATGTGGACAGCACCTCTGTGAATTTCATTTCCAAGTACTCACCTTTAAGTTTCAGTATCCAGCGTATAGTTAAAAAACATCTTCCTGTTGTCCGCACTGTTCCTGGGTTGGAAAATCACACTATCAGATGTGTGTGGCAGCGTCAACGTAACATTCGTGAGATATTGAATTCTCCTTCACGACAAAGTGAGGTGATGGGAGGCCATGCTCCTTGCGGGCATTGTGCTGTCTGTGAGGTTTCATGCACGGTTTCTGGTTTTGAGTACCGGGGCACACGGTATAAGTTGCGCGATGTCACCACTTGCGATTCTGCATTTGTGATTTATGCGATCCGATGCCCGTGTCAGCTTCTTTACATTGGCAGTACGTGTCGGCCTTTCCGTAAACGGTTGTCGGAACATAAAAGCAGGCTCCGCTGCAATGTTTTGTCAGCGCCTCTCGTGGCCCATTTTTCTGAATTTCAACATTCTTTTAATGATATTGCATGTTTTTGCGTGGAGAAGGTTTGGTGTGGGCGGAACGGGATGAGCCGGGAACAGACGCTTTTGCGGCGTGAGCAAAGTTGGATTTTTCGTCTAGGTACAGTAGCCCCGGATGGTTTAAATCTGCAGATTGATTGGGCTGTTTGTGTATGAGTTAGGTTGGGGGTTGGGTTGTATTTCGGCCCTTTAACTCAGTTTGATTGACACAGGGGATTTCCTCTGACGTCATTAAATGTGCTTGTTTAAAGGGCTTGGGTTGGGTGCAGTGCGCATGAGTGATTCTTTTGTCCGGCGCAGTTGAAGTTCAGCTGGCAGGTAAATGGCAACTGGTGGTCCTTTTAACTTTTATAGAGTACTTTTTCAGTGTGTTGCTGTATCTTAAAGGTTTTGGTTTAGTATGTGTGGTTTGTATGTGTTTCTGCAGATTCCCCTGAAGCAGCGGGCAGTCCCGCGAAACGTTTGAAGAGCTCTTAATGTGATAACGTCGGGGATGCAGCTGGCGTTTTTGTGATTCTCCTGCCTGATTTACAAGCTAAGTGCTGTCATTTTCTATTCGTAGAACACGAGGTGTGGAGTACGCCAGTTGCCACTCATCAGGTCATTGATGTTACTGGGCTTATGTTTGGTGCAGACGGCCTGTAAAATGGCTGTGTATTCACCTGTGCCCTGATATGCTGAGACCTGATTTATTTGTTTAAAGAAAACTACACTACTTTTTGCAGTTAGAAGACACGTTTGTTAATATTGGAGTGATTTTTCTATTTTTGTTATCAAAGAACAAAGCACTAGGCATTGATGGCATTCCCATAGAAGTATTACAGCAAACTGATGCAGCAGTTACCATACTTACAAGGGTCTGCCAGGAAATTTGAAAGACAACATCATGGCCAACTGACTGGAAAAGATCTGTGTTTATACCTATACTAAAGAAAGGCGAGCCAACTGACTGTGGAAATTATCGTACAATCGCTCTGATCCCATATGCCAGCAAGATTCTACTGAAGATTATTCATAGAAACATAGAAACATGATGACAGAAAAAGACCACAAGACCCATCTAGTCTGTCCTTCCATAACAACAACTACAACAGTCCACTTTTTACAGAGACTATAACCATACCTGGAATGAGAACTACCAGATGTGCAAGCAGGGTTCAGGAAAGGGCAGGGAATTAAAGACATCATCGCGGATGTGAGATGGATCCTTGAAAAGACTAAAGAATACCAAAAGGATATCTATTTGTGCTTTATTGACTACAGCAAGGCTTTTGACTGTGTAAACCATGAGTAACTCTGGGCCACATTAAGAAGTATGGGTATACCAGAACATCTGATTGTTCTCTTGCACAACCTTTACATTGATCAAAAAGCAACAGTTCGAACAGAACAAGGAAAAACAGAATGGTTTAAAATCAGCAAAGGTGTATGACAAGACTGCATAATTTCCCCCTACCTCTAATTTATATGCAAAACAAAACATCAGAGAAGCAGGATTGTATGAAAACAATTGGTGGAAGACTTATCAACAACCTTTGCTATGCTGATGATGCCACATTACTGGCTGAAAGTGAAGAGGATCTGAAACATTTGCTTCTCAAGATCAAGAAACATAGTCTTAAAATGGACCTGCACCTTAATGTAAAGAAGACAAAGATCATGACAACTGGCAAAATCAATAAGTTCATCATTGATGGAGAAGAAATTGAAATAGTGGACAACTTTAACCTACTTGGATCAACTATCAATAAAGAAGCAACAAGCAGTTTAGAAATCCAACAATGCATTGTTCATGGCAGAGTGGCTATGAAGGACCTACAGTAGATAAGATTCTCAAGAGCAGAGATGTCTCTCCATACAAAGATTCGACATGCTCAAGCCATGGCATTTTCAATAACGAAAGTTGGACAGTGAAAAATATAGACAGGAAGAAAATTGATGCCTTTGAATTATGGTGCTGGTGACGAATATTGAGTATACCATGGACTATCTGAAGAACAAACCAGTCAGTACTAGAGGAGATCAAACCAAAGTTTTCTTTAGAAGTTCAGATGACAAGATTTCAGCTTTCATACTTTGGACACATCATGCGACGAGAGAGATCATTAGAGAAAGACATCATGCTTGGCAAGGTAGAAAGTCAATGCCTTGTTTGAGGTTTTGGTGATGTGGGATTTTAGGTTCAGAGCTCTATCTAGTGTTATGCCCAGATACTTAACTTTTTCTTTGACTACTATGTGTTTGTCTTGGATGCTGATAGTTTTTGGAGGTATGAAGGTGGGGTTCCTGGTGACGAACATTGCCTCAGTTTTGTCGTAGTTGACCGTTAAGTTGTTGGCTATGAACCAGTCATTCATGTCTTCGAGGCATTTTGTTATTGTTGTAGTGTTTAGTGCTAGTGAGTTGATTGGAGCGTACACCATGATGTCATCAGTATAAATGTGGTAGTGTAGTTTGTGGTGCTTGATGATGCTGCATATGGGCTGTATGTAGATGTTGAAGAGCACTGAAGATAGTGCTGAGCCTTGAGGTATTCCCTGTGTGATGGAATTGTAGTGATTTCTTTTGGTCGCATTTGACTTGTTGCGTTCGCCCTTACAGGTATGATGTAAACCATTTAGGGGTATTCTTGCATAGACCTATCTGTTGTAAGCGTTGCAATAGCTTAGCGTGTGACAGTGTCGAAGGCCGCAGAGATGTCCATGAACACTAGCAGAAATCCATTTTTTATGTTGTCCATGCCTCTTAGGATATTGTCAAAGAGGGAGGTGAGTAGTGTTTCTACGCCGTGTTGGGGCTTGAATCCATGCTGATGTATGTCCAGTGGGGCATTGATATCTATATGGTCCTGAAGTTGCCTATGGACTGCTTTTTCCATGATTTTGGCAAGGACTGGCAGGCTGGAGATGGGACGGTATGATTTTGGTTCGGATGGGCTCAAGTTACTACTTTTAAGTAGTGGTCGTATCATCACGTGCTTTAGGGGTTGGGGCATGTATCCTTGTTGGAGCGATTCTTTGACGATTTTTTGAATGTGATGAGAGAGCTGGCTTTTTGTGGCTTTGATCGCAGACACTGGGCATGGGTCTGATGGTGAAGTTGTTGTGTTTAGTCCAGATATAATGTCTTCTACTTGCTGTTTTGTTGGTATGTTGAAGCTCTCCCATGCTTGATGTTGCTTTTTTATCGTGTGATTGTTTGTTTGTGGTGAAGCAGACTATGGTTGGTGTTTTTTTACTTTATGGTCTATTAGTAGATTTCATGATTAGGTTGGTATGGTGTTGCTGTTTACGCTCATTTATTAGGTTGTTATATTCCAGTTGTTTGTCTCTGTATTGTGTTAGGAGGTTGTGTGATTTGTCCTGTCTCCATTTTCTTTCCAGTTTTTTGAGTGTGCACTTTGCAACTCTGATTTTGTGTGAATACCATGGAGCGTTGGATCTCTTGTGTGTTTGTGGTTCTTTGATGGCTGGGGCAGATGCTGCATTGGATATTATTGTGTTCCATTCTTCTATGTTGAGATCCAGGTTGTCGTGTTCCTGTTGAAGTTGTGGGGTGATTTTGTTTATGAATGAGTCTCTGTTAAATGTTTTGAACCGTCTAATCATTCTTTCATCTTCTTTGCGTTGGGCGGGATTATTCAGGGTCATGGTGAATTCAATTACATGGTGGTCTGACCAAGGGACGGGGGTGATTGTTGGTTTTGTGCTTTTGTTCTGTTCCACTAGTTGTATTGACATGAAGACCATGTCTGGAGTTGTACCCATGCTGGTGCAGTGGGGCGTTAATTGTCTGGCAGTATTTTAGTGACTCCATGGCTTTTAAAAACATTGCGGTTTCTCTGGTGGGTGCAGATGTTAGGTTGTAGTCTCCTAGTGCAACCAGGGGTTTGTGTCTTCTGTTATGTGCGCATATCATTTCAATTACTGTGGATAGGTGTTCAGTTGTGGTTCTGGGTGGTCTGTATGTGAGGGAGATGGTTAGGTACTTGTTGGCTATAGTGGGTATGTTGGATTCGATTGTGTTAGTGGTGGCGATTGTTTTTAATCTGTATTCCTTTCTGGTAAATATTAGTACTCCATCTTCTCTCTTTTGTACTCTAATGCAGTTAAATGCTGAGTATCCTGTTGGGGTTACTTGATTTAATATGATCCGGTCTGAGTTGTCTAGCCAGTTCTCGGTGATGCATATTATATCAAGCTTCTTATCGTGGATTAGGTCAAGGATAGTATTTGGTTTGTTCCTGATAGATTTGGCATTTAGTAGAGCACACCTTATGTTTGTTGATATGATTGGGTTTGTGTGTTCATTATTTGTGTGGTGAGAGGGTGTATTATGTGTGGTATTGTATGGTTTGCGGGCTGTATTCTTTGATTGTTGGTGTTCTTTGAATATGTGTGATGCTGGAGTGCATCTGGTTTGGGTGGTAAGAGTAGTTACTCAAATGTAACAGGTGTTCTCCAGGAGCAGCAGGAATCAGTCCTCACATATGGGTGACATCGATGTCGATGGAGCCCTTGCGGAGCATTTCCCCAGCTTTCCATGAAAGCCTTTGGGAATGCAGGCACGCATGCGCGGTTCCCTTCCCACCTAAAGGTGCCATCTTGCCTCAGTCAAATGACATAGCTAAGAACAGCACACAAAAATGTAAAATAAACTATGTACAACTGCAACTCCAAGGGGAGGAGGGAGGGTTGTGAGGACTGATTCCTGCTGCTCCTGGAGAACACCTGTTACAGGTGAGTAACTACTCTTTCTCCAGGACCAAGCAGGAAGTCAGTCCTCAAATATGGGTGACTCCCAAGCTCTGGGCTACCAAGGAACCCAGGCTGAACAAGAGAACTCCCTCTAGTCCCAGCATCAAAGAAAGGCTTTTCACTGACAGAACCTCCACTGGTAGCCCAACGGAGGGCAGAAGGGCAGGAGTTGCCTAAACCTCAAAGAGATTCCGGAGTACTGCCTGGCCAAAAGCACTGTCCCTACGGGACTCCCTCTCCAGACAGTAATGGGTCGCAAAGGTCTGGCTTGAAGACCAAGTTGCAGCCCTGCAAATGTCTACCAACGGTACAGAGCAGAGATGAGCCACTGAGGCAGCCATTGCCCTGACACGATGGGCCGTGACCCGACCCTGCAAAGGAAGGTCAGCCGCCCTGTAAGCCCAGGTGAAACAGTCAGCCACCCAGGTGGACAAGGTACGCTTGGACACAGCTAACCCCAAATTATTAGGGTCAAAAGAGATGAAGAGCTGAGTAGCCCTTCTATGTCCCTGTGTACAGTCAAGGTAGAAGGATAAAGCCCTCCTACAGTCCAGGGTATGCAGAACTGCTTCAGCCTGGCTTGCATGAGGCCTAGGGAAGAATGTTGGAAGAACCACCTCCTGGTTGAGGTGGAAAGAGGAGACTACCTTGGGGAGGAACTTTGGATGAGTCCTGAGGACTACCCTGTTCCTATAAAATCTGGTGTAAGGCCTGTCACAGACCAGGGCCTGAAGCTCACTAACTCGCCTAGCCGAGGTAAGGGCTACCAGGAAGAGTGTCTTCTAGGACAGGAAGCGTAGTGGACAAGTAGCCATTGGCTCAAAAGGTGGGCGAGTCAGTTGCTGTAAGACCACATTCAACTCCCACTCAGGAGCAGGAGGGCGGATGGAAGGCTTGAGCAAGAGCAAGCCTCTGAGAAACCGGGACACCAAGGGGTGAACCGACAGAGAATGTCCCTCCACCAGTGAGTGGTGAGCTGCTAGAGCTGAGAGGTGGACCCGAACAGAATTGGACTTAAGTCCCTGATTTGATAAGTGCAGTAAGTACTGAAGCACTACTGGTACAGTACAGGAGAAAGGATCTTCTGTACGTAGCTGACACCACACAGAAAACCTTTTCCACTTTAGAGCATAGGTTTTCCTAGTGGATTGTTTCCTAGAGGCTAGGACAACCTCCTCAACTTCCTGAGGTAGGCCCCAGGGAGACAAAACTACCCTTGCAGCCTCCAGACCATCAAATTGAGAGCTTTGAGATTGGGGTGCAGAAGGGAACCCTGATCCTGAGAGAGAAGGTCGGGTTGCAATCCCAGACACAGGGGGGGGTCCACTGCCAACTGAAGCAGAAGTGGGAACCAAGGCTGTCTGGGCCACCTGGGAGCCACCAGCAGGACTGAGGCCTTGTCCTGAAGAATCTTGAACAGAGTTCGGGCCACCAAGGGCGTGGGAGGAAACACATACAGGAGGCCTGAGACCAAGGAATCAGAAAAGCATCTGCTACTATCCACAGAGGATGCGGTTGCCTGGAGCAGAACTTTGGCAGTTGTTTGTTCAGAGGACTGGCAAAGAGGTCTATGGATGGAAGTCCCCATTTCAGGAAAATCTTCTGAACGACCAAAGGATGGAGCTGCCACTCGTGGGGCTGCAGAATTCTGCTTAACCTGTCCGCCAGGTAGTTCTCCTGGCCAGGTAGATACACTGCCTTGAGGAGCATGTTGTGTCTGAGAGCAAACAAGCAAAGGTCCTGTGCTTCCTGGCAAAGGACCCTGGACCCAGTTCCGTCCTGCTTGTTCACATAAAACATGGCTACCTGGTTGTCTGTTTGAACTAGGACAGACTGATGAGTCAGCACTTGAGAAAAGGTTTTGAAGGCTAACCGAATAGCCCTGAGTTCCAGGAGATTGATTTGCTGTGCGGCTTCCCAGGGAGACCACAGACCCTGGGTGCACTTACCTAGACAATGAGCCCCCCAGCCTTGCAGGGAGGCATCTGTGGTCAACACCACTGTGAACCCAGGACTCTGAAAAGGTACCCCTTGTAGCAGATTGGGTGGGTGCAGCCACCAGCTGAGGGAGTTCAGAAAATGTCTGGACACCCTTATCCTGTCTCTGAGGCTGCCTGTGGCCTGTGACCACTGAGTCCAAAGGCACCACTGTGCAGGCCTTATATGTAGCCTGGCATTGGGGGTCACATGTACTGTCGAAGCCATGTGGCCTAGAAGCCTCAGGCAGAGTCTGGCGGAGACCAGTGACCTGCTGAGAAACTGGTTTGCCAAGTTGATCAGTCTTTGGGCTCTGTCTTCTGGCAAGAATGCCTTTGCAAGCAGAGTGTCCAACCTTGCCCCTATGAACTCCAAGTTCTGGGAGGGGAGCAAAATGGACTTTGCGAAGTTTATGACGAACCCCAAGCTTTGAAGAAGAGCAATAGTTCTGAGAGTAGCTTGTCGGGCCTCCTGGCACGTCTGACCCCTTATGAGCCAGTCGTCCAGATATGGGAAGACAAAGACTCCCTGATTTCGCAGGTAGGCCGCCACCACTGCCAGGCACTTGGTAAAGACCCTGGGAGCGGAGGTGAGGCCAAAAGGCAGTACTCTGTACTGATAATGGTTTCCTCCCACAATGAACCTGAGGTACTTTCTATGGTCTGGATAAATGAGGATGTGAGTATACGCATCCTTTAGATCTAAGGAGCATAGCCAATCTCCCTGCTGGAGGTAGGGCAGAAATGTTCCAAGAGTAAGCATCTTGAACTTTTCCTTCTCCAGGAACTTGTTGAGGTTTCGGAAATCTAGAATAGGTCGAAGGCCACCGGTTCTTTTGGGTATCAGGTAATACCTGGAGTAGAACCCTCGACCATGCAAGTGGGGAGGCACAGGCTCCACCCCCCTGTCCACCAACAGACCCTGTAGCTCCTGAAGGAGAAGATTTGTGTGCAGGGGAGGCCTTGGAGGCCCCCTGGGAAGTATGAAGGAGGCAGTTGTTGGAAGTGCAGTGCATAGCCCCTGTGGACCATGCTTAACACCCATCTGTCTCCAGTGATGAGTGGCCACTGGTGGGCAAACAGGGCGAGGCGACCTCCTGTGCAGGGTTGGGAGAGCAGGGGCGGAGAGGCTATGCCGAAGGAGTCAAGAGCCCCCACCCTGCTGAGTGGGAGCAGGGGCCGGAGGCTTGGGAGTCCTCTGCCTACGGGGCCCATTTCTGCCCCTTGGCTTGCTGACCCGGAGGGGCAGCTTGGGCAGCCTGATATTGTGGATACTGTTTGTAGGCAGTGCCCTTCCTCGGGTAAAAGGGCTTTTTACCTGAGCCCTCTTTCTTGTGAGAAAGGGCAGAAGTCTTTCTAGACAGCCTCATCCTCGTGAGGTGCTCGGTTTCGAGCTGTGCGGCCTTCTCGGTCATGGGCTTGCCAAAAAGGTTCTCACCTCGGCAAGGGACATCGACCAACTTGTCCTGAACCCATGGCTCGAGATCCGATGACTGCAGCCATGCCTGGCGTCGAGCCGCGATGCCGGCTGCCTCAACACGGGCCGAAGCCTCGAAGCCATTATAGACAGCGCGGGACATAAACTTGGAGCATTCCCGGATCCCCAAGGACAAGGACTTGAACCTCTGCAAGGGTTCCCCGGAGAGACCAGCAGAGAACCCGGCCAGCTCCTTGGCCAGGTCTCGCAAGTACATGCCCATGTACAGCTGGTAAGACTGGACACGGCAAGCAAGCATCGAGCCCTGGAAGCACTTTCTACCAAAACCATCGAGGTTTCGGGCCTCCCCGCCAGGGGGCACCGCGGAGTGCATCTTCTGACTTTTCAGGCGATGCATGGTCGATTCCACCACCATGGAATGGTGTGGTAGCTGTGCCTTTTGAAAGCCAAGACTGTTCCGGAGTCGATAGATCGAATCGACCCGCTTGCTTAAAACCGGCGCTGAGGCCGGTGCCTCCCACATCTGGAAGAGGAGCCGTTCCAGCATCGGAGGAACCAGAACAGTAAAGGCCTCCTTCGGAGGAGAGTCGTACTGCAGGGCCTCGAGCTCCTCGGTTCGAGGCTCCTCCTCGGGGTCCACAGGGATAGCCAACGCGGTGGCCATATCCCGGATGAACTCCGAGAACCGGGTATCCTCCGGAGGGGATCTACTCCGGGGTTCAGACTGTGGTGTCTGATGGGACGCACCGAGTCCTGAAGGTGTCGGGGACTCCTCGTCCTCCGTCTCCCAGGCGGACTCGTTCGATGAGGAATCGGGATCCGACCTCGCGGGGCCTGTGAGCACCCGCCCCGACGCCGAAGGCACCGGCGTCGGCGCCCTTGGTCCCGAACAGGAGGTCGAGGGAGACCGCGACTGAGGTCAACCTCGAGCCTTCATTGTCTCGAGTATCGGCTCGGTCTCCGGGGTCGACTTCGATGTCGATGTCCCAGTGGTGGGGCAGATGCGCCAGACAGGCTGGCCATCAGTGCCCGCTGCTGTTCCATGAAGGCAGACAGTCTGCTCTCCAAGGCTGTCAACCTGAGACCCAGCTCAGGAGACTCAGCAGCCCCCGACTCAGGCCCCGGCGTCGGTTCTCTGGGAGGAGAGTCCATGAGGACTACAGGACTTACATGTCCAGCAGACTCCGGATCCACTCGAGGAACTTTGGAAGTCTTCTCCTGTTCCACGGGCCCAGGGCGACAGTTGGGGGTCTGAGACCTAGCCGTCCAGGAGCCAGGGACCTCTTCCAATGACGCCCTCGCGAGCCTCTTCTTCCTCTTGCGTTCCCGGTCGGGGGACCCCCTGTCCGAGGAGCCACGATGGTGCTCGGGATCCGATTCCCGAGATGTCCAGGCCTCAGACAAGGTCCGGCCCGGCCAGAGGCCGAGTCAGAAAAAAGCCTTTCCTTTTGGTGCTGACGACTTCGCAGTGCCTTGGAAGACATTTTTCCACATGGTCCACATGTCTTAGGGTCGTGATCAGGACCGAGGCACCGAAGGCAGCAGTCGTGGGTGTCGGTGAGAGACATCAGCTTCTTGCACCGATCACACTTTTTAAAGCCACTGGAAGCCATCGGGGAAAAAAGATCCCCACGAGGTCAAAGGACCGGCCTTCCAGGGAAAAAGAAAAAAAGAGCGCGAACACCAGGCACGAAGGGCAAAAACCGAAAAAGAAGATCGGGCTCGATACCGGTGTACCCAACCCGGCGGGAGGGGAACCGGCGTCGAACCGGAGAAGAAAAAATAGCGAAGGATCGCCAAAAATCAAACTATTTTCCGGGATGACTAGGACACACGTCCGGTGGGCTTCACGGAAAAAGAGAGACTGGGGCAAGATGGCACCTTTAGGCGGGAAGGGAACCGCGCATGCGTGCCTGCATTCCTAAAGGCTTTCATGGAAAGCTGGGGAAATGCTCCGCAAGGACTCCATCGATGTCGATGTCACCCATATGTGAGGACTGACTTCCTGCTTGGTCCTGGAGAATGTGGGTTTATCAAGGGGATTTGTTCATTGAGTCTGATGCTATGTGTGCAGAGTGCAAACATGTGGTGGAGTGTGAGGTAGGCCATGAAGTAGTGGGTGATGGAGTGCATTTTATATCTTGTATTTACTGACCTGGGATAGGGTTTGTGGTTTACTGACCTGGGCTGCACTTGAGTTGTGTCCTCTAGGTGTAGTTATGTATTAGTAGTGGTATCTTTACTCTGTGTGTTGTATTATTTGTGGTTAGTTCGCAGACTAGCTATGAGGTGGTAGTTGAATTGATGGAGTTAATAGGCATATTCAGCGTGAGTTGTTTTACAAAGCAAGCAATGTAAAAATGGGTAGCAAGTTCTATGCAGTTAATCTACAAGCAATTGTGCAGGCAAGGTAACAGTATTAACTTATGCAAGCAATGGATTGTCCAGGCAAGGTAACAGCATTAACTTATAGAAACATAGAAATATGATGACAGAAAAAGACCACATGGCCTATCTAGTCTGTCCTTCCATATCAACAACTACAACAGCCCCCTTTTTACCTTTAGAGATCCTCTGTGTTTGTCCCATGCTTTTTTGAATTCAGTTACTGTCCTCATCTCTACCACCTCCACTGGGAGACTATTCCATGGATCCACTACTCTTTCCGTAAAGAAATATTTCTGCATATCACTCCTGAATCTATCTCCCTTCACCCTCATCCCATGTCCCCTCGTAGCAGAACTTGCTTTCAATTGAAAGAGGCTCTCTCCCTGAACATTTATGCCACGGAGGTATTTAAACATCTCAATCATATCACCTCTATCCCGCCTTTCCTCTAAGGTATACATATTAAGATCCTTCAGTCTGTCCTCATATGCTTTATAATGAAGACCACTAATCATTTTAGTAGCCACCCTCTGCACCGACTCCATCCTGTTCACATCCTTTTGAAGGTGCGGTCTCCAGAATCGCACCAAAGACTTATAGAGAGGCATTATCACCTCCTTTTTTCTGCTAGCCATTCCTCTCTGTATGCACCCAAGCATCCTTCTAGCTTTTGCCGTCGCCTTTTCTACCTGTTTAGCTACTTTAAGATCATCAGACACAACCACGTCTAGGTCCCGCTCTTCTTTAGTGGACAAAAGTACTTCACCCCCTATACTACATTGCTCCCTTGGATTGCTGCAGCCCAAATGTATGACCTTACATTTTTTAACATTGAATCCCAGCTGCCAAATTCTAGACCATTCTTCAAGCTTAGCTAGATCCCTCCTCATGTTATCTATACCTTCCTGGGTGTCTACTCTATTGCAGATTTTGGTATCATCCGCAAAGAGGCAAACCTTACCCGACAGCCCTTCCGCTATATCACTAACAAAGATGTTAAAAAGACAAGCAATGGATTGTCCAGGCATGGTAACAGCATTAACTTATGCAAGCAGTTGATTGTCCAGGCAAGGTAAGGCAGCAGCCTTAACTTACAATCAGTGGGTTGAACATATATAAATATAGAGCACCTAAATATCTCTTATGATAGAAAGTGAAAAAATGCACAACATATATCCCCTAGTTGCCATAACTCCAGAAATGAATTGAACCCATAATTTGTATATTATTAGTGTCAACTTATAATTTGCTTACCTGTGGTCCCCTAGAACCCCTTGGTCCAAAAGGACCTTCTGGTCCCTGTGTGAGAAAAAAAAAGAATGGAGCATAAAGTGAATATCAGGAAGGCATGAAACACTCGCCTTTCCTGCTGCCTTGTTCATTGCACTTAAGTACAGATATTTCTTCCATCATGGCCCATCTGAAATTTTAAAATACAGACTTTAAGTTTCATATCATTATTTCATATTATTAACATAGAGGCCAATTCCGTTTGAGGCCTGTCTGGCCCATCTTGATGTCCAGAATCTGGACAGGCCAGATTTGCACCCGATGCTGATCTCAAGGGGGCTATACATCCCCATGGGATCAGAATCGGGTGCAACTGACCTGGACGGGCAGGATGTGCCCTGATTCTGGGCCACTGGATGTACTGGATCCTGCCTGGCTAGCCCAGCCTGGGCTCCTGCATGGAGCCACAGTGGCATGGCACCATGGCTCCATGCCAGAGCCCTGATCACCCACACTGCAACAACTGCTCTGTTGCCCACCACCCGACCCCTGATCGGGCCTTCTTAAGCCAAGATTGGGCTGCAGGGAACCCCCTGTCTCACCTGCATCTCGGGTCCTAGTCAGGATGGTCACCAACATCAGGGGGGGCCTTATTCCACCTCTGAGGTGGACTAAGTCCCCCGTCTAGATTGCCAATCTCGGACATACAGGGCTGACACTGGAATTGGCCCTGTATGTCCGAGGTCAGGGTTCCACCTACTCCCTGCCCTCACTCCTCCTCCAGCCCACCTCCCGGCCCCGTCCAGAGCTCCCCACACATCTCTGCAGTATGTAGGGGGAGCTCCTTGAGTGGCATCTGCACCCTGGCATTTAGCGAGGATGTACGTCCAACCCAGTCATATATCCCCACTAAACACAATTTGGAATGACCCCCATACTTTTTACAGTTGTCTTTTATGTATTCTCTATCTTTCTATATGAATACTAATATTTACAAAGTCTTATTAATAATTATGGCTTAATATTGTATTTATTTATTTATTTAGCCAATTTATATCCTGCTTTATCTACAAAGTCAAAGCAGGTGACAGGTAACATTTAGTTCTAGTCAGATAGAAACTTGAGTTGATTTTATTTTCTCATTTAGCTAGATTACAGTTTAGAGGAGTGCTTACACAGAGGACAGGCAGACTTTTGCCTAGGTCCTAGAGAGGTTTTTGGTTAATTTTATAGTTGGATACAGCATGGGACAGAGGGCTGGACTGCCAGTAATGTGGGGGCACTGCAGAACTGGGAGAGGCCGGGACCTCAGCTGCTGGCAACGCACCTGCTTCTCAGTGTGGATCTCAAAGAAGACACCCAGCAGTGAGATCATATGTGCACCGCCACATACTCTGGCCAGAACCCTGATATAATGGAGCTCCATTAGCTTGAAAGCCGTAAAGAGAAAAAAAGGAAAATAAAGTGAGGGTGGGACACTACACTATAGTTGATAAAAGAATCTAAAGGCAAGGGTTGCTGCACATCTGGGCAAGACTTGCAGAGACAGACCAGTGCACACGTTTATTTCCATAGGGTGGGACATGGATGTTAAGAAACGCTAGAATTCAAGTTGAGTATGTTGATGTTTCACTGCAAACAGACACAAAAGTATTTTCATTTTTCTGTATTGCTATCATATCTGTGTTAGTTGCATTCTTCATCGTTGCTTATGCATATTAAGCTCTTGTTTTTCTTTATCTAATAAGAAATCCTTGTTCCTTTTTCTTTAAATGCATCTTTATTCTCAAATAAATTTGGTTAACATTTTCCATTCAGGTACAGTGTCCTTCCAGTGTTATTTTGTGTTTTCTCGCTTAAGCAACCATTTTTCCTTTTAGCGCAAACCCCTCTGGGGCAATCTATCGCTGGTATCTATTGTAACCTCATGGAGGGGTGGTCTCATTGCTGCACCTCACCAGGCAGGAAGGGGTCAGGGTCCCAAGAAGAGGCTTAGCCACCCAAGACCGTATCAAGCTAAAAATGCGCTCTGTGTAACTAACAAATCTGGTGCCCCTCCTCCACCCAGCCATGTTCAGTAACTCACTCTTTATGAGCCTCCTGGAAGCCCAGTGATAATATCAGTGTCCCCTGCTGTGCTTGTGCCGTGTGGCTGCACTGTTCACGCAGCCTTTGGTAGGGCCCTGTAGCAACCACTGACTCAAAGCAGAGGCGACAGGGGATCCTGGACCGCCTGCCCTGCTGGCCTAGGTGAGGCTTACAATAAGGCACTTTGAAAAGACGAAGAAACCCACTGTTGTAGGAATGTAGAAAACTGCAGCAATGGCTGGAAGAACAACATGGGCAGTGAAAAAGGGTTATAGTAGCAATAGCAGCTGTGCAAATATAAGACTCAAGATAGTAGGTTCCAAGAAAGCTGCAAAATATGAAAATGAGGACTACTTGCATCAACTGACTGAGACACTGATTGCAGAGGAGCACACCAAGAAAAGTAGCAACAAATCCCCAAGGCCATAGGCAGCAGAAAGGGGTGGGCCACAAGGGCCACGACCCCACCAATATTTTGCCCAACACAGCATTAGCATCTAGAGAGCTTGAGGGCAGAACTGGAGATTGGTATGTTTCGCCCCTCCAACCATAAAGATGTTCCACTGCCCCTGCCCAAGACATAAAAACAGAGTAAACATGGTAGAATGAAAACCCAAAGACATCAACAGAGATACAAAGCAGAAGAAGGAGGAAGACTAGCCAAAAAAGCCAAAAGGATACTGGTCTCAGAGCAACCAGAAAGAAGGGTTGCATGAACCACTAAAACAGAAGAGGAGGGGAAAGAGCAGCAAAAAGGCAGTGCCAGCCAAGTGACAGGAGAAGCAGCTGAGAAGCAAGGAGAAAGGAGGTCTCTTCTTATATTTGTTTCTAGCATTTTTTTCTTTCTTTCTTTTTTTGTAGCTTTGCAATGTGAGCCTAAAGGAACTGACTACAAATGAGACAGTAGGCCACAGAGAAGCTGTACAGGCAGCACTGAGATTGGCATCACCTGCAATACAGCAGAGGTACGAATCACGAGACCAGTCCTGACTGCAAGAAGGCAGGCCGTGATGGAAATGTTAGTACAGTGAGAGAGGCACCAGCTGCAGAGGGAGACTTTTTTTTGTATTTCTTTTTGTTTTATTTCCCGTTTCTTTTTCTTTTAAGTATTGGTATGGGGGTCTAAAAGGTTTCTAAGGCCTGCTCTTAGATGGAACCGTAAATCTACAATTAGTTCAGCTCATCCTATTCACTTATTTATTTTTGTGTTACTCCTAACTACCTATTTGATAGTATTCTATGTGTGAATATTTTAGTGTGTACATGACTGAGCTACCCATTATTCTCGTAGGCCAGAGGGAAGGCCCCCCCCCCCTGTCCAAATTGTAATCTACAGAAGGTTGCGATAGATAGGAGAGTAGCTTGGAATATTTATTTATTTATTTTATATCTTTTTTTATACCACACTCTTTAAAATCAGTGTGGTTTACAGGCAAACAATAACCTGTACAGTGTGGTGGAAATCTGCACTGTACATTACAATGAACAAGTGGTGTAGCTTGGAAATACCAGGTGCTGTAGGCTTCCAGTCACACCTTGCCAAGAAAACCCAGGAGATAGTTGTAAAATGGACAACTATCCACAAGGTCGCTAGGAGTCAACATTGACTTGATGGCACTTAACAACAAGAAGAATGGTTTTCATATGCATGATAAGGACTTCCTTATGCCTGCCCGCAACTATAAATAAAACAACTATTTCAGCAGGTATGCACGACATCGAAGAAACATCAAAGTAACGGGAAAGCATGACAAGAGTGACAAGAGGCCTTTAAAGGAAAACTTTGTAAAGGGTTCTGAGGTTTGTAAATAAATCGAGATCCTACCATACTGAACAGTGTGAAACGTGAGACATTGTTTCTCTTTCTCTCTCTTTACTACCCTCTTTTGCAGGTGTTTGATTTTGGTGCTTTACATTTGACCTTGATTGAAACTAGAAAGAGGAGCCTTTGCTTTGGAACTCTTTACTAGTGGAACTTTGAATAGAAGCCAATTACCTGTCATTTTATTAAAAAATAAAGGCTTAGTTGTTTCATTTCATGTTTCCTAAACATTGATGGCTCATAGGGTGCAAAAAAAAAGTGGGTGGAGATTGATAAAATGAGATAGTAAAGACCTCATTTTCTTTCATCCTTTTAGTGTATAGCTTTGTTTCATGGTTGATTTTATTATTCAACTCTTTTGCTTAATGCTTTTATTGTAAATTGCTCATGGCTTATGGACACGCCAGGACCTTAGTATAGCATATTTTAAGTAGATTTTGAAAAGAGCAGGGTATCACATTACAAAAAATAAACACTTAGGGGGTCATTCTGTTTCACAAATAGTGGGGATGTACATCCAGGCAAGACGTACCTTGCCACTGTTCATCCCCCTGCCACTCCCGGCGCTAGTTTCCCATATGAACAGCGCTGTTGTTAGAAGAGCCTTAGTTGGGGTGGGAGGGGGCAGTCTGGAGGGGGAGCGAGGGCAGGGCATGGGTGGGCCATGACCCCAGACATACAGGGTCAATTCAAAGGTCGGCCCTGTACATCCAGGGCCTTCAATGTAGACGGGGGACTTATTCTACCTTGAAAATGGAATAAGTCCCCCTGGACGGCAGGGAATTGCAGCACAGAACCTGAAGGAGCAGGTGAGGGAGTGCAGGGGATTCCCTGCAGCTCAACCCAGGCCTTGGAAGGCCAGATCAGGGGTCAGATTATGGGGAAAGAAATGTTTTTTCTGGGCCAGAGATTGGGGCTCCTGAATGGCGACAGGATGCCATGGCACTGCAACTCCATTCAGGAGCCTGGCTGAGTTAACCAGGTATGTGGCTGGGCGTGCAGCCGATCAGAATCAGGGTTGGCCTGCAAGTCCAGGCCTTAGATCAAATTCTGATCCCATGGACACGTCTAGCCCCCGCAAGATCAGAATCGGGTGCTACCACTGCATGCCCCAATTCTGCCCGGCCACACAAGGGGCTGGATGGCCAGAATAGAATTGGCCTCTTAGGCAGAAAAACACCAAATTGTATGTTTTTCTAGGTCCTGTAGCTAGCACACTTTTTATAAGCAGTACCTCTGCTACAAAATTAGCAAGAGTTGCACCAATGAGAGGCCATTTCTTTCTCTCTCACTGCAATCAAGCATATACATTGAATCTATCCATTCTACGATAACTGTGAGAACAAAAGCAATGGTGGGCCTGGAACCTTCCACATCATCGCAAGAGCCTTCACTGACATCTTCTTGTACTTACTCGATCGCCTTTTATCCCTGGTTTCCCACATTCTCCTCTCTCACCCTGCAAGAGACCATTGGAACAATGTTATTAAGGTAGACAGAGTTACATAATGCCATGAAATTGCTAACTTCCGGTTCTGGCAAAGAATATCTAAAGAAATTTTGCACAGTTTTGTCTTAATCCCAACTAATTCATTTTCTGTACTGGGAAGAATTTCATATTGGTTTGGTGGCAGATACAGTGCAAGCTTCTCAACATAACTCTGCAACCATTCACACAAAGAAAGACAACAGCAGAAGACCAGCAACTTACAATGCTGAATAACCATACTAGAGAATAGACATCAACCTTGTAAGTACAAGGACTCCCTTTGTTTAATTAATAAACATAGAGTAAGCTGTTTTAATGCAAAGGGTTTGTACTGTAGCTGCATTCAGATTCTAACCCAAAAGAAGGAAGGTGGAGCTTCTTTAAACACTCTGAACCTCACCTTCCTTTCAAGTCAGAAGTTTTAAAATGAATGTGCAGGTCATGCAATCTGGATCAAGATCATGACAAAAAGGATTCACACATCATTTTGCTGGATCAGATAATTTTACAGAAAACGTAAGAGAAAGGCATGACAAGTGCAGTATTTTTATACGCAGATCAATAATGTTGAGAGTCCTCATCAGGACTATAAATTGCCTCATCGTGAGAAGTATGTAGGTGTGCAGATTAGCAAGAGTTGCACCAATGAGAGGCCATTTCTTTCTCTCTCACTGCAATCAAGCACACACATTGGATCTATCCATTCTACGATAACTGTGGGAACAAAAGCAATGGTGGGCCTTGAACCTTGAGACTGTCTGGTTGCGGCAAAAGGCTGTAGCAATTTGCCCCTTAAGCCAGTAGTTCCCGAAGCTGTCCTGGGGCTCTCCAGCTAGTTTAATTTTCATGATATCCACAATGAATAGGCATGAGAGAGATTTGTTGATAATGGAAGCAGTGTATGCAAATCTCTCATGCATATTCATTTGAATTTCCTGAAACCTGACTGGCTGGGGAGCCCCCAGGACAGGTTTGGAAACCACGGCCCTAAGCCACTGGTAGAGATTGTAAAGTAAATTAGCACAACTGAGCCTACAGGTAGCAACTAAGACCCAGGCCAGGGAGATCTGTAAACCTCCAGATGGAAGTAAATGGTGTATATGCTTACTGAAGATGAAGAGATGTGCTGTCTGTAAAACATCTTGAATGAACAGAACTCCATTCTGAATTGAGACAATGGCTTGTGCAGTGGCAGAAGTTCAAACTAAGGGCCCCTCAGAGCAGGGTGATCCACAACAGAAGATCCAGGAGTGGTTTTAAATGGGACTCCCATTACCCAACCTTGGCTCCCCTGCACTGCAAGGGCTGCTTGGGTAAAATTTGCACCACTAGCCTATATGTTTTCTCTTCAGATTTCCAAACTGAGAATAACATTAGAATGGTACATCTATAATTATGGATATAATGGCATTTCAGTATGAAATCAATTTTAAGTCATATCTTTTTTGCCGGTTACAGAAATGCTTTTCATTGAAAATTAGGACACATTTTCCTTCTTGTTCCATTTAATTTTGCCAGATTTGATAACAATCAGTTCAGTAATTCAGAGGGACAAATGTGAAAAAAAGATTCCAGCTTTCCAACTTTTTTGTCTATATCTAGTCCAAAACCCCATTTAAATTGTAAATTAAGTTTCAAACAGCATTAGGGAAAGATGAAAAGCAGATCATATTAAACATTGTGCTTACTGATTTCCATTCAGTGATCGGAAGGCAGCCACTAAACACCACCGATCTGAGAACCACACTGCTGTGCTCAATATTCGATTCAGATTCCCAGATAATTTCACATTCTCTAGCACAGATACAGGATCCATAAAAATTTAGGGGCTCAACTGACAGCAGGATAGCAGCAGAGGAGGATCCACCAGAACAAAACACTGAAAGAGCGATGGGAGAGATACGAGGAGAACCAGGATAGTATAGAACCCTTAAAATCAAGTGAGGACAGGGTATCAAGGAGAAAGTGGTGGTCAACAGTGTCAAAAGCAGCAGAGAGGTCAAGAAGGATGAGGACTGCGTAAAGGCCCTTGGATTTTGCCAGGAAGAAGTCACTGGAGATGTTGGCAAAGAGGTCAAGAAGGATGAGGACTGAGTAAAGGCCGTTGGATTTTGCCAGGAAGAAGTCACTGGAGATGTTGACAAAGATGTGGGAGCTTCTTGATTTCTTGGGGGGGGGGGGGGGGGAAGTTTGCCTGCTGCACCAGGCGGCTGCTCTCTGACACTGCTGTCTGCAGGTTAGACTCAGTCCTTTAAAGGCACAAGTGCTCGCAGCCCAGCACAAGGACAATCGCGTTTGGAACACATAAAACTAAAAGTGAAGCATGTGACCCATGTGCAATTGCCTAGCAGTGCTCCTCGTGGGGGCATTTGCCCTTGCTAATCTGACATTGCAAGTGATATGTACTAGGGATTATCCACCATCAAACAGCAATCCCTGTCTCATAGAGAAGCTTATGGTACTTACACAACCTGCATTCAGACAAAAACATAATATCACTGTCTTTGGTTTGGTTTTCATTTAAAACATTTCTGATGTCTAATGGCATGAGGTTGCATCTTTAAGAGGCGCAGCACAGTGAAATTCTCTTATAGAGCCTCTTTGCTATTTTAAAGCTGTCAGAAATGAATTATCTCTGCCTGGCCAAAAAAAACCCAGCTGCTCTAGTTACAGCACCTATGAGACAATCTGAGGTGAAGAAAATGAGTCAAGTTACTCTGATCCAGGACTACTAGATCCTATTGGTTATACAAAATGAGCTAAAATGTTAAATCTGGCCCTTTATCATTTAGACTTGGTTTAGAAAGGTACCTACTGTGCAATATCTAATAAATAAAGATGCCTGATCCTTTTACAAAAGGACCACATATTCTAAACATTGCATTAAAAACTTGTTTCAGTAGCATGGATCTACCAAAAAGCCAGGCTTCAATTCTTTTTGTGTATAGCAAAGATTAAAACCAGCCTTAATTGCTCTGAAGGCAATATCTTGAGGACAGTAAGCAGTGCTTGGCTCTGTTCCTTGGATTGTCTGTATGTTATTTCATGTGGGGCCTGGAAAACTGCTGCAGTCTTGGATATGAAGTATGCTGCATGCTTCAGTTCCAGGAAACCCACTTCTCGTTACAGACTTAGAAACTCACAATAAAATAATTGTCAAGTCTCCCTACAGAGTTACAGCTTCTCAACTCCCTCTTTTTCTGTCTTTTGTTTTAAAGGCCAACATAAATAGCACATCACCTTACAACATATTTGTACCAAAGCATACCTTTTCCCCTCGCAAGCCAGGTCCACCCTATTAATAAAAAAATATAATAAAAATCAGAGAGAATTCAGTGATGCTGCAATGCAATTAAATTGCTCCTTTATAAAGCCATTCTTGCATGTATATAACTACATGCTTGAGTAAATGACCTCTTATAAAATCCCAATCAGCATACAACTACATGCTCTAACATTAAAGTGAATACCTTGCCAGTGGGTGTGCACATGGGCAGAGCTTGGGCGCAGGAGTCAAGTCTGCGCATAGATTATAAAAACCTATAATTTGGTTACCAGTCACTTTTTGGATACAATTCAAGATCTTAACATTAGTGCATAAAACTTTCTATACTGGAGACCCTCAGTATCTTTTGTCGTGTATCACTCTTCATACCCCATCCTGTGTACTTTGCTCTATACATGCAAATTGTCTTATCCTACCCTCAAGTAAAGTACGCATCTACAAGGAGGTGTGCCTTTTATTTTAAGGCTCCATCACTTTGGCGTGACTTGCCTCCCAATTTGAGGCAAGCATTGTCTATATGTTTTGTTTTGTTAGTTCAATTTTCCTGCTATGTTATCACCTTCTCCGTTTATTTTATATGATTGTCATTTTCCTTTTTTTTTCTTTGTTTTTATTGGTAGTATTGTAAAACACTTTGGTATTTTGTTTGAAGGGCAGTATGGAAAGCATAATGAACCATAAACTATATATTGGCATGGACACATAGCAACTGTAGGGCGGTGTCAATGTCCACACCTGTAATGTAGGTGTGGATTATGCAACATGCTCGGGTTTTATAAAGACAAGTTGGCCCCTACTTGTCTTTATAATTGCAGGCTTAATATAAGCACCTTAAAATGCATGTGGCAATATACACGCTGAAAACAGCTTTTATAAAATTAGATGCGATATAAAAGTGTGTTGGCATAAATGCGCAAACTTTTACTGAAGGCATTATTGTGAGCCTGGTCTGGGCAGCCCACAAGCAGAGTCAAAAAAAGCAGGCATTGATTATAAAATACATTCATCTAAGCACATATCTCTTTGGGTAGCTTTTATTTATTGACCTCCTGACAAGTCCACCTCTACCTTTGTCATTGACTTTGACTTGTGGCTTTCCTTCTTTCTGGATTCCTCTTCCCCTACTCTTATTCTCAGGGATTTTGACATTCATGCTGATAACCCCTCTGATCCGTATGTTTTAAAGCTCCTTTCCCTTACCTCCTCATTCAACCTCCAGCTTTGCTCTACTGCTCCCACTCACCAGCATGCCTTGACCTTGTTTTTTTTCTCTAATTGCTTACCATCAAACTTCTGTACCTCTTCACTGCTGCTTTTGGATCTTGACTCACCTGATCTCCTTTTTCTTTTCCCTTTGTTTTATCCCAGCCTACACCTTCTGTGTTGTCTCTTTTGACTAGATTGTAAGCTCTATGAGCAGGGACTGTCTCTTAGATGTCTGTGCACCGCTGCGTACAACTTATAGCGCTATACAAATGCTCAGTAGTACCTCGGTTCTTCCCTCATCTGGCCATCACCTACTAAGTTTCACTCTTCATCATCCACCGCCTCAACCTCATCCTGTCTCCTTCAACCTCTTTAGAAATCTTCATGCTATTGACCCCTTGGTTCTCTCCTCCACTGTTTCATCATCTCTCCTCTACTATGTCATCTGAATCTGTTGACGAGGCAGTAGCTTCCTATAATGCTGCACTTTGCTTTGAATGCTCTTTCTCTGCCCATGCCACGTCCTGTGAGGCATACTATACCCCAGTCCTGGCTTTCATCCACTACCCACTATCTACATTCCTGTGTTCATTCAGCTGAGCATGCTTGGCTCAAATCCCGCTCCGTTGAAGACTTTCTACACTTCATGCTTTTCTCTTTCCAGTCAGCCATAGTTCTGGCCAAACAAGACTATTATGTTCATCTAACAAACTCTCTTGCCTCTGATCCTTGCTGTCTCTTTACTACTCTCAACCCTTTCTTCAAGATGTCTCTGCCTCCGACCCCTCCCTCCCTTTCTCCCCAAACTCTGGCTAACTATTTCCGTGACAAAATCCACAAGATCACCCTCCAATTCCCTACAAAGTCAGATAATTTTCCTCCTTCCCCTCTTCACTTCCAACTTTACCCCTCTACTTCTGTTACCCTTTCTTCCTTGTCTATGATCTCTGAGGAGGAAACCACACACCTTCTTTCCTCCTCCAAACTCACTACCTGCTCCTCTGATCCTATTCCTACTCATCTCCTAAACTCCATTTCCTCCACTGTTGTCCCTCCCATCTCTCACATTCTCAACTTATCACTCTTCACTGCAACTGTCCCTGCAGCCTTCCAGCATGCTGTAGTTACAGCTCTCTTCAAGAAACCCTCACTTGATCCTACCTGTCCTTCTAACTATCGACCCATCTCCCTCCTCCTCTTCATTTCTAAACTTCTCAAACGTGCGGTTCACCACTGTTGTCTTGACTTTCTCTCCTCTCAAGCTCTCCTGGATCCTTTACAATCTGTCCTTTACATTCTACTGAAACAGCTCTTGCCAACATCTCCAGTGACTTCTTCCTGGCAAAATCCAAGGGCCTTTACTCAGTCCTCATCCTTCTTGACCTCTCTGCTGCTTTTGACACTGTTGACCACAACTTTCTCCTTGATACCCTGTCCTCACTTGATTTTAAGGGTTCTATACTATCCTGGTTCTCCTCGTATCTCTCCCATCGCTCTTTCAGTGTTTGTTCTGGTGGATCCTCCTCTGCTGCTATCCTGTTGTCAGTTGGTGTACTCAAGGATCTGTCTTGGGTCCACTCCTTTTCTCTCTCTCTATACCCAGTCCCTTGGTGCACTCATCTCCTCCCATGGTTTCAGTACCATTTTTATGCTGATGACTCCCAGATCTACCTCTCTACACCTGAAA
Organism: Ichthyophis bannanicus; assembly: GCA_033557465.1. Taxonomy (NCBI): domain Eukaryota; kingdom Metazoa; phylum Chordata; class Amphibia; order Gymnophiona; family Ichthyophiidae; genus Ichthyophis; species Ichthyophis bannanicus. Next base: position 487,263,269 of record CM066031.1, read on the forward strand.
TCTCTCCAGCAATCCAGACCCAGATCTCTGCCTGCCTTTCTGACATTGCTGCTTGGATGTCTCATGGCTGCTTGAAATTGAACATGGCCAAAACTGAGCTTCGTATTTTTCTGCCTAAAATCTCCTCCTCTTCCTTCTTTCTCAGTCTCTGTGGCTAACTCTCTACTCCTCCCTGTTTCCTCTGCTCACAACCTTGGGGTCATCTTTGATTCCTCTCTCTCCTTCTCCACACACATCCATCTGATAGTTAAGACCTGCTATTTCTTTCTCTATAACATCAACAAAATCCACCCATTCCTTTCTGAACATACTACTAAGACACTTATCCACTCTTTAATCACCTCTCGTCTTGACTATTGTAACCTACTCCTTGCTGGTCTCCCACTGAATCATTTCTCTCCCCTTCAATCTATTCAACAGTCTGATGCACAGCTAATCGTCTGCTAGCCTTGTCATGCTCAAATTACCTCTTTTCTCAAGTCACTTCATTGGCTCCCTATTCCTTTCCACATCCAGCTCAAACTTCTCCTGCTGACCTCAGGAGCTCCGCTCTTCTGGCAAATTGCTTCTATATGTGCCCTTCTCTTCTATTGCTAACTCCAGACTTCACTCCTTTCACCTTGCTGCACCTTACGCCTGGAACAAACTACCTGAGTCTGTACGTCAGGCGCCTTCTCTGACCCTTTTCTAATCCAGGCTGAAAACTCCCCTCTTCGCTGCCGCTTTTGGATCTTGACTCACCTGATCTCCTTATCAGGGATACATTGCCCTTAGATGTATCCCTGTCTACACCTACTGTGTTGTCTGTCTGGGCTGGATTGTAAGCTCTAATGAGCAGGGACAGTCTCTTACATGTCTGTGCAGCACTGCGTACATCTTGTAGTGCTATACAAATGCTCAGTAGTAGTAGTAGTTCTCTCCAGTAGTTGCAATGTCTTTGCCTTCCAAGTAGCCTCTATTGCTGCTGGATTTAAGCTGGATTTTATAAGGACACATTGGCACCTATGTGTCTTTATAAAATAGGCGTCAAATGGGCACTTTCCTGCCCTGTTAGAGAATTGCCTGCTATGAAGGGTGATTTCATAAACCCAGGGTGAACAAACCCAATGCCAGTTGCTACAAGAAGCAAATTTGATTTTTGCCATATTTTGTCTCTAACAATAAAATGTAAGAACCCCTTTCCTTGACAGCGTGGTCTGCTGTGTAGAATCATAGTAACATATAGTAACATAGTATATGATGGCAGATAAAGACCAGTATGGTCCATCTAATCTGCCCAGCAAGGCGGCAAGAGTAGGTGCACTTGTCGCTCCGTGCAGGTCAACTCTATTTGTTCAGATATAAGAGATAGTTATGTTTATTTTGATTTTATCCTGTTGCTATAAAGGGATCCACAGTGTCTGTCCCCAATGAGAGAGTGTCATTATCATCATGTGATCACAAACTCATTCTATAAATTGCCCTCTTACCAGGAAGTGTGACTTTACATGAGTTGCCCCATTAAATTTAACTCTTTTCTTGTCATGGTGCCAAAAAGATTACAGCAAGCTATATTCGAGACAGTGGGCAATCTCATAAAAGAATTTGCATTGGAATTGTTCCAAGAAAAATGCTCTTTGCTTCACAATCAGGCAAAAGAAGAAAGGTTTGTGCACTAAGGGGCATGTTTACTAAAAGGGTGCTGTTAAGAGTCTGGTTGGATAGCAAAACCAGTGCAGAGCCCATGCTAGCATCAGGGGACATGTGCAGTTGGCACATTGCTAATGCACAGTACCATGGAAACCAGCATACGAGCGCACTTAATGCCATTAGTTGAGGTAGCTTTAAGTGCACCAATGCTAACAGCAACATTCGGAGTTAGCGCGTGCCCATAACATCACTTAATGCCATTAGTTGAGGTAGCTTTAAGTGCACCAATGCTAACAGCAACATTCGGAGTTAGCGCGTGCCCATAACATCCTCGCTAACCACAATATGCCATCAATGCTACGTTCCACCCCAAACCACCTTGTCTCCACTCAATCGCATGCTAACCTATTAGTGTGGGGCACAACGTTAAGTTTTAGCACGATATATTTACCATGTGCTAAACCCTGCAATAACAGCATGCTTTCGTAAACATGCATCTAGAATTTTTTTTTTTTTAAACTAAATTGGACCACATTTTTTAAATATAGCATTAAACAACCTTAAATCAGAAATTTATTTCTAGAGGTAGTAAATGCATTCAACATTTTACTGTGTCTGGCTTGCTTGCTTCAATAACAATTTGTACCTTTCTTTCCAACTCAAGAGTTAACTTCAACTCCTACATATGAGCAAGTTCCCTTTAACATCAGAAAAGTAACTTTAAATTATTTTGTTTCAACCTTTATTGCAGTGTATCATCTTAGATCTGATACTTTGTTTTAAAATTGTGTGTGTTGAGGGGGGTGGGGGGATTCTACAGAACTCAGCAACCCTCCGGATTCTAGATGAGTACCTTTGCTCTTTTGTTTCCCTATAAATAGCAAATAATTTTAAATGTCTAAATTCTAAATATGGTTGCAGAATGTCTTTAAAAAAAAAAAAAAAACACTGGCCAGGGTGTGATATGGAATGTCCACATTGGGTTTCTTTGCAGCAGACAGTGGTCCGGCCTTCTTCACTTTTGCAGGCGGTTTCCTGCCACGCTATTCTCTAAGCATTGCAATTCAAAGATACAAAATCCTAACCAAGATAACTAACAAGGGTTTAACTCAACCTTATTTGTTGAAGTTCCTCCTATATACAATGTTCTTGGAGGATTTTTCTCACCAGTAGTTTTTTTTCCTACTCCTAACAGTGTCCCTAGCTACAGTAAGTCAAAAAAGAAAGATAATTAGTCTGCGACTAAAAAGCTGTTTGATTATTTTCATCTAATTTCCATGTATTTTGGTGTGCTGAAATCAAATAAAATATTGAAAAAACTCCTAGACGTCATGATTTGCCACAACATGCAAAATTGTCTTCAAATTTATCAATTTTTTTTTCAAATTACTATTAATTAATTCAAATTACTATTAATTAATTCACATAAGTGCATTTAAGATATAAAATGCCAAAAAAACCTTAAAGGGGTTGTCCGAGTTATGTAAAAAAAGAATATAGCACTGTAAATCTGATGGTCAGCAATATGTACATAAGCTAAGCAAGTTTTAAGTCCGTGCTTCTAATGGTAGAAGGGGTTAATCTTTCCTGAAGAATCCAGTGGGAGGGAGACACAGGGCAGATAGCAGCAGCTCCGGTCAGTGCAGGGGGGGCGTGGCCAGCACTGTGATGTCTCGTCTACAGACACAGAGCTGCTCTCTCCTGCATGCCACACTTGTGCACGAATCATCATCAGGTTCTTGGTTCTAGGCTGTTCACACTTTTTCATCGCAATTTGTGTTAGCTTGTCATTCTTCAACCGTTATGTTATGGCTCCGCAAAAGTGTATTAATTCGCCAGACAGTTTCTCTTTCATCTGTGGTGAATATACAGTGTTGAAGCAACAGCAGAATATTACAGACTTTGTGAAAAAAGTATACTTTGCATACTTTGCACTAAAAATTGGAGATCAAGATAAAGTCTGGGAGCCTCATAAAGTGTGCAAACAGTGTGTTGAGGACCTCCGAAACTGGTTCAAGGGTAAGAAAAAATCTTTCTGTTATGGGATTCCTATGGTATGGCGAGAGCAAAAGACTCATTACGGCATCGCCTAGGCAGATTCACCACATATCTAATCCCATCTTGCCTAATGGCTTTCCATCCTGGATACTGAAGTCTATATTTATGTAAATATTCAGGCATCTATGTCTCTTTAAAAGGCTTACCTGTGATCTGATAAAATGTATATATTCTACCCCCCTTGCTCATCTACAAATCTAATATCCCACCTCACTGATCAAATGTATAACCTGTACCATATTTTGTTGATGTGTGCTCCTCCCTGAAATCAGATTTGTATACTTATATTGTACTGTACATCCACCCTTGTTTCACAAGTAGACCGCTGCTGATCGCTGGAAGTAGCGGTATACAAATTTATACCAAATAAATAAAATAAATAAAACCATAGTGATGATAGTTACTTTTGTTCATGCGATGTGAAAGGGTTTAATTCCAAATGGAATCATTCCATTTCATACCCCAATCTTCACTTGGCAATTCATCCCATCCCCCATGGCACAGATATACCAGTACCCAAGCCCCCTACTACCTTTTAAGAGATACCTAGCTCCGATGAAGGTGAAGTCATACCTGAACCAGATGACGAATCAAGTTCTGACTTTGAAGATGAAACAAGACCAAAATTGTTTTCTCAGAAGGAGATGAATGATTTGGTAAGAGACTTGAATCTTCCCAAAGATGCCGCTGAGTTACTCGGATCAAGGCTGAAAAGCAGGAATTTATTGTTGCCAGGAGTGTCATCTTCATGGTTCAGACATCGTGAAAAGGAGTTCGTTCCTTACTTCGCCCAGAAGACAAGTTGGTTTACTGCATCGATGTCGAAGGTCTGGTGGGTCAATTTAAAATCCAATATGATTCAGAGCAATGGCATCTTTTTATAGATTCTTCAAAAAGAAGTCTCAAAGCAGTTTTACTCCACAATGGTTTTTACGCTTCCATACCTGTAGGTCATTCCGTACACTTGAAGGAAACCTACGAGAAGTTGGAATTGGTTCTTCATAAACTTAAATATGAAGACCATGGTTGGCAAGTGTGTGGGGACTTGAAGGTCTTGTGCATGCTGCTCGGGCAACAAGCTGGGTATACCAAATATCCTTGTTTTCTGTGTCTATGGGACAGTCAAGACCGACAAAATCACTGGACCAAGAAGAGTTGGCAGCCGAGGGTGCTAACAGTCGGTGAAAAAAATGTCCTCCGAGAAACTTTGGTACCTTCCCATAAAGTTCTTCTACCACCTCTCCACATAAAATTGGGATTGATGAAGCAATTCGTAAAATCACTTCCAAGAGATGGAGAATGCTTCAAATACTTGGTCACCAAGTTTCCAGGCCTGTCGGAGGCAAAATTGAAAGAAGGTGTGTTCGTCGGACCAGACATTAGAAGGCTTATAGTTGATCAAGGGTTTGTCAATACCATGACGGATCCTCAAAAAGAAGGGTGGATTGCATTTAAAGAAGTCGTACAGAAATATTTAGGCAATAACAAAGATCCTCACTACAAAAAGATCGTCGGACGAATGTTGAAAGCATTTCAAGCTTTAGGTTGCCTGATGAGTTTGAAAGTGCATTTCCTCCAGTCCCACCTTGACTACTTTCCTGGAAAATTGGGAGCTGTGAGTGAGGAACAAGGTGAACGATTCCACCAAGACATTAAAGAGATGGAAAGGAGATACCAGGGAAAATGGAGCATTACAATGATGGCAGACTACTGTTGGATGCTTCAGAGAGACATTCCAGATGCTACTCACAAGCATAAATGCACCAAGAGGAGCCTCACAAGGAAGAAGAATCGAGTTTAGTGTGTGTAGGTGAGCTCATTTCAGTTCAAAAAAGGATTTTCATGAAAATATTGTAATAAAACTTTAATTTTATAAGTCTATTTCCATTTATTTTGAGGTATTGCCTTATTTAACATAGTTACCTAAATTGTCAGGAAACGTGATGTCCTATGACAAAATGGAGGTCATTTTTGGATTCAGCGCACCAAAAAACATAAAGATTATGTGGAATAACCAAAACAGCTCTCGAAAAATAAATTTTTGCAGACCTGTGTAATGGTTTATGGATCTTCCCAAATCTTTTTTAAACCCAGATACACTAACAGCTTTTACTACATCCTCTGGTAATGAATTCCAGTGTTTGATTATGCGTTGCAGGTAAAATGTTTCTCTTATTAGTGTTAAATGGGTTACATTCTGGCTTCATTATGTGTCCTCTAGTCTTTTGACTTTTGGATGTTGTAAACAACCAATCTATGTTGTCCTGTTCCACTCCATTCATTAATTTATAGACCTCTATCATATCTCCCCTCAGCCTTCTCTTTTCCCAAGTTAAAGAGTCCTAACCATTTAAGCCTTTCCCCATAGGGATATCCTACCATCCCCTTTACCATTTTGGTGGCTCTTCTCCATACCTTTTTTAATTCCGCTATATCCTTTCTAAGATCCGGTGACCAGACAGACAGCATTCAGGACCGGCACCAGAGCGGCAATACTGCCGCCAGTATAATACCAGCAGCTGCACATAGAACTACCAGCAGCTGCACATAGAACTCATGTAAGTCCCAGCATGCCTGTTCAGTCTGTGGAGCTAGCCACTCAGTTTCCATATGTAGATCCACCAGTAAAGGAAAGCCTTTTAAGCCACTGCCCCAATGACACAGCAAAGGACATGGCTCCCTCGCACATCAGGCTTGAGAGCATGCATCCATAGCCATGGTCCTACCCTCACCATGACTGGGCATGCATCATTATCAGATGGCTTTGTAGAAGGTTTCCCTATTATATCTTCTGCCCCAACTTCCATGCACAGCATATGCAACTCCTCTTCCTTCCTTCAGCACCTTCAGGTGGTGTGGAGAAAACAAAATCACCAAGGAAACATCTTGGGAAGGGTGGCTGGTCATACTGGTTCCCCCCCTTCCTGGGTCTGGTGTTGTCCCTGCTGGGAATAGTGCCAAAGAAGGAGCCAGGCAAATTCAGTTTGATACACAACCTGTTCTGTCCTGTGGGCGAGTCGGTTGATGACCATATCGATCCTTCTTTGTGTTCTGTGAGATATGCGTCTATCAGCCAAGCCATAGCAATCATTTGTAATTTAAGCCACAGGCACAACTGGTTAAGGCAGAGATAGAATCGACGTTCCAACTACTGCCAGTGCATCCAGAGTCTTTTTCATCTACTCAGTTTTCACCTTTGAGGACGAAGACTACTATGACAAATGTATGTTCATGGGCTGCTGAATTCCTGGGCATATTTTGAGCAGTTCAGTTCATCCCTGCTTTGGTTGGTTGAAGAAATAGCTGGGCCTGGCTCAACTGTTCATTTACCTAGATGATTTCTTGTTCATGGGGGTCAGGTTCGAGGAGTTCAAAATGATCTTGGATTCCTGCAAGCCCATCGCAAGCGGTTTGGAGTACCTCTGTCAGCAGAAAAGACCATGGAACCCGCAGGACATATTCCTCAGAACTGAGCTAGATATACAAGCCCAAGTGTCTAGACTGCCCAGGGATAAGTTGGAAATTAAAAACCATCATTGGGCAAATGAGAGGCTTGCAAAAAGCTAGATTAGAACAGAAAACTAAATTAAAACAGTTTCGATCTCTGCTCAGTTTATTATGTTTCACCTATAAGGGGATCCCAATGGGGCGGGTTTTCTGTCGCCAACTGGCTCTTTTGACAAGGGGGGTCAAGCAGAGGCACCATTGCATCAGGGTTGATAAGAGCATATGCAAAGACTTAGTTGTCTGGGGAACATTTCCTGAAAGCCTTTAATGGCGTAGCCTTCTGGAAGAACTCCCTCTGTTGAAACTGCTACCTGTAATTGTTCATGGATGCATCGGGGGGGGGGGGGGGGGCAGTTTTGGGATATACTTCTGGGGGGCCTGGGGCATGGAGTCTTGGCCGCATGAGTGGCACTCCTTCGGCGCTAACGAGGATATCACATCCCTTGAGTTATTCCCCATGATGGCAGCCCTGTCTATCTGAGCCTCTCAATTGGCTAACAGGGTGATTACATTCTGCACTGATAATTTGGCAGTGGTCTAAGCAGTACATGAGATGTATGCCAGTATGCTAGGGGTGGTGGCGCTGCCCCAGGGAATTGTCATGCTCTGAATTCTGCATAATATCACCTTTAAGGGAGAGCATATTACGGGATTCTATAATAACATTGCTGATGCCCTTTTTCATTGTTCCGTACCATCAGAATGTCCATTCCAGCAGCAGTCTGGGAGTTTGGACCGCTGAAGTGTGGGAGCTATCGACGTATTTCCTTGGCCGAACACACTAGGGGCATTTCTGTGAGTTCTGTAGCCTAACAGGATCAGGAACAGTGACTGATGTGTGACGGGCTCCACTTGCCAGTGGATTCTAGTCATGCAAGGGCAGCAGCATGATGAAATCTGAGGTACAGATGTGCCTGCTGGCAGTCACTTTTTTTGCCTGGGCAATAAGGAAAAATAGCCCTTCAGCTGATTTTGTCATTGCTAAAGGATGATGGGCAGGGCGGTAGGGCGGCTGACCATTGCCGCGCTCCAGACCGCAAACGCCTGATTGCCCATGAGGTGTTAAGGAAACTGCTCACTGTCACGGATGGTAGTCTGCCAGGACACCTTTGAGACCTGTCTTTTCAGATGCGCCTTCTCCTTAGCTTTCTCCAGGACACTTAATGTAGGAGAGTTTCTTTCATCCTCATGTTCTTGGTTCCATAACATGATTGCCCAATGCCCTTTCTTGTTTTAAGTGCTCCTGGTGTAGATGCAGTCAAGACATCCATTCCAGAGACAGTCTGGGCATTGGCCCGCTGAGGTTTGGAGCCTCTTGATGGGTTTCCTGGCAGAGCATACCAGGCCGACATATTTGAAGGCCCAGGATCATTTCCGGGACTTTTGTGTGCAGGGCGGTATCAGGGAGGGTGACTGCTTTAAGACAGCACCATTGTTCACTGGATATTCTGCTGCAGGGACAGGGGCAAGAGCAAATCCGTGGTAAGAATGTGCTTAACGGCCATCGCCCCTTTTGCCAAAGCAATGGGAGAACGTATCCCTTCGGCAGATTTCATCATTGCAAGGATAATGAAGGGATGGTCAGCCGAGCGTCATCTCATGCCTGACTGCAGACCTGTAGCTCTAAGATGGAACCCACAAAAAGGGGAGCCAAATTGTTATGGTGCCAGGAGACCACATGTGTCTAGTGTGGTATTTTGAGGATTGCAGATTATTATGTCTAATGAAAGGTGAGCAGTTTTGTTTGATGTGGGCGGAACAACCTGTCTCATTTCCAGTTTGCCAGACTGCAGAAGCCAATCATCATAGAGGCGGACCTTGAGGTTGGCTATTACGGCATTCATTCCTTCTGCATTGGGGCGGCTGCCATGGCAGCTGGGCTTGGCATGACAAGGGAACAAATCATGACTGTGGGCGGGTGGTGTTCTGACCGTTATAACTTGAACATTCACCCAGAAGCTAGGGATTGATGAATGTTGCTGTGACTAATCTGCCCTTTCTTGTGTTCTTCTTTTGATGGTTTGCCCTAGGTGCAACTCCCCAGGAAATGTGGATATAAGGCCATCCATACGTCCACTGGATGCAAAGGAGAACCTGGAGCAGACCACAGGGCTTTAATTTGGGCCTGAATCCTGCAGAGGTGTCGATCGTCAGGTTGGGGGTGTGGGGAATGATAGGGATCTGCTGGTTCCATCCCTTCCATCCCTTTTGCACAGAAGAAGGACAGCCAGGAGTCCTTGGGTCTTAGTGGTGCATCTGGAGGGGGAATGATTGGCCAATGCCCGCAGTGTCGAAATAACCAGAAGATGCAGCTGGCCGACATTTTCTCTGGGACTCGGATGGTTTGGCTCCATATCATACCACGGAGGGTGTGAAAAGGCAAAAAGGTCACACTGGGCACTGGAGAAAACGAGACAAAAGGCAAACGGATCATTGCCTCACTTCATGGAGGCAATCAAGGAGGGGAAGTTGCATTGGGCATGATCTCATCAATGTAAGTTGCCCTGGCCTGTGTCGTGCAGCCGGCGTACACCTGTCAGCATAGGCCCAGGACATGGTAGAAATGCTGTTGGCCAAGCGAGGAGTTGCTGTCAATGGAGCATGGCCGGACGTTAAGGGCCATCGGACCGAGCACACAGCAGTACAGTTGAGTATAGGGGTAGTGGCCACAAGAAAATTGTCCTCCCCCTGTCAGGGTTAATGGATTTGCAGCAGGATCAGCGATTGATGTGCCTCCTCACACTTTGACGGTGGGGGGAGGGAGGGATACACCTCGTTGCCATATATTAAGTATGCAACAAGCCGACCTTTGACGGGCCGGGTCAGAAATGGAGAAGGAGGACGCTGCTCTGACTGGGGGTATAGTGCATATTATACAGCATGCTACCCCACACAGCGTATTACAGATAATGTGTATCAGTTATGACAGCAATGGTTAAGAAGTGTTTTCAAGTCAAGGGGCGGGCTTTGATGGCATCTCCCTTTGGCGATGATGGGCTGTGCATCTTGAGGATAAGTATCAGAGAGGTTTAGGGCAATTTAATGTTGTATATATGTTTGAGAATTGTATACTGTGAATTTTGGTGATATGTTTGTTTAAGGTTATGCTATGGCCAACATTATCCAATAAACTCAAATTTTCTGTGGCAAAACTGGTCATCTGTGCATTCTGTCAGCGGTGAGGGATGACTTAAGCAAGGGGACACAGGGCAGGGCAAAGGGGGGAGGAGGGGGGGGGTGGCAGCAAGGGAAGGAGGGAGGTGCAGAAAACATGGCCTAGGCCTGGATGTCACTTGCCCGGTTGTGAGCGGTGGTGCTTCTTGCAGTGGATTGCAGTGATGCTAACCACAAGCTTCAGGCCCTGTGCTGTGGAGCACGTGTGTCTGACTCTAACCGAACAATTCACTGCAGTGGAAGCACCCTCCAATCCCTCTTTTTTCTGTATCTAGCTGCCTGGCTGAGACATAAAAGTAAATATCACCCTAGCAGTGTGCCACAAGAGGGAAGGGGGAGGTCTGGCATCATTGGTTCCCTGTAGCAAAACTGAAACAAGTTGAAAAGTTCACTCTTTACAGTGTGACACAATGATGCAATTCCCTCACTCACAGGATCAGACATGTGGGGCTTCATCTGTGTGTGTTATAGGAAATATTAGGGAGTCTGTACATGTGTGGGTGTTAGTGGGTGCGTGTGTTTGTGTCTTTGTGTGGCATCTAGTTCACAGTCATCACTGCACAGACCAGACAAGGTATAAATCAGGGAAAATCAGCAGTTAATAATGAATAAAGGCTCATGACTCCGGATGCCAGCCCAGGTAGTGACTGAGCTGGAGCTATAGGAACTTGCTGGATAAAACAAATGGCACTGTACTTGTTATCAAGGCAATGTGAAGCATAATGCATGTGCATGCATAAATACTTATATATGCTTCATTTTATATTCACTGGTTTCAGCACAAGTAAAGCATTACAATGCTGTTTTGTGATACTATCATATAGCACAAATGATCTGTTTTATCCAATGCAAGCATTTTATATGCTTTAAAAGCACTAAATGCATAAACTAGCTTGCATTAGTGTTAAGGCAAAAACTGTAATGAAGTAAAGAGCGAAGCAAGTATGCTAAATAGCATATTACCAGTCAGGGTAACAATAAATAATGCACCTTAAAATGTACAAAAGAGTGCACAGGTGCATTAATGACAAAAATTTTACATTACTTCTGGAAAATATAGCAATGTGTTTTGTATTACAGTCCATGTTAACATGCATGCTTTTACTGTAGGCTGTAATGCATAGGTGTCAAACTCTGGCCCGCGGGCCAAATTTGGCCCGTAGTGTAATTATATTTGGCCCGCGAGGCTATACCAAATGACTACTAGAGCTAGCCCGCCGCGCATTCATTCATCGCTAATACTACAAATCCCATAATGCCTTGCTGTTGTTTTGGCGCGTCAATCAGGACAGGTCCCAGAAACGCCCTCTCCTGTGTGACAGAAGTCATAGCGATCTCAAGCTACAACTGTCACTGTGGAACCCCTTCCCAAAAATGGCAAAAAGAAAGGCAGACAACAGGAACTTTCTGGACAGGTGGGAGACAGAATATTTGTTTACATATGTAAAAGACAGACCTGTTTGTCTGATTTGTGGAGTCAACGTGGCTATAACTAAGGAGTATAACATTCGACGACACTATGAAACAAAACACCATGACAAGTACAAGGACCTGGACATGACTCAAAGGAGCCAGAAAGTGGAGGAGATGAAAAGAAGTTTGGTTTCACAACAGAATATGTTCAAAAAAGCCACATCACAAAGTGAGGCTGCTGTAAAGGCTAGTTATATTGTGGCAGCAGAGATCGCAAAATCAGCCCGGCCCTTTAATGAGGGAGAGTTTGTGAAAAAGTGCATGTTGAAAGTTTGTGACATCGTGTGCCCAGAGAAAAAGCAAGCCTTTTCAAACGTGAGCCTGAGCAGAAACACAGTAGCTGATCGCACATGTGATCTTGCCACCAATCTGTATGACCAGCTTTTGGAAAAGGGAAAAGATTTCGTTGCATTCTCCCTTGCTGTGGATGAAAGCAGCGACGCATCTGATACTGCTCAGCTGTCAGTCTTCATCCGTGGAGTGGACTCAAATATGTGTGTTACGGAGGAGTTATTGGGATTCAAATCAATGCATGGCACAACCACAGGAAAGGAAATTTTTGAGGAGGTTTCCAAATGCGTAACTGAAATAAAGCTGCCGTGGGATAAACTCGTGGGATTAACGACAGATGGTGCGCCAGCGATGTGCGGTAAAACAAGTGGACTGGTGGGCAGGGTCCGGGAGAAGATGCAGGAAGAGAACTGTGCAGGTGAACTAACTGTTTATCACTGCATCATACATCAGGAATCATTGTGTGGCAAAGCCCTAAAGATGGAACATGTTATGACCACAGTAACACAAGTAGTTAACTTTATAAGAGCCAAAGGTCTGAATCACCGCCAGTTTAAGTCTTTTCTGGAGGAGTGTGGTTCGGAATACGCAGACGTGCCGTATCACACAGAGGTGAGATGGTTAAGCCGAGGAAAAGTACTGAATAGATGTTTTGAGCTGCATGAGGAAATATGTCAGTTTCTGGAAAGCAAAGGGAAGGACACAGCAGAGCTTCGGGAGAAAAAGTTTCTGTGTGAGCTGGCCTTTCTGTGTGACATCTCGAGCCATCTCGATGCGCTGAACCTGCAGCTTCAGGGGCGGGGGCGCATCATCACAGACATGTACGCTGCAGTGAGGGCTTTTAAAACTAAACTGTGCCTGTGGGAGAATCAGATGCTGCAAGGAAACCTTGGCCATTTTCCCTGCTGCCAAACCATGAAAACGCAGTTCTTTACCAACTTGTTCCCATGCGCACAGTTTGCTGAAAAACTCAGTGTACTCGGCGCTGAGTTTAGCCGGCGATTTGCCGACTTTGATGTCCAGAAATGTAGGTTTGAACTGCTCAGTAATCCCTTTGCAGTTAATGTGGAAAACGCACCAACCAACCTCCAAATGGAGCTAATTGAACTCCAGTGTAATGACACGCTGAAGTCAAAGTATGATGCTGTGGGCGCCGCCCAGTTTCCACAGTTCATCCCTGACACAATGCCTCAGCTCCGCACCCAAGCTGCTCAGATGCTCTCCATGTTCGGCAGCACTTATCTATGTGAGCAACTTTTCTCCTCGATGAAGATGACCAAAACATCTCACAGGAGACGTCTGACTGATGAACACCTTCGCTCGATACTGAGGATTTCCTCAGCTCAAAGCCTGAGCCCAGACATTGATGAACTATCATCCAAGAAGAGATGCCAGGTATCTGGCTTGGGCACATCAGATTAGATCAGTGTGCAGCAAACTGAGCAATAATTAACGTTTTCTTTATGCACTTTTTCTTGCTACTCCAAGACATGGGCTTGAATGGTTGATTAATTTTATTATTGTTATTTTATTTTAAAAATTATTATTTATTATTATTTAAATCTTATTTAATAAATGAATGTCATTGATGTTTTTTTTTATTTGAAATTGGTTTTTGCATATCTGAACTATTAAGTTATAAATTGTATAGTAATAAGTGTTGCTTCATATTCAATGTTAAAGCAAATCTTGTTTGGGTCCATATTAAAAGGTTCATTTGTTCAATGCTGGCCCGTGACTTTGTTCAAGTTTTACATTTTGGCCCACTGTGTATTTGAGTTTGACACCCCTGCTGTAATGCATGCCTCAACTGCATCTCATTCACATCAGCTGTTAATATGCATGTCAATAACAAAGCATTTACATGTTAGCGGTCAATGTTAATGCAGTGTAGTACATTGGCCCCTATATTGTTTTGCCAATAAGTCAATAAGCAGAAGACATGCTTTCCAAGGCTTGCATAACTCTTAATTGCACGCCAGCATCTGACTGATGATGTAATCGGAGAGAGGCAAGATTATAATCCAGAGACAGGTCTAGAACTCTCAAGCAAGTCGCTCCAAGATGATATCATCTCATTCTAATCTGTGTCAGGAAGACCATATCCTCTGGCATAGATCATGGACCACCATCAAGAACAAGGCATTTTAATGATCTGATCTAATAGCGGTTTAAAAGGCCAGGTGCCAAAGGGGACTGGTGCATCTAATCTGGAAATACCAGAAGGCTGGGTCTTGATCAAGAATAATGCTGTCTCTCAACAGTCATTTGCAAATCAGTGTTCTTTGCAAATAGGGAACCTAGCATAGATAACATGAAACTATTCATACTGTATTATTCTGTCACCCTTCACTATTGCTTTGTAAATATTCTTAATGAAAAGATATCAAATGAACTGCACTCACCACTGCGCCTTTTTCTCCTTGCTCTCCCTTCACAGAATCACCCTTAAAAGAAAAATAAGCCAATCAATAAATGGACAAATTCGTTAGTCTTGGTGTCAGACTACACGTAAAGAGAATGCTTGAAGTACAGAAGTGGGAGAGCGTTTGTCCAAATCTCAGTTTTTCATGTCACACTTTGCATTCTGTATTCCTCTTTCAAAATTAGAAGTCTTATCTTTTTAACAGAAGATAGGGAGGAGTAAATAATGAAAGTGATCTGGCCATTAAGGAGCTATGAGGCTAGATGGAAACCTTTCAAAATGTACATCCCAAGTGCCTACAAATATCTGAATGGCTATGTTTTCACTGCTTCAACTGCGGACATTCTGGAGTCAGAGGAAGAACTTAGCAGCCTAGCCCTTAGCACATGAATAGCAGGTTTAAATCCAGTTATTCATGTGCCTCAGGACCCAGCACTCATTGCCTTCCCTCTCCCCTCAACACCAGAGCCCAGATCTGTACAGGTACCCTCCTTCCCCTTCCAGTGGTCTCCCTATCTCCTTTCCTGAAACCCTGATCTGTAGGTAGACATACCCCACCATCTCCAGACCCAGCACTAGCCTTGATCTGTGCCCCCAACCCCCAATCCTGATGTTCAGTTTAATCTCTCCCTGCTAACCCAAACCCAGGTCTGGCTCAAATCCTGACACCCAACACTATAATGTTCAATTTAACCTCCATCTGCCACTTTGGGCTAAATTACAACTGAAACTTCTCCTATATGTAGTGGGCTACTATCTAGCTGGTGATTTGGTTGCTCAGTAGCTTACTGAACATTTATCCTTGAAGGTCTACCTTAAATCCACAGTACAGTATTCATGTAACTGTAATTAGAATGTATATAAAGCTAGCTTCCAACATAAACATGTGATCTAGCCATTTTATCTTCTTACCACAATATTGCAGACATTTGAAGGCACATTTTTATAGTGCATGGAGATGGAAATTGAGACATCTAGGTCGGGACGTACACAATTTCAGAGATTTTTTTAGAAAAGGATTTGCCAAAACATAGAGCCATTTCTAAAATACCTATAAGGGAGTGCAGGAGCGCATCCACGTACAGCGGAAGGAGCCATTTTACAACCCTCCATGTGGGCAAAACCAACAGAGGAAGCACAGATACTTATGCGTGTAAGTGCTGCACTTATACGTTTAGAATGGAATTTTGCAGTTTATACATATAAGTGTCAGCAGTTACATGAATATGTAAGTCATTTTGCAATACAATATATAGACATGTCGCCAGTTACCTATAAGAGGCCATTATCTTTCCATCATTTAAATTTGCAGATGGAATTATACAATGGAGGGTTAAAGAGCTTAATCCCTTCTGTAAAGGGCTGACTGAAACAAGCAGCTTTTTAAAACTTATACACCCCACCAGGAAGCAACTGTAAATCCCAACATGGACAATTTTGAACATATATGTGCATTCCTTATATGAAATGGGGAATGCACGTGTAGAGTTTTGACCCACCAAGGCCCTGACTTAACCATGCTCTAACACTCCTCTCCCCTGGCTTGCAATTTTCATGTATTAGGGACATCCACATGCAGATTTCACCCTTTCTAAAATGACCATTTACATGTGGATGCCAGATTTTCCACATGGAAAACACAAATAAGGCTTCAAAAATAATTTCTTATCTCTAGAATTATCCTCCTTTCTCTACCACTAAGATTCCTCTGGAGCCAATAATCAGCAATCCACTATTTTGGTTAACGTCAACTAGATAACTTAGCTAGTTAACATAAGCCACATTCAGTGGCGATATCCAGTTAAACTGGCCACTGAATATAACCTAGAACAGGTATAATGCCTGTGCCTAGATTTGGAGAAAACACATGTAAGTTATAATTTTCTATAACTTAATATGTGTAAATTTAGGCCCTGCTTATGATCCACCCAAGCTCCGTCCCTGCGCACACCCTACTTGAAAGTACGTAGAATGGGACTTATGCATGTGCTTACAGAATATAACTTCTTAAATCACTCATGGAAGTGCCCGTTTATGTGCATAAGTACTTTAAAATAGGAATTTATGCATGTAAATAGTGTCTAACTTCTGCACACTCCTTCTAGAATTTCCTCTTATGTGCCTGTGCACATACTTTGTATGCACATATATTCCAGCGAAGTTTATAAGAGCTCACTGGAGTGCTGATCTACATACTCATGTCATGTACCTTATAAAATGATGCCTCCAGTTGTCTGAGTGCAGTATTTGTCCTTAGGGACTGGGAGCACAGGAGGAGTGAAAAATCAAAATCAGGCTCAGCAGGGGAATATAGACATAAATGGCTTTCTGGAGAGCTCATTGGGTATTATATGGAGAGGACTACTCTGAGGGTCAGTTTTGTTCTTGAGACTATCCAGAAAACCGGCCTTCACTTATACTTAAAAAATATGCATGTGCTGTTTTTCCCGTGAAATCCAAAAAAGGGCTTTCCTGGCACTGAAGCCAAAGGCCCTTGCTTTAGGGGCAGGATCTTTGATAAAGCTTGTCTGTAGATGTTTTATTTACCTTGATGATAAGCAATTTCTTTTCTTTAAACCCAAATAGCTAGCAGATTTTCTTCTTGCTTGGGAGGCTGTGAACCAATCCGATCTAGCTAGCTATGACATGTGCGATCCTATAGCATCTTTATGCATTTATGGTTTTGTGTGAATTTGCTTATGTCTTGCCCCCTTTGTGGACAAATTCATTTTATTTATTGCTTTTTTATTGATCTTCCTTTCTTATATATCTATATTTTGGAATTATAAATAGAATGTTTTAAATATTGTAGGGCTCATTCCGTTCCGGATGTAGATCCCCTCTGTATGTCTGGTCTGAGCCGGATATACAGAGGGGATCGCGATTCTGATCCTACAGGGCACGTCTAGCTCCGCGGGATCAGAATCATGATCAGTCATGTACATGCAGGTCAGGACTGCGATTCAGTCCAGCCTGCATGTACATGCTTAGCCTGACTAACTCAGTCAGGGCTTTTAAATGGATCCATGGCGTCCAGTTGCCGGCCACTGGAAAAAAAATGCTTATTCCCCACAGCTCGACTACCGATCTGTCCTCCTAAGGCCAGGGTCAGCCTGCAGAGAATGTCCTCCGGCCCCCCTGCCCCATCTGTGCCCCAGCATTTAAATAAAAACATGTCCAGAGAAGTTATTTCACCTCTGAGGTGGAATAACTTCCCCACACATGTTGCCGGCCCTGGATGTACAGGACCAACATTGGAATCGGCCCTGTAGGAGTGGTCTAGTGGTTAGGACAAGGTACTTCAGGCCAGAGGGCCAGGGGTTCAAGTCCCACCTGGGGACAGCAATCTCAGGCCGGAGGGACTGGGATTTTTAGTCCTATAGGCACTCCTTGTGGTCTTGGGCAAGCCACTTAACCCTCCATTGCCCATGTTCCCTGTAAGTATTAACGTATGTGTGCCATATCCCCTCATGTTAAATGTATCCCCCAATTGACCGCTTTGACCCGGTGAAAAGCGGAATATAAATACAGCTAAATAAATAAAATAAATAAGTATGTCCAGGGCCAGCAACCGCCCACCACCCACCCTGCCTCCACCTCCGATCCTCCCCTTCCCTGCCCCTGTCTAACTTCCCCATACAGCTGGTGGGGAAGTTAGACACGGGCAGAGAAGGCACAAATAGCGGAGATAGACATCCTGTAGGGAAATCCATCCCCCCCCCCCCCCATTCATGGCACAGAATCAGGCCCTGTTTGTCTTAGACAGCTTTGTTATACAGGGGATATATTGTCAAGTTTCAAACTGACAGAGGAGTGAAGGGGACTGCCATATCCATTTTTCACAAAAATAAAACCATCATTCCCTTTTTTATATCCCATGGGAGGCAGCAGCACTGGGCCAAGTGGGCTCATTGTTCTAATTCAGCCCAAAGAAATAGCATGGCACTAGGAAAAGGTGATAGAGATCGGTGGAATTTGGTAGGGGAAAGAGGTACACCCCTCCCCTTTGCCACCCCCCTCCCCAAACCATATGCATTTCTTGATTTGGTTTCCTTCCTGGCTCAGTTCCTGAGTTTTGGCTTCCCTTCTCATTCCCAGCACAGCTCTGCTTTTCAACTCCTAACTCAGCTGAGGTCCAGCTTTTGGAATGTGTAACCTGTATGGCCCAGTAAGGCACCATGAATACAGGAGTACCATCATACTGGTGCCCAACCCTCCCCCCTCATGTCCTTCCACATCACATAGGAAAAGGGAAAGAGAGGTGATTGGGGCAATAATGATACTAGGCAGAGGATGGGTGAGAAAGAATGGGATCTTTTATAGAAAAAGCAAGAAAGAAGGATATTATCTGGAGTCATCACTACTATCAAAGGAGGGGGCATCAATTTCCATTTTTTCACAAAGCACTGGTTAGTCTAGAGCCAGCCCTAACTCATCTCCCCAGACCGGCCACTCACCCTCTGGCCATCAGAGATTTATCAGGTGCGCTGGCACATAGTGGATCAGTATAAATGCAAATTTCTGTGTCTCAAAGAGGCGTAAATTCTACCCAAGCAGCCCCAGCAATGCAGATGGTCCCAGGGAAGGAGTGGGCCCACTTACAGCTTTCTCTCGCATACTCTGAGGTTGATCCCCTCTCCCCCCCAATGTTCTGGGGGCTCTTGGGGATTCTTCATTTGAATTTCTGCTGCTGCTTCTGGATCGTATCAGAATCTCCCATTTAGCATGTGCTCTTGAGTTTTCAGGCTAAGGGCAAGAAGCGCTGTGGCGCTAGGACTATTGGACTGCTGACTGTTGAGCTCTCCAAGGCAAAGGAGTGCAGGTGATAGAGCAGCTTGTAGGAGCTTTCTTGGTGAGGAACTGCCCCTGTCCTGCAATCAATGAGTTCCAGTAGTGCTGCAGGGGATGGGACGACAGGAATGGACTATCGGATTATCCATTCCTGTGGGAAAGGAACAATAATAAACTGAGATGTGAGCTGAATCTACAAAGGCAAGATGAGAGGGAACCTAACAGGGTGAGGAACTAGGAGCGGGGAGCACAGCAGGTCAGATCGGGAGGACGTCAGGTGCAGAGAAGTTTAGGAAGGTGGAGTGGAGCATTTAAGGGGCAGTAAGCACCCTATTCCCAAATATAAATCAAATTGTTCATAGAGCGTAAGAAGCAAGGAAAAAATAGGATAAGAAGGCAAGAGGAAGAAAAAAGAGATTAAGAAAAGGGGGGTTGAGAAAGAAGTGGGGGCGGTCTGGAAGAAGAGAACATGTGTGGTGTAGGCAAGTTAGGTAAAGGAATAGAAGCTGTTGAAAACTGACTGGGAGAGAACGTGGCTGGTATGTATAGGTAAAGCTGGACTGGAAGCAATGCAGTGTGGTGTAGATGGGTTAGGAGGTGGGGTGAGAAGCATGAGGTAGGGGTAAACTGGTGGAGATGAATTGGAGCTGAAAAGAAGGAGAGACTGGTGGGATTTTCATTACTTTCATAGTTCTTCTTTTGGCAACAAGACCTCCCAATAAATGTATCGCTTGCTGTGCTATACATTAAAATATGGCCTAGTCTGCTGTGCCCATGACCCACTAAGCTTTGTTATTCATTTCATAGCCACCATAATGTGTGTTGAGTCGAGCACGCCCAATCATTGCATTGAGCATTCTACTCAGGTCTCACCACCTACCTCCATTCACACCTTGTCCCCAACTTTCCCTCACGTACTCTTTGCTCCTCAACCGAGAACCTTCTAATTACCCCTACGATAAAAACACTTCACATAGTCATGTACAGATCAATGGCTTTAATGGTCCAAGCACCTCATTTCTGGAACTCTCTGCCCACCAAACATTGGCTAGAATCCTTATATGTAAACTTAAGTCAGGCCTGAAGACTCACCTTTTCATTCAGGCATTTGACATTTAGCTGTTGCTCCTTCACTCCCTCTGCACCCCCGCCTCCTGTTCTCAGCAGTTATTCTTAGGAGTCTTGGTAATGATTGTTGTGCAACCTCACTCCCTCCTCCTTTTTGTGTCCCATTTCTAATGTGCATGAACTTGTTGATCGATGTTTGTTTCTGTATACTACTGGTTATTCTGTAAACTGCTGCAATGCTAGTGCCAATAGCGATATATAAGTTTCACCCTCTCCCCCCCCCCCCCAAAAAAAAAAGTTGTCTCCTATGATGCTGGTTACAGGCAGCACCTCTTTTAGCTCCTTCAGTATTCTGTGATGTGCCCCATTGGGTCCCTTAGCCTCATTCACTTTGTTTTGATAAATTACTCCCCTTCTGTGAAAAATACTGAACCATATTATCCCTGAGTCTGGCTCTTTCAAACCTCATATCTTAGTTCCTTACTCTGCAAGTTCTTCTCACATGCACAGAAAATAAAAAGAGTTTCCAATGAAATGTAAAATGATTGAAGCCAGCTCATTTAGCAATTTTAAACTGGTTTTCAATGAAGTTCAAGTTTGCTCGACCACAAGAAATGGAATGTATTGTATGTTCGGCCATGTTTACAATGGCATTGCCAACCCACCCCCTCATTCTTCTCCCACAGTGCAGAGGTCTGTCAGGCTATATAGATCCTGGAGAAAACAGAATTCTTTACAGGCTATGATGCTATTTATAAGAACAATCCGAACATGTTTTAATGCAGAAGCCTTTGAGAACAAATAGGTCCCTTTTTATGGCAGGCCAATAAAAATGAATCACAGTCTACAAAGAATTCCATTCCTGTGGGAACCATTTTATGAAAATAAATGACTTTGTCTTTCTACTTAGTATCCTTTCATTTGAAGCTGCTTTATCAATTAGAAGAATTACAGTGATATTACTGTAAATTATTTTTTTCAAAGCATGTTTTACTCCAAATACCTGGTCTCCTTTAAGTCCTCGCTCGCCTTTCTCACCACTCCTCCCTTGTACACCCTGGAATAAAGAAGAAAAATATTGAAAAGATACTGTATATTTCTTCCTCTGGCACTGCAAAAAAGCAGCAGATCTCATCTTCAACTAATGAAGAAAGTGCAAACCTTTATACATAGTTTGGGGTTTTATCTTTCCCAGAAGCACCACACAAGCCCAGTCTATTTTACATACAGAGGCTGCCGGTGAATGTAATATGCTTTACATGCCTGAAAATCTCCAATCTATCATAAGAGCCACTGACCAATTTGAGCTCTTCAACTAATCGCCCCTGTGTCTGAAGATTTTTGGAGTGATTTAGACCTTTAATTAACCGAACTCTTACAGTACCTGATGATTCTCCCATCTGTTAATAAGAAAAAATGTTCAGTAATTGGAATTTTTCCTTTACTGAGGACAAGTAAAATACTATATATGCGATTTATATCTCTCATAGCATTTCACCCTTTGGAAGAAAAATCATAGGCAGCATTTTAATGAACATCTATTTTGGAGAGAGTAAAAAATATGCATTAAAATAAAACTTCCTAACATGTGTCTGGAGCCAATTTATTTTTTACTTTTTCTTTAAAAATTTTTTTAGTTTTCTTTCTCTTTGCCTGTCTCATTTTATATTTCATAATCTCTTTTTTTTTTTCTAATATTTCATTGTCTTTTAATTTTCATTTTACTATTCTATATGCTATAATTTCAATCTTCTCAAATGGTTTCTTTTTTCCCTTCAAGCTGTCTTTCTTCTCCTATATATCTCTCGGCCATTGTCTGTGTCCCTTTCTCATGAAGTGACATTTTAGAAGGGATATCTAGGAAGAATCTGGAACATCCAGATCACAGCGTCCAAAACTCCGTGAGAGTGGTAGCAGTGAATGGAGGCTCGCGTAACTGTCTTCTGAAATTGCTCCATCTCCACTCTGAAAAATGAGTGTCCCAAGTCGCTGATTCTGACAACAGGCCCATGCAAATAGCATGGCCAGGTACGTGCAAAGGTGTAGGCCATTTCACAAATGTGAACATCCCCAGATTGCACACCCAAAGAACTAAGTACTTGGACGTCCTGGCCAGGATATTTCAGAAAGGGGGCAGTTATGTTATAAGACTAGCATGTTTCAGCCGGCCATTTCAGATAATTAGACGTACAGCGGCAGGCCAGTAATATGTTTGGAGTATATATTTACATGCAGGTTTCTTTGACCAGGAAATGTTAAGTGTGGTGATGAAAGCACAATTTGCTCTTCCCCCTGGAAACATTGCAGCCATGAAACGAGCACTTTTTTGCACCTTATTCATGGTCAGGAGCAAGTATGGACTTAGGCGCCTAGCAAACAGGGCCAGATGTGCTTGTACAATTCTGAAATCAAAACGTAATGTGCATCTCCTTTGTTCTGCCCGGGGCATGCCTCCAACATGATCCCATGCTACTTGGACATTCTCATGCCAGGGATGTCTATATACCGTCTTTCTGAACTGGATCCGTGGACATCTTTATGCTTTGTATGTCTGAATGCTCATTTTCAGATGTCCAACTCATGAGTAGGGTTTCTGAGATGACTCCCTTTGGGCCCAATACCATTCAAGATACAGATCTCCTTTGTACATCCGGGCTGACCCGGACGTACAAAGGAGATCATGATTCTGATCCTGTGGGACATGTCCAGCCCCGCGGGATCAGAATCGCGAACAGCACTGTACGTACAGGCCGGGACTGTGATCCAGTCTTAGCCTGCACGTACAGCGCTAGCCCGGCTTACTCAGCCAGAGCTTTTAAATGGAGCCGCAGCGCCATGGTATCCCATTGTCATGGCACCGCAGCTCCATTTAAAAGCCACGATGCCGGCCACTGCCCCAAAAAGTTAATTCCCCGCAGTCCGACCTCCAATCTGTCCTCCTAAGGCCAGGGCCGGGTGCAGGGGATTAACTTTGTCCTCCCCAGCCCCTTCCACGCCCCAAATTGGCAAAAAAAATGTCCAGGGAGGTTATTCCACCCTGGCCAATTCGCCGGCCCTGGACGTACAGGGCCGACATTAGAATTGGCCCTGTTTGTCCAGGGCCGGCAACTGCCCACTGCCTGCCCATTCTCCGGCCCTGGGCCGCCTCTTCCCTGTCCCCGACTAACTTCCCCGCATAACTCTCTTTGTCTTCTCTGCCCTCAATCCCCCTCCTGCATACTTGATCTTTCTCTTGCCTGTCTTTTCCCTCCCCCAGTCTACCTTATCTCCAACTTCTATGCATTTATTCCACCTTGTCTTTTTTTCTCTTTTCACCTTGTATCCTCCTCTCACTTTTACTGTTATCACTCTCTCTTCATCTTGTTTTTCACTTCTTCTCCAATCCTCCCCTACATCATGTCCTTTTTGCTGTTTCTCACTCTTTTTCCTTCAACTTCATTATCTCTCTCCATAGCTGTGTGATCTGTTTTTCATAGAGCACCCCTCTTTCAGTCTCTTTCCCATTGCAGTCTCTCTTTTTCTTCCTTCAGACTCTCTCAATAACTCTCTCTCCCTCACTTGTTATCCCTTTCTTCCCCACTCTTTGTCTTCTCCTAAACCTCTTTCTCCATCAAGTGGTTTTCCTTTCCCAATTCAGTTTGCTAAATTTTCAGCGATTTTTTAAAAGTACTCTTCATTTGTTGTTTTGTTTTCTTTCTTCTTTTTCTTCCTCCTGTCCAATTCATTCACTGTAGTCTATTTCTCTCTTTGTCAAACCTGTCTCCGATCACTCAATATACCCATTTCTTCTCTTATCCCACTTATTCGTTCTCTCCAAGTTTGTCATCCTTACACTTTATATATTAGCACCCAAGCTCTGTTCACGCTCTCTTTATTTCTCTCGCTCATCTGTCAGTCACGTGCTCCTTGCTCAACCAACTTGTCTCCCCTTTCTCTGTCTTTCCTTACCCCTTTTTCTGCTTTTTATCCCCATCTCCCTCACCCAACTATCATATCTCTCTCGCAAACTCATCACTCTCCATGGCATCCTTATCTCCTCAAAAAGTTCTCCAAGCTACAGTATCTCCTTCTCTTCTGCTCCTCTACCCTCTTGCTTTAACTGGTATCACTACAGGTTATTTAGTTACTTATTATTTATATCATTTGTATTCCACTTTTTTTGCAGCTGAGGGTTACGGCCTAGTAGAGGCAGGAAAGAAAACATATTTTCCTGTCGCCATTGCACAGTGCTAGCTACAGTGACTCCATGAAACAGTGCATGCTGCTTTGTTTGTAAATAGGATTGAAGGGAAAGGGGGGTTTCTTTCCCAGTCCTGTAGAGCCCTGATCTTCTACTATATGTGCTCTAGCCTGACTGACTCAGCTCCTGATTCAGGTAGGCCCTAATTTGGAGAAGCTGCCTACAATCCCACAGTCAGCAAATTATGTCAACCACTATCCACAACAGCAATGTGCAATGAAAGAAAAGGAAATGCTAACAATCCAGGGGGGGTTGTAAAACATACTGAAATAATGTTTTATATGCCAAGCAGTATCTATTTATTAACACCATCTTTTGAGTAAGAACTAATATCTGCTATTTGATGGCTTCTCCATCTCATCAGTAAAAATTAAATTGGACTTACAGGAGGCCCTTGTGCTCCTGGATCTCCCTTTTCACACTCGCAAGACTTTCGATTGCACTGTTGAGGTAACGGAGAAAGGAAAAGTTTGTTCAAGCACTGAAATGAATAATCTAGCCTCTGTAGGCCATATCAGTCTTTGAGAGAGGATTACATTGGTATATGCTGAATTAACCCAAGGCCTCAAGGTCCCAGGGTATCCCTGGAACAAGTACCCCTGAACAGAATATCCTTGACCTGGGATCCTTGGACCAGAGAGGCACCAAACCACCTTTCTCCTCCCTCCCCCCTCACCCAGTGGTTCTGCAATGCCTGCCTGGACCCAGGGAAGCATTGTCCTTTTGTCCTCTTTTAATACTCTTCATCTTGGAGAATGATGGTGCATTGAAGGCTGTCTATTCAAGAGTTTGTCTGGATCAGGGGACTCTCTGGCCCAAGGGTTTCTCAGGTTTTAGGGGCCTAGGCTCAGGGTCAAGGATGACCTGACTAGGAAGCATGGAGTATACTGGGATAGATGGATCTCTTCAAACAGACAATTTAAAAGTGATGCAGGCACAGCTGAGATCACTGACCTCAGCTATAATGCAACCATTTTTCAAGATGGTGGGTGGCAGGTGTCAAAAGAGAACCTATGCTTCCCCATGTCCAGGTAAGTATAGATAAACCAGATGGTTGAGTCTGAAGGTATATTGAGGGTTCTGAGCCAGAAGTGCAGGGCCAGCTCCAGAGATGGTTCAAGATGTTGGCACCCTAGGCAAACCATAAGCCTTAATCCCCCCCTCCTCGGCTGTCAGAATCTATTGTTTAACTTTGAATGCCCTTCTCTTTGCCACCCCCTTCCCTAAGAAGCTGCCATCCTAGGCGATAGCCTAGTTTGCCTGATGGTTGGGCCAGCCCTGTAAAAGTGCCCTAACTCAGGAGTCCTAGGCCAAAGGGTTCCTATCTCATGGAGGTTTCTGCTCTTCGGTGAGGGCAATCCTGGACCAGGTGATTCTCTGAAGCTAAAATGGACTAAAGGGGTGCATTAACAGCACAAACCACATGGCAAGCAGCAAACCTCTGTGGTATTCTGGTCCTGCAGATACCACGGAGATTTGGATTTCCTGCAGAGATTCCATGTCATCTGTTTTGGCAGATACCATGGGAAAAGTCCCGCAGAGCCTTCCAAAGCAGGTACCATGAGTCCCTGTGGTAAATCCATGGAGAGGGATAGTAGAGGGATAGTAGAAGCAGTCGGGTGCACAGAGCTGTCAGCAGCTCTATACCCCGATTGCTGCCATGCCCCCCAACTGCTGGAAATAAAACATAACTGTGTATACTGCCCTTCAACCTCATTCCTCCCTGTACAGCTCCCAATCCCCATTGGGAGCTGCCCAGAGGGGATCAATGTGCTCCCCAACATTACAACTGAAATGGCTAATCAGTTGGCTTCCCCTCTCCTTCTCCCCCATACACCTCCCATCATCACAACCATGGCCCCAATCTTATGTTTCCCTTCCTCGCTCTCTTCCTCCTCTCCCCATCTCTCTCTCCTGGTGTGAATGTTTTATCCTTCCGGTCAAGAACTGGCATTCCTTTCTCCCATTTTTAATTTCCTTAACTTGTTTTAATTTTGTACACAGCCCTGCTGTGATAAGTGAAGAGCAGTTTATCAAAACCCGATAAACATAAACATAAACTTTCCCTTACAAAGATAAAATCCCAGCTGGCCTAGCTGGCAATGGGGAGGGGGTCTCCCCTGACCCCCTCTGCCCGCACCTCACACACACCTTAAATTCCATTGTGGTCTTGTGGAGAATGGAGCAGGAACGACCCTATTTGCTCTTGCCCCGTCTTGCGGCCAAAACAAACTGACCGCCATCACAAAGTGCTACCCTCTGGTCTCTCACTAAGGGGCAGCACCAAGGGGTTGCATCCATCTTTGTTTGGACCTATGAGAAGGGCAGAAGCTCTTCTCTCCTACCCTTCTCATAGTCCCAAAGATGGGGATCGGGAGCTGTACAGGGGGCAGGAGTGCTGACGGTGGGGGGGGGGGGGGCAAACCCCATTATGTTTTGTATTGTTGGTGCTGCAGATTGCAGCACACAGCACCGACAATAGTGTAGGGGGGGGAGGCACGATCGCAGGCAGGCCCAATCTGATGCAGGGCAGAGCCCGCATTATCAGGCCTCCCAGCAGATAACACCTCCTCTTGAGGTGGCATTATTTGCCGCCGTGATCAGGCCGGATTTTGGCAGCCACTGTGCAAAATCTTTATCGCACGATGGCTGCCAACCATGATCACCCCCACTGCCCACCCCAATCCAGCCGCAAGGGAGCTTTTCTGCGTGAAAATAAGTTATCTCTGAAAATTGCCTGTGATATCTAATTCTTTTCACAGGTTAGCTGCTACAGCAGGGTGTTAATCCTGTGTTAGTCCCAGGGTAACAGCTCATGCACTTTAGTAGAATACCCCAAAGTGTACTTTGAAACTAACTTTACTTCCATTTTAAGGCTTTTTTTAACTTTACTTCAGGTTTGTCATTATTTTTACTTGTCTTACATTTTTGTGCACATTGTTTATTTCTTACAGTAGAAGTAAAGCAAAAAAAAATAGTAAGGAATTTTAAAAAATGTTAAAAATCCAAAACAGATTTTTAGCAGTCTTATTAAATCAGCTTCTAAGTTAGGTGCATAATTTAGTCCCTCTGAGCTGAACCCTACCTCTTAGTACCACCAACTTTCTAGTCAGCCCTTGTCAGTTTTTAAAGATATCAATTCTAGCATGCAAACTCTTTGAAAATTTACCCTATAGCAAATAGATGTATTACAATTCAATATCTATAGGCTACAATGCAGTCCTTGTTTAACTTTGTTACCCAATGGTCAAGGCACTGAATTTAAACTGCTAAATGAATTTTCTTCAGCTATATTGAAATTATTTATACATGCATTGCTAGAAAACTAGTACTTTCAAACAGACTGAATTTACCATATCTGAGGCATTTCTGGACCAGCAGACTTCTCAAGAGCCAAGCTTCTACTTTTACAGAAATAAATTCCAGAAAACACTATTTAGTTATTTTTATTATTGTGGTATTGAGGCCTATCAATGGCCTACACAAACTTCTATTCAGCCATAAAGAAACAAATGAGGCAGGAAATTAAATTTAGGAGCACATTTATCAAAGTGCAGTAAACACTTAGCAAGGGCCTGCACTAACAAGTTCCACGCTACCACATTATCACAGTAAAAAAAAAAACAAAGACGATAAGGAGACAGCGTGCATTTGGGAAGATTGGGAAAGATTAGGGAAGAGATTAGGCATGGCGGCCAGTGACAACAAGCACGCAGGATGGTGCTGTGCGCTAGTTGTCATGATTGCAGATAATGTGACTGCACCTAAAGCCACCTCAAGAGATGCCGTAAAGGATAGCCGCACGGAACAGGAACGAAAGAGCATCACTCCTGCTCTTTTCACCTGACACTAGGGATTAGCCTGGGAGGGTGTGGGGTGTGGGAAGTATTGGGAGTGGGAAGGAGGTGGGGCCATTTGGGGGGTTTGAGGTTTTCCTCTGGATGGGGGAGTTCTAGAGCTAGGGAGCCACCGCTGGAGAGTGTTTTAGTCTAGGGTGGGGGGGGGGGGGTTCTCTGCCAGGTGGTTTGGTTGGGGGGTATGTGTGGGAGATCCTTGTTGGGGAGGGTCTTTGCCCGTGGGATGTCAGTGTGAGCTGCCCATTGGACGTCTGTTTTCAGCATCTTTATTTTCTGCCGCGGCCTGCATTCCACGGATCAACAAGTAGCGTCGGTGCACCTGTGCTATGTACTGAGCCTTGAAACATGGGCCTCTGCGGTAAGTGTCTGCCCTTGCCGTAAATACAGGACAGATGCTGAGCACACTCCCCACATTTATCACGGAGGCTTTGCGATTACCGCATGTTCATTTTTCCACATAACACACAGTAAATATAAACATGCCCCTTTGCTTAAAATACTAGCATAGCACATCTTCAGCTTAACAAAACATACAGGGTAATTCACAACTGAAAATTAAAAGCAAATATAAAAGAATAACACAATACATTAAACCATGAAAACAGTTACAGTAAAATCACTTCATAATATTCTGAACAGTTGATAGAGCAATGTTGGAAATGGGGCTCTGATATACAGTGCTACAGAGAAGACCAAACAACCACAAAACTCACCCGCTCGTTGGCAATGATACCCTGTGAAAACAAAAAGAAAACATAATAACCACATGGTCCTTCAGTGCCTATTTTATCCAACTCTATACAAACACCCAGTTCCACCTGGGGATGGCAAAAATTAATAATGCTGAGTTTTAAACACAATGCACTGAAATTAGGGGAAGTGGGAACAATAGAAAATCTGGACTATCATTAAAAAAGATACAGCTGAGCTATAAATGAAAGAGCATTAAGAGATCTATTTATTAAGCTGTGGTAAAGAGTAGTTACTCACCTGTAACAGGTGTTCTCCAGGAGCAGCAGGAATCAGTCCTCACATATGGGTGTCATCGACGCTGATGAAGCCCCAGCGGAGCATTTCCCCAGCTTTCTATGAAAGCCTTTGGGAATGCAGGCACGCATGCGCGGTTCCCTTCCCGCCTAAAGGTGCCATCTTACCTCAGTCAAATGACATAGCTAAGAACAGCACACAAAAATGAAAAAATAAACTATGTACAACTGCAACTCCCAGGGGAGGAGGGAGGGTTGTGAGGACTGATTCCTGCTGCTCCTGGAGAACACCTGTTACAGGTGAGTAACTACTCTTTCTCCAGGACCAAGCAGGAAGTCAGTCCTCACATATGGGTGACTCCCCAGCTCTGGGCTACCGAGGAACCCAGGATGAACAAGAGAACTCCCTCTAGTCTCAGCAGCAAAGAAAGGCTTTTCATTGACACAACCTCCACCGGTAGCCCAACAAAGGGCAGGAGGGCAGGAGTTGCCTAAACCTCAAAGAGATTCCGGAGTACTGCTTGGCCAAAAGCACTGTCCCTACGGGACTCCCTCTCCAGACAGTAATGGGCCGCAAAAGTCTGGCTTGAAGACCAAGTTACAGCCCTGCAGATGTCTACCAAGGGCACAGAGTGGAGATGAGCCACTGAGGCAGCCATTGCCCTGACACGGTGGGCCGTAACCCGACCCTGCAAAGGAAGGTCAGCCGCCTTGTAAGCCCAGGTGATACAGTCAGCCACCCAGATAGACAAGGTACGCTTGGACACAGCCAACCCCAACGTATTAGGGTCAAAGGATACGAAGAGCTGAGTAGCCCTTCTATGCCCCTGCGTACGGTCAAGGTAGAAGGATAAGGCCCTCCTACAGTCCAGGGTATGCAGAACTGCTTCAGCCTGGCTGGCATGAGGCCTAGGGAAGAATGTTGGAAGAACCACCTCCTGGTTGAGGTGGAAAGAGGAGACAACCTTTGGGAGGAACTTCGGATGAGTCCTAAGGACTACCCTGTTCCCATAGAAGCGAGTGTAAGGCCTATCACAGACCAGGGCCTGAAGTTCACTCACTCGCCTGGCTGAGGTAAGGGCTACTAGGAAGAGTGTCTTCCAGGACAGGAAGTGTAGAGGGCAAGTAGCCATCGGCTCAAAAGGAGGGCGAGTCAGCTGCTGCAAGACCACATTCAACTCCCACTCAGGAGCAGGAGGACGGATTGGAGGCTTGAGCAAAAGCAAGCTCCTGAGAAAGCGGGACACCAAGGGGTGAACAGACAGAGAATGTCCTTCCATCAGTGAGTGGTGAGCTGCTAGAGCTGAGAGGTAGACCCGAACAGAATTGGACTTAAGTCCCTGATTTGACAAGTGCAGCAAGTACTGAAGCACCACTGGGATAGTACAGGAGAAAGGATCCTCTGTACGTAGGTGACACCACACAGAAAACCGTTTCCATTTGAGAGCATAGGTTTTCCTAGTGGACTGTTTCCTAGAGGCTAGGACAACCTCCTCAACCTCCTGAGGTAGGCCCCAGGGAGCCAAAACTACCCTTGCAGCTTCCAGGCCATCAAATTGAGAGCTTTGAGATTGGGGTGCAGAAGGGAACCCTGATCCTGAGAGAGAAGGTCGGGTTGCAACCCCAGAGTCAGTGGGGGATCCACGGCCAGCTGAAGTAGAAGTGGAAACCAAGGCTGTCTCGGCCACCTGGGAGCCACCAGCAGGACCGAGGCCTTGTCCTGAAGGATCTTGAAGAGAGTTCGGGCCACCAAGGGCGTGGGAGGAAACGCATACATAATCAGAAAAGCATCTGCTGCTACCCGCAGAGGATGCGGTTGCCTGGAGCAGAACTTTGGCAGTTGCTTGTTCAGTGGACTGGCAAACAGATCTATCCAAGGGAGACCCCATTTCAGGAAGATCTTCTGAACTACCAAGGGATGCAGCTGCCACTCGTGGGGCTGCAAAATCCTGCTCAACCTGTCGGCCAGGTAGTTCTCCTGGCCTGGAAGGTACACAGCCCTGAGGAGCATGTTGTGCTTGAGGGCAAATGAACAAAGGTCTTGAGCTTCCCGACAAATGAGCCTGGACCCAGTCCCGCCCTGTTTGTTCACATAAAACATGGCTACCTGATTGTCTGTTTGAACTAGGACAGACTGATGAGCCAGGGTAGGAGAGAAAGCTCTGAGTGCTAATCGAATAGCTCTGAGTTCTAAAAGATTGATCTGCTGTGCAGCCTACCAAGGAGACCACAGGCCCTGGGTGCCCTTGTTCAGACAATGAGCCCCCAGCCCTGCAGGGAGGCGTCTGTGGTCAGTACCACTGTGTACCCAGGAATTTGAAAGGGCACCCCTTGTAGCAGATTGGGTGGGTGCAGCCACCAGCTGAGGGAGTTCAGAAATTGTCTGGACACCCTTATCCTGTCTCTGAGGTTGCCTGAGGCCAGGGACCACTGAGTCCGAAGGCACCACTGTGCAGACCTCATATGGAGCCTGGCATTGGGGGTCACATGTACCATCGAAGCCATGTGGCCAAGCAGCCTCAGGCAGAGTCTGGCGGAGACCACTGACCCTCTGAGAAACTGATTTGCTAAGTCCATCAGTCTTTGGGCTCTGTTTGCTGGCATGAATGCCTTTGCCAGGACAGAGTCTAGCCTTTCCCCTATGAACTCCAAGTTCTGGGAGGGGAGCAAAGTGGACTTTGCGAAGTTTATGACAAATCCCAAGCTTTGAAGAAGAGCGATAGTTTTGAAGGTGGCCTGGCGGGCCTCCTGGCACGTCTGGCCCCTGATGAGCCAGTCGTCCAGATAGGGAAAGACAAAGATGCCTTGATTTCTCAGGTAGGCCGCCACCACTGCCAGGCATTTTGTAAAGACTCTGGGAGCAGAGGTTAGGCCAAAAGGCAGTACCCTGTACTGATAATGGTTTCCTCCCACAATGAACCTGAGGTACTTTCTATGGTCTGGATGAATGAGGATGTGAGTGTACGCATCCTTTAGATCTAAGGAGCATAGCCAATCTCCCTGCTGGAGGTAGGGCAGAAGTGTTCCAAGAGTAAGCATCTTGAACTTTTCTTTCTCTAGGAACTTGTTTAGGTTGCTGAGATCCAGAATAGGTCGAAGGCCACCGGTTCTTTTGGGTACCAGGAAATACCTGGAGTAGAACCCTTGACCTTGCAAGTGGGGAGGCACAGGCTCCACCGCCCTGTCCACCAACAGACCTTGGAGCTCTTGGAGGAGAAGATCTGTGTGCAGGGGAGGCCTTGGAGGCTCCCCTGGAAAGTATGGCGGAGGCAGTTGGTGAAAATGTAGTGCATAGCCCCTTTGGACTATGTTCAACACCCAACTCTCCCCAGTTATGAGGGGCCATTGGTGGGCAAAGAGGGTGAGGCGACCTCCTCTGCAGGGTTGGGAGAGCAGGGACTGAGAGGCTACGCTCAAGGAGTCAAAACCCCCCACCCTGCTGAGTGGGAGCAGGGGCCAGAGGCTTGGGGATCCTCTGCCTACAGGGCCCATTACCCTGCCCCTTGGGTTGCTGACCCTGGGGGTGCAGCTTGGGCAGCCTGATACTGAGGGTACTGTTTGTAGGCAGTGCCCTTCCTCAGGTAAAAGGGCTTCTTACCCAAGGCCTTCTTCTTGTGAGAAGGGGCAGAGTTCTTTCTAGACAGCCTTGTCCTAGTAAGGTGCTCAGTCTCGAGCTGTGAGGCCTTCTCGGCCTTGGGCTTGCCAAAAAGGTTTTCACCTCGGCAAGGGACATCGACCAACTTGTCCTGAACCCATGGCTCGAGGTCCGATGCCTGCAGCCATGCCTGGCGTCGAGCTGCGATGCTGGCTGCCGCAACTCAGGCCGAACCCTCGAAGCCATCCTAGGCGGCGCGGGACATAAACTTTGAGCAGTCCCGAATCCCCGAGGACAAGGACTTGAATCTCTGCAAGGGCCCCCCGGAGAGACCAGCAGAGAACCCGGCCAACTCCTTGGCCAGGTCCCGTGTACAGCTGGTAAGACTGGACACGGCAAGCAAGCATCGAGCCCTGGAAGCACTTTCTACTGACACCATCGAGGTTCCAGGCCTCCCTGCCGGGGGGGCACCGCAGAGTGCATCTTCTGACTCTTCAGGCGATGCATGGCCGATTCCACAACCATGGAATCGTGTGGTAGCTGCACCTTCTGAAAACCATGGCTGTTCCGGAATCGATAAATCGAATCGACTCGCTTGCTTAGAACTGGCGCCGAGGCCAGTGCCTCCCACATCCGGAAGAGGAGCCGTTCCAGCATCGGAGGAACCGGGACAGTAAAGGCTTCCTTCGGAGGAGAGTCGTACTGTAGGGCCTCGAGCTCTTCAGCTCGAGGCTCTTCCTCGGGGTCCACCGGAATAGCCAACGCGGTGGCCATATCCCGGACAAACTCCGAGAACTGGGTGTCCTCCGAAGGGGATCTACTCCGTGGCTCAGTCTGCGGTGAGTCCGATGGGATGCACCGAGTCTTGAATGTGTCGGGGGACTTCTCATCCTCCGTCTCCCAGGCGGACTCGTCCGACGAGGAGTCAGGATCCGACCCCGCGGGGCCCTGGAGCACCCGCCCCGACGCCGGAGGCACCGGCGTCGATGCCCTCGGTCCCGAACGGGAGGTCGAGGGAGACCACGACCGAGGTCGACTTCGAGCCATGATGGACTCGAGTATCGGCTCGGTCTCCGGGGTCGACTTTGATGTCGATGTCCCGGTGGTCGGGGCAGATGCGCCAGACAGGCTGGCCATCAGTGCCCGCTGCTGCTCCATGAAGGCAGACAATCTGATCTCCAAGGCTGTCATCCTGAGACTCAGCTCGGGAGACGCAGCAGCCACCGACTCGGGCCCCGGCAGCGCCAGGCCCGACGTCGGCTCTCTGGGAGGAGAGTCCTCGAGGACCACAGGACTTACGTGTCCAGCAGACTCCGGCTCCACATGAGGAACTTTGGCAGGCTTCTCTTGTTCCACGGGCCTGGGGCGACGGTCGGGGTTCTTAGACCTGGCCCTCGAGGAGCCAGGGACCTCCTCCGACGACGCCCTCATGAGTCGCTTCTTCCTCTTGCGTTCCCGGTCGGGGGACCCCCTGTCTGAGGAGCTCCGACGGTGCTCGGGATCCGAATCCCGAGATGTCGAGGCCTCAGACGAGGTCCGGGCCCGGCCAGAGGCTGAGTCCGAGAAAAGCCTTTCTTTCTGCTGCTGGCGACTTCGGAGTGCCTTGGAAGACATCTTCCCACATGGTCCACACGTCATAGGGTCGTGATCAGGACCGAGGTACCGAAGGCAGCAGTCGTGTGTGTCGGTGAGAGACATCAGCTTCTTACACCGATCACACTTCTTGAAACCACTGGAAGCCATCGGGGAAAAAAAGAGTCCCGGCGAGGTCAAAGGACCGGCCTTCCAGGGGAAAAATCAAAAAGGGCGCGAACGCCAGCCACGAAGGGCAAAAAACGAAAATGAAGAATCGGGCTCGATACCGGTGTACCGAACCCGGCGGGAGGGGAACCGGCGTCGAACCGGGAAGAAAAAATAGCGAGAATCGCCGAAAAATCAAACTTTTATCCGTGATGACAGGACACACGTCCGGTGGGCTTCTCGGAAAAAGAGAGACTGAGGTAAGATGGCACCTTTAGGCGGGAAGGGAACCGCGCATGCGTGCCTGCATTCCCAAAGGCTTTCATAGAAAGCTGGGGAAATGCTCCGCTGGGGCTTCATCGGCGTCTATGACACCCATATGTGAGGACTGACTTCCTGCTTGGTCCTGAAGAATATAGTATATTTACGTACTTTTACTGCAGAAAAATTATTGTGATATTCATTAACCCATGGTACATAAGGTAACCTAAATTACTCAATCCTGCATTAAATTGTTTAGTGCTGTTGCCATCAGGAGCATCACATATTCTCATTTCATTTTTTATTTTATTAGGCTTCTATACCGCAATAAATAAAAACACTAATGCGGTTTACAATAAAACATACATAATCAAATTAAAACATTTCTTAGACATAAAATAAGCAAAACATACCAATTATTACATAATCACAAATCTGCCTTAAAATTAAGCCTAAAAATAAAATATACTAATTTCACCTAAAACTAATGGTCCTCTTAATGTGCTATTATCAACAACCCCCCACCATTCGCTGTCTCCAATCCCACACCATTTTCAAAAAACACCTCAAGACCTTTCTCTTTGAGGAAAACTTTAACACATTCACTGCTGCAAATCTCAACGCTCCCACGACCCCCCCCCCCAACTAACACAACATCCCTTCCCACCCTCCCAGATGATGAACGAAACGCCATTCCTCACATTATCTAAGCCCCATGTAAACAGTTTAATAAGTTTTATGTAAACATTCTTATGTTAATTTGTTTGCTTACTTTGTATTAAAGTTGACCTGTACATAGTTTCAACCCTTTTATGTAAACATTTATTTCCTGTCCATTGTAAACCAGTTTGCCTTGTAGAAAAATGGTATATAAAACCAGTTAAATAAATAAATACCCCCTAACTTTCATCCATACTTACACTCTATCCCATCTCCACCATATCTATAAGACCTCCGCCTTGACGCCTACACCTATGACTTCATCCTGCTGTTTCAGCTACCATAAAGGAACTAAAAGTATATCTTCCTTCATTATGACAGATATTCCTTAGTAAAAAGAAATGATTTTAACCTCTTCCCAGACACATCAATGCATAATAGCAGCTCCCAACTTAGCCCATAATCTTTTAAAGCTGCTTTATTAAAAAAGCAAAAATCAAGTCCCCAGCTCAGAATTCCCCCCCAGGACCAATTTCTTGGTAGTATAGAGATTAGGATCACATTAAAAAAGATACAGCTGAGCTATAAATGAAAGAACATTAAGAGATCTATTTATTAAGCTGTGGTAATGTAGTATATTTATGCATTTTTACTGCAGAAAACTTATTGTGAAATTCAACAAATCCAAGATTATATCAACTCCTACGCTCCCTCAACCAACAGCAGCTTGGGTCACGTCAACAACACAGTGTCAAAACCCTCCTGGCCATGCTCCTGGACAGTCTCATTATGAGAATGAACAAAGCAAACAGGGATTCAGCCTAATATTCCTGGATATCACATCGGCCTTTGACATGGTCAATCACAATCTCCTTCTTGATTGCCTATAACAGAAAGGTATTCAGAACTTAGCCCTAGATTGGTGCAGATCCTACCTAACAGATCACCAACAACTGGTGAGCTTAGGCGCTCAGGCATCAACCCCATACCAGCAGATGCAAGGAGTTTCACAGTATTCATCTCTATTTGCCTTGCTCTTCAGCATCTAGATCCAGCCAATCTGCTCGATAATCCAGTCATACAACATACTATGCCACATCTATGCAGACGACTTACTACTATACACCCCATTCTCCACTGACAGTCCCAGCTACACCAAGATTACAGAATGCTTTAATGGAGTCTCAGATTGGCTCTGTACACACAACCTGAGAGTAAACTCAAGAAAACTGAAGTTTTCTTTATCACAAAGGACCTAACCTTTATCCCTCCATCTTCTCTACGGGTAAAAGATGCAGAGTTGATAACAAAGCAAGAAGTGCATTACCTAGGAGTCACCCTGGATCAACAACTGAGTATGGAAACACACAAAGAATATCACCAAGGCTGCATACCACAAAATAAAGACCCTACGTCATCTACGTCTACTACTGGAGGCTGCCGACTTCTGCACCATATTCCAGGCACTTAACCTTTCACACTTTGACTATGCAAATATCATTCACCATGGTCTATTAGGTTACACACTTCTTCTCTGCAAATGGCCTTAAATATCGCGGCCCAAACCTTGTATGGAGTCACCCCCATCCTAAGGCAACTGCACTGGCTCCCAATAATAAGTCGCCTAAATTATCAAGCTCTATTGATGACTTTTAAAGCACTACATAATCTCTCTGCAACTTCCCTTGCGGAAATTGTACTATGGACACCGAACAACAGAAGGAGAAGAAGAAACATGACAAACACACTCACCACCCCTTCGCAATAAGAAAGAGTTCCCAAGCCGCTAAGAACCGAGACTGCTCATTATATGCACCAACTCTTTGGAACACCCTCCCTGCCCTGACCCAATCCATCTCCAACCTATCAATCTTCAGGAAAGCAATAAAGATTCATTTGTTCCAACTATTCTATGATAATATTCCATAGCTACGATAAAAGCTTTGCCTGCTGACAGACCACCCTAATTGCTTATGGACCCCATACTTGTAACTTAATTCTCCCTGTACTGCCCAAGTTTACATCCCTGTTCAATGTAATATGCCTACTGTTTATTGTGCAATGTTAGATGTTTATTGTAATGTTCTTTGAGGCCTGTTCAGTGTAAAACGTTTATTCTGTTCTGTGTAAACAGCACAGATTTTGAAATAGTGCAGTATATAAAATCAAATAAATAAATCCCCTCCCCCACACCCCCCCAACCAGTCCCAAAATGTGAAGTTAAGCATTTTCCCCAAGCCTTGTCCTTTTTTTTTTAAGTTGAAGAATCCAGCACCCCACTTGCACCTACCTCTGAGCCCCATCTCTGATCACAGCACCTATCAGCACATTCCTGAGCATCTCGCAGGGGCAGAGCAATCTCCAATTATTGTTACCTCAGAAGCTCCATTTTCAACCTATTCTAACCCCAGAAATGCACTGGTGAGTGCTAGGGGGTGGGAATAGAGGTTGGAGAGGTACTATAACTTTTTTTAAGGGGCATATTTTGCAGGATATATTTAACATCAGATTTTGGAACCAGATATGAGTACAGGGAGGATTGGGAAATGGGCCTCACCACTACATTCCCAGCGAGATAGCCCAGGGACAAGGGATGGTTTGATTTTTTGCACACCACCCCCTTTAACTTCCTTCACAGAAGCATTGGCTTAACATAAGATGTGCCATACTGGGTCAGACTAAGGTACATCAAGCCCAGGATCCTGTTTCCAACAGTGGCCAATCTAGGGCAGAAGTACCTATTTATTTAGACAGTTTTGTATACCACCTTATCTTTCAATCAAAATGGTCACAACACAACTGGGGGATACAAGACACATACACTAGTCCTTACAGGGAACATGGGCTATGGAGGGTTAAGTGGCTTGTCCAAGACCACAAGGAGCACCTGTGGGACTAGCAAACCCAGTCCTTCTGGCCCAAGGTTGCTGTCCTCTAGTGGGATTTGAACCCCTGACCTTCTGGCCTGAGATAACTTGCCCCAACCACTAGAAGAAAAAGATTGCAAGTTAAACCTAACAGTTTTCCCAAAAAGATTGCAAGTTAAACCTAACAGTTTTCCCAAAAGACACAGGTTCCACAATGCTTGTATTGGAAGAAGCAGTGGATTTCCCAGGTCCCCTTTAATAATGGTTTATAGACCTTTCCTCCAACTTGTCCAAACCATTTTTAAACCCAGCTATACTAACAACATTTGCTACATCCTCCAGTAATGAATTCCAGAGTTTGATTACCCTGTAGCTTCATTGCATGTCCCCTAATCTCTCTATATTTTGATGGCGTAAACTTACCCACTCCATTCATTAATTCATACACCTCTATCATATCTCCCCTCAGCAGTTTCTTTTCCAGGGTGAAGAGCCCTAATCTTTTTAGCTTCTCCTCATAGGGGTATCCCTCCATCCCCTTTGCCATTTTGGTGGCTCTTCTCTGAACCTTTTCTAATAACGCTATATCCTTTTTAAGATACGGCGACCAGAATTGCACACAAAATTCAAGGTGTGGTCTCACCATGGAACGATACAGAGGCATTATAATATCCTTTGTTTTATTCTCCATTACTTTCCTTATGATTCCTAGCATTCTATTTGCTTTCTTGGCCACCACTGCACATTAGACAGAGAGTTTCAACATGTTATCCACGACGTCACCTAAATCTTTTTCATGGGTGGTGGTTCCTAATGTGGAACTTGCATCATGTAACCATAGTTTGGGTTGTTCTTCCCTAGGTGCATAACTTTGCACTTGTCTGATGCCACTAGGGGAAAGTTAACCACTTTTCAATTTAACTTGCAATCTTTAAATATAGGTCATGTTATTCTGCTTTTGTATGTGACACGGCTCATTATTTTTTAACACAAGATGGCTCTGATATGTGCACCTTAATTGACTTTTACCACGCATTATTGGCTTAATTAAAATGCAATGTGTGCCTTCGAGTCAGTGCTGACTCCTGGCGACGCAGAAGCTCCTGGGTTTTCTTGGCAGTGTGACCAAAAGTAGATTGCTAGGCCTTTCTTCCGAGGCAATGGAGGATTAAGTGTCTTGCCCAAGGCCACAAGGAGTGTTCGTGGGAATGAACCCTTCATCCCTTCCTCTCCCTTAGAAATTCCCTTTACTTGTCTCAGGCTTTCTTGAATTTGGATACAGTTCTCACCTTCATGGGGAGGCTGTTCCACACATCCACCACCCTCAGATTACTCCTGTTTATCCCCTTGCATCTTCATTTTATGGCCCCTCAATCCAGAACTTCCTGTCTTTCTTCCAAAATACACATATCGAGATCTTTAAAGAGCATCTTTACTAAACCGTGGTAATTGTTTTTGCAAGTACCATGTGGCATACGTAAAAATGCCATGCAATAGGTGCAAAAGCTCTGCGGTATCTCCTGGGGGTGTCCAGCTTCAACCCCACAGATGTTGCGGAGCTTTTACAATTACCTCAGGGTCTGCGACCTCTGCATTGGCAGGTAGCACAGGAACTCCTGCAGGGATCGTGGGATCCTGATCTGGAACACGTATTTGCTCTATCCCCTCGATCCTCACAGCCAGACGCGATCCAGGCACTCCAGAGATCCTAACGTTACTGGTACTGAGGACCTCCTGATCCATGGCACCATCAATACTCAATGTGCCAGGCTCCTCCCTTCAGCACCTGCCTCCCCCCAGACATTTCCAAAACCCTATTGAGAGTCTGTCTGGGGAAATTGGTGCCTCCCCTCCCCCCGGGCACGAAGCAAGTCCCTGCTAGCCAGTCTGGCTAGTATGGATCCTCTTGAGGTGGTGTTATCTGCAGCCGCCATCAGGCTGATTTAGGCTGCCATCATGCAACAATTGTTTACGTGGCGGCTTCCTAACTCAGCATGCCTTCTCCTTACCCCAATCCCACCTCCACCTGACTCCATGATGGGAAATGAAGATGTCCCAGAAATTTACCTGCAATATCAGCATTTCCACTGTGTTAGCTGTCCCCTTGGCTGTACGTTTCCCGTGTTACTGTCATGATGACAGCTAAGGCAACTTAGTAAACAATATGCCTTATGATGAAGATCACTGACCATTTTAGTTGCCCCCTTCTGCACTGACTCCATCCTATTTATATCTTTTCGAAGGTGTGGTTTCCAGAACTGAAATCTCACCAGAGACGTATACAAAGGCACCGTCTCCTTCTATTTCCTGCTGGCCATTCCTCCCTCTGTGCATCCCTTTGATCAGTATCAGATTTGTAAATCCATTCATATCTACGTGCATCGGCTTCAATGACACTGATGCATTCTGAATTATTCCGAACTGCTATCAAATTGCTTTTTTATAAATTCTAAGTAAAGCCGCCCTGTAATTCCCTCTAAACTCTGCGAACTACTACGTTGTGCACACTGTTACCAATTACCTCACATCTTTTTAAGTCTCTGGTTCATACTATTTATCACGCCACATTTTTAAATCATACATGTAGCACTGGATACCATGAAGCAACTTAAACTGTTTCGGAATTATCGGTGTGCCAACATTTCAGTTGCTACTCTCCTTCCAGGGGGGTGCAAACTG
This sequence comes from Ichthyophis bannanicus, assembly GCA_033557465.1. Classification (NCBI taxonomy): domain Eukaryota; kingdom Metazoa; phylum Chordata; class Amphibia; order Gymnophiona; family Ichthyophiidae; genus Ichthyophis; species Ichthyophis bannanicus. The sequence continues at coordinate 487,304,570 of CM066031.1, forward strand.
AGGCAGCTATCCTATGCTTTGGAGCCTGGGGGGGCTTTGCTGCTGCTGCAAAAGATTTAAAAGTGGTCTAAAAACCCAGTAATCAGCTGGCATTTGAGACCCAGCCTCAGAGTGGCAGGACACCTCTGTGCAGTTTCTTTCTTTCCCCCTCCATGTACTGTAGTGTCTGTCTTATATCTGTTATGCCGTTCCCTCAGGGTATTTAGTGTCTGTGTTATGTCTGTTATGCTGTTCGCTCAGGGTATTTAGTGTCCGTCTTATATCTGTTATGCCGTTCCCTCAGGGTATTTAGTGTCTGTGTTATGTCTGTTATGCCGTTCCCTCAGGGTATTTAGTGTCTGTGTTATGTCTGCTTTGCCGTTCCCTCAAGGGTATTTAGTGTCTGTCTTATATCTGTTATGCCGTACCCTCAGGGTATTTAGTGTCTGTGTTATGTCTGCTTTGCCGTTCCCTCAAGGGTATTTAGTGTCTGTCTTATATCTGTTATGCCGTTCCCTCAGGGTATTTAGTGTCTGTGTTATGTCTGTTATGCTGTTCGCTCAGGGTATTTAGTGTCCGTCTTATATCTGTTATGCCGTTCCCTCAGGGTATTTAGTGTCTGTGTTATGTCTGTTATGCCGTTCCCTCAGGGTATTTAGTGTCTGTGTTATGTCTGCTTTGCCGTTCCCTCAAGGGTATTTAGTGTCTGTCTTATATCTGTTATGCCGTACCCTCAGGGTATTTAGTGTCTGTGTTATGTCTGTTATGCTGTTCCCTCAGGGTATTTAGTGTCTGTCTTATATCTGTTATGCCGTTCCCTCAGGGTATTTAGTGTCTGTGTTATGTCTGCTTTGCCGTTCCCTCAAGGGTATTTAGTGTCTGTCTTATATCTGTTATGCCGTACCCTCAGGGTATTTAGTGTCTGTGTTATGTCTGTTATGCTGTTCCCTCAGGGTATTTAGTGTCTGTCTTATATCTGTTATGCCGTTCCCTCAGGGTATTTACAGTAGTGTCTGTCTTATATCTGTTATGCCGTTCCCTCAGGGTATTTTTTTTTTTTTTTAGTGCCATCAAGTCAGTGTTGACTCATAGCGACCCAGCTACCTCTGAGTTTTCTTGGCAATGTATCACCAGAAATAGATTGCCAGCCTTTACTTCCGAGGCAATGGATGGTAAAGTGACTTGCCCAAAGTCACAAGGAGTGCCAGTGGGAATTGAACCCTTGATCCTCTGGGTACTAGGCTACTCCTCCACTCCCAGGGTATTTAGTATCTGTCTTATATCTGTTATGCTGTTCCCTCAGGTATTTAGTGTCTGTGTTATATCTGTTTTGCCGTTCCCTCAGGGTATTTAGTGTCTGTCTTATATCTGTTTTGCCGTTCCCTCAGGGTATTTAGTGTCTCTCTTATATCTGTTATGCCGTTCCCTCAGGGTATTTAGCGTCTGCGTTATATCTGTTTTGCCGTTCCCTCAGGGTATTTAGTGTCTGTCTTATATCTGTTATGCCGTTCCCTCAGGGTATTTAGTGTCTGTCTTATATCTGTTATGCCGTTCCCTCAGGGTATTTAGCGTCTGCGTTATATCTGTTTTGCTGTTCCCTCAGGGTATTTAGTATCTGTCTTATATCTGTTTTGCCGTTCCCTCAGGGTATTTAGTGTCTGTCTTATATCTGTTTTGCCGTTCCCTCAGGGTATTTAGTGTCTGTGTTATATCTGTTATGCCGTTCCCTCAGGGTATTTAGTGTCTGTCTTATATCTGTTATGCCGTTCCTTCAAGGTATTTAGTGTCTGTGTTATATCTGTTTTGCCGTTCCCTCAGGGTATTTAGTGTCTGTCTTATATCTGTTATGCCGTTCCCTCAGGGTATTTAGCGTCTGCGTTATATCTGTTTTGCTGTTCCCTCAGGGTATTTAGTATCTGTCTTATATCTGTTTTGCCGTTCCCTCAGGGTATTTAGTGTCTGTCTTATATCTGTTTTGCCGTTCCCTCAGGGTATTTAGTGTCTGTGTTATATCTGTTATGCCGTTCCTCAGGGTATTGTGCTTTGCTCTGATTTTTTTTAATGCAAACCACTTTTCTGGAATACAAAAGGAGGTATAGCAAGTGCCAAATAAATATATATCAGCAACACACAGCTCTGCTGCTTGCATGCGCACAAGGTCCTTCTCAGCCATGCATCCGTACCAATACTAGTACTACTTATCATTTGTAAAGCACTACTAGGTATAAGCAGCGCTGTACTCATACAGATAAGAGAAAGTCCCATCTTCACAGAGCTTACAATTTATTCAACACAGACAAGGAAAAAAATAATGGACTGAGATAGTTCTATAAGGCCAAAGATTAAACAGGAGAATAAAAGAGTCAGGATCCAAAAGCAGCTACAAAGCGGTGGGGTTTTAGCATGGATTTGAAAAAGCAACAGAGATGAAGCTTGATGTACTGACTCAGTTAGTCTGAGCATATGATGCAGCAAGGTGAAACAGAGTCTGGAGCTGGCAATAATAAAGAAGGGTGCAGTTAAAAGAGATTTGATTGATGAGCGGAGTTCCACAGAGGGGGCATAGGGAGAAACAAAGTGAATGCACTTGTAGGCAGGGCCAGTGCAAGGACTGGAGGTTCCCTAGGTGGGCCCCTCCATCCTGCTGCCCCCGCTGCTCCCCTCCCCCTCCCATTGCTGCCATGGCGGCCTCTCTCTGGAGCATGCACCAGCAGCAATGGCTCAGGACATGCTGGGCAGCGCTTACTGGAACTGCTCCGCAGTTTCTGGCCTATAGTATGTCTCTTCCTCCCCCCTCGAATCAACTTTCGATTTTAAAGTCTGTGCCGGCAGAGACATGCTACAGGGCAGAAAGCACAGGACAGCGCCAGCGAGTTGAAGTAAGCACCGCCCCACATTTTTTGATCCATTGCCGCTGCTGCAGGCCCCAGAGAGGGACAGCAGTGACACCCCTGGAGGGCCAGCACTCTAGTTCACCTAATGGTAGCACAGGCCCTGCTTGTAAGTCAATAGAAGGAATTTGAACTGGATAAAGAACTGGATAGGGAGCCAGTGAAATGACTGAAGAAGAGGAGTTATGTGAGCATTGTCATACTGGCAGAAGATTAACCCTGCAGCTTTGAATGGATTGAAGGGGAGAGAAAGGAGCAGGTTGCAGTAACCTAAGCCGGAGGGGGCAAGAGAGTGGATAAGGGTCTCGATCGTGTGTTCAGAAAGGAAGGGGCAAATTTTGCTGATGTTATAGAGAAAGAAATGACAAGTTTTAGCTATTTTTTTGATACAGGGCTGGGGCGTTCACTAGGCAAGCTAGGCGTCCGCTTAGGGCAGCCAGCCCAGGTGGGCGGCAGTGGCTACACTGCCCTCCCCCCCCTCCCCCAGTTACTGACGATTCTGTTTGGCAGGCAGGTGGGCAAAGGCAGTATTTCCAAAAACGGCGGCAAAAAGCCACAGCTTTTAGAAATACTGCCACTGCCTACCTCCCCCCTTCTGAGATGGAATCAGCAGCAGCTGGAGGAGGTGCAGTGGCAGCAGTAGCAATGGGGGGGGGGGGGTGAGACCTGGCTCTGGTCGGATATGTGCAGAGCTAAAGAGAGAAGAGTCAGAGTTGACCATAAGGTTGCAAGCCAAAGAAACAAGGAGGGTGGCAGTGTTATCCATGGAAATAGAGAACAGAGGAAATTGACAATCATAAACAAGCATTCATCCTCCTCTTTATCGACATATCAGCAGCCTTTGATAGTGTTCATCATTCAATAATGCTCAGCAACTTAAGACAGATAGGCATAAACTCCACAGTACATAATTGGTTCACTTCCTATTTAAACAACAGAACACAAAATGTACGAATAGGTAATCAAACTTCAACTACATATAACCAAGAAATAGGTTTACCACAAGGATCTGCTCTTTCAGCCCTACTCTTTAACATTTACATAAAACCGGTTTGCAATATCTTTAAAAAATTTGGAGTACATTATCACCTCTATGCAGATGATATTATGATGTACATCCCATTTACAATCCCTAACATACCATTACATCTACTCTCAGACTGCTATAATGAAATCACAACTTGGCTAAAAACTCAAAACCTTCACATAAATCATGCCAAAACTGAAGTCCTAATCGTAACTAAAAATCAATCATTCATCCCTCCAACCCATATAACACTACAAGAGCAAGAAATTAAAATAAAAAATGAAATAAGATATCTAGGTGTTATCCTAGATACACACCTTACAATGGAAACCCACATTAAAAACACTTTAAAGAAAATCTATTTCAAACTTAAAATTCTCAAACAACTACGTCCGCTTGTATTTATACAAGATTTCATTAATATAACACAAGCTATCATAACCCCTCATTTTGATTTCGCCAACCTAATACTTATAGGCATTTCAAAACAGAACATTAAAAGAATTCAATTAGCCCAAAATGCAACAGCAAGAATTATACTAAAAATAAATTCTATACAACACATAACACCTATACTTGCATCTCTCCACTGGTTACCAATACAAAGTAGGATAATATACAAAACAATAATAACCTCATTTAAAGCATTAAACGACATAGCACCGATTACACTATGTAATCTAATATGCAAAGAAACACCTAAGCCTACTAATAGAAAAGAACAGTTAAATAAACTAAAGATCCCGAAGGACTTCATAAAAGCACATAAATTGACCAACAATAGAGCCTTCTCACACATAGCCCCAATTATCTGGAATTCCCTACCAGAGGATCTACGTTCACTAACAGAGATCTTGGAATTCCGCAAAAAACTAAAAACTTATCTATTCACTAAACACTACAATTCCATAGAAAACCTTGCAATCAACATAGATAAAGGATAATCAGGTAAATGACCACTTAAAGCACAAACCTCACACCTAAATGGACAACACTCAGCGCTAATGAAATGACGATCCTATCGCCTATGACCTAATACCAACGCATGTATATAGTTGTATCAGTTATGTACTGTCTTACGTATATAGATACTACACTTTGTTAGTTAACTGTTTTTACACGGTCCCAGTTCAAAAACCCACTTTGTTTATTTATGATATGTTAAGATGTTCTTTGTAAAAATTAAGATGTTCTATGTAAAACAAACTTAGCTTTGTTAATTGTTGTTGTTTGTACACCGCACCTGATCTCTGGAAGATGCGGTATAAAAATGAGTGTTAAATAAATAAATAAAATAAGGAAAGGGGGAGATGGGTTTAGGGGAAAAGATAAGAAACTCTGTCTTGGCCATGTTCAGTTTTAAATGGTAGCAGGACACACCTTTCTTCTCTAATGTCCTGCTTCACTTGATTCTACTGCTCGGGACCTCATATCCCATTCCATTTTGGAACTATTTTCCTGCCTGACCTTCTTATTCTTGGTGATTTTACCGTCCATGTGGACACCCCAACCAGAGCTCATGACAAATTTTACTTTTTTCATATCTGATCTTTTTCTCACGCAATATGTCTCATTTCCTACCCAGGCAGCTGGTCATACTCTAGATCTTGTCTTTACAGCTAATCAGGGCCTGCACCACCATTAGGCAAACTAGGAGGTTGCCTAGAGCGTCAGTCCTTCCGGGGGTGCCCATTGCAGTCACTGTGGCTCTTCTCCAGGACCGAGAGTGGAAGCAATAACTGCAAACAGCCTCATGGGGCTTATCTTCAAGTTTCTGCACGATGGGGCTGTTTGCTTCCACCCTTCACCATCTTACAACTGACTATAATATCCCCAGCACCCACTTGCTTCCCATGTCATCCCCAGCACCCACTTGCTTCCCATGTCATTCCTGGTCCACATTTAATAAAGCCACCCCTGTCTTATTGTCTCAAATCATTACATTCTCCATCAAAACAACCTGTACCCTTGATCCTATACCCTCTCCTTGGATCTCTGAACCCTCAAGTCTTCTCATGAAGCACAGTACCCCTCAAACAAGCCGTTATACATCCAGTTACAAAGAACAAATCCACAGCCCCACTGACCCCTCAAATTATTTCTCAGTCTCAAATTTACCATATCTCTCAAAGCTTACAGAAAAGATGGTCTTCTCTCAAATGTCCAATCACAGTAAACATACCAACTCCTTCTATCCTAAACAGTCTGGTTTTCGCCCCAATTACAGCACAGAAAAAGTTCTCACCTCCTTCCTTAATGAAATTCACTCTTCTCTGGATAAGAGTAACATCATATTAGCCGTTTCCCTGAATCTCTCCGTGGCATTTGATTTAATAAGCCACACAATTTTTTTACTTTCCCGTCTTTCTAAAATCAGCATCACAGGTCAGGTTTATAATTGGTTCTCCTCCTTCCTCAATGATCATTCCTTTCAAGTCACTATTGGGTTTCATTATCCTCTTCTATGCCCCTCTCCTGCAGTGTTCCACAGGACTCGGTCCTGTCACCCTTATTATCTGAAATCTTCCTCAGCCCCCTTCAACTTCAGTTCAGGATCTAAACACTAGTGCATATTACTTTGCAGATGACATTTATTATTGTCCCATGTTGACTTAGTTGTTACAGATCTAGCCTCCAGTACCCTTATCTACTTGGCTCCAATCCAACCACCTTAAGCTGAATCCTAACAAAACATTTGCTATCTGATTCACTGATGGCTCTACTCTACCATCCCTAGCCCCCTCTATTGAGGGTGTTTCAATTCAACTTACTTCTACTCACAAGTAGTTAGATGTAATCCTTGACACAGACCTTTCCTTTACTCCTCATATCAGTTCCATAATAAAAAAAAGTCATTATTCGCTCTATAACAATGTCATGCAATCCATCTATTTCATGATTCTGCATCATTAAGCTGCCTTCTCCTTAATTATGAAATTTCCCATTTAGAGTACTGCAATTCAATCTTTGCTAGCGTTTTCCTTTCCAAACTGAGGCAACCATGACCTGTACAGAATACTGCTATCTGCATCTTATCTCATGTCACGAAATCAAGCCATATCATACCAATTTTAAACCACCTCTATTGGCTGCCAATCACTTGCCATGTTCAATTCAAACTTTTAATACTCACACACGAAGTTCTTCACACCAGGTTACCATCCTATCTTATCCCTTTCCTTACTTTCCACATCCTTCTGTGGCACTACGATGACTACATGACAATAGACGTCATATTCTTCCACCTTTTAAAGCCAGGGCTCAGCTGAGATTTGGGCCTGGATTCCTAGAGAGATTTCTAGTGTAGAGAGGTAAATCTGTGAGACATCAATACTGATAACCATGGGAGGAGATGAGGGCACCAAGAAAACAAGAATAGAGAGAGAAGAGATCTCAAGACAGAACCCAGAGGTACACTGATTGAAAGTAAGATAACAGTGGAGGAGGATCCACCAGATCATAAATTAAAAGCATAATGAACATAAGAAATGCCATATTGGGTCAGATCAGTCTATCAAGCCCAGTATCCTGTTTCCAATAGTGGCCAATCTGGGTCACAAGTACCAGGCAGGTTCCCAAAAAGCTACATAGGTTCTATAATGCTTGTCCCTGGGTAAACAGTTGATCTCTGGTGCTCTTTAATAATGGTTTATGGAACTTTCATCCAGGAACTTCTTCAAACCTTTTTAAACCCAACTACACTAACAGCTTTTACTACTTGTATATCCTCTGGTAATAAATTCCAGAATTTGATTACGCGTTGAGTGAAAAAATATTTTCTCTTATTACTCTTAAATGGGTTGCACTGTAGTTTCATTGTGTCTCCCCTAGTCTTTCTACTTTCTGATGGAGGAAACAACCTATCTACATTTACCTGACTACTTCTTCATTATAGAGCTCTGTCATATCTCCCCTCAGTCATTTCTTTTCCAAGTTGAAGAGCCCTAACCTTTTAAATCTTTCCTCATAGGAGTATCCTTCCATCCCCTTTACCGTTTTGCTGACTCTTCTCTGTGCCTTTTCTAAATCTACTATATCCTTTTTAGGATATGGAGACTGGAATTGCACATGATATTCAAGGTGTGGTCGCACAATGGAACAATACAGAGCAGCGGTTCTCAACCTGTGGGTCGCGACCCCCATGGGGGTCGCCACAGGATTCAGCAGGGGTCGCCTCACTCCGCTGTTAAAAAAAAGCGCATAAGTTGCTGCCGCTGCCGAGTCCGCTTCTCGGCAGCGGCAAACTGACAGACTCCAACCTTCTGCAGCCACGGCTCCCTGCCTCTTAGGGAACCGTGGCTGTGCCTGCTGTGAGTGAAGCCATTGCGGAGCCTTTCTGTCTCTCGATCAGCTCCGTGCAGCATTGTCCCGCCTCCAAAGGAAGTTGTTTACCACTTCCTTTGGAGGTGGGACAATGGCATGCTGCACAGAGCCCGTCGAGAGACAGAAAGGCTCCACAATGGCTTCACTCACAGCAGGCACAGCCGTGGTTCCCTAAGAGGCAGGGAGCCGCTGCTGCAGAAGAACAGGGCAGTAACAGGCAGACAGGGAGAGGGGAGGATGGGGCAGGGAACGTGCAACAGGGCTGACATGAGAGAGGGAGGGGGCTGACATGGAGGGATGAATGGAGGGAGGGAGGGGGGCTGCCAGGGTGGGAGGGGCGAGCTGATTGTTGGATGGATGAATGGATGGAGGGAGGGAGGGGAGCTGATATGGACAGAGGGGGTCTGACATGGAGGGAGGGAGGGATGGATGGAGGGAGGGGGCTGACATGGAGGGAGGGGAGAGCTGATGGATGGATGGAGGGAGGGGGCTGACATGGACAGAGGGGGGCTGACATGGAGGGAGGGAGGGCTGTCATGGAGAGATGGAGGGAGGGAGCTGACATGGACAGAGGGGGGCTGACATGGAGGGAGGGAGGGGGGCTGACATGGACAAAGGGAAGAGATAGGGGGACATACTGGACAGACGGGGATAAATTTATTTATTTTATTTATTACATTCTCTTATATACCGTGCTATTCTGCATCAGTGTGGTTTACATTGAACAAACTGAAATTACATTGAACAGGGCATTATAACTTGGAGATAACTATTTTACAGGGAACATGGGCTATGGAGGGTTAAGTGGCTTGCCCAAGACCACAATGAGCACCTGTGGGACTAGAAACCCCAGTCCTTCCGGCCCAAGGTTGCTTTCCTCTAGTGGGATTTGAACCCCCGACCTTCTGGCCTGAAGTACCTTGCCCCAACCATTAGGCCACTCCTCCACTCCACAAGTGCTGGACAGAGGGGAGAGACAGTGCGGGTTAGGATTATAATGGGCAGATGGGGGGGCTAGGACTGGTAATGGGTTGATTAGGGAAAGCTAGGACTGGGAATGGACTGATCAAGGGGGGTTGGGACTGGTAATGTGCTGATAGGGGGGTAGGACTAGTAATGGACTGATGGGGGGCTAGCATTGGAAATGAGCTGATCGGGGAGGTTAGGACTGGAAATGGGCTGATTAGAGGAGGCTAGGACTGGTAATGGGCTGATGGGGGGGGGGAGTAGGATTGGTAATGGGCTGATTAGGGGAGCCTAGCACTGGTAATGGGGTTGAGGAGGGACTAGCACTGGAAATGAGCTGATTAGGGGAGGCTAGCATTGGTAATGGGGTTGAGGAGGGACTAGCACTGGAAATGAGCTGATTAGGGGAGGCTAGCACTGGTAATGAGCTGATGGGGAGGTTAGAACTGGAAATGGGCTGATTAGAGGAGGCTAGGACTGGTAATGGGCTCATAGGGGGGTAGGACTGGTGATGGGCTGATTGGGGAGCCTAGCACTGGTAATGGGGTTGAGGAGGGACTAGCACTGGAAATGAGCTGATTAGGGGAGGCTAGGACTGGTAATGAGCTGATGGGGAGGTAGGATTGGTATTGGGCTGATTAGGGGAGGCTAGCACTGGTAATGGGGTTGAGGGGGGACTAGCACTGGAAGCGAGCTGATTGGGGGCTTCGACTGGGAATGGGCTGATTGTGTGGAGGGGAGGATAGAGCTGCTGGCCATGGAAGAAAACTGGGGGCTAAGGCTACAAATGGGCTGATATGAGGGGATGGGAGAATGGAACTGTAAGGGAGTGGATCTGAGAGGGGCTGCCATGGTATTTGTACTAGAAGGGACTGGTCAGTGGGGAAGGAGGGAGACTGGAAGGAATGGACACCAGTGGCAGTCATGGGAATGCAAGTTGACATTGGAAGGTACTGGGAGTGAAGACTGGAAAGGGGCTGATACTGGGGAGGGTTACTGGGACTGGAAATAGGCTGATGGAAAGAAGTGAAGAAAACGAAAGAAGAGATAAGAAATGGCAGATGGACCATAGACCACAGAAAGAGAGCTAAGAGAAGACAGGAAAGCAGAAGCCTCAGATCGGGACCAGCATGATCAGAGAATAAATTGGTCAGACAACAAAGGTAGAAAAAATAATTTTATTTCATATTAGTGATTTGACTACAAAATCATCATAATTTTTAAATCAAATATTGTTACTTGTTATTGTGGTTTAAATAAGTAAATTTTATAAATAAAATCATATTGCAAAGGCCTATAATATATTAATAATTCAACAAATGATTACAGCGACAATGCGTTAACGATAAAGGAAGAGAGACGCATTTGATTTTATCATTGGGGGTCACCACAAGTTGACCAATGGTAAAAGGGGTCACGGTACAAAAAAGGTTGAGAACCACTGATATAGAGGCATAAGATCCTTTGTTTTATTCTCCATTCTTTTCCTTATGATTCCTAGCATTCTATTTGCTATCTAGGCTGCCGTTGCATACTGGGGGGAGGGTTTCCACGTATTATCCAGGATGACGCCTAACTCTTTTTCCTGGGTGGTGGTTCCTAATGTGGAACCTTGCATCGTGTAACCGTACCTTGGGTTATTCTTTCCTAGGTGCATAACTTTGCACTTGTCCATCTGCCATTTGGACGTCCGGTCTTTCAATTTATCAAGGTCCGCTTGCAATTTTTCACAATACTCTTGTGTTTTAACAACTTTGAATAATTTTGTGCAGCCTGCAGATTTGATCATCTTACTCGTTATTCCCATTTCCAGGTCATTTATAACTATGTATAAAGCAGCGGGCCCAGCACAGATACCTGGGGTACTCCACTATTCACCTTTCTCCATTGAGAAAATTGGCCATTTAGCCCTACTCTCTACTTTCTCTTTTAACCAGTTCCTGATCCACAACAGTACACTGTCTCCTATTCCATGACTTTTTAATTTCACCATGTTTCTTTCATGAAGGACCTTGTCGAAGGCTTTCAGGGTCATTTCTAGCCATGAATAGCGGGGATGGATGTCCCGTTGGGGTGTCCATCCCCGCTATTCAGCTCCTCTGCCAACACCAACTAACGCCCATATACTTTGTACGGGGAGGTTAGACGGGGGCGGGAAAGGGGCAGTGCGGGGACAGAGTTATTGCAGGTAGTGGGCGGTCCGTGTCCCTGGACGTACAGTGCCGATTCCAATGTCAGCCCTGTATGTCTGGGGCTGGCAGACTGAATAGGTAACTTATTCCACCTCTGAGGTGGAATAAATTTCCTTAGTCAGCAGGGGACGGCAGGCCTAGGTGGTGGAGGAGATTCCCCGCAGCCTGACCTTGGCCTTCAGAGGCCAGATTTGAGTTCAGGCTGCAGGGAATGAAAAATCTGGTCGGCAGCCGGAGATCACGGCTCCTGAATGGAGCCGTGATGCCATGGCAACCGGATGCCATGGTGCCACAGCTCCATTCAGGAAGCTTGACTGAGTTAGCTGGGCTAGGCCTGTACATGCAGGCTGACCGGGAGTGAGGTCCCAGCTTGCACATACAGGCCTGGATATGATTCTGATCCCGCAGGGCTAAATGTGCCCCACAGGATCAGAATCCCATCTAATTCTGTGTGCCTGGTTCTGACTGGGCGCACAGAGGGCCAGGACATCCAGGATGGAATTGGGCCCTTTCTAAAAATCCAGATACACTATATCAACCAGCTCACCTTTTTCTACCTGTTTATTCACACCTTCAAAAAAATATAACAGATTAGTAAGACAAGACTTTCCTTGACTAAATCCATGTTGGCTTTCTCTCATTATTACATATTCTTGTATATAGTTTCTGCAGTTATTACTGAACTATACTGAACATATGTTAATAACCCTGGTTATATTGTAAAAGTTAATTGTTAATATGTAAACTGTTGCTATGTTTCACTGTAAACCACTTTGAATAGCTTGCTATCTTGGCTGCCGCTACACAATGGGTGGAGGGTTTAATCCTGTGTGACTCAATGCACTCTCGCACCTAGAGCGCATCCCTTCCACCAATTTGTCCCATTAGTTGTCTTCCTTCTACCAGGTCTCTGAGATGGCAATTATATCTAACTTTTTATTTAGTGCTATATATTCTAACTCTCCCATTTCATTTCAGTGGACCTGGGGAAGCCATTGCGTAACACTGGGGGTAGGTAAGATAAAAGCTGTCTACATTTTGAGATCCTGCCAGGTACTTATGATCTGGATTGGTCAATGTTAAAAACAATCTGGTATGATAATTCTTATGTTTGTATACTTTCCAGGTGGCTGTCCACCCTCCAAGGGAGGATCCCTGCTCTCACCCTCTGATCCTGCCTTTGAGATCCAGAATCTTAAATCTGGCCCTACGGTCAACCAGCATACAGCCATCTGGAAATTATAAACATTACACAGTATGCTATGAGCATAATGTTCTTTTAATCCTTGTTTTCATATCTATTTTGCTCTTTCAAGTGAGACATGCATCAACTGGTGAAAAAGCATTTTAAAAAGAAGCATTGGGAGAGAGGGTAGCTTAATAGTTTGAATATGGGGGCAAAAACCAGCAAAACCAGGGTTCAAATTCCGCATCTGTCACTAATGTTCCTTGTAACCTTGGGCAAGTCACTGTCTTCCATTGCTTTGGGGACTTGCTATATAGCACTGCATATGTCTAGTAATGCTATAAAAATGTATCTATTTTTTGGAATCTGCCAGGAACGTATGGCCTGCACCAGCCACTTTCAGAGACAGGATGCTGGGCTTTAAAGGCTTTGGTCTGAATCAGCATTGCTTTTCTTATGTTATTATGCTAAAATTATTATTATATTTACAGAGTTGCCAAATTATCTAGTTCCAGGGGTGAGATTTTAAGCCAGTCCTGGATTTCTGACAATCTCATTCTGATGCATTATGGTTCATGCAGCACTGATTCCAATGGATAAAATCAGGGACTACAAATACCATATTGCATTGTAATGCAGATTTATAAGCAGAACTGGCAAAAACTCTCACTCCTGGTACTGGGTAACTTGGCAACTCTGCTAGCCAGTCATGTTTTCAGGATAACCTCAATGAATATGCACGGAGAGATTGGCATGCACTACCTCCATTGTATGCAAATCTTTCTCATGCATATCTATTGTGGTTACTCTGAAAACCTGACTGGTTAGGTGTCCCCTGAGGACTGTGTTGAGAACCCCTGCTTTAGATAAATCACTTTTGGTCCTTTTTGGGGCATTTTTACTCATTCCATCTTTTGACAGAGTCCACCAATTCTGCTCCCCTTTAAACTTAAACGAGAATTTTCCTTATTAAACGCTCCTGTTCTATATTAACTCCTACAACCATCAGAACCTGTGAGGTTCCAGCTTCTAGCATTAAATCAATAGTTATCACAAGGATGTGACTTCTGCCCTCTCCTCCTTCTGCTCTAGCAAAAGTCATTCCCCCTCCCCCCCCCCCAGCAAAGTCTGAGCTCTTCTCCAGTATCTCAAAAGCATATATTCACCTCTGTGCTAAATGGACCAGTATATTTTATACTGGTAAAGCCTGCATTTTTTGGAAATTATTATTTTGCAAGCCTCTGAGCTCAGTATAGTTAACAGCCAGACAGCTTCCGGATGCTCCAAGTAGTAACACTTACGAATAATACTTCACATTTTTACAGTGCTATTGGACATGTGGAGGGTTATTATCGAACAAGCCACTTATGTGTGAAGGTCAAGTAGGTGCCTATTTCATAAAGACACATAGGCGCCTATGCATCTTTATAAAATATTAGAGCAAAAAAATAAGAAATTATGCATAGATAGAAGCTGTGGTCGTTTATGCCTGCTTGGGGCCAAGTGTAAATGTCAGCATATAAAAAAGATGTGGTCACGCATATTTTATAAACATGCATCAATCACTACTCTGCCCGAGCTCCACCCAAACTCCACTCCAAAACACACCTACAGGACATGCAGGTCGCATAAAACTGTGCACCTTCTTGCACATTAGTAACCCTGGAGGCAATTTTATAAGAGGCCTTTATGCACAAAAATTCCATTAGAAAATTGTCCCTGTGTAGTGCTATACAATGGCGAGAAGTATTTAGTCCTTGGACCAAAGAACTTACCAGCTAAGTTGTCACCTGAGGTAAGAGGCGATAAATGGGCCCTTTTATTAAGAAGCATTAAGCAGCTATCATGTAAAATAGCCCATGCTAATAGCTAACACGGTGGCTTGACACTTAAGGGGCAATTTTATAAGGAGCCAGAGAAGGTTATGTGCCATTTACGCATGTAAATCATGTCTTATCAGTGACATATGTGCTTCAATGGCCACTTACATACATACCATAGGTGGTCAGTCTTCTGTAAGTTTTCCCATTGGGCTCATTGTGTGTATTTTCACTCTGAGCATGCACATGGATGGAGCACAAATTTACACACGTAAATTATAAAATACTATAATTTACATGCATTCTTGAAAAATCTAGGCATGAGCATTTGTACCAGCTATAGGCCGTCGTAGGCATTCACAACTAGATTTCTTGCGCATTTTCCATCAATTGCACCCCTATTTTATAAAATACATGCATAGCAGTCAAGAAATCAGACAAGGATTCTGCTCTTGGCAGAATGACTATGAAGGACTTGGGCAAGATTCTCAAGAGCAGAGATGTCTCTCCATACAAAGATTCAACTTGTCCAAGCCATGGTATTTTCAATAACATCATATGGATGCGAAAGTTGAACAGTGAAAAAAATAGATAGAAAGAAAATTGATGCCTTTGAAGTATGGTGCTAGCGAAGAATACTATGTATATCATGGACTGCCCAAAGAACAAACCAGTCAGTACTAGAGGAGATCAAATGTAAGCTTTCTTTAGAAGCTCATACTTTGGACACATCATGCAAAGAAAGAGATCATTAGAGAAAGACATCATGCTTGGCAGGATAGAAGGTCAACGCAAAAAGGGAAGGCCAACAATAAGATGAGTGCCACTCTATCAACAATGAACCATCTGACTGAAGATAGAACACAGTTTAGGACAACTATTCAGAGGGTCGCCATGAGTCGACACTGACTCAATGGCACTTAATAACAACATACTTGATCTTAGAAAATAGGCGCTAGTGACATGCAGAAAACTGGACCAGGAGCTTATAAAATTCCCCTTCACTTTTGCACTAATTCTCAGATTAACTAACAAATGTAGGATGGGGTGGTACAAGGGTAGGGCGTGGATGGGGACTGCACCTCATGCTTAAGGCAGTACCATATGTTAACAATGAATCCAGCAGATAACGGAAAATTGAACAACACTTCAGTAGAGTTAGCACTTGTGGTATCTGCAATGCAGTTAATGCACTAGAAGTGTATTGTCTCTGTGTGAGAAAATGCTGGGAACACCACATGCAATAAATGAAGAAGCCATGTAGTTACTATGCAGTAATGTTAACACTCAGAGCATAATCCCCCAGCATCCAGCATCCCTCTCTCTCCCTATTCTGCTCCCATTTCCAGCATCCCCCTTTCTATCTCCCTACGCTCCTGTGCCCAGCATTTCCCCTCTGTCTCCCTATTCCCTCCCCAATGTCCACATCTTCTGCTGTCTCCCTTTTCTCCCCTCCCATCTCTAGCCCTCTGTCTCCTTACTCTACCCTCCATTCACAGCATTTCCGTTTGTCTTCCATTCCTTCACCAAGTCCAGTGCCTCTCTTCTATCTCGCCCATGTCCAGCCCTAATCTCCCTTCCCTGTTCATGGCGTGCCACTAGCACATCACTCCGAGACCTGCAGCAGCTCCAGCAGCAATAGCAGAAAAGAAATGTAAGGTCATACCTGTGAGCCTGCTAAAGCCTCTGCTGTATCCTGCTCCGAAACATCCTGTTTCTGTGGAGATGGGACATGGCACGGGCTTGAAAACACTCACAGGCTCAGCAAAGCCCCTTGTTTCCTTCTGTTATTGCCACTAGTGCTGCTGTATGTCCTGGGTGGGGTGATGCAGTGAAGACGGTGGCAACAGCACAGCTGTCCAGTCGGCTCAGCAGAAAATCGAGCACTCGTCAGTGAAGCTGCGCCATGCATTGATCATCCACTGTTTAAACCATGTGGAGCTCCATAGATAGAGCAGCTGCCAGGAAGAAAAAGGACAGAGGGGCTGGCTGCTTGGCTAGCCTTTGGGAAAACACTATAGGTTAGGACAGCTGCTAACATCTTTGGTGGTCTACATCTTTGGTGGTCCAACTTGGGGGTGAATGTTCACCACCATGCATTATTAACGCTATACCCCTGATGCTCCCTCATGGTAAATAGATAAAGGGGCGTCAACCATATATTAAATTTTCAAATATATGCACATAATTTCTCCCCTGTAATCCCAGCTGCAGAAATAATAGGGGTAGGTACTTTCTCTTTGAAATTTTGCTCAAGTTACATAGGTACAAAGCTGTTATGCAACGTAATGAGAACTACCCTATGATGTACAGTCATTTTTGTCCCTTTTCCCTTTAGCAGCCATCAACTTTTCTTGTTTTTGAGGCGGTAGTTTTCATCTCACATTTGAGCTTATCTCAATTCATGCTTTGCAGTACTGTGTTACTATAACCTAGTGCTTTCATATCAATAAGACCCACTATCTCTTTCTATAGTTGTGGTCAACATTATTGGCACCCTTGCAGTTCAACCCCTTAATGTACAATGTCTCTTTAAAAAAGTGGCCTGTGAAATGGCTTTGGACTATATATGCACACATACTTGACACATGAAAGAATCAAATAAAACAACACCAATTAAAAAAGGAAATAGTATAAAAACCGGGGCATTGCCAGGACATGATTATTGACACCCTTATAAACAATTCAAATCAGTTTGAACTGAAAAACCACATTTCCATTGCAGCAACATTAGATGCACCTGTGATCAATTGTCAGCACTCACATGACTGGAATCAACCAATGAATGATGGCTCTAATGTTTAAAATGGCTACATTCACTCCTTGTTCCATTTTCATAATGTTGAAGACAAGAGAGCTGCCAGAGACCATCAGAAAAGCCATTATCACCAAATATTAAAGGAGGTACAAGGCCATCTCCAAAGATCTTGAGATTCCTGTGTCTATAGTTCACAATGTTAGTAAGAGGTTTTCTGCTCATGGAACTATCAAGAACTTCCCAGGATGTGGTGGGAAGAAGAAAATTATTCCAAGACGTCTTCAAAGGTTAGTGCGAACTGTTGGAAAAACACCATGTACAACATCCAAGAGCTTAAGGCTAACCTGGAGCAATCTGGAGTGGTGGTTTCAACCCACACCATTTGCCTAGCACTAAACAAATCACACAAAATAACAATCACTCAACACATCTAATCCCTAAACAAAAGAAGAATGAAAAACATCCAAAATTGAGTGAGCGCATGAAAATATTGTGTATCTCTGTATATTTTTGTCGGAAGGTCAGCCGTGAGGTTAAAAGCCTCTCGAAGCCGTTACTTCCATTTTAATCAGTTTTGTTAAAGTCCAATTAAATGAGCTCACATCGGAGCCAAAAAATAAAGGTGAAAAAACACCACAACGTGGTGCCACCTACAACAGTATAAACATACTTGTATGAGTGTAGATTTGATTTTAAAAAAACACTACTTATCTGAACCGCTGTGTGTCCACAATTAGTTGAATTTCACATAAAACGAACTACAGCAGTAGATCTCACAACGTCCATCTTGAATGTCAAAAAGACGAACAGAAGTGGCAACTCCCAAAAAGAGCAATTCTCAAAAAAGCAGTTGTCAAAAAGAACACAGCATTGCGTTTCGGGCAAATATATACTCCATGCCCTGCTTCAACGCTTAAGTAAACTGCCAATTTGAAAACATCCATGCAGCCTCTCCACCTCTCTGAGATGCCAGCGCATGCTCATTGATGCACTAAACAAAGACAGATTTAATGGGCAATGACCAAGGATGACCCCACTGTTCAAAGACAGACATAAAAAGGCACACCTGATCTTTGCCCAAATATACCTTGAGAAACCACAGTGCTTCTGGGAAAATGTTCTGTGGACAGATGAAAACAAACTTGAGTTTGGCAATCCAGACCAGCGATACAGGTGAAAAAAATTGAGCTTATAAGGAAAACAACACCCTTCCTACAGTTAAATATAGTGGAGGTCCATAATGTTGTTGGGCTGTTTTACTGCCTCAGAAACTAGAGGCCTGGAACATACTAAAGGAATCATGAAGTCAGAGGACTTCCAAGGTATTTTGGAGCAAAATGTGTTTCCTAGTGTCGGAAAGCTAGATATGGATCAAAGGTTATGGATCCTCCAGCAGGACAATGACCCAAAACATACATCCAAAAGTTCAAAAGAATAGTTAAAAAGGAAAAAATAGAATGTTTTAAACTGGCCAGCAATGAGTCCTAATCTCAGTCCAATTGAGAACCTTTGGAAAGAGCTGAAATCTGCCATTGGTATAAAGGAATCCTGGAAACATTCATGAGCTGGAACAAATCACAGTTGAAGAGTGGGAGAAACTACCCTCAGACAGATGTATGAAACTTATAGATGGCTACAAGAAACGCTTGGAGGCTGTCATCACTGTGAAGGGTTAAGAGTGCCATTAATCCTATCCAGGTCATATTTTTTTATTCAGAAATTACTACGTCTAAGTTACACAGACATCTTTTTTTTGTTGTATACCTTTGAACATACTGTACTATTAAAGTATTATGATTATATACAGTTGAAATATTTCAAATTATTTCTCAAGATATTGTACACAACATACTTAAAATACAAGGATGCCAATAATGTTGACCTGAACTGTATCTGCTGTTTTCCTCCATTCATGAAGCTTTTTTTTGAGACTTAAATCTTTCTAGATCTACAGTATGCCTTGGACATTTCGCTTGTAAATCTCACTCTTTGAGATGGTCCACTCTTGGCATCTCTGGCTTATATCAAAGGCAATGGAGGATGAAAATGACTTGCTCAAATTCTCTAGTTATCAGCCCATTGTTCTAAGAAAGCATTAGACCACTTCATTTATATAGTACCTCGTAACATATGCTTGCACGGTCACCATGCTCACTCACTAACTGCTGCCTGCTGCTGATGCCACACCCAGAGCAAGATCCTGCAGTTTTCCCTATGCTACTTCTGGAGAAGAGAATTACTGGGGGGGGGGGGGCATGAGCAAAGCTGCCCCCTTCCCTTTCTCTTTTAAGTCAAGACATACACAGAGACAACACAGCTACACACACACATCGGCATGGAAGAGTTGGAAAGAATTCCATGAGCCATGCTCCACATGCTTTCCTTACTTGTTATTATGCTGAAAAGGTAAGGACTTGCTGATTGCTAATCACCTGCACCTGAGTAGCTAAAGATTACTCTAAGACACATTTATTTGGAGAGTTCTAGTTAACCCTTTGAGTGTTGTAAGCGTTGCTAAAAAAATGTTTATTCTATATGTAGAGGGTGACAATTTCTAGTTTGGCTGAGTGATAATACTAAATTTTTCAGTAAAAGGTGTTTGCAACTTCCATGGCCAAAGAAATGTTATACTATTTCCAATAAAATGAATAGGAACCATGTTTTTCTGTTGATGAATACCTATGCAACCTATATCCTTCACTTATCCCTCCATTGTCCTCTGCCCTTGTGGACTGCCCCTTTCTCAATGACTGCCTCCCAGGGGTGGCTCAAGGCAATCTGCTGCCTGAGGTGAAAAATGAGATGGTGCCCCCAACCCTTAGAGGGGGCGGGGCTTTTTCAGAACTCCAATCAGGGACTGAACCAAACCAAAAAGCCAATTAGATTATATGGAGGGAATGCAAAATGTTTGCACACAGGGCCGTACCAAGTTACAATCGCACCCTGTGCGACTTGCAGCTTGGGCGCACGCTCCCCTCCTCCCCCCATACCTCCGTCCAGTGCTGCCTGCTCTTTCTCTGCTGCTGCTGCCCTCTGTTTTTTTCAAGGTGGCGCCGGCAGCAGGGAAAGAGCAGGCAGTGCTGGATGGAGATATGGGGAGGAGGAGGTAGGGCATGCGCCCGATCTGAAAGGCGCCGGCACATTAAGCAGATATGTCCCTCCCTGCTCTGACATCGTGTCAGAGGAGGGAGGAACCAGACCTGGTTAAAGTGCTGCTGAAGGCTTGGGGGGTGCATTTCGGCTGCCTGCTATTGTCCTGCCAGCAGCAGCAAGGCAACAGCAGATAGCCGAAATGCACCCCCCAAGCCTTTCCACCCTGTGCTGCTGCACCGCTTGCACAGGGCTAGGTATGGTGTTGTTTGCACACCAAGTTTATTTTATTTATTTATTTACATTCTCTTATATACTGTGCTATTCTGCATCAGTGCGGTTTACATTGAGCAAACTGAAATTACATTGAACAGGGCATTATAACTTGGAGATAAGTATTTTACAGGGAGCATGGGCTGTGGAGGGTTAAGTGGCTTGCCCAAGACCACAAGGAGCACCTGTGGGACTAGAAACCCGTCCTTCCGGCCCAAGGTTGCTGTCCTCTAGTGGGATTTGAACCTCCAACCTTCCAGCCTGAAGTACCTTGCCCCAACCACTAGGCCACTCCTCCACTCCAAGGAACTAAAAGAGAGCAAGAACCAACAGCACAGTTTATAAAACTAAATTATAACTCATTTTTATTTTGTTGTTATAAACTGTGTTATAGTTCTTGCTTTTTCTTTTTCAACATATATTTTGCATCCACAGTAGGTGCAGAGCAGAACCAGGACATTCACCCACAGAACTCAATACTAAAAAAAAAAAAATCTGATTCTGATCATCTCACTAACAACAACAACCACTACCAGGCATATTGTGAACTAATACAAAACCCTACAAGAGCAAACCTATCATACCATACCATACCATACCATATCAGCACAAACTTCCAAAACTCACATAAGGAGCCCATCCAAAAAAACCTGTCACTGTAAATACTACAGTGGGCCCTGGAACATCCATACACTTATTTGAAAAGCTGAACAAGTCAAATTAATACAGTACAGTATAGATCTTTATGTACAAACTCCATGTTAACAGAACGCCTGGCCTCAGTCACACACTCACAACATCGAATCTCACCAAGTACAGAATAAGTAACCATAATCTAAAGTAAAAATAAAAATATGTAGACAAAATTTAAACTGAAACCCCAAGAAGCCAGAGTTCACATGCAGTGCAACATCAGATTAATAAGAGATGCAGTTCCACAGTACTGTGTAAAATATAAAGATAGCACAAAGTCCAATCACTAAAATGAAAATAAAATTATTTTTTCTACCTTTGACCATTTTATTCTCTGATCATGCTTGTCCTGATCTGAGGCTTCTGCTTTCCTGTCTTCTCTTATCTCTTTCTGTGGTCTTTGGTCCATCTGCCATTTCTTATCTCTTCTTTTGTTTTCTTCACTTCCTTCCATCAGCCCATTTCCAGTTCCAGTAACCCTCCCCAGTATCAGCCCTCTTTCCAGTCCTCCCCTCCCAGTACCTTCCAATGTCAACCGCCTTGCATTCCCACGACTGCCATTAGTGTCCATTCCATTCCAGTCCCCCACCTTCCCCACTGTCCATCCCTTCTAGTCCAAATACCATCCCAGGTATCAGCTCATGTCCACTCTCAGTGCCACCCCCCCCCCCACCAGTCAGCTCCCTTCCAGTCGCCCTACCCTCTGTCCATCCCCCTTCCAGTTCTATTCACACGTCAGTTCCCTTCCAGCCTCCTCCCCATTACCCAGCCACCTACCACTCCCATCCCCTAGTGTCAGCTCCCTTCCAGTCCCCCTTCAGTACATCCCAGGTGTCAGCTCCATTCCAGCCCCCTCCTTCCCTGCCATATCAGCTCCTTTCCATCCCCCTCCTTCCTCCATGTCAACTCCCTTCCTGCTCCCTCCTTCCCCTGGCAGACCCTCTCTGTATCCGCTCCCTTCCAGTCCTATTCTCCCATCCCCCCACATCAGCCAGCCCATTTGTAGCCCTAGACCCTAGTTTTCTTCCAGGGCCAGCAGCATTCTCCTCCCCTCCCCCATTAGCCCATTTCCAGTTCTACCCCCTTTATCAGCCCACACCAGTACTAGCCCCCCAATCAACCAGCAGGTGCAGAGGGCCTCTTCTGCCTCCCCTACAGCCCGCGGCAGCTCTCCCAGTCCGGGATCGAGCAGCCGGGGCTGCACTGCACCACCCACCGCTGCTCCCGACGCCATCAGGAGGAGTAGTCTAGTGGTTGGGGCAAGGTACTTCAGGCCGGAAGGTCGGGGGTTCAAATCCCACTAGAGGACAGCAACCTTGGGCCGGAAGGACTGGGGTTTCTAGTCCCACAGATGCTCCTTGTGGTCTTGGGCAAGCCACTTAACCCTCCATAGCCCATGTTCCCTGTAAGAATTAGTGTATGTGTCTCATATCCCCGCGTGTTAAATGTATCCCCCAATTGTGTTGTGACTGCTTTGATTGAAGGATAAGGCGGTATACAAAACTGTCTAAATAAAATAAAATAAATAAAAATCGGCTGCCCAATCGGGGCAGGGGAGCACGTGCAACGCTACATAAAAGAAGCACCAGCAGGCGCGCCCGCGCCTGTCGGGCCCGCGCCTGAGGGCCTCGCCAGAGGGCTCTTTGGCGTGGCCCTTAGGCAGTGGCCCACAGCACTGGAGGTCTCCACTCAGAACTGCTCTGTGGCCTCCCACACGTGCCTTACAACGTTCGCAAAGAAGAAAGGCCTGAACGCTTGATCGTTCTTTCGGATGCCTCAAGGGTCACGAATAACACCTCCATATGATTCGTCACTTCAACCAGCCTCCTACTACCTTGAACATACCAGCCTCCTAGTATGTATTGGCGTATGTAATCTGCCTGAGTACCTACACGTACTTTTCATGTACCTCAGAATACTCACAACATTGCTTATCTCCGTATTGTACTATCTCATTATTGTATGCTCTCATTATAACTGCTCAATGCTGTATTATCTCTTTATTGCACTACCCATTACTGCATTATTGCAATATTATTTAATCCTGTTACTGCATGACCTCATTATTGCACGATTCCTCATAGGTTTATTGCATTAGCTCCTGATCGCATGATTTACCTCCTTATTGCATGACTTCACCACATACTGTTGCATTATCACATTAGCTCAATCACGCACAACCACAACATCCAAAATGGCCCTTCACTTCGTGGCCATTGTTAGCCTTTACCTCCTTACACATTGGCTTGGAACCTCCCATGCCTTTTCTCCATCTCACAATCATATACCTATCTTGAATAACCATGGAAAAAGATGGTCTGGACCCCCGTACTCCCACCCAGGAAGCGACACCTACACGCGCCGCTCTCACTTGATACATGTAGTTCTCCAATTATCCAAGACACCCAACCAGGAAAAGTCTCAGAATTGCCAAAGTCTAAAATGTGCCATCATAAATGCACGTTCAATACGCAAGAAATGGCCTGTGGTCCTAGACATGATCTCCCTTTATAACCTTGACCTACTTATGATCATGGAAACCTGGCTATCATCGGAGGACAAC
Organism: Ichthyophis bannanicus; assembly: GCA_033557465.1. Taxonomy (NCBI): domain Eukaryota; kingdom Metazoa; phylum Chordata; class Amphibia; order Gymnophiona; family Ichthyophiidae; genus Ichthyophis; species Ichthyophis bannanicus. The sequence continues at coordinate 487,328,331 of CM066031.1, forward strand.
GTTCTCCTCAACCAACTCCTACCCCCCTACTTCTCTATTCACACAAGACATAGAGAAAATAAAAAAGGAGGAGGAGTGCTTATACTCACCAAATCAGACCTTCATTTCCACTTAACCGACTCCTCTAGCACAAACAACCTGGACATTCTCTCCATTGCAAACCAGCAATGCTCTATCAACCTTTTGTACAGAACACCGTCTGCTTCTCCAGATGACCTTCCTACCATTATTGACCTAGCGGCCAACATCCTCAATCCCAATAAACCAAACTGGATAATGGTTGATTTCAATCTCCCATCATTACATCAAAACCATGCATCTGCCTTCATCGATGCCATTGAGGACCTGGGATTCAAGCAAATCATCAACAAACCCACACATATAAAGGGCAATATTCTTGATTTGGTGTTCGCTCCTCAGTCGGTCATTGAACAAAACCACGACCTAATGATGTCAGTTGTTGATGTACCCTGGTCGGACCACAAACTGATCAATATACAGATACCCATCAGCGATAAGCAGCTACACAGCAACCGAAAGACTAACAGCACATCACGAACGTCAACAAGAAACTTTCGCCCATTTAACAGGGATCTCATCCTGTCTGAGACCCACTCACTCCTCAACGAAACCACGCCCGATCTTGAAGAACTAATCTCCTCCTGGAACGTCAACCTTAATGCCATCTCACAACGCCCGCACTCCAATAACACATCAAGGATAAAAAGAAGCTCTGCCCCATGGTTCTCTCCTGAGCTGCGATCTTCTCTCACACATCTACGCAGACTTGAGAGACGATGGCGCCGATCGCTCTCCATGAAAGATCGGACTTCTTACCAACTCCACCTATCATTACACCGAGAAGCAATCACAATTAAAATGAAACAATATCACACCGACACTCTAAAGAGATCTCTGAACAAACCACGGGATCTTTTCACCTTGGTCAAATCTCTTTCGAAGGAACCATCTCCTGAACAACACGATGAGATTCACCCACAAAAATTCGCAGGCTACTTACAATCCAAGATCGTTCAGACTGACAAGGTCTCAGCAGCCTCGTATCAAGATACAACCGACCTAACCCCTCTAATTAAATTTTCCACACCATCCACTAAATGTATAGAGGATACAATAGCGTCTCTCAACACCTCCACTGCACAGACTGACCCTTGCCCAGCTTTTTGGATTAAAGAGCTATGCAGTGAGTTCAGTCCCTTCATCGCAAAACTGATGAACCTTTCCTTCACAACGGGTTCCTTCCCCACAGCACTCAAGCAGACTTCCATCAGGCCACTATTGAAGAACTCCAAGCTAGACCCCCAAAGGGTCGATTCCTATAGGCCAATAGCTAGTATTCCTCTCCTAGCTAAGATAATTGAGAAAGAGGTACAAAGGCAAATTCAAGATCATATAGACTCTGCAGCTCCCCTAGATCATTGCCAACATGGGTTCAGAGAATATCATGGAGTGGAGACCCTCCTCATTACCCTGTTCAACAGTATAATCACAGGCATTGATAACATCCAACAAGGTTTTGTACTCATTTTCTTAGACATCGCCGCAGCGTTTGACTCGGTATGTCACGAACTTCTCCTCAGGCGATTGAAGGAGAAGGGCGTCTGCAACACTGCGCTCGAATGGTGTAAGTCTTATCTGGATGGAAGATGGCAATATGTAAAATCCGGGTCAGAGGAATCAAAACGCTTCCATCAATCACAAGGTGTGCCTCAAGGTTCCTCTTTGTCATCTCTCCTGTTCAATATATACATGCAACCCATCTGCAATATCATTAGATCATTTAACGTGAACTGTTTAATATATGCGGATGACATACTCTTATGCATGCCGTTCTCCACAGCTCAAATGGATCTTACACCACTGGTAGACTGCTTCAATGTGGTCTCAGAATGGCTCCAATCTCAAAACCTCCGCATTCAGCACAAGAAAACGGAGGTACTTTTCATCTCGAAAGACCCCAATTTTATTCCTCCGTCCCATATAAGAGTCAAGGAAGCTGACTTGCAAACTAAAGAAACAATAAAATACCTTGGAGTCACCTTGGACCAACGCCTGGATATGAAAGCTCACATAGGCAATATAGTCAAAGCTGTATATTTCAAGATCCGTACGCTCAGGCATCTGCGCTCCCTACTGGACCCAGACGATTTCCGGACTATATACCAAGCACTAATCCTACCCCATTTTGACTTTGCCAATGCCATCTTACAAGGTCTCCCTCAATCCACGCTAAGCCCATTACAGCTGGCTATGAATGCTGCAGCAAGGGTCCTCCACGGAGCCTCCAGAAGTGATCACGTGACTCCTAAAGCAGCTTCACTGGCTCCCTATCCACGGAAGGCTTCTCTTTAAAACCTTACTCCTCTCATTCAAGGCCATCAATGGCCTTTCATCTTTTTCAATTACGGAGCTCATTCACACAGTGCCCCCCAACAGATCCAGAAGAGCAACAGCTGTAAACTCGCTAATAACCCCGAAGGCATTGACAAAATGCAACAGTACAATGGCGAATAGGGCCTTCAGTCTGTACGTCCCCAAATGCTGGAATGCTCTACTAGGTAACCCCACCAAGAAGTAATCATTGCGAGTTCTGAGATAGTGCCAACACCCAGATTATGCACATATTCTCCTTATGTTATCGTTGCCTTCAACCTTGCTCCTTGTAATTATTTCATGTATATAGTTCACCCCTGTTATCCAAGTTTGTACTCTTGTTCTATGTAAAACCAAACAGCTTGTTGTTCTGGTCATCTTGTTATAATGTAAACCGCACTGATATTGAATAGTGCGGTATATAAGAAATTGTAATAAATAAATAAATAAAACCCATTACCAGTCCTAGCTCATTTCAAGTGTTAGCCCCCCATCAGCCCATTACCAGTCCTAACCCCCCCAATAAGTCTATTTCCAGTCCTAGTCCTTGAAATCAGCCCATTTCCTGTCCTAGCCCCCCTAATTAGCCCATTTCCAGGCCTAACCCAATCAATCAGCCTATTACCAGCTCTAGCCCCCCTCCCGATCAGCCTATTTCTATTCTTAACCCTCCATCAGCCCATTAGCAGTCCTAGCCCCCTCCCGATCAGCCTTTTTCTATTCTTAACCCCCATCAGCCCATTTCCAGTTCTAACCCCCACGATAGCCCATTACCAGTCCTAGCTCCCCTCCCGATCAGCCTATTTCTAATGTTTTCCCCCCCCCTCAGCCCATTTCCAGTTCTAACCCCCCCAACAGCCCATTTCCAGTCCTAGCCCTCCTTCCATCAGCCCATTACTATTTCCTGTGCTACCCCCCCCCCCCCCAGCCCAGCCTAGCCCAGCCCAGCCCAGTCTAACCTGTCCTGTCCTTCTGAAGAACTTGAAGAAAAAAAAAAGGATGCGGAATCTGCTGCAGCAGCCTAAAGTGCCCCGCTGCCACTGCCTCCCCAAAGAGCCCTGACACAGCTCCAGTCTTTCCCCCTCCCCCCGCACCGGCTCAGCTTTGCAGAGCCACGTGAAGGGAGAGTGCTTCCCTTTCCCGTGGCCCTGTTAAAGCTGAGCCTGCTGGCGCTGATGGGAAACAGGCATTTCCTGTTCCTGTTTCCCATCAGTGCCAGCAGGCTCAGCTTTAACAGAGCTGCAGGAAAGGGAAACACTCTCCCTTCGCGCGGCTCTGCAAAGCGGAGCTGGCACGGGGGGCTGTCAGGGCTCTTCAGGGAGGCGGCGGCCACGGGACACTTCAGGCTGCTGCTGCTGCTGCTGCGGCAACAGCTTCTGCATCCTTTTTTTTTTTTTAAGTCTGAGAGAGGCGGTCTTTTTGGGGGCAATTTTTGCCGCCTCCAAAAAGTTGTTGCCTGAGGCTACTGCTTCACTCGGCCTCATTAGAGAGCCGCCCCTGCTGCCTCCTGAGAAAGACAAAGAGAGCTTTAAGAGGATTAGAATATCTGCATCCTCCTGTATTCCCTCTCTTCTATCAGGGCTCAGCATACTTTCTGGTCCTTGAACTGGCCCACACAGCTCGTAATTCCAGTGCTTCCATAGACTCTCCATACTTGGGTCTGCTTATGATAAAGTTTAAATATGATGTCCAACTATGCATTTTTCCAGATTTATTTAGAAGGAGTAGTGTTGAAACTAATTTTACAAAGCGGAGGCCTAGGGCCTAAAAGTTAATTGAGAGGAAGCTAGAAGTCTGAAAGTTTGCCTAAGATTCCTAACACCTTTACACCAACCATGTGATTACTGAATTTATCACTTTAATTACAATTGTTCCTTTTTCTCCATATCTCATGACTCCCCTTCTGCTGTCCAGCCAAAATCAGCTCTATCCATCTTTTCCTTAATTATTCCCTGCTTTTAAATTTGTACTGTATGTATGTATTTCTCCTAAACAATTGTGAAAGGCACTCTATAATTAAATTTTAAAACAAATAATAATAGAAAGTTACATTTACACTATAAATAGAAAATGTTCTAGATGCCAGCATTCAAATATATCTATGAAAAACTGCCTTACTTACCAATTTATTAACTATTCTGTCTAGTAGATTAGGATCATTCAAAATCAAAATGCGTTCACTGAGTGGATCACCAGATATAAGACGGAGTTTCTCTGCGTTGGCCTTTTGATTTGCACTCTCTGAAAGTCCAATGGTAATGAATGATATCCCAAGAGCTCTGGCAGCTTCAGAAACACTTTGTACATCAGGGCTCTTTGGATGGTCAACACCATCCGTCATCAGCAATGCCACTTTCACGCTCTTCCCACGTCCTTCAGTTTTGAACAGTTGGGTGGCATTGGAAATTGCATAGTAGCTGTATGTGCCTTGCCCAATGTGGCTCATTGATCTGACTATGTGCTTGAAGTTCTCCAGCCCTTTCCAATCTTTCAAAGAGAGATCGATCCTGACTGAACTGCTGAACTGAATAACAGCCAGCCTGATGTGGAACTTTCGAAGTTTGCCCACCTTCAACTGGAAAGCTTCTTCGCCGAAACTAATAATAAAATCTTTCTGCTTCTCAAACAGGATATTTTTAGCACTTTCAGAGCTGTCCAAGATAAAGACAACATCAATAAAACAAGTGGAATCTGTAAAGCAATAAAGAGAGATAAATCACTAGTAATGTGCACTCAGAAATCAGAGCATTAAATGCCTCATTTCTAAACTGAAATAATATTAATTTCTATAGACTGAACCGACCTTTCTTGATGGCGGCATTTAGACAAGATATTTGTTGAATCATAGATCCTAATAGGTCTGCTCATGAATATGCAAAATAATTAGAATACTATTAAGTATCCCCTAATGCAGCGTTTTTCAACCACTGTGCCGCGGCACACTAGTGTGCCATGAGATATTGTCTGGTGTGCCGTGGGAAAAATTCCAATTTCATCCGTAACATGTGGCCTCGGCTCACAAATTAGGGTTGCCAACCGGCCGGTTTTCAGCCAGCCTGGCCGGTTTTTCCATGGCCAGGCCGGCTGCCAGCACAGTTGTAAAACCGGCCATTGAAAAGCCGGTTTTTGCTCTGGCCGCAAGATCGGGAGCGGCCAGAGCAAAAAACCGGCTTTTGTGCCGAAGTCCGCGGCGCGAACGCGATCGCGATTCCCTATAGCAGTGCAGCCGCTGGTTCTGCTTTGTACAGAGCAGCGGCTGCACTACACTTACATTGAAAAGTAAAGAGAAACTGTGTCAGGAGCCCTCCGATCATGCAGAGCCCGAGGAAGTGATGTCATGGGGGCGGGCTCCTCACAGGCTGTCTTTCCTTTTCAAATTAACTTTAGCTGCAATAAAGTTAATTTGAAAAGGAAAGACAGCCTGTGAGGAGCCCGCCCCCATGACATCACTTCCTCGGGCTCTGCGATGACCAGAGGGCTCCTGACACAGTTTCTCTTTACTTTTCAATGTAAGTGTAGTGCAGCCGCTGCTCTGTACAAAGCAGAAGCAGCGGCTTGGGCAGAGGGGGGGGGGTGTGTGTGTGTGTGAGTGAACCAGCAAGGGGGGGGGAGTGTGAGTGAACCAGCAAGGGGGGGGGAGTGTGAGCGAACCAGCAGTGGAGGGGGGGGTGGTGTGAGTGAACCAGCAAGGGGGGGGGGGGGGCGATGGTGTGAGTGAACCAGCAGGGGAGGGGGGGTAAGTGAGTGAGTGACCCAGCAGGAGGGGTGAGTAAGTGACAGGGGGGTGGGTGAGTGAACCAGCAGTGGAGGGGGGGGGGTGGTGTGAGTGAACCAGCAGGGGAGGGGGTTTGGTGTGAACCAGCAGGGGAGGGGGGTTGGTGTGAGTGTTTGATTCCTATTCAAGAGAATTACTTTATATATAGTCAATATAGGCACAGAGGTAAATTTTTTTAACATTTTCTAATGGTGGTGTGCCTCGTGATTTTTTTCATGAAAAAAGTGTGCCTTTGCACAAAAAAGGTTGAAAAACACTGCCCTAATGCACAGGCCTCCAATGAACTGTCAATCAAAAGTAAATATTTGGCAAATTCAACAGAAGTCTACTTCTACTAGCAAAACTTACAACAGACAAATTTGAAGGAGCATTCCATGCACATCAATGAAGGCAATTTACTGTCCAGCGACAAATGATATGTTTCAAAATTCAGCAGACTGTGACCTAGCTTATATTGAAAAGAGATGTCAACTGCTGCCGAGTATCCAATTTATGCTGCTATAGTGAAGCAACTAGTGATATCAGAAAGCCTTTCCTACTGAGGAAACTAGCGGCATTGTGACATCACTCTTCTGTTACTGCAGCAAAGACCCCTGTTCAAGATATTAACTCCTAGCCCACTGGGGTCTGAAGCTTGGGGAGCCATTCTGAACCACGAATAAGCTGCCTGTATGTGTGAGATGGATGTTTATCTCGCAAAACGTACAGAACAATATTCCGAACCTCTGCACCCTGCACGTACATGGCACTTAAACGGGGATCGCAGATCATGGGTGGGAAGGAGCGGAACGAAGGCATGGTCAGTCATAGAGACGTATAAAGCATATTCCAATCAGACGTCCAGGTTATACCTGCCAAATTGTGGAATAAAGGTAGGACTTAGAAATATTACTGCCCCTCACCCCAATGCAGCCAATAGTGGTGACTGGATATCTAACCTATGCTGTGCACTGGTGTGACTGCAGTTCAGAAAACCACAGCAGGCAGTGTTATGGAACAGAAAGCAGAGGAGAGGGCGGATGTAAGTCAAAGCAGCAGAAATATACACCCCCACACATGTATGCAGTAGAGCACAAGTGCTCAATCCAGCTATGCTGGCAGTTGCTGTGTGAGCTAGAAGGGCACAGCTAGGGCTACCTAGCAATGCCCATGTCCATGCAATGATACTGGTGATGGAGTCCTAGCACCCCATGTGAACGTGTAAGCCCAGTCATCGGTACAATGTGCAGCACCCAGCCAGCTGGAGTATTGCACTCTACACAGTGGATTTCTACCATATGCTCTATGCAATGTGTACAGTCCCCTGATGCAGATAAGGCATATGTGATTCCTATCGGAACACTATATTGGGGATATCTTACGTCGGTGGCTATATGGCACATATCTTGTGCACAGGTAAACAATGTGGTTGTTTACATATGTGGGCCTGTGATGTACAATGCGCATACCCTTCAGGCTGATGTACTGGAAGGGCAGTTTGGGCCTACTGCAGCTCTGCATCTGTTAGAGGTCCACTATTGTATGTCTTGAAGGACTAGAAAAAGGGACTGTTACTTCTTAAGAGAGATCTGCAACTGTGAGTATATACTTCTGGTAATTTTCTAAAAGGAATTCTTTGTATTAAAGCTAATTAATCTGTGAATCCACTATTTTTTGTTAAATCGGTCAGGGCCTAGTAGCAGCAGTTTAAGTTTAAATTTAAAACACAGAGGAGAACTTTCTGGTTACATTTCATACCCAGCAGAGAGCTTGTAGTTTAAATTTAATAGTCACTCAGGGCCTAGTAACAGCAAAGTACTTTTAGTTTAAATTTAAAACACAGAAGAGAGCTTTCTGGTTACATTCGGAACCCAGCAGAGAGCTTGTAGTTTACATTTAATTGTCACTCAGGGCCTAGCATCAGAAAAGTACTTTTAGTTTTAAAACACAGAGGAGAACTTTCTGGTTACATTTCATACCCAGCAGAGAGCTTGTAGTTTAAATTTATTTCAAATCATTTTTATTAGGTTTTTCAAAATATTTCAGGACCAGCCAGTACAGAGAATGAAAAAGTACAAAAGCTCAGGTGTCAGAACAGCCGCTTAACAATCAATTCTAGAACACTCAGTGCTACAGGAAAGTAAGTAAGTGCATTTGTACAGCCAGCATAGAAAACAAACACAGTAACAAGAACATTAACACCATCTGAACAAACCAATGAATTCTCCCCAAGGAACTAGCTAATGGGGTTACCTAAGAACCAACCCACATATTACACACAATATGCTCGAAGCAATGCAGACTCCCCAAAAAAAGAAAAGTGGACAGACATATCGGAAAAGGAAGAGAGTCACCAAAAAAGAGAGAGCTAAGGGACACTGTGTCAGTCCACAAAAATAACTATAAGACTGCGTTGTCGAATACATACTACCCAAGGAGCACCCCATCTCTTATCCCCCCCTCCATACCCTATTCCCCTCCCCCCCCATCCTCCCCCCTCCCCCCCCCCTAGCACGGGCAAGGTGTCAATAGCTCGGCAGGATAACAATGCACAGGTCCTCTCCTATCCATCCATCACCAGAGGCAGTCTCAAATCTCCCGGGGCAGTATTATTCCCATGTAGTGCAGATTCCATCATCAATGAGGCACATAGGGGGAAGTCGGCCAACCTAGACATTCAGAACTAAAGCCCGTTCCTTAGGGGACAGGTGAAAGATCATAGGGGACCACAATGCCATGAACGCATCCCAACTTTTACCTCCTCTTTGCTTCGCCGTCATTTTTTCCAGGCGTAGCAAATCGAACATAGCTGATTCCCAAAGTACAAGACCCGGAGGGGTGTTCTCAATCCAGCGGCGCAATAGGGACTTCTTTACTACCAAAAAAACGCGCTCCAACAGCACCCGATGCCCAGCCATCAGCCCATCAGCGCACAACCCCCAACTATGGAAAAGACAGATCTCTCTGTGAGCCACAAATCTTATGCCCAACCAACCCGCAAGCCTCCGACAGACCTGCATCCAGAGATCCTGAACCAGCCGGCACGCCCAAAATTTGTGCAGGAGGGTGCCGGATTCAGAGCCACACCAGCCACAGAGAGCCGAGTCCTTAAGCCCCACCTGTGAAGCCCATTTATCACTGGTGTATGCTCGCCACAGAAATTTATATTGAAGCTCCTGCAAATACACCCACTCCGGTCCTTTCACAATCCCGAGAAAAGCCGCCTGGAGTAATTCCGTCATCAAGTCATCCACTCCATCCCGTTGCCACCGCGCGGTCAACTCCGTGAGGAACACGTCCCCCCTACTTGGCTGAATGAGCGTCCTACAGGCCTCATCTCCCCGTTGATTTTCAACTAATCTCTCCAGTACTAAGCGGGGGATATCCTTCGCTCCCCCATCATGTCGAGTCAGGGTCAGGCCCCGCAAATAATGCCGCACTTGCAAATACCCATAGAAATCTTGTTTCGGAAGAGAGTATCGCCGCTGCAAATTCTGAAAGCTATCTATAGTCCGACCATCCGCCATATAGAGGTCTCCCACACAGACCACCCCTTCTCCAGCCAACCCTGAAACACATTCGGTCTAGAGAAGCCAGGAGCAAAATCTGGGTTGCCCACCAGGGGAAGCAATGCCGAGCCTCTCCAATTCCACCCGAAGCGCTGACATTGTACTTGCCATGCGGAGCGCAGGGCACCCATATAACTCCCCCCCCCCCCACCCCTTTCCAAATGTTTGCTGCTAGTTTGCCCATCTGCACAACATAGAGGCGATGATAAGGGTCGAAGGCTTCATCATGAGGTGCGCAGCCCCCAGTTCCTCCCAATAGGGCTCCCACATGAAAAGCTAAATAACGAAGATTGTAATTTCGTAATGAGGGCATTTCCAAGCCTCCTTCTTCCCTCCTGCTCATCAGTGCCTGCAATGAAATTCAAGATCGCTTACCCTTCCACAAAAACCCCCACAAACCCATTTCAAAATGCTTCCAGTCCGCATTTGAAATCCACAGTGGTAACATATGGAGGACATACAACCATCGGGGAAATTCTACCATGACATAGAGAGCAATTCTCCCCCAAAGAGACAAGGGCAGACGTCGCCACCCCTGGAGGGTTTGTAGGCTGCGAGTTAAGAGGCCATGAATATTCGCTTGATATAAAGAGTCTGGTCGGTCCGGCAATTGTATCCCAAGATACTTAATAGCCCCATTTGCCCAGACTAATGGGAATTCCCCCTCCCATTTTGGCTTCACCTTGCCCCCCACGTCCAATACGACAGATTTCAGTGCGTTAATTTTTAAACCCGAGAAACTGCCATATTCCCTTATCAGCTGGAGTAAGCGCTGTAGCGAGGCAGGCAAGTCAGTTAAGCAAAGTAGCATGTCGTCAGCAAAAGCACTGATTTTTAATTCCTCCCCACCCATCCGAATGCCCGCTATCCCCCCATCCTGCTGAATGGCCCGGAGTAAAGGCTCCAACGCAAGGACAAACAACAGGGGCGACAGCGGACATCCCTGGCGCATGCCTCTCTCCAGAGTGAAAGGCTCCGAGAAAATCCCATTAACTCCCACCCTAGCTGAGGGTTGTTCATAAAGTGCCCTAACCCAGTGCACAAAATTTCCGTGTAAGCCGAAACCCGTCAAGACATCCCAAAGATACGCCCAGGCAACCCTATCGAATGCCTTTTCTGCATCCAGACTCACCAATAGTAAAGCTTCGTCTTTCCTTAAGCAGTGCTCCATGCCTAACAACAGTTTGGTAATATTACGGGACGCCTCCCTGCCCTGCACAAAGCCCACCTGTCGCTCATCGATTAGTCTTGGCAGGATCGGATTAAGCCAGTCCGCCAAAATGGACGCCAAGATTTTCATATCGCAGTTAATAAGAGATATGGGTCTGTAGGAGGCCGGGTCCACCGTATCTTTGCCCGGTTTCGGAATGACCGTAATATCGGCAGAGCGCATATCTCTAGGGAAAATCCCCGCGGTACGGGCATCGTCATACATCACTACCATGGACGGGGCCAACCGCGACGCCAGTGTTTTATAATATTCAATACTGAACCCATCTGGGCCGGGGGCTCGATGCGGTTTACCCCTTTTAATGCCCTGGAGAATCTCCCGTACCGTCAGCGGTGCATTCAGCACCTGCAGCTCGTCCACCGTCACTTGTGGGAGTGATAAGGCAGCCAAGAAATTGGCTCCCTTAGAGTAGCCTCTCTCCTCTTCACTATACACCTGGGCATAAAACGCTCTAAAAGTCTCAGCTATTCGGGCCGGCTGATGATGCAAGGCGCCTGACTCTCCCCGAAGGACGGGAATAAAGCGGGCCTCCCTAGGATCCTGAACAAGTCGGGCTAGTAAGGTACCCAAACGATTTCCATACCGATAAAGGCGATGCCGATAGTAGTACATTCTCTACTGCATGTGGTTAATACGTTCAAGAAACTTGAAAATGTAAAGAGTTTCCTTTTTTATTTATTTTTTCAATGCGTTTTACAAAACACAACATGCATCCCAGGCTTTCTTTATAAAACTTATCTCAAGACGATCTTTCATTAATCGATTCTTTAAAAAAATCCCCAGGTAAGCTGTTGTGTGCAAAGTTATATTTGAAAACTAGGGTCTCGACGCTCAGCTCCGGCGCCTCAATGGCGTTTCAAAGTTTTTCTTCAGGAGACCTTTATCCTATAAACAAATAACATATCAATATCCTAATCTAATATGTTTAAAAACACTAAAGTAATAACAACTTATTATCTAAAAACACAAACTACTTACATCGGTTTATGCTGCCCGCGCTTGCCCTCCTTGACTTTACTACGGAAAAACGCCGCGCATGCGTGATGGTAAATCATTGTCCTATTTAAACCCCTTTAGAGTGCGACAAGCGTCTAGCTCGCAAACTTCCGACCTGAAATTACTTCATACAACGTCACAACTAACTAATGAATGTGAATTACAGCCTTCTGTTACTTGTCAAACAGGGGCATGATGTCTCTTCATTGCTCTCAATTCCTAAACTGATTTTTTTTTTAAAACTTAATTCCCCTTACTTTTAGCGGCTTATTTTCTAGTTATCAACATGACCTAGAAACAGGATGCCCACTCAATGGATACATTTAAGCCCTTTGGAGCAACTGTTTGCAATTTATGTATCCACCATTGTTCTCGCAGTAACAAAGTTTCATCCAGTGTTTTGCCTGCCCTTGGGACATGAATCTGCTCTATTACAAAGCTTCGAAGCTGATCAAAAGTATGGCCCAAGGAGAGGCAATGGGTAACTATCGGGGCTTCAAGCCGACGGCATTTTAATCTACTTCTGTGCTCTCTTAGCCTGACTCGCATTGGGCAGATTGTTTTGCCTATATAGTATAATCCACATGGGCACATTATCATGTATATCACTGCCTCTGAATCGCATGTAGTATGCGATCTAAGATAAAACGTCTTTCCCTGATGATTAAACTGCGATTGCTCCAGCATAACTCCACACACATCACAACTACCACAACTACTGTGCCCTCCTATTATTGTTTGTTTATTTTTTGGAGGAAGCACATTCTCATCATCATCTTTCTTTTGTTGAGGATTAGATGGTTGTCTTAACAAATTAGCTCTATGATTGAACAGAGCTCTACGATATGCCTGTTTTACTACTACTGGTGGATACCCTCTGCTGAGGAAATCTTTTTTCAAATTATTGGCCTGTTGTTTATAGTCATAAATATTCGAACAGTTTCGGCGATAACGCAAAAACTGTGAAAACGGTAGAGATCGCTTCAGCTTGTGGGGATGCTTGCTAGAAAATTCCAGGAATGTGTTCCTGTCAGTGGTTTTTCTAAAAACCGATGTATTCCATCTATGGGCCCCTCTACTTACTTGGACATCGAGATGTTATACGCTCTTGATGACATACAGATGTAAAAGTCATGTTATCTTCCCAAGTATTCAGCCATGTCAGAAATTGTTCAAGGGTATTGGATGTCCCCTTCCATAATGATGAGAATGTTAATTTTATTATGGCCTACACTCTGTTAAGTCTCCATATACAAAAACTGATAAACAAACATAAAAACGTCTTAACAGTAGTTCCAGGTTTAGAAAAGAAACACATACGATGTGTTTGGCAAAGAGGACGTAATTTGAAAGAGTACTTGAGCCCTGCGGTGCTTCCTCCAAAAAATAAACAAACAATAATAGGAGGGCACAGTAGTTGTGGTAGTTGTGATGTGTGTGGAGTTAACATTCCAATCTTAACAAACTTCTTAACAATCCCCAGAGCGGAGCAATGCCTCACCAGCCATATAACTAGCAAAGTGACCTTGCCTCCGCTTCGGCCGTGTCCTGGCACCGGCCAACTTGCTACCGCCCTCTCCCCGACCTCGCCATGTGACTAGCAAAGGCCAGCAGGGCTTATCCGGGTCGGGGGCACCCCACCCCTGCCCAAGTATGTCGTAAAGGCTCCGGACCCCGGAGACCTCCGGGATCCCGCCACCGGCACGGTGACACCCATGTCAGTGTGCCGCCCCCCCAAACCTAAGCTGCGACCAGTTGTCCTCCCACCCCCCCAATCTTTCCAAGGCCTCTTGCCAATCGTTTAACAGCAAATCAATGCCCACAGGGGATAAATGCACACCATCCTGCCGATACAATCCGGCACAAGTAACTTCCACCCAGGGGTGTAAAATTTGAACCCCACCTCGCTCACATATCCATCGCCCAATTTGCCGATTAATTTTAGTGAGACCCCGCGACCAGCGCCGCTGGGCTTGGCAAGCAGGCCTTGGAACAATGTCGGACCATAATAACACCACCCCAGGGAACAAGCGCAACACTGTCGCCAAATCCCGCTTCGCCCCTCGGATGAGCTGCTTACAAGTCCAAGCAGCGAGGTCATTCCCACCCAGATGTAACAGGATGAATTTTGGCGGGCCGCGCACGTGCTCATGATGCCGCAGCAAAGGTAAAAGCTGCGTCCACCACAGTCCTCGTTCACCCAGCCATAGAATCGATATTGCAGTCCCAGGTTAGGCCCAAACGGCCGCTCTGCTGCTCGCCAGCCAGCCCAGAAAACGAAGGAATGCCCTATCATCCAGCAAATGGGCGCATTCCGTTCATCATCTGTAAGAGAAAACATAGTCAGTTCAAGAAATCCACCTGACCCACTCCTCATAAGCGCACATAACCCCGAAACGCCATAGAACGCCATCTCCCAATATTCTGTATGTCCTGCTGTGAAAGGCCTGCTGCAGCTGCACTGGTAGCCGCCCCGATCCAAAAGGAATGCGCCGCAAATTGCTCCGGGCGTTCGCCCACAAACCTTAATGCCAACCTCATCACCGCCACCACTTGAAAACGCGTCAGCAGCCGCCCATCCTCGTGCAGAAATAACCCTCCAGCTATGGCCGGTCTCACTTGCAAATAATCCCTCATTGCGGACACAGGACATGTGAATAGGCCGTCAATCGGACACAGCCTTACCCAAACCCCCTTTCCTTGCTGATCAGTCTTAGATCTTGCCAAGAAGACTCTCAACCCCCCCCCCCCGTTCCATGACAACATGCTGCCTTTGCACCATCCCGTCTGCCCCCTTCTTGCTCGAGTTCGACACCAGTTCCCCCATCCTGAAGGCCCCAAAAAATGCCAGACTAAAGGTGGCTCTAAATAGCACCGCTTCATACCCGGAAGAAGCCACCGCTGTCAATGCATTACATAACTTGGCCAATAACTCATGCGTGATCGGTCTCCGAGCGTCCGGCATAGCCGGTGCCGCGTGGCCCCAACCCTGCAGAAGTTTACGTGCCAAGAAGCCCTCTACAGGAAAGCCCCATCCAACCGCCCTTATAAAAAATTCGAAGCCCGCCAGGTGGCTGCGCACCAAAGAACGTGCGACCCCCTGCGCTTTCGCCCAAGCGACATATTGGCCCAACAATGGGGCAGAAACTGCCCCATACTGCCACCCGCGGCTTTCGAGAAAGGCCACCACTTTCCCACATCCGCGCACATAGGCTGACCACGTCCCAGCAGCCACCGATCTCTGCAGCAAGTCCTTCATTCCGAATGGCCAAGACTCCACAACCGCCAAGGGACCGCCACTCCTTCCGCATCCGCCGCTGGTGCCAATCTTCGAAATTGATCCCACTTGAAACGAGAAAGAGAATCAGCAATCTCATTAGAGAGCCCCGGTATATGCCTAGCTCTCAGTGCTACATTCAAACGTAAGCATGTCAAAACCACTGTTCTCATCAAATTCGCTACTTGCAAACAATGGGGGGTGTAATTATTCACCACGCTGACCACCGCCGCATTGTCGCACCACCACAGCACCCGTCTATTACGCAACCGGTCGGGCCACAACTCTAACGCCACCAATATCGGAAACAATTCCAAAAATGTTATATTACTCGTGAGCCCTTCCTCGCGCCAAGCCTGTGGCCAACGTTCCGCGCACCACGACCCCCCAAAGTAAATACCCAGCCCAATGCCACCCGCTGCATCCGTGTACAATTGCAGATCCTCGCTACTGCACTCGGCCTCCAACAGTACTGAGGTCCCGTTATACTCCCCCAAAAACACCTGCCACACCTGCAAATCAGCCCGAATCGCCTTTGAAACCCTGATGTGATGATGCGGCTTGCGAACCCCCGCTGTAGAAGCAGCTAATCGTCTCAAGAAAACCCTGCCCATAGGAATCACCCTACAAGCAAAGTTTAAGGAGCCTATTAATGCCTGCAGTTCTTTCAATGTCACTTTGGCTGCTGCTACAATGGTAGCCACTAAAACTCGCAATTTCTGCACCTTCTCTGGAGGAAGTCGCGCCACCATGGAATCAGAATCCAGCTCCACCCCGAGAAACGTAATCCTCGTGGCGGGGCCCTCGGTCTTATCTTTCGCTAGTGGAACACCCAACTCCCTCGACAACTCCACAAAACCTTCCAGCATGTCGCGGCACTCCTCTGACTGCGCGGACCCCACGAACAAAAAATCATCCAGATAATGGACTACCTTCGCCTTACCCCCTCTGCGCTCAATGGCCCACTGCAAAAAGGTACTGAATTTTTCGAAGTATGCACAAGACACCGAACAGCCCATCGGCAAGCATTTATCAAAATAGAGCCCATCCTCAAAACGAAAACCCAATAGATAAAAGGAAGACGGGTGAACTGGCAGCAGCCTGAAGGCCGACTCAATATCCACCTTCGCCATTTGTGCCCGCAAACCTGCCGCCCTGACCAACTCCACCGCTTTATCGAAAGAGGCGTATCTCACCGTACACAATTCCCGTGGGATGTAGTCATTGACCGACTCGCCGACCGGGCTAGACAAATTATGTATCAACCGGAATTTCCC
Organism: Ichthyophis bannanicus; assembly: GCA_033557465.1. Classification (NCBI taxonomy): domain Eukaryota; kingdom Metazoa; phylum Chordata; class Amphibia; order Gymnophiona; family Ichthyophiidae; genus Ichthyophis; species Ichthyophis bannanicus. Next base: position 487,344,829 of record CM066031.1, read on the forward strand.
AGGCTCTTTTTTAGGTATTATCCCCAACGATGATACCACCATCCTTCCGAATGGCTGATTCTCAAACGGGCCGGCTATTCTGCCCAACTGCAATTCCTTCTCTAACTTCTTCCGCACCACCGGCGCAAAACGCCGAACTGAAAGGGAATTACGCGCGACCGTCCCCTCCAATTGCCTACAAACTGGAATCAGAAAACCCCTATTAAAGCCCTCATACAAAATTTCTCTATCTCGCCGCCTAGGGTAGTGGGCCAGCCACTCATTTAAAACCTCTCTTCGAATCGGCGTAGGGGCCAGGTCCAAAAAATCACTGTTTTGCGCTAGGCGCAGGGGGCTGCATAACTCCTTTCTTAAGGCATTTGACTGCGGGATGTGCCCCCCCACAAAGGGAGCACACATGTCGAAATTTGCAGTCTGGGAACGGGCACGAGGTCTTGTTAAACCTCCAGCAGAGATCGCCTGCCCCGCTGCCCCCAGCTCGCTGCAGTCCCATTGCCCCAACCCCTCAAAAGGAACGCCCCACCCCGGGGAGAACCCCTGCTGCACCTTTCACCCCGCCCCCACCAAACCCACCTGGTCTGGCCGACATCTGGGTCAACCACAAATTAATGTCCTGCATACCCCATGAAACCGACCGATTCCCTTCCATCTTGTCCCGGAATTTCTCGTCATAGTTTAACCATGACCAACCCTCATGCGTCTGTGAAGCCTCCAGAATCGAATCCGCATACGATAAAAGCATCTTGTAGTGCCCCGGATAATACTGTCCCCAAACGCTCACCAAACGCAAAAAGGCTCGCGTCCAATTAACCATGTTCCTAGCCACTTTCTTGATACGCCCTGCTTTCTCATCCTCCTTACGCTTTTTTCTGCTCTCTCCTGAACGCTTCCTGCCTTCTAAGAGACGGAATATATCGATATACCGGCGCTTCTTTATTCGTTGCCGCAATTTCCTCGGAACCCCCTCCCACAACTCAGATACCGCTACCGCTGCCGGGACCCCTTGCGCCCCTCCCCCTTTGGACACTGCTTTTCCGCTCCTTACCCCGTGACCCCCCTCCTCTGATGACGACGTAGTCGACATGTCAGAAGACGACGACGACGTCGACGATACCAACGAGCTAGACCTCCTGCGCCTCCTACCCGAACGCCTTCGCAGTTTCTTCCCTTTCCGCTGACTCTTCCCCTGCCCCCTGCCCTTCTCGCACCCTTCGGCCTGTGCCTCCAGTGACTCACCTGCCTCCATTGTCGCCGACACCACCTCAGCCGAAGGAGTACTATTCGTCGGGCCCTGTCCGTCCTCCTGCCGCTGGCCTTCCGCATCTCGGGACACAAGCACGCCGGATGCTGTTTGTAGCTGTTCTTCATACGAATCCCCGGGGTGCCCCGTATAGTGCTGCCCACGCGCTCCGGCGCCGCCACCCGTATCGCCAGCCGCCGCTCGCGACATCATCGCCGGAACCTGTGGAGACATAAAAGGAGAAGAAGGGGGGGGGGGAACAGCAGCAGGCCACACCGGTCGCCACGCCTCCAGCCAGTTGGCTCTCGAGGAACCCTGGCCTCCACCCAACCAATGTGCCCAAGCTGGATGTCCAGCCCAAACCCCACCGCTCCCGGGACCTGTCGGCCCGCCCATGGGAGACGCCACCGTTCCACAGGCCCCATGCTGCGTGTCCACTAACCCCGACCCCACCCCCCCAGCCAGCCCCCCCACGCTCCAACCACCCTGCGTCAATTCCCCTTGACCCTGGGTCACTTCCCCGGCCCTAGCTACTTCGCCCCCACTTCCCAGACTGTGCACCCCCCTGCCCCCAGAACCCACATCGAACTCAGCCCCCCTGTCCCTCCGCTGGCGCTGTCCTCGCCCCCTGCGCCCCCGCACCTGTGAGACAGCAGAGCCACTGCCCAGGGCTGCAGAAGGCCCCCCTCTGTTCTTATTAAGGCCTCTGGCACCCATGTGACTCACACCTCCGGCCCCCCTTCGCCCCTCTCCCCCTTGATTGCCCACACCCCTTGGCCCCCTTACCCCAGCCTGCCACAGCGCCCCCTCCCTTTTCCTTTGCCTCTACCACGTGCTCCCGGCCTATCCCCACCTCGAGCCATCTTTACACCCCGCAACCCAGCCCTTAAACCCTGTCACCAAGCTAGAGAAATTAAAATACAGTAGCACTTGCCGTTTAAGAGGAGCAGATGGAAAAAGGGGGGGGACGGAAGCTCTCCACACTCTGGCGACACTGCTGCACCGGGCTCCGGCCTAAGTCACCCCCACACGTGGACCCGTGTGCTCCGAAGCGCCGGAAGGCCCCTGGCACCGACACCTCCGAAGCCACCGCTGCCGCCCCAAACGTGGACCAGCTCCCCCGCACCGGCTCACACTCCCCACTCTGCCACACACCGAACCGTCCAACCAAGGTAAGCCACCGTTCCATGCTAAGCTGCCCCGCTGCACGCCCGAAGCTGGAAAGGAGGGGGCCGCCCAAACTCCCTCCCTTTAGAGCCCCGGGCTTGCAGGGAGTTTCATTGGCTCCGCTCCTTGCCTTGCGGAGCCAATGAGTTTGAATAATGCGGATCGCGTCCGCTTACGTCACCCTCTGCCCGGGCCCCCCACTCTCCCCCAGAGCCCTGAAGCAGGACGTCGGACCGGGCCGCTCACCCGGTTACCGGTGCCCCGCCGGGACCTTGCCCGCGGGCTTCCATTATGGAAGGGGACATCCAATACCCTTAAACAATTTCTGACATGGCTGAATACTCGGGAAGATAGCATAACTTTTACATCTGTATGTCATCAAGAGCGTATAACATATCTCGATGTCCAAGTAAATAGAGGGGCCCATAGATGGAATACATCGGTTTTTAGAAAAACCACTGACAGGAACACATTCCTGGAATTTTCTAGCAAGCATCCCCACAAGCTGAAGCGATCTCTACCGTTTTGACAGTTTTTGCGTTATCGCCGAAACTGTTCGAATATTTATGATTATAAACAACAGGCCAATAATTTGAAAAGAGATTTCCTCAGCAGAGGGTATCCACCAGTAGTAGTAAAACAGGCATATCGTAGAGCTCTGTTCAATCATAGAGCTAATTTGTTAAGACAACCATCTAATCCTCAACAAAAGAAAGATGATGATGAGAATGTTAATTTTATTACGGCCTACACTCCGTTAAGTCTCCATATACAAAAACTGATAAACAAACATAAAAACGTCTTAACAGTAGTTCCAGGTTTAGAAAAGAAACACATACGATGTGTTTGGCAAAGAGGACGTAATTTGAAAGAGTACTTGAGCTCTGCAGTGCTTCCTCCAAAAAATAAACAAACAATAATAGGAGGGCACAGTAGTTGTGGTAGTTGTGATGTGTGTGGAGTTATGCTGGAGCAATCGCAGTTTAATCATCAGGGAAAGACGTTTTATCTTAGATCGCATACTACATGCGATTCAGAGGCAGTGATATACATGATAGTGTGCCCATGTGGATTATACTATATAGGCAAAACAATCCGCCCAATGCGAGTCAGGCTAAGAGAGCACAGAAGTAGATTAAAATGCCGTCGGCTTGAAGCCCCCGATAGTTACCCATTGCCTCTCCTTGGGCCATACTTTTGATCAGCTTCGAAGCTTTGTAATAGAGCAGATTCATGTCCCAAGGGCAGGCAAAACACTGGATGAAACTTTGTTACTGCGAGAACAATGGTGGATACATAAATTGCAAACAGTTGCTCCAAAGGGCTTAAATGTATCCATTGAGTGGGCATCCTGTTTCTAGGTCATGTTGATAACTAGAAAATAAGCCGCTAAAAGTAAGGGGAATTAAGTATTTAAAAAAAAACAGTTTAGGAATTGAGAGCAATGAAGAGACATCATGCCCCAGTTTGACAAGTAACAGAAGGCTGTAATTCACATTCATTAGTTAGTTGTGACGTTGTATGAAGTAATTTCAGGTCGGACGTTTGCGAGCTAGACGCTTGTCGCACTCTAAAGGGGTTTAAATAGGACAATGATTTACCATCACGCATGCGCGGCGTTTTTCCGTAGTAAAGTCAAGGAGGGCAAGCGCGGGCAGCATAAACCGATGTAAGTAGTTTGTGTTTTTAGATAATAAGTTGTTATTACTTTTGTGTTTTTAAACATATTAGATTAGGATATTGATATGTTATTTGTTTATAGGATAAAGATCTCCTGAAGAAAAACTTTGAAACACCATTGAGGCGCCGGAGCTGAGCGTCGAGACCCTAGTTTTCAAATATATTTTTTTAAAGAATCGATTAATGAAAGATCGTCTTGAGATAAGTTTTATAAAGAAAGCCTGGGATGCATGTTGTGTTTTGTAAAACGCATTGAAAAAATAAATAAAAAAGGAAACTCTTTACATTTTCAAGTTTCTTGAATGTATTAACCACATGCAGTAGACAAATCTACGTTCAAAAAAACGGACCACAATTTGAAGTGATAGTAGTACATTGACAAGCGTGCCCTGCTTCCGAGTAAGTCGTTTAATGCCGCCTGCGAGCGTAAGTATTCCCGCTGCAAAGCCTTATCTCCCCCTTTACCCAGCTGACGTTGGAGATCTTGCAGATTACGTTCCAATACAAGCAAACTTCGATCCATATGTCGACATCACGCCGTGACATAGGAGATTATTGCACCCCTTATCACCGCTTTACTGGCTTCCCAGAATAAGATTGATGAACACTGGGGAGTCTCATTAAAGCGAACATACTCATCCCACTGTTTTTCAAGATATTGCCGAAAGGCCTCGTCCTCCCAAAGATAGGCGGGGAACCGCCACCCCATCCTCGAAGGTCCTTGAAAATCCCAAAGAATCCAGATCAACCCATGGTCTGAAACTACGATAGGGTCTATTCCCGCTTGTAATACCCGGGGCAGCCCTCCTTCGTTGACCAAGATGTAATCTATACGAGACCACGTGTGATGCGCACGCGACTGGTGTGTATATTCGTGTGCCCCTGGATTGAGAACTCTCCACACATCTATGAGATCTCCCATTCTACACAGGTACCCAACCCCCTTTCGTGTCCAGGAGCCCATGTTAGTCTGTTGGGATTTATCCAGACCCGGATCGTGCGGGCAATTAAAATCTCCCGCAACAATCAATTTGTTCTTTCCAGGGTTGGCTACTAACCTCAATATCTTTTTGAAGAAATCATGGTCATAAGCATTCAGGGCATAAAGGTTCATGAACCACATGGATTCATTATACAGCTTAGCGCGCATTAAGATGTAACGGCACTGAGGATCAGCCTCTACATTGCTCACGTCACAGGGCACACCCTTTTTTATTAAAATCACAACTCCCGCTTTTTTTGTGCCTGAAGCCGCCCCGTAAGCAGTCGCCACCCAATCTCTAGCGAGCTTGCGATGTTCCAAGGCACTTAAATGAGTCTCTTGCAACATAGCGATATGGACACCCTTTCTCTTCAATGTCTGCAAAATTTTAGCGCGTTTAATTGGAGAGCCTATCCCTCCCACATTCCACGAAACTATCTTAACCTCAGGCATGGCACCAAAGCACATCAGAAAACAGCAGCTGATACAACTGTGTGCGCCTCCAAGGGTGCCCAGCCTCACCCCCAGAGTTCAAGCGGAGTACCATCCCCATGCGAGACCTCCTAACAAACAAACCTGTATCCCAGACCACCCTCCAGACATTCCAAAATACCGTGCTATCCCACCTGCGAGAACCCCCCCTATCCTTTCCCCATCCCCGCTCCCCCCCCCCGCCCCACTCTCCCGCCCTGTCTGCGCCCACCCCTCTCCCCACCCACTCCCCCCCATTCAGCACGCCCCTCTCACATACACAAACTTCATTTGCAAAGAGAACCACAGATCCCCCATCATCCAACTCACACAGTCTTCCTACCTCTCGCACTCCCCCCCCCAACAAGAAAACCTCAATCAAACCCCCACACAAACCAACATGCATACAAATATACAAAACAGCAATAATATCAAAAACAGTAGCACACCCTCTCCCTCCCCGCACCCCCCCCCCCCCCCCCATATCTCAACATCCCTTCGGTCCTGCGGCCTTGAGGCAAGGCCCTCCCAAAGGGAGACAGATCACTGTTCATAGCGCCTCCGGGCCACCCACAAACGGGCGTTGGCACCAAATGATTGAAAAATATCCTTGGGCACCGCACACGGATCCCAAAAGCTGAGCAAGCTCAAAGCCTGCAACCAATAGTCACGCAGGTTTGAAGCACTGCAAGCCTGCAGGAGTGTGCACCCCCGGGCATGGTCTCCTTCGGGCCCTTCAGGGCTCGGTGTCCCCAGAGGCTCCTCGTTTGGCCACAGTCGGTGACAGGCGGGTTCATTTTCGCCAGAAACTTGCGGGCTTCCTCCGGCTTCTCGAAGGAATGAGCGGCGCCCATGTGGAAAACCTTCAAAATCGCCGGGTATAGAAGGGCAAACCGAATACCCTTTTGCACTAGCGTGGTGCATATAGGAGAGAAGTCTTTGCGTTTGGCAGCGAGTGAGGCAGAATAATCCTGGAACAGGAGCACAGCTACATTGTCAAGCTTCAGCTCTCGTCGCTTACGGTAGGCCTGCAGCAGAGCAGTTTTGTGTTGGAAGTTCAAAAGTCACGCCAACACTGGCCGCGGCCTGCCTCTACCTTCAATCCGCTGCCCCAACCGATGAGCCCTTTCCACCTTTATTTGACCCATCAGGTCCGGAAGGCCAAGCTCCTTCGGCAGCCATTCCTCAAAGAGCTGAATGAGTTGGGTGTCTGCCCAAGTTTCGGGTACCCCCACCAATCTCAAATTGTTCCGTCGGGAGCGATTTTCGAGGTCATCCACTTTCTGAAGCAATGCCTCGATCTGCTTTTGCTGCACAGCGGTGCTCCGTTCTAAAGCCAGTTCGCCCTCCTCTAGCACAGTCACCCTTTGTTCCACTTCATCCACGCGCCTCGTGAGGTCTGTAAAAGTTTCTCCCATCTCTTCCAGCTTTTTTAGCACGTTGTCAAATTTGGGGTCAAGTAATTTTACCACTTCGAGCGCTACCTCCTCCGGGCTAGATTCTCCACTCTCTGTACCCGGAGATCCCGGCATACTGCCAGAGTGGGCCGCGGCCGCCATTTTAGATTCCCTCGTGCTCGGAGGCTTCTCCTTCTTTGATGCCGCTCTCATAGCCTTCCCAATATAAGTTAGGCCGCCAGAAAAGGCACAGCACACGAGCTTTGCAGCTAGTACACCAAGTCCAGTGGGCAATGCCCCTCTAGCAGTTGTAAGTGCCGGTTAAAGGGCAGGTTTCTTCGGGCAGCCCGGGAGCGCGACGAGGAATGCTCCTCACCCGCTCATGTGCTCACGTGATCTCCCCAGTTAAAGGGCAGGTTTCTTCGGGCAACCCGGGAGCGTGACGAGGAATGCTCCTCACCCGCTCATGCGCTCACGTGATCTCCGTAGTTTAAATTTAATAGTCACTCAGGGCCTAGTAACAGCAAAGTACTTTTAGTTTAAATTTAAAACACAGAAGAGAGCTTTCTGGTTACATTTGGAACCCAGCAGAGAGCTTGTAGTCTAAATTGAATAGTCACTCAGGGCCTAGCATCAGCAAAGTACTTTTAGCTTAAATTTAAAACACAGAAGAGAGCTTTCTGGTTAAATTTAGAACCCAGCAGAGAGCTTGTAGTTTAAATTTCATAAGAAGTTAGAACCTAGCAGCAGCTAAGAGCTATAATTTAAATCAAATCAGAATATAGCTTACCTCATCAGCACAAGACAGGGTACTGTGTAGCAGCCCTCTTTTAATAACGTAGCTTTATAGGTACTTACACACCTTAACAGACAGGAGGTGCTCTCAGGTGAAGCTCATTACCCAAATCAGTCATACACTAAGGACCTGAGATTAGTTAAGCTTTAGGTGAACAAGGTATTTTACACGTATTAGGTACAGTTTTATAAGTATAAATATCCATAGCAACCCTTAGTAAGTAAAAACTTAGATCTAAACACAAACTTAAAACTAAGTCCAGCAGTGGGATGGGGGATTTCCAGTCTTTTGCATTGAGTGTCACATGTATGATTTTCTCCCAGTTGGTGAGAGGTCTTACGTGTGCACTAGGTGCAAGGAGCTCTTTGCTCTCAGGGAACGAGTCCGTTCTCTAGAGGCTAAAGTAGCAGACTTGGAAAGCATAAGACAGACAGAGAGGTACATAGACGAGATCTACAGGGATATAGTCCTGAAGTCCCACCTCCAGTCTGGCAGCATCCCTGTTGCCATGGAGGAGAGAGGTCACGTGACAGGAGAGCATCACCCTGGTGTGGCAGGAAGTGATTCTGTAACTAGGACCTGTCCTCCAGGTGATGTAAAACCCTCTTGCACCGAGGATGTTTCTCCAGGGCCATGTGCCCATGAGGGAAGGGTTAGGACAGCCATTATAGTTGGTGATTCGATCATTAGGCATGTAGATAGCTGGGTGGCTGGTGGACGTGAGGATTGCCTGGTAACATGCTTGCCTGGTGCAAAGGTAGCGGACCTCACGCGCCACCCAGATAAGGTCTTAGATAGTGCTGGGGAGGAGTCTGCTGTCTTGGTACAAATCGGTACCAATGACATAGGAAAATGTGGTAGGGAGGTTCTGGAGGCTAAATTTAGGCTTTTAGGTAGGAAATTGAAATCCAGAACTTCCAGGGTAGCATTCTCCAAAATGCTTCCTGTTCCACGCGCAGGACCCAAAAGGCAGGCAGAGCTCCGGAGTCTCAATGCGTGGATGAGACAATGGTGCAGAGATGAGGGGTTTGGATTTGTTAGGAACTGGGGAACATTCTGGGGAAAGGAGGGGCTCTTCCAAAGGGATGGGCTTCACCTTAACCGGGATGGAACCAGGCTGCTGGCATTAACCTTTAAAAAGGAGATAGAGCAGCTTTTAAACTAGATATTAGGGGAAAGCCGACAGTCGCCCAAGAGCGGATGGTTCGGAAGATACTACCAAAAGCAGAGAGGTTCCACAAAAGAGTAAAGTAGCCCAAATGCCCTCAAGTATGGAGCAGACAGAGCATAAAGATCCCAAATTACCCATGTCTAACAATAGCCATATTAATATGAATAAAATACATTCTCTAAAATGCTTGTATGCAAATGCTAGAAGTCTAAAAAATAAGATGGGAGAGTTAGAATATATAGCACTAAATGAAAGGTTAGATATGATTGGAATATCAGAGACATGGTGGACGGAGGACAACCAGTGGGACACTGTGATACCTGGGTACAAACTAAATCGAAATGATAGAGCTGATCAAATTGGTGGAGGGGTTGCTCTCTGTGTTAGAGAGGGCATTGAGTCAGAAAGGATTAAAGTTTTGCAGGAAGCAAAATCTGCTGTAGAATCTATATGGATTGAAATTCCATGTAAAAGGGGGAAGGCAATGGCAGTGGGGGTGTACTATCGAGCGCCTGGCCAGAATGACTAAATGGATGATGAAATGCTCAAAGAAATCAAGAAAGCTAATAAAAGTCACAGCACAGTAATAATAATGGGTGATTTCAACTACCCCGGTATCGACTGGGTCAGTGTCACATCAGAACATGCTAGGGAGATAAAGTTCCTAGATGAAATAAATGACTGCTTCTTGGAGCAGTTGGTTCATGAACCGACCAGAGGGGAAGCCGTATTAGACCTAGTCCTTACTGGAACACCAGATCTAGTGCAAGAGATAAGGTTGTTGGGGCCACTTGGCAATAGTGATCATAGCATGATCGCCTTTGATTTAATTAGTGGAGGAGGGATAGTAAGGAAATCCACAGTACTACCTTTTAACTTTCGAAAGGGAGACTATGATAAAATGAGGAAAACAGTTAAGAAAAAACTAAAAGGAGCAGTTGCAAAGGTTAAAGAAGTACATCAGGCTTCGCTGTTGTTGAAAAATACTATCTTGGAAGCCCAGACCAGCTGTATTCCACGCTTTAAGAAAAGTGGAAGGAAGTCCAAAAAACTACCAGCATGGTTTAAAGGTGAGGTCAGAGAGGCTGTTGTTGCCAAAAAAGCATCTTTCAGGAAATGGAAAAAACAGCCAAACGACGAAACCTGGAAACAGCACAAGCACTGGCAAGTCAAATGCAACCCAGAATATAAGATACCTGAGCCCAGTATAACAGGAATCCGTACAACAAAAACTAGGCCCCAAAATTACCGAAAACCAAAGCTATATACATTTTTTTATTTGTCGGAATTGCCAGCCCAGTAGAGAGGAGAAAACCCTCACACCACTGTGGCGTTTCCTTTTAATCATTCAAGAAAACTTTAAATAAAATCAGTATTCACTTAACTGAAGACAGTAGTAACTTTCATCAAGGCAGCAATGCTACAAATCACGACGTGGCACGTTTCGGGGTAATAACTGTAGTACCCCTGCATCAGGTCAAAAAACATTGCTCAGCTGCTCAAACACTGTGAATTGTTGTTCAAAAAAACGGTTTTTTATCAAGGCTTCAATGAACGTCAGCCCAGCTGATTCCAATCAGCTGGCAGGAGGAACAACTCAGAGGGCCAATCAAAGATCTAAGGGCAGGGGCCACTGACCATAGACCGCCCCCTTAACCTGAGAAAGGCTAAAAGGTAAAAATAAGGGAAAAATAAACAAAAATCATATTATCGTGTACCAGTCAAGTTGTTGATTTAAACCCCTCGGGTGTACTGAATTAAGACAGTAGATCCAACGCTGCTCGCGAAATTGTAAAGCTTGCAGGCGATCACCCCCCCGAGGGTTTAAGGGTACAAAATCCAGCATCCGCCAGGTAAGCTTGTCAAAAGTGTGGAAATTAGACAAGCAATGTTCCACCAACGGTGCCGATGATGATGCAGTACGCAATCTAGAGGCATGTTCACCCAGGCGGACCTTGAAGGGTCTAGAAGTATGTACCACAGCTTAAAAAACAGAAATCACTTTTTGATGAGGATGTCGTTGAAGTTTTGGCAACTGATTTACCTCCTACTATATTGTAATTAAAGGACATTCATAAAAAGCTGATTCGTGCTAATTTGCATGGGTCGGCTATGGCCCAATACTTAAAAATCATCTATTGTCCCTAGGGGATTGCGTGTTATCAAGCCTCCCAAACAATTTACGGATGATCAGGATTTTCGGAATAAATGGGACGTCATATTGACTAAATGTAGAACTTAATAGCCTTATTGCTGGAGCGGTCTCTTCAGGAGCAAGAACGTCTCACGGCTCAGGCGGCAGAATTTAAAGCAAAGATACTAACCACTATTGAGCCGTCGAGTTTTCAAACCCAATGGGCTGATTTGATAAGCAGCTTGTCTCCTTTAGAGATCATATAAAGGGGCTGAAGATCAACAAATTCAAACGGGATAAAAGTGATTATGACAACAAATGTGTTTATAAATGACCGTCCCGTAATACTACCTTTCGGGCTAAAAAGGTTGCTTTTGCTGACAGTTCAGATGACATTTCGGATACCGACTCATCGGGGTCGGACACTGTAAAATTGGGCTCTAACCGTCCTAGGCAACAGTTTTCCTCTACTACCTCTAGGGGCAATGTGTCCTGGGGCCGTCAACCCAGGGGCTCTAACCGCCAGGATTTTCTCAAGGGCCCGGATACCAGATCCAAGACCAAGAATCGTCAGTTATAAATCTTTCTGGACAAGTTCTCACTCAAGATCAGTTGTCAGTTTTGGAACTTGGACTGTCTTATGTTCCTTCACCTAGATATGATGGGTTTGAGATGCGAGTGGCTCTTCATCGCTTTTTCCGCAAGTTGCTGGTAATCCACCATTTCTCGGCGAGTACGGATGATTCGCGTTCAGCTTTGGTAAAAAAATCTTCTCGTTGGCTGCCATTGGAGGCAGCCATTTCTACGTATCAACATCTGGTCTTGGATAATCTATCTCGGTTTGAGGCTACCTGTACTTTTCCATATAACAATCTGTCTCGTGAACATTTTTTGGCTATTAAACAATTATCCACTTCAACACTGGTCATTCGGCGGGCAGATAAAGGTAGAGCCACGGTGGTGCTATCTCAAGAGCAATATGAATCAGAAATGCTATTACACCTTAGTAATCGCAAATATTATACTCCTATCCCAGATCCTACACCAGAGCTTTTGTGCAGGGTCAGGGATCTTGTTTCCCAGGCATTTTTGAACAACTGGCTTATGAAATGTGAATCCGATTTTCTTATTAATCAATTCCCTAAGACACCGACTTTCTATCTAGTGTCAAAGTTCACAAATCTCTGCTCCATTCCCCTGGACGTCCAATTGTGTCTTGCAGAGACTCGATTCTCGAGCCTCTCTCACAATTTTGTAACTTATTTTTGCAACCACTAGCTGGTAAAGTGCTCTCATTTATTAAAGATACAGGTGATTTTTTGAACCATCTGTCCTCTTGCACGGCAATTTCCACTTATACCTTTTTGGTGACATTGGACGTACAGTCACTTTATACTAACATTGATCAACATGAAGTATTAGCTGGACTAGCTTCCTGTCCTTTGCCTCTACCAGACCGTATCCCTCGACACTTTATTCTTGATCTTTTGGATATAGTGTTAAACAACAATTTTTTCATTTATCAGCAGCAATATTATCTTCAAATCTATGGGATTGCCATGGGTGCTACGGTGGCACCTTCTATTGCCACATTGTATATGGGGTGGTTTGAGGAACAATTCATCTATCCTCACCCGTTATATGACTACATCCCCTTCTGGCGGCATTTTCTAGATGACATTTTTTTTCATCTGGACGGGCACACGGGAAATACTGGACGAATTCCTCCGGCTACTAAACTCGTTTAAGTCCAACATACAGTTTACAGCCCAGGTTGAAACCCGACGGATTCAATTTTTGGATATTATGGTGGAGCTGACTGACCGGGGTTTTGAGACCTCCTTATATCGCAAGCCGGTCCAACGTAACACCCTCCTACGGTTTGACAGCTTCATTCCGCCTGCCTTAAAGCGCGGATTGCCGTTTGGTCAGTTTTTACGTCTTCGTAGAAACTGTACCCATCTGGCTGATTTTAAAGAGCATGCCAGAGACTTAACCTCTCGGCTATTGGCAAGAGGTTATCCATCTTCGGTGGTACGGTTGGCTTATAAACGTGCTAGCCATATTCATCAGGAATGGCTTTTACGGGGTTCCTCCCCTACCTCTCCTTCAGATCACATTACTGCAGTGTTTCCCTATATGAAGGGCTCTTCCAAGGTGGTAGAGATTTTGCATCAATACTGGCCCGTTTTGGGACTACATCCTTGTTTTCAGAAAAGATTACAAATAGCTTACTCTCGGCAATCAAATTTACGTGATTTGCTGGTACATACCTCAGCGGAGATTGATCGCCCAATTGCCTCTCATGAGCCAGCGGGACATTATCCATGTGGCAACTGCAACTATTGCTCGAACACTATTTCGGGCTCATCATGGTTTGATATTCACTCTCAGGTTACCCACCGGACTCGGTGGAACACCAGCTGCAATACATCGTTTGTTGTATACCTCATAATTTGTCCTTGTAATTTATATTATGTTGGACGTACTTCTAGACCCTTCAAGGCCCGCCTGGGTGAACATGCCTCTAGATTACGTACTGCATCATCATCGGCACCGTTGGTGGAACATTGCTTGTCTAATTTCCACACTTTTGACAAGCTTACCTGGCGGGTGCTGGATTTTGTACCCTTAAACCTCGGGGGGTGATCGCCTGCAAGCTTTACAATTTTGTGAGCAGCGTTGGATCTACCGTCTTAATTCAGTACACCCGAGGGGTTTAAATCAACAACTTGACTGGTAAACGATAATATGATTTTTGTTTATTTTTCCCTTATTTTTACCTTTTAGCCTTTCTCAGGTAAAGGGGGCGGTCTATGGTCAGTGGCCCCTGCCCTTAGATCTTTGATTGGCCCTCTGAGTTGTTCCTCTTGCCAGCTGATTGGAATCAGCTGGGCTGACGTTCATTGAAGCCTTGATAAAAAACCGTTTTTTTGAACAACAATTCACAGTGTTTGAGCAGCTGAGCAATGTTTTTTGACCTGATGCAGGGGTACTACAGTTATTACCCCGAAACGTGCCACGTCGTGATTTGTAGCATTGCTGCCTTGATGAAAATTACTGCTGTCTTCAGTTAAGTGAATACTGATTTTATTTAAAGTTTTCTTGAATGATTAAAAGGAAACGCCACAGCGGTGTGAGGGTTTTCTCCTCTCTACTGGGCTGGCAATTCCGACAAATAAAAAAATGTATATAGCTTTGGTTTTCGGTAATTTTGGGGCCTAGTTTTTGTTGTACGAAGTCAAATGCAAGGCATTGATAAGGCAGGCAAAGGGAGAATTTGAGAAGAAGCTTGCTGCGGAAGCAAAAACGCGAAGTAAAGACGTTTTCAAGTACATTCGTAGCAAAAAACCTGTGAGAGAGTCAGTTGGTCCATTAGATGATAAAGGGGTTAAAGGAGCACTGAGAGGCGACAAGGCGATAGCGGAGAGACTGAATGAATTCTTTGCTTCAGTCTTTACTGAGGAAGATGTAGGGATGTTATCCATGACTGAAGTGGTATTTAAAGGTGTGGAAGAATTGAAGGAAATATCGATACATCGGGAAGATGTATTACAACTATTAGATAAACTGAAGAGTAGCAAATCACCTGGGCCGGAAGGTATACATCCAAGGGTGTTGAAAGAACTGAAATATGAGATTGCAGACCTGCTATTAGTAATCTGTGAACTATCATTAAAATCATCTCTAATACCTGAAGATTGGAGGATCGCCAATGTAACACCAATTTTTAAAAAGGGTTCCAGGGGTGATCCTGGAAACTACAGACCGCTGAGCCTGACATCAGTACCGGGAAAAATGGTAGAAACCATCATAAAGAATAAAATTACTCAGCATGTAGATAGTCATGACCTAATGGGAGACAGCCAACATGGCTTTAGACAAGGAAGATCTTGTCTTACTAATCTGTTATGTTTTTTTGAAGGAGTGAATAATCAGGTGGACAAAGGTGAGTTGGTTGATATTGTGTATCTGGACTTTCAGAAAGCCTTTGACAAGGTCCCTCATCAGAGACCTTTGGCAAAACTAAAGAGTCATGGGATAGGAGGCAATGTACTATTGTGGATCAGGAACTGGTTAAAAGATAGAAAGCAGAGGGTAGGGCTAAATGGCCAATTTTCCCAATGGAGAAAGGTGAATAGTGGTGTACCCCAGGGATCTGTGCTGGGTCCGCTGCTTTTTGACATATTCATAAATGACCTGGAAAGTGGAATAACGAGTGAGGTTATCAAATTTGCAGATGACACAAAACTATTTAAAGTTGTTAAAACCCAAGAGGATTGTGGAAAACTGCAAGAGGATCTTGATAAATTGGAAGACTGGGCATCAAAATGGCAGATGAAATTTAATGTGGACAAGTGCAAGGTTATGCACCTAGGGAAGAACAACCCAAACTATGGTTACACGATGCAAGGTTCCACATTAGGAACCACCACCCAGGAAAAAGATTTAGGCGTCGTTGTGGATACCATATTAAAACCGTCGGCCCAGTGTGCAGCGGCGGCCAAGAGAGCAAATAGAATGCTAGATATGATAAGGAAAGGAATGGAAAATAAAACAAAAGATATTATAATGCCTTTGTATCGTTCCATGGTGAGACCGCACCTTGAATATTGTGTGCAATTCTGGTCGCCGTATCTTAAAAAGGATATAGCGATTTTAGAAAAGGTTCAGAGAAGAGCCACCAAAATGGTAAAGGGGATGGAAGGATACTCCTATGAAGAAAGGCTTAAAAGGTTAGGGCTCTTTAACCTGGAAAAGAGACGGCTGAGGGGAGATATGATAGAAGTCTATAAATTAATGAACGGAGTGGAACGGATAAACGTAGATCGATTGTTTACCTTATCAGAATATAGAAAGACTAGGGGACATGCAATGAAGCTACAGGGTAAACTATTTAAGACTAATAAAAGAAAATATTTTTTCACTCAACGTGTAATCAAACTCTGGAATTTGTTACCGGAGGATATAGTAAAGGCTGTTAGTGTAGCTGGGTTTAAAAAAGGTTTGGACAAGTTCCTGGAGGAAAGGTCCATAAACCATTATTAAGAAGGGACCCAGGATATCAATGCTTGAACCAATACAAGCATTGTGGAACCTGTGTCCCTTGGGGAAACTGCTAGGTACATATGACCTAGATTGGCCACTGTTGGAA
Organism: Ichthyophis bannanicus; assembly: GCA_033557465.1. Classification (NCBI taxonomy): domain Eukaryota; kingdom Metazoa; phylum Chordata; class Amphibia; order Gymnophiona; family Ichthyophiidae; genus Ichthyophis; species Ichthyophis bannanicus. Next base: position 487,361,022 of record CM066031.1, read on the forward strand.
ACAGAATACTGGGCTTGATGGAGCTTGGTCTGACCCAGTATGGCATATCTTATGTTCTTATGTTCTTATTGTAGTTATAATGTATGTACCTAGCCACATAGTTATGCAGTGAGCAGGTATGATGCTGGGTTGGAAGTACTGATTGCTATGGTTTCTTTTCCTTCAGCTAAGACAGTCAGTGCAGGGCAGTCTTTTGGCAGATGGCTGTTTCTGTGGGACTACAAGTGAAAGTACGTGTGTGTGCATGGTTGGAGGGCTGCACAGGGGGGTCTAGATTGCTCATCCACATATCTGGTAGAGGGGACAGGTATGCCTGGCAGGTACCTGGACCATAGGGCTGTCTGCAGCATCACCAGGTGCCAGTGCATAGGCAGGAGTGAGCAGGATGGTTCCTCAATCACTTCCCTCTCCAGACACTTCCCTGCCAGTACTCAGGGGAGCTCAGAGGGAGGGCATGCAGCTGTGCAAAGTGCAGTATGCCATTCCCAGGTGCATCAGCATTGGTCTCTACAAATATGCACGGTTGTAGGGAGCGACGATGGTGTCTCTAGGCATGTCTGTATGGTGCTTGCACTGCTGACTGCTGTCATTCCAATGGCCCTTTAATAGTGCAGGGAAAATATTTGGGTAGTTCGCTATGGGGGGCCTGTTATGCTGGGATCCTGTCCTTACTTTACATTGTACAGTCATGTTCCTGAGATGTTCACGTTGTGCATATATCGGGAGGTCGTCTACTGCCATGTGTGTAGTGCTGCACTGCTTCTTGTGCTAGTAGGTTCACTCTCTCCCTGTTTTCCTGCTACATTATTATGCACTGCAATTGCTCTGTAGTGATCTGGGCATGCCACAGATTAGTTTCTATTGTCTAACTTGCATCCACCTATAAGTATCGCCAACATTCATTGTCATTCAACCTCATTACAGCACTGTCCCTGCCCACAGCAGCTTCATAGCTACACGTTTTAAAGGGAGGGGCATGGCCATTCACGGGTATATTGCGGAGACAGGCAGGATTGCAGACATATATCTTTTCAGAATACGGTGAGCATGGGGATGTACAAAGCCATTGTTGGGACATACCCGTCTTCATACAACATTGCGCTGTGTACGTGCCACGCTTAGCATGCCTATGTGGTCGATTCTGTGCACACAGGCGTGTCTATACCCACATGTGCGGAATCGGGTTCTAGTCCTGCACATTTGCATTTGGACGTGCCCGCTGCCCGGAGATGCCCATTTTCAGAATTGGCCTCTTGGTGTCCATCCAGGTGAATGCAATCATTCAACTAGAGAATAAGCCACTTTTGAGTTCCAAGCATAACCGTAAGCTCCATTTCATTAAAAAGATTTTACACTATTCTACCTTTTTATAGGTAAGGCCCATTATTATTTAAGTAGAAGACTTAAATGGGAGACTATTTTATACTGCTTCTTTTTTATTACTTATTAAAAGAGAAACAGCAAAGTAGAATGGTTATAGATTATACTTCTGTTAATCTAATGAATCTTTTAAGACATGAGCATTTTGGACTATTACAGTTTGCAAATTAAGTTTACAAGCTGCTTTTATTCTCCCTTGTACGTGGAACTTTTGCTTCAGTCAGTCATTAGCTTAGTAAATATTATGAACTCTACTTAACTATGAATATGCTGAATTTTGTTCAACAAATCGTATTTGTATTAGGCTATTATTTTCCAACATACATCATGTTAGGATCTAGGAGCTAATGTAGATATGATACTGCCAACTATTTAAATATGTTAGCTAGCCTGGGGGCTTCCCACCCCCATCGCAGGGTGCAAGGAGGGGGGAGGAGGGATGTAGAAATGTAAAGTTAATTGTACTAATGACATCAAACTCATGTTACTGCTGAAAATGAGCACATGATAACGATCTGGAAAGTGAAATAGCATTTCAGGCTGTTTCCTTCTGATCTGCTTTTAACATTCTCAGAAGGATTTTGAGTCTGAATTACAAATACTGAAATAGGAAACTGTATCAAAGACCCATGAAAAAAATTCACAGAATACCTCACTGAGGAGCATAAATACTGACAGCAAGAACACCTGTGATTTGAAGCTGTTGGAAATGAGCTGTTCAGAGCTGGAGAGTGAAAGCATGTCTACTGTACATAAAAATATTACAACAGCAGGGAAATATTTACAGTACCTGATTGCAACACACTTTGAACTATTGCTGGAAAGGCATGAGCTAAATACTAATAAATAATACAATAATACAAATCTGATTTGACAGGAAAAGCAAATCTGTGGGGTCTGAAGATGCTTGATCTTCACTCAGGTGGTTTGTGATATTGGCCTGTTCTACATGGACTCCTCCCTTCCTATTTAGATATGTTATTGCAAGTTATTCAGGCTATTGGCTGTAATTTGCAATATCACATATTCACTGATTATCTATTTTTCAAAAATCATTATAGCAGTACTCTATGGAAAGTCAAAAAACAACGGAAATGTTGAAAGTGTTTGGTACAAAATAGCATCAAGACAAGTATATTGTGCTTTACTTTATTGATTATCCATTCCTTTGGGTTATCCATCTCTACACTAACTGGAGACAGAACATGTATCTTTAGCTGGTGATATTCATTTTTTACAGGTAAAATCAAATTTGGAAGTAAGCATCCATACCCTGCAGATCATCTTGTTTTCCTTTCCTTCTGGTTTGTCCATAGACTACAAGATTTGCAGCGATGGCCAAAAAAGAGAAGAAGCAAAAAGCAGAATGTATTTTCCACATATTGAGTGCGATCCAAAACCAGCCCTCTGACGCCACCTTTCCATGAGACAAAAAAATGTCTCTTAGTACTGCAGAAGTGAAAGGATTTGAACAATACACACATTGCACATCAAAAGCACATCAGTTTATTCATCTGCATGACTTATCTTTACTTAAGTATTCGGGCCATAAATTGTAAAATTAAATTCTCACACCATATGTTTTGCTTAACGGGTATATTTGGGAAGAGTGATGATACTTTTTTGGATAACTATATTTTTATGATGCTGTCTCTCCATTCAATATATATTTTCATTTTTAGACCTTTGGTTCAACATCCATGCTTATAATAATTTAAAAATGTACCACATAAAATCTCTTTGTTATCTTCCTCAGTAATACAGCTCGACTCTGCCAAATATATGGTTCAGTAATAGTAAAGAAATGCTACAGGACACGCCGAGCACTCTTTTGCATTTCTGTAGCTACTTTAATTCTCAGATATTCAGTTCATTTCACACCCTAGAAACATTAATCTTAAACTTTGAAAAGGGCTAGAAAAGTCTTCCAGAGTTACATTTCAATGAAGGAATTTTCAGCTGTGCTCTCATCTATTGAGAGACTGCAGCAGAAATACTTCCTCAGTCTGTGTCTTAATCCTTCGGATATAATGTAACATGTAAATTAGATGTATACACATTCTAAACAACATTTCTGGAGTCCTGAACTATATATTAAAAATCAACTCTTGGGTGAAGTCTTAAAACAGTCTAGAAAAGAAAATCTACTGAACAATGCAATTCAATTCAAAAAATTGAATGGAGAATAATTAACAATAATTAAAGCAAACATTTTACATGTTTTTAACTTTCTATCAGGCCTATGTAAGTCAACCTAAGCTTTATTTAATGTGAAAACAAAAGTTAAGTACATTTCCATCTTACCTTCTGATAAGCTTAAACTGCATGCCCGTGCATTGTATAAATTATTACAGAATAGATTAAAAGTTCTTGCACAAAATTCTTGTATTTTCTAAAGAAAAGCACCTTCTCACTATCTTACTGCAAATAAAATGTGTTGCTTCTTGTACAAATGTCATCTGTTGTTCAAATTTTGTAGTCACACTTGAATTCAGAGTGGCTGGGCATATAGCCAGGCTTGGAAATCTGGGAGGGTGTCTGTTAAAGAGATATTGTTCTTGAAAGAACTTGATGATTGTGATTTCCAAAAGACATTTGCAATGCTTTATTATTGCCCCTTTTTAACTTGAACTTTTAAAGACCAATTTACATAAGTTATCTAAGTAGAATAAAGGGACGTCTAAGTCTGGATGTTTGCAATGTGCAGAATATTTTATGACAGGTTTGATGAATGCTGAGCCTTTTGCAAAATAGTTATAAAGCCATTGGAAATACATACGTAGTTGGTGGCATGGACAGCTATTTTATAAAGAAACATACCAAAATAGGGTAACGTCTCTCAGGGCTTTGAATATGTAAATGCTGGCACTTACTGTATTTTTTATTTATTTAATGTTTTTTTATACCGCTTTATCCTTTAGTCGAAGAGGTTTACAGTATAAAAGGTAATGATTTATATTATAAAATTATAGCTTGATAACAGTTACAGGTTAACTTTATATACATAATAACTTATATATCCAACCGTGTCAACACACCTAAAGACACCAACAGGGTATGCAAGGACATCGAAAAACGAGCCTTATCAAAGGCGGCACCAACAATCTGGAACGCCCTCCCCAACGATCTGCGCTCAACAACAGACCTTAAGGATTTCAGGAAACTACTGAAAACGACCCTCTTCATAGAACACTACGGTGACATAACTTAAACCATGCAACAGACACTCAATACCCCCCCACATGTCACGATTATAGTAATTAAGCAAGGACCTGTTATACATAGCATTGTAAATAGCGCACGCTGTAAATAGCTCACCAAGAATCAATGACCAGACACACTCACACGCATACACTTCCCACTGCATGTGCACACTAGACACAGTACTTTATCGATTGTTTGCTGTTCAGACCGCCTTGATTGTAGGATAAGGGGGTATAGAAATCCATTTAAATAAATACTAAGCAGTCTTAACATGCACCTGGCAACGTTATCGGGCGATAATAAAATAATGCGCTGAAACTCAACCCCTCCGTGACCACAACCACTTGGATTACAGGGTCCAAGATAACTCCATCTCTGGTCCCTTCTTTTGGTCCTACCAGCATCACACTACAGTCCTCCTTTAAATACCTTGCAGTATACATTGACTTGGAAATCTCCTTCTCCACCCACATTTCTCACCTCACCTGTTCAGCATTCTCCGCTCTTCACAGGTTCTGGATTCTTCACCCCCTCTTCGAACAGATGGCCCAGACTACTCTCCTTCTAAGCACCATCATTACATGTCTAGACTATTGCAACATCATATTTACTGGTTTTCCCAAACACCAACTAAAACAGCTCCAAACTATATAAAACACTGCTATCCATGCTCTCACCCATGCCAGGAAATTTGACCATGTCACTCCTTTACTTATGCAGTATCACTGGCTCCCTGTTCCCAAAGGATCCAATTCAAAATTCTTACCCTTACACAAAGTCCTGCATAACTGAATACCTCAGTACTTTTCCTCTGTGACTATCCCTTACGTACCTCAGCATTGTCTCCGGTCACTCCATGACAATCACCTGGTCTTCCCTTCCCCTTCATACACAAAATATGACTCCACACTTCATTCTGCCTTTTTCTATATCACCTCTGTTCTCTGCAAATGCCTTCCCTACCAACTGAACCTTCTTTTCCAAAATTTAAAACCCTCCTCAAAACCCATCTATTCATACAGGCATTTGGCGTAGATGTCTCCTTGTCCTGTGCATGTTGACTACACGTCTCTGACTCTTTGTCCTATCACCCTTCCCTGCTCTCCCCCTCTTTTCCTGTCACATAATGGAGCTCTTTCTCCTTCCTCTGTATATGTTACAATTATGATTTTATTCTACAATTGTAAACCACTCTATTTGTCTAGCCAAGGGTGGTATATCAAGCCTCAATAAACAATAAAAATAGGGAGATCCTGGGGGGAATGAAAAGGGAGAGGACAGATATTGTGGGGAGTGGGGAAGAAGCAAAGTCAACTGGGGAAGACTGAGAGGGTGAGGTATAAGTTTGCATGCTGGGGTAAGACGTAGGAAAGACAAAGTTAATGAATATTGGACAAGGAAGTAAATGGGTGGGTGCTAGGGAAGTGGAGTAGGAGGCAGAAAGGCAGGTACTAGGGACATGGGATGTGGGAAAGCAGGTTCTCTGACAGGTAGAGGCTCTAATATTGGGTGAGAAAACAGAAGAAAGACTCTAAGATAGGATGGGTGTTGGGAGTTAAAGTAGGGACTTGGGGCTTGGATGGAATTGTGAGTGGGGACTTGGAGTTGCTTGTGAGGGGATAGTGGGGACTAAGAAATTGACCAGAGATTAGGAGGACAATGGGGACCAGGTGATTGGGTGAGGGGTATGATTAGGACTGTGAGATCAAGTGCAGAAATATGGGAAGGGGAGAAGGTTTGAAGGACCTGGAGGTATTGGGGGGCGGCTGAAAAAGAGTGTTATGGAGTGGATGAGAGCAACAGGAAGGGACAGGCTTTCCTTGAAGGAAGTGAAAGAGGGTAGAAATGGGAGAAGTGAAAGGAGAAATGGAAACCTGGATGGGGCAAGACATAAGAAAGGGCCTGGAGGTGAAGATAGGATGAGTGCTAGGGAATAAACTAGGGCAGTTTAAAGGATGAGAAGTGGAAGGTGGTAAATGAGGCTGGAGAGGAGATGAGTACTGAGGGAGGAAATGGGGGACTAGAAAGTGGATTAAAGATGGGGTGGGGCAGGTAGGATGCTGGCAAAGGAATGAGAAAGATGTGAAATAGAATGAAGCTATAGTTAGGCAAAAGGCAAATGAGAAAAATAGAAAGATCAATGTCAAAAAGAGATGTAGCAAAGGAAAGGACGAAGACAGGAAGTGTGAAGAAACAGAAAATGTAAATGGGATCCTGGAAAAGAGCTTAGAAGAAAACCAGCATGAGGAAGTGGAAAAGAGAGACTAGGACCAATCCAAATGGAAAAATAAAATGATCAGACAAGAAAGGTACAAAAGAGTGTCAGTTTTTAGAGAATGAAATATGTGCATTTCTTATAGATCATTACAGTAAAAATGCATTTCTCTTTCTTTTTCTACCATGTTTTACATCTCGATGTCTGTGTTTGAGATTTTGTCTACAGTATATATTTATTTAAAATTTTGTAGTTTCTTATTCTTTAATTGGTGATGTCTGTACTTTCCATGTGCAGCCAAGATAAGGGATTCTGTTAATACGTAGGTTCTCTCTAGGAATCTGTAGTAGTTCAGCTTGTTCTCTTTTCCAACTGGGGATTACTGGTCTAGAATATTTGCAGTGCTGATTTTCCATAGATAGGGTTGGTGCAATTTGAGTTCTTGATGCTGGTATCGAGTGTCCATTTGCAGTGTTTTGTGTTATGATGCACAATTTCTAGCAGTGGAGGGAGTTAATGGTGTTGTCACTGATGTGAGACTAGAATTTGAAAATAATTTTTTGTATGTTCAATTGTAAAGTGAAACACCTCATTTCTGATCTGCAATTGTTGTTGATGAGTCTGGAAGTGTTTTATATAAATGAATAATTATCCTCTGTCAGGCTGATATTTAAAGGCAATTAGTAATTCACTGGCAAATGCATAATTAGCCTAGCCATGTATTTTCAAAAATTATACAGATAGTATCAGGGTATTTAAATTGCAGAATGGCCAGATATTATCTGTAGACTTGTGGGCATGTTAGGGGAGGAGCAAGGATAGGGTAGAAAATTATCTAGATAATTCAGTCACTATTTAGGTAAGTTACGTATTTAGTTTAGGCCTATGGAATATCAGGCCTAGCCTAAACAGATAATACAATGACTACACCATCACACTCTGTATATTCAGCGCTGCTGTCTATATGGATAGTGACCCAGAATATACAGATTAAATTAAATGGGAGGGTGGCATTTAAGAAGTCAGTGAGCTGAAAATTTACCCGTTAGTAGAGCTTACATTGCAAGTTGGACCCAAAGAGGGGGAGGGGGAGGCGCAAAAGCAAAAGTTGACTCAAGTCAACCCTGCCTCCAGGTTATACAAGTTTTTTGTTTCCAAAAGTAAGTGATGTAGGAATTAAAGTGTGTGCAGATTATACAAAATCTGAGAGGACTGAAGTGGGTATAGGATATACAAAGGGGCATGTTTATTAAACTGGGCCAATGGCTAACACAGGCTATTTGTAACTAGGAACTATTGAATAACATGGAATGTAATTACAAAAAGCCTATGCTCCAAAATCTTTCTTACATGATTTTTACAGGATGCTTATAAATTTCATGTGTCTAAAGTATTATTCCAAGCTTCCATTAGTGTTCATCATTGAGTGAGGACAACCATTGCAGGAAGATGAAATGGTTTATTTGTTATAGAAATACATTAGCTGTTGTGTTTTGTCATAATAAACTAATAAATATTTTTAATACTTGGTTGTGTTTAGTCTGTTAACTTATCTGTCTAACAATATTCAACTACATATTGGTGAAATAATCAAGGAAAAACTGATACATGGGCAATCAAAACAACTCTAAGGTAAATTAAAATTAAATGAAAAAAATATACAAAACTCAATACTTATGAGAAAATCACCACTTTATTAAAAGCAATGTAATGTCACTAATCTGTCTCATCACAGGATAACAATCCTTTGAAATCAGTGTCATAGTCTGACTCACCAAAAAGTATTCATAAAGATCATCTACCTCTTCATCACTGATCCTTTCTGAAGAACTATTGTTATTGACAAATTTTTGAATATCATCTTCCTTGCCATGTGCATCTTTCGATGAATCAGTCTCTTCCTAGCATGGTAGGACACCAGCTTTCACAAACCCATTATGATAATGGTGGTCTTCACAGCTTTCCAATAATTTATTACCCAGTTACATACTTCTATGTATGAAGCATGGTACTGGGTGAAAGAATGTTCGTCTTCACTCATCCATTTTTCCCATTCTTTTTGTATGAAGCATTTGAAAGCAGTGTTCACAGGTATCTCTAATGGTTGCAATTTACATGTGAGTGTGCTAACTTTATTTATCACTTTTTTTTACCAATGGATGTTTATGAGAAATCATAGCATCAAAGATCAACATGTAAACAAGTCTCCAAGGTGAGCCTGGAAGCAATGTTCAATACAGGTTTTTATGACATCTTCGTTCATCCAGTCCTTTTGATTTCTTTTGACAATGAGGCATAGCAACACATTTGAAAATGATTAATGGTTTTAAATTGATTCCACTTGCCAAACGTGCTAGGACAACTGTAAAATGTGTGTTTTAATGTCTAGTTGTTGTAACTGCAACTGTCTTTTCAGCTTTTTTGATTACAACTCACATTGTTGGGATATAGAAAGGCATAGGAACCTCATCCATATTAAACAACACAACACCAGGCTCTAAGTTTAGTTCTCTATATTCTTTCTTCATGAATGCACAAGATTTGGTGACTTTGTTTTCCAATTATCTGGACGTTTTTGTGCAATGGCTGCTCTAGCATGTACAGAAATCTTTAGTTCCCATGATTTGTTCAGTTGATGATGGTGTTTTGACTAACCAGGCTGCAATTAGCAGGACATTCAGATAATTTTATCAGCAGCTCTGCATATCTGAGATAGGTTCAGTTATGCATAGGACACAGAATTTCTTCCATGGCCTGGACAAAATACAGTTGATACCAGAGGAGTGGTTGTCTCTTAAGGTGGCTATCACAAGGGATAAAATAGAGCGGGCCCTAGTGTTCTGAACCTCCAGAAGATACTGGACATAGATGGCTGTTAAGTCAGCCAAGACACAAACCTACAACATTGTGGACCAGAAATTAGTGGCTTGTGGCTGGAGCCACAAAGGCAATCAGTCTCATACGGAATTTCATGAAAGACATCCTAGAAGTGGCTAAAGAGAAAGCCCACTCCAGGAGGAGTCTGTTGTACTAGCAAGGTGTGTGTCCAATTGTACACAATATATAAGGAAGCCTAGCCAGACACTCTCTTGCTGATTCATTAGTTGTTGTTGGAACTCATCTGCATCCACTGTCAATCCAGTTCCCTTTACTTTCTTAGTGGGGTGTTTCCTTCCAAGAATTGCCTGCTTCTTCCTCCTGTTCACTGCCAAAACTTCCAGCTCCTGATCCTCGACTGGTTCCTGCTCCAGTCCTGCCAGGCTACATCTGTTGGCTTCTGAGTCACATCTGATTCCTGCTCTGGACTTGCCATTGCTACATCTCCTGATTCCTGATTCTGCCTGGTTCACACACTGCTCTACCCTGCCCTGGGTCTAACTTCTCCATCCACATTCCTACCCAGGGTAGGCCTAACATTGATTTTACTCTAGAGTTTTATAAGGCCTTTAAAGAACACTTGCAGCAGGTGTTTCTAATCATTGTACAAAAGGATAATGTGGCTGGGACCTTTTTAGAAGCTTTATGATAGTTAATCTTAAGCCAAAGGAGGATTCTTTGGAAATTAAACATTATTAGCTTATTTTGCTACTTGATGATGATTTTAAGATTTCTAAAAACGTTTTGACTGGTCAGTGGGGCAGGGTGATTACAATGATCATTTCTCTTGATCAAATGGGTTTCGTAAAAGGTCATCACTGCATAAATAATGTAAACCGGGCCCCTATGAGGGCATTGCCCTACCCTACCTGGTTGTTACCTCAGGAAAGCCACCAATGACAACTCGCAGCCTACAGAGAACATATTTTTTATTTTTTCTACAATACCCTTTACAGCTTCTTGAACCTCAAATTCAAATCAGAACTTACCAAGGAATGAGAACTCTCCCATAATGAATCACTCAAACAAGTTTAACTTTTGTAAAATTTTCTAATTTTAATTTTTAAAAATAGTGTAAATTCATTTTTAAGTAAACAAACAGTAACAGTCTTTATAAAGCTTTCAAGTAGATTCAGTTTCTACAATGATTAGTCTTTACCAACACATTAGTACATTGCACTATAATATGAGATAATATAGTCAACTATATTCTATGAATAATTCTTACAATGTTTCTATTATTCAACAGTGGTACAATATGGACCCTTTTAACAACAGGCAAGTATTAGTTAACCTGTTTAAGCTTGAAGTTTTCTTTACTATGCAATAAAGAAAAGTTCTAACACTTCTTTTTCCAGGCCTTGCTGTTTTCTTGTATGTTGGACGCCTTAGGATCCCCTCTGCTCCAATGATGTCCAGCTGCAGTCAGGATACCTGCTCTCTTTAAAAATCAATAAAAGAGGAGGCGGAGTCAGCAGTGGAGCAAGATGGCAGCTTAATTGTTCACCCCCGCTGAATCCTTAAGGGAATCCTGTTTCTCCCTGCCGAAATAAGGAGAACTGCCCTCCCTACGGTGGTCGATGCTATCTAAGATGTCCGCTGGTAAGCCCACCCAGTTAGATTAAAGTGCGGCGGCAAATGCCAGGGTAAAGATAGCAAAATCAGACCCACCGTCTCCACTCAAGATGGCGAGCGTGCAAGAGAACCCAAGTTATTGAGATTGGAATATGGTCAGCATTTGAAACTTGAAAGGGCTCATTGAGTACTGATACATCCAGGCCCTCATACTCGACAACTGCGCCCGATTATCATGTGTGTGCTGCGACATTCTCATGTGGTACAAATAATGTCTGTGGCTGAAGTATTGACTCCGGTCAAGCTCGATGGACATAACATTGCTTTCTACCCTGATTTTAACAAGGCAATGGTGGAGAGGCGAAAGCAATTCTTGGCATTTAGATCTCGCCTTCAGCATCTGCAAGCCCGGTACGGCCTTTTCTTCCCTGCAAGACTACAGGTCACTCTGCACAATCAAACAAGAACTTTTGAAGATCCAGCGGCTCTCCAGATTTTTGTGGAGGAGCAAGAAGCTTTGCTGATGCGATAGAGACTTCTTCATATATAAGGAGCAGTCTTGGAGAAACAGTAGATGAGCTGGACAGATGAAGTGAAGCCGTGCATATGGGGACCATAAATATGGAGAAGGAAGGCTTTTGATCACTTCTGATTATAGTTGTTCTCAGACGGTTGATGATCACCGAGTCAGAGACAATTCTGAGGGTGAGGGGAGAAGGTTGTTGCAACATGTGTGGAAGAATTGTTAAGAGTAGGTACCTAATTGTAACGGTGGATATGAGGGGTATATTAAGTAACAGAGTGGATGAATGTTGGTGTGATGCAATAAAGGGCAGGGTGTGGTTAGGGGAAATAACACTAGGCGGGAAAAGAGCAGTGCATTTGGATAAAGGGTGGGATTGGGTGGTAGTCTTCCAAGCGCTGGTTCACCCAAGTAAAACCTTTTATTGGAAGGTGGGATTGTCTCCTTGGGGGTTCCTTTTGGTGAAATACTGGGGAGGGCTGGTTTTTGATACTGGCTTTATTCATTGGGTAGATGCCTATTTGTTTTCCTGTATATTGAACTTGTCCCATGGGTTTACTTAAATTTCTTTCTCTGAATGTGAAGGGCATAAATAACCCAATTAAACAGAAAAAGATTTTGTTGTACTGTAAAAAGGAGCAGGCTGATGTGGTTCTACTTCAAGAAACACATTTGTCTACTGTAGAATCCAAAAAACTGGGTTTGGGGCAGTATGTTCTAGTAGGACACTCAACGGCATGCAAAAAAAAAAAAAAAAACGGGGTTGCTATTCTAGTGTGGAAGGCCTTGTTACCTGTGGATGAGCAAACACATGCGGATTTGCTGGGCAGATGGGCCAAGGTTCTTCTGCAACTTGGGGGTTGAAAATTAGTCATTGTAAATATCTATGCCTCTAACTGTGATGATGTTTCATTTTTTCAAAATCTAGCAGGGGAAGTACAAGATATGTCAGCTTATGAAATCGTTCTGAGGGGAAATTTCAATTTCGTCCTGGATCCTTTGGTAGATTGTCAGCCTTATAGACCCCAAAGGCAGCAATAGGCCACTTCAGTGGTACTCTCTATTATGCAGCCAATTGGTCTATCAGATATATGGCGCTTGAAACATCCAACGGAGAGAGAGTATTCATTTTTCTCCTTACCTCATGGGTTGCACTCACGTATAGATTTTTTCCTTATCTCAAAATCTTTGATTCCAACTGCTTTGGAGGCAGAGATTTGTGGTATACATATCTCAGATCATGCTGCAATAACTTTATCTCTCTCAGTGGGGGACAATGCTGATCTTCACCCAACTTGGTTCTTTCGGAGAGCCTTATTGACAGATGATGCATTTTGTGACTTTATTAGGTAGGCAATCAAAGATTATTTTGCTATAAACCTTATGGGGGACACCGCTGGCTGGGGGTGGTGGGAAGCGTTCAAGGCCTCTACACAGGCTAAAATCACTAGTTATACAATCAAGTTAGCTCACCAAAAAAATCTAACTTGGCTGTGTTGGAAGCACAAATTAAAGCTGGTGAGAGATTGTTGCGGTCAAGATCAGTCGCTTGTGTCTTGCTTCGTTTACAGCGGTTGAGGTATCAGTACAATAATATATTAAGTGATTAAGCTGAGCAAATAGCACACTCTCAGCAGGTGAGATATTATGTGGAACAAAATAAGACTGGTGGTCTACTGGCCAATACCCTCAAGCCTCCTATTGCGAAAAATAGGATAGAGGCTATACGAGGTGAAAGCCAAAGTCTCCTTACAAGGAGCTCAGAAATAGCAGAAGCCTTTCGATTCTTTTATTTTAATCTATATGCCTCGGAAACTGACACAAATGCTGAAGCTTTTCAGGAATTGGTAGGACACTTGCCGCACCCCTCTCTTACACCTTAGCAAACTTTAGAGCTTGATAAGCAGATTTTGGATGGTGAGATCTGAGAAGTGCTAAAAGACTCATCTGTGGGCAAGGCGGCAGGCCTGGACAGAATCCCTACTGAATTTTATCAGACATTTGGGATAGATTTATCTCCCTATATGTTAGAATACTTCCAGCTTCTTTACTCACAACTACCCTCAGTAGGCTCTTTCAATGAGGCAACAATTGTAGTATTAGACAAGGCTGGCAGAGACCCACAAAAAGTAGAGAACTATCGGCCAATTTCGTTATTAAATGCTGATTATAAATTGTTTTCCTCTATATTAGCTTGAAGGCTGGCAAAAGTAACCCCTTATTTAATTCATCCTGATCAATGCAGCTTTATGGCGGGGCAATCTACCTCTGACAATGTTCGACTCCTTTTGAATCTTTTGTCGATATCTGAGCACTTAGACACTCCTATGGTGGGTCTTTCGTTAGATGCAGAGAAAGCCTTTGACCACTTAGAGTGGGCATTCTTGACACAGGCATTGGTTTGGATTTGGGGAGAATTTCATTTGTTTAATCCAAGTTCTCTACACCAACCCTTTGGCCCGTATCCTTGCTAATAGGGTGCTTTTGGCACCTTTTTCGCTCCATAGGGATACTAAACAAGGCTGTCCGCTTTCCCCTTTACTGTTTAATATTGCATTGGAACCCCTAGCATTATTGATGCATCACTCAGAGAAGATCCATGGTATAGTAATAACTGACCTGCATATCAAACTCTCGGCATATGCAGATGATCTCCTGCTGTTTGTGCAACCTTCATCAGTAGTAGAGGTGTTAAAGATAATTGGAAAATATTCTTGTTTGTCAGGATATAAGATAAATTGGGCAAAGTCAGTGGCTTTTCCAATGAATAAGTTAACATTCAAGTCGATGGTTGAACTCTATCCATTCGTATGGGAAACAAAGGCCATTAAATACCTGGAGGTAAGATACTGCTCTACATTGGAAGAGACTGTTCAGTTAAATATTAAAATTTTAAGTGAACTGGTCCAATCTTTTACTGTGCAATGGTCGCCTCTCCACTTGTCTTGATGGGGTAGAATGGAATCAATAAAAATGGTTTTAGCACCAAAGATTAATTATATTCTGGAGATGCTACCGGTAACTCTACTCCTGAACACTTATAAAATTCTGGAGGGGTTGCTTGTTGATTTCCTATGGCAAGGGAAACCCCCTAGAATAGCAACAAGTAAATTAAAGATGAAGAAGCTCAACGGAGGAGTTCAATTCCCAGATTTTAGATGGTACCATTTGGCTTTTCTTCTTAAGCAAGGTGTGATGTGGATTACTCCAGAGGTTAGAGGTCAGAGGCCAACATGGTATGAAGTAGAAGAGCGGCTAGTAGCACCTGTACCGTTGTCAGTATTGATCGGCATGAGACACCCTGATACTTTTGCTGCTGCAAGAATAATAAATGTGACTCAAGATGCGTATCATGTCCTAGCACAAATTCTAGGGAAATAAAACCCTCCTTCTGCCTTGCTCCCCTTATGGTATAATACTCATTTTAAAATTGGTCAAAGAGTTGTCTCTTGGAAACTGTGGCAAACTAGGGGTATCTGGACTGTAGGTCAGTTCATTCTCAGACATGGAAGTCTTTTGAAGAGTTGCAACGTGAGTTTAATCTACCCGTAAGTTGTCAGTATCAATGGGTACAGCTAAGACATTGTTTATCGGAGGCAAAGATTGATGTCAAGAACTTGGCGGAAGAATAGGGGCTACAAAAGTTGGCGGACATCTGTCTAAGTAAAAAAGGAACAGTCTCAAGCTTTATGCATTATTAAGGGATGGGGCTTCATCTTCTTTGGTTGGTTTGGAAAAATATGGGAAAAGGCAAAATTAGACCTTACCTGCTAATTGTCTTTCCTTGAGTTTTCTCCGGGCCAGTCCAGGGAACGATAGGGTTGTCAATCCCCTTCAGCAGCTGAGGACTGTAAACCAAAGTTTTGCTACCAGACTAAGCCACTCCCCCTTGCTGCCCTTCTCCAGTCTCCTATTGCCCAAGCAGCCAAGAACTGCACTGTGAAACTCGAAAAATAAAGAACTATGCAGAAGTCCCCGAGGCAAAAACCTCACTGATCAAACTAAGGAATGGACCGGCAAAAATTGCCTTTTTTTTTTTTTTTCGTGCACCCCCCCCCCCTTTCCCGGCAAACCGGAGGGAGCCCAACAATCCACACCATCCAGACATCCCGCTCTGAAAACATGTAGGACACCATTACAGACAGCGAGCATTAACCAAAAATAGAACATGAAACCGCTGATGCCAGAGAAACTCCGGGTGGGCCCTGGACTGGCCCGGAAAAAACTCAAGGAAAGACAATTAGCAGGTAAGGTCTAATTTCGCCTTCCTTTTCGTTTCTCCGGGCCAGTCCAGGGAATGATAGGGCAGTACCAAAGCAGTATCTACAGTTGGGAGGGACCGGCCAGCCCCGCCACGATAGCAGCAGCGCCAACTCTCGCATCCTCCCTGGCATGAATATCCAATCGGTAGTGCCTTGTAAATGTATGCAACGAAGACCAGGTGGCGGCTCGGCAAATATCTACTGGAGGAACGGCGGCATATTCCGCCCAGGACGCCGATTGACCCCTGGTAGAATGTGCCTTGAGACCCTCCGGAGGCGCCCGCCCTGTGAGCTCATACGCCGAGATTATGGCCTGCTTTATCCATCTGGAAATGGCCGCTTTGGAAGCCGCCATTCCTCTACGTGGCCCCCCAAAAAGCACGAACAATCTATCCGATCTTCGGAAAGGTCTAGTGGCCCGTAGGTATCTCTGCAAGAACCTGCCGAGATCTAGACTCTTGAGTGCCCGATCCATCGGAGAGCCTGCACGGTCGGAAAATACCGGCAATGACACCGACTGATTTAAATGAAAAGATGAAACCACCTTCGGAAGAAACGAGGGTACCGGCCGCAAGACCACCTTCTCGGCCAGAAACTGCAGGTAAGGCTCTCTACAGGAAAGTGCTTGCAAGTCAGAAATTCTTTGCGCTGAACATAAGGCCACCAGAAATGCCGTCTTCAAAGACAATTCCTTCAAACCCCCCGACGACGGCTTGGCAAACGGAGGTTGCATGAGAGCCTCCAGAACAGTGTTCAAATCCCACGCTGGTACCACCTGCCGAACCGGAGGCTTGAGAAGGCCCGCCGCTCGGAAAAAATGGCGAATATCGTCATGCGTAGTCAACCGACGGCCGCGCACTGCACATCTATAGCAGGCTAGAGCCGCTAAATGAACTTTGAGAGTGCTCAGCGCCAACCCCTTATCCAGACCACTCTGCAGGAAGGACAAGATGTGCGAGACCGCTGCCGAAAAAGGCCGAATACTATGCCGGGAACACCAAGACTCGAACACGCACCATACACGGACATAGGCCAAAGACGTGGACTTTCTGCGCAAATTCAACATGGTGTTGATCACTGGAGCCGAGTACCCCTTGCGTCTCAGCCGGTCCCTTTCAAGAGCCAAGCCGTAAGCAAGAAGCGATCCACCTGCGGCATCAATATCGGACCTTGACTCAAAAGATTGCAATGGACCGGCAGTCACCACGGAGCATCCACCAACAGACGAACTAGATCCGCATACCACGGTCTCCTGGGCCAATCCGGAGCGAGGAGAATCACTCTCCCGGTGTGACTCGCAATGCGCTGAACCACTCGACCGATGAGAGGCCACGGAGGAAAGACATACAGCAGAAGATCCGCCGGCCACGGCTGAACGAGAGCATCAAGGCCCTCTGACATGCGCGCCCTGCGTCTGCTGTAGAACCAAGACGCCTTGGCATTGGCCAGTGTAGCCATTAGATCCATCGCTGGAGGCCCCCAGCGTTGGGTAATGCCATGAAATACTGCTGCATTCAGCTCCCACTCTCCGGGATCCAGAAGATGTCAACTGAGGAAATCTGCTTGCACATTGTCCTTTCCTGCCACATGAGCTGCCGACAAGGCCAGGAGATGATCCTCTGCCCAATTCAGCAGCTGTTGACTCTCCTCTAGCAAGGCCGCACTGCCCGTGCCGCCCTGGTGATTGATATAGGAGACCGTTGTCGCATTGTCCGAGAAAACCCGGACCGCTCTTCCCTCGAGCAAGGGCTGGAAGTGATGAAGTGCGAGGCGTACCGCTCTGAGCTCCAACCGATTGATCGACCAAGAGCTTTCCAGCAGTGACCATAGTCCCTGCGTCACTTGAGCCTGACAATGAGCCCCCCAGCCCGCTAAGCTGGCGTCTGTGGTGAGCAACACCCAACTCGGATCTTCCAACGGAACCCCTGCTCGCAGATGACCGGCATCCAACCACCAATGCAGACTGAGGCGCACCGCGTCCGGGCAAACCAACCGTTGTGAGAGAGGCTGACGCTGAGGAGACCACCTGGACTGCAAGGACTGCTGCAGAGGTCTCATATGCGCCCTGGCCCACGGAACCAGTTCCAGAGACGCCACCATGGACCCCAGAAGCTGCAGGTATCGCCAAGCTGAAGGCGTCTGCTGCTGCAGGAAAGCCTGAACCTGGCGCAGGATCTTTAGCACCCTGTCTTCGGGCAGGAACACCGACCCCACCTGGGTGTCGAGCAAAGCCCCTAGGTACGTTAGCCGACGCTCCAGGGTCAGATGACTTTTCGGGAGGTTGACTACCCAACCGAGCTGCTCTAGGACTTGCACCATCCGAGCAGTTGCTGCTACGGCGTCCGGAAGAGAATTCGCCCTGATCAACCAATCGTCCAGATAAGGGTGCACTCGAATACCTTCCTTGCGTCGTGATGCTGCTACCACCACCATGACCTTCGTGAACATCCGCGGAGCCATCGCTAAGCCGAATGGCAAGGCTCAAAACTGAAAATGGCCCCTGGGCACCGCAAACCTCAAAAAACACTGATGATCTGGTCTGATCGGAATGTGCAAATAAGCTTCCGTGAGATCCACAGACGAGAGGAACTCTCCCTGTCTCACCGATCGAATGACAGATTTGAGCGTCTCCATCCGAAAATGAGTTATCCTCAACGAGCGATTTACTTGCTTGAGATCTAGCATGGGCCAAAAAGAACCCTCTTTCTTGGGTACCACAAAATAAATCGAGTATCGACTTAGTTCGCACTGGTCTTGGGGCAAGGGTACCACCGCCTGCAGTTGTAACAACCGTTGAAGCCTATCGTTGACCACCTTCCTTTTCTGTTCCGTTCCTGCGGCAGACATTATGAAGGTGTCCTGCAACGGATGCGCAAACTCTAACGCATACTCCACTCGAATGATTTCCAGCACCCACTGGTCGGACGTAATCGCAACCCAGGCAGAGAGAAACCCCTGCAAGCGACCCCCGAGAGGCCTCACCACCTGGACCAGCCGACCTTCATTGAGGTTTCTTTGCGGAAGCCTGCTGAGCATTGAAATAACCTCTGCCAAAGCCTCTGGCTCCCCGAAAGGATTGATTGCGAGGACCGAAGCGAGGCTTAGGATAGGGAGCAAAGCAAGCCCCTCTGAACCGGCGAGAGACCCGACCTTGACCCCGAGCCCCTGAGTTCGCCCTAGGCGTCTTAGGACGGTCTTCGGGCAATCGACCCCCTTTGGAGTCCCCAAGGTCCTTCACTATCTTCTCCAAGGCTTCCCCAAAGAGCAGCTTGCCTTTGTAGGGGAGCTTGCTGAGCCGGGCTTTGGAGGAAGCATCGGCCGCCCAGTTACGTAGCCAAAGAAAACGTCGGGCAGCAATCACCGAAGCCATGGACTTTGCGGAGATTCGAACCAAGTCATAGAAGGCATCCACGAGGTAAGCTGCCGCCGATTCCAACTTAGCACCCTCAACCGCGAGTCTTCCGCGGCCTCTGTAGCAGCGTCCCCTTGGAGCCAACGGATAGAAGCTCTGGACACATATGCCCCGCAAATGGAAGTCTGCAAAGCCAATGTGGACGAATCAAAAGCCTGCTTCAGGAGTACCTCAAGCCTACGGTCCTGCAGGTCCTTAAGTGCCGCACCCCCTTCAACGGGTATCGTGGTCTTTTTCGTTACAGCCAATACCAAGGCGTCCACCTTAGGCATCTTCAATAACTCGCGCTCCTCCATGGGAATCGGGTACAGACGTCCGAGCGCGCGAGCACCCCTAAGCGTAGCCTCGGGAAACTCCCACTCCTACTCCACCATGTGTTTAATCATGCGATGCACCGGAAAACAATGCTGCTCAGCCTTAAAGCCCTGCAACAATGGATCCTCTAACGGCTCCTGTGGAACCGAGGGCATCACAAGATTGAGCGCTGCCAAGGACTGCGAAATAAGTGGTCCTAGTTCCTCCTTACGGAATACTCTAAAGACATTCGGGTCCTCGCCTGGAGTTAGCTCACCCTCTTCTAGCTCCATAGGCCAGATGTCGACGCCTGTCTCCGAGAGGATTTCCCCATCCTCTAGCGCCTGAGGCAATGAGAGCTGCTGCTCTGCAGTGTCTGGCCCAGGGCCCAGTAAGGCAGTGCTCTGGGAGGGACCCTCTCCCAGATCCAATATAGCCCCCTCAGGCTTTAAGTGGTCTGCACTAGGAGCAGGCAAGGAGGGACTCACCACTTGAGAGGCTTTTAATAAATAAGGTTTATGCATTGCCAATATAAATTCCGGCAAAAATAGAGAAGAAATCCCCTCCTGAGCTTCAGGACAGGGTGGAGCTGTGCAGGCAGGCACCGCAGATGCCTTATGTGATTTTGCTTTCCTCTTAACATGCTTTGCCTGCTCTGCGGGAGAAACAGCCGGCTCTTCCAACATGGCCGCCGTTCCCGCCTTTTCTGAGGCGATTTAAGGCCTCTCACTTTCTTTCGTCCCCGGCTTGCTTTCCACATCGCCGGGCGAAAACAGACGCAGAAGAGCACCGTAACGCGAACAAGAGAAACCGGTAGCCGCAGGCAGCACCGCCTGAATGAAAATGCGAACAGCCGCCCGACGCGCGCCACGCCGACACCGAGGCAGTGCTCCTCCAGATAACCGCAGCCGCAAGTCCTGAGCCGGTACACGATGTGGGTCAGGAAAGCAATCACCTACCTTCAGAGGATCGTTATCTTTCGGGTCCCCGTTTACCTGCAGCTAGCGGGAGTCGGGGACCACGAACGCAGGCAAGGACGGGTGGATTCTGGGGCTCCCAGGCCAACGTCCCGAAAGGTACAGTTCACAGCTTAAAGGAGACAGGCTCTGCCTCTCACGCTGTTTAAATCAGCCTGCCGTATGCGGACTGCCGTATAGTTAGATCAGAGAAGCCTTGGCAGGGAAAATAGCATAACCTAGCTCAGCCAGAGCCAAAATGCTAACTGATGATCCTATTCACTGAACTATTCGCTCCTTAAGTAGGGAGAGACCCTGAACCTATGTCCTGTTCAGCTGCTGAGGACTGTAAGACTGGAGAAGGGCAGCAAGGGGGAGTGGCTTAGTCTGGTAGCAAAACTTTGGTTTACAGTCCTCAGCTGCTGAAGGGGATTGACAACCCTATCGTTCCCTGGACTGGCCTGGAGAAATGAAAAGGAAAGAAGTGGATATTTCCATTTCTCCGCAAATGTGGCCACTGATCTGTGGACAGGTGAATAGAGTGTCCAGGGCTGCTGCGCTTACCCAAACCTTATATATTTTAACGCACTGAGCATATATTACTCCAGTTCGACTCACTAAATGGGATTCAAGTGTTGGCAACAAATGTTGGGCATGTCATAGGAGCCTGGGTACCTTAAGACATATGGTGTTTGATTGCCCTTACGTTCAGAGTTTTTGGACACAGATTTGGGACAAGATTCAAAAAGGTTTGCATTTTCAGGCCCCCTTATCATGGTGGATAGTTATCCTGCACTCTTCAGCTGGAATCTTAACATTGACTTACTGGAAGGATTCCAGTGAGTTGGATGGGCATTATTGGTGGAATCTAGTTTGCCTATACTCCAGATATGAGAAGGTGCAGGATAGAGTGATAGCTCAGAGGGGGTCTGAAAAGTAGACAATGTGTTTATTTAGAAAATAGACAGAGTTTATGTTCAGTTGTGAATAAATGGTGATACCTTTATGAATATGCTGCAATGGCAAGAACAAGTGGGTTTACTAAAAAGTGTCAAGAAAGATTTTTGAAACAGTTCCATTTCAGAGCTGATCCTTACCACTTTAAAGAAAGTTTACCACAATTACCACAGCCTACTGCAGCACTTATCCATTTAAAAACAATTTTCTCAGTCTCTACTTACTGTAAGCATCTTTTACTAAAAGGTGCTAGCCAATAACTCATGTTCTGGCGCATGCTGAATGCATGTTGGGACACTCGTTGCATACTATCACAGGGCCATGACAGTGCATGACGATTCACATGCAGTCTAACGTTAGGGTTGTGAGTGGGAGGGGTAGGGGCAGGGAGTGGGTTTCGTGTGCTCCGTGCAGTTAGTGCCAGGTTCATACCACATACTAACTGCATTAGAGCAGGATCACTTAATGCCATCTCAATAGGTAAAGTTAAGTGCACCCACGCTAATATGGCATGCAATAAAGGACAGGGCTCCACGTTCACTGCTGGGGAAATGCTTTGCATACCCTTGACAGCACAGTGGTGTTGCACCTAAGACACCATAGTTTAGATGCTACTGTCGCATTAGGTGCAACACCTTAGCACCCTTTAGTAAGAGGGCCCCATTGTATCAATACCTGACACCCTCTCCTCCCATCATTATACCCTCTGTTACCTATTCATACCACTTTCTTATAATTACTCTCACAAGTATAAATTATCTAGGGCTACCATGCACATAGGTACTCACGGTCCTGCTATATGACACACACAACTAAGCCTATGAAAACTTACAAAGTACACTAAATGATTAAAATAAAGATACTTTTATTTTGTCAAACAAACATCAATTTTACCATTTTTTGAAAATTGTTCCCACTTCTGGGGGAAAAGGGTCTGACACCTCTTGGAAGATTCAGAGGAGCAGCATGTCAGAGTACAACTGAAAGAGCAAAAAGGACACTCAGGATGCCTCCTAAAAACAGAGGTATCAGCAGATGCAAAGCAGAAAATAGGGCACCACAAAGAACACCTTCTTTTGCTGCACAGTAAACTCCAAGGAATGCTTGCATTTACTGGTAGCATTCCTGGATTAGGGTACACTGGCCCTTGAAGAAGCCATTGTATACTCTGGGTAGTCAGAATAAAAGAGACAAATAGGGAAAAACTTACAAGGGGTAACAGATACACTCAAAAGCATGAGCAAAGAATGCAAAAGCATGCTGCACAAAAGAAAGACATACAAGGGAATGTTTACTAAACCATGGTAATGATTAGTGCGGGTTTTAACATATGCCAAGTGCACTGCGGTAACTGTTACCATGCAAGAAATATGCAGCCCCACTAAGAATCCCATGCTAACCACTTAGCATGGATTGGGGTGGAGAATGGGGGGTACAGGGGTAGAATAAGTGCATTACGGTTAGCAATGGCATCTTTAACGCATGCTGTCAATGTTGCACTAAACATGGCTGCACTTACTGCCACGTCAATGGGTGACGTTAAGTGCACCTTTAGTAATAGCAGCAAACTGCTTAGTGCCATAGTGGCGTGGAACCCATGCTAATTACATGTGGACATGCGGGACATGCCTCCATTTGTTACAGCAGGTCCAGTGCCACTTAATGTTAAGTTTAGGGACTTAATGCATGGTGCACTGTCGCATTTTAGTAAACATGCTCCAAACTACAACTAAAAAGGTTAAATGACAGATTCTACTGAGGGAACACAGAAAAAACACTTAGCTTTCCTCTGCGTACTACAAAGGATCATATCCAATTTACAGAATGAAAAAGTGCTACAATGCATTCATAGAGAAGGTAATTTTATAAGGGAGCACCTACTTGTCTTAATGAAATACTAGCATAAGTGGCAGAGATAATGCCTTTAATTAGGATTTAATCTTGTATGAGTCTAAATTATAATAATTTAGACTCTGTGTGCATGCTTGTATGCCCTGCTTATGCTCTGCCTAAACTCTGCCCATGTGTAAACTCACCAGCAAAGTATGCAGCATCATATGAAAGCATATACCCTTATGCTACTTGGTATTTGTAAGAGGCCATTCACACAATGGCCATATTTTGATGCAATATTTTTAACAGCAAAGCAATATTTAATCAATTAAAATGGACCAATTGGCTATCTAGCTTACACTGAGCTGGTATATTAAGATAACGGTCTGACAAAAAAAACATTTTAGAATATGTGGGCGATTTTTGTACTATGATGTGGATGCAGCAGCAATGAGCTGTACAGGAACATCTAGATTATCTGCTAAAGTTGTACCACTTGTATCCTCATAGTTGGGGTTTCCCATCTCAGACAGTTCATTTCATTGTATATCAGCTTTGTGTTGTCAAGAATTTTAGCATGGCCCCTTTTCACTTTGCCAGAGAAGCTTCATTCGCTTTCCTCCTCTTTTTATATTGTGCTCCAGAAAGACATTTCCTTCCATCAGACATTTTTGCAGTAGACTATATAAAGCAGTCATTTCAAAATGTGGACAAAATGTGGCTATTCCTAAAAATAAGATACAAGACCAGACTGAAAATGGCACCGACATACATCAAGAGGTGGTTTGACACATCTATACCACATTCCACCCCCAACAAATACACACAATGCATTGATGATTGGTTTCAAGCCTAGATTTACACACTTACGGGATTTTAGAATGAACTAGGTCTTTTTCCTCCAATTTTAAAATGTGAGTTTTCAGCAGATATGAGTTCTCACCCAGCATATTACATCTAATTTCCAACAGCATTTTTTTCTTTTGTAATAGCAGGGTTGATCATTACTGTAGTCTGTATATCAGTGTTCATTCCTGATAAACACGCATACTAGCCCATGGCTTAGAAGGTTACACACGCATGCACTACAGTGCAGACACTGTCTCATAATCTATTTCAAATTTTTAGCAAAAAGAGAGAAGCAGCTATGTCTGTTATTATGATCCTCTTCTCCACTCCAGAACTAGCTCACAAAACAATCTTTTATTTTCCTCCTGGAGGTCTCCACCCTGAATATATTTAATTGTGCCTAGGGCTGGGTTGCCTTGCCTGTTTCTATGCTCCCATTATATTCTATGGGAAGAAAATTGACATTATTTCTTTACCTCCCAAGGAAAATTGTGGGAGCAATGACATAATGTCTTCTATCCTTTTATGTTCAATTCATGTAGAATATGAAAGAAGTGTCAGAACTCAGATCCCAAAAGGTCTCATTATTGGAAGCCCTTCTCACCACTTTTAAAGAGGCAGTACTGTTTCATCTGCACTCATCTTTTTAATCACTTTTGCAAACTCTACCTACTACAAATCAAGCCTAACACTCCCAGGTGAAATCTCATTCTCTCATCCATATGTTGCATGTTTCTATACTGGAAACATGCAACCATACCAGTACACCAATGCTCATTAGTCATAGTCACAAACATCTAAACATATCAAAAACCTATAAACAAAAAAAAAACATATTTGAAGAAAATATATTTTACTTATAAAAGTAAACAACATATAATAAAACGTTCTGCTATTGGTGCTCCTTCTGGAATGGATGCTTCCTGGAGCAGAGTTGTCAAGTTTCTGGTGTTTCATCGGGGGGGGGGGGCGCTCCTTACTACTACTAATACTGAGCATTTGTATAGCGCTACAAGTTGTATTCAGCAGTGCACAGACATGTAAGACAGTGAGAAATACATTGATGAGATGCTTCTTTAAACATCCAAGCTCTCTAGCAGAGGAGAAGATAGGTGCCAACAGAATGACAAAGGTTGGACACAAGACACCAGGGCCTGCAGAATCACCCATCCAACTTCTCCAGCCTTTGAAATTGGAGAACCATTATGCAGCCCTGGAAGTGGAGGAGGTGAAAGTATCCCTGGAAAGGGAAGAACCAGAGCTCAAGTACCCCAAAGTTGCAGAATCAGTGACCACAATGAAGCGAAGAGTAGTGGTGGTTGGTGACTCTCTTCTGAGGGGTACTGAGGCATCCATCTGCCGACTAGACTTGATGTCCAGAGAAGTATGCTGTCTTCCTGGTGCCAAAATCCAAGATGTTACGGAGAGTTTGCCGAGACTCATCAAGCCCACTATTACCCAATGTTGCTAATCCATGTCGGAACAAATGATACTGCCAGGTATCCCTCTGAGCATATCAAAGGTGACTTCATGGCTCTGGGACAGAGGGTGAAGCAGGTAGGTGCACAGGTGGTGTTCTCTTCAATCCTTCCTATGGAGGGTAAAGGCCAAGGCAGAGAGACTCGCATCCTGCAGATGAATGCATGGCTGCATGGATGGTGTCATCGAGAGCGTTTTGGTTTTCTAGACCATGGGATGCTGTTCCAAGGGTGGCAGAGCAGAGATGGCATCCATCTGTCCAAGAAAGGTCAACGCGTCTTCAGTAGTAGACTGGCTAATCTACTGAAGAGGGCTTTAAACTAGATTCATTGTGGATGGGTGAAAAAAGCCCCAAGGTAAGTGAAAACCCCCGGGTAAGTGATGCATTAAATACCTTTATGGAAATGGGTAACAGGGGTAACATATGGAAAGCAGTGTGTATAAATGCCTGTAGCATGAGGAATAAGATCCCTGATGTTGAAGCTTTGGTGGGAGCAGCCGACTTGGATTTAGTGGCAGTTACAGAAACATGGTTCACAGAAAACCATGACTGGGATAGAACTATACCAAGGCTATACTTTATTCAGAAAGGACAGGGTAGGAAGAAGGGGAGGAGGAGTGGCACTATATGTAAAAATACTATTAAAGCTCTGGAATTACAGAGCTTAAAAGGGAGAGAGGAGGCATTGTGGGTTAAACTAGAAAGAGGGAAAGAGAACTCTATTTGCATTGACACGATATACAGACTTCCCTCAAAAGAGGAAGAGATGGACAGAGAGTTAATTGAAAACATATGCAGCATTGCTAGGAAAGGGGAAGTGCTACTGATAGGGGATTTCAATATACCAGATGTTGATTGGCACATTCCTGCTGCAGTATCATCTAGAAGTAAAGAGATCCTGGATTCTCTACAGGGAGAACTATTCAAGCAATTGGTAACAGACTCCACACGTGAAGGGGCCATACTGGACTTGGTGCTTACCAATGGTGAAAGTGTTTCTGATGTTATACTGGGAGATCATTTTGCATCCAGTGATCACCAGATGGTGTGGTTCAGTATTAGGACTAGGGCTGTTAGAATCCATTCATAGGTGAGGGTCTTAGACTTTAGGAAGACTAACTTTGCTAAGATGGGCCAATACCACAGGGAGTCATTAGCGGGATGGAACAGCTGGGGATGTAGAAAAACAGTGGGCAAAACTGAAAGGAGATATTTTAAGGGCATCCAACCTTTTTGTTAAAATTGTAAATAAAGGTAAAAGGAAAAGGAGACCGCTATGGCTTTCAAAAGAGGTAGCTGAAAAAGTGAAGAAAAAGAGGGAGGCCTTCATGAAATACAAGAGATCACAGAGAGAAGAAGACAGGCATCTATATTTGGAAAAACTTAGAGAAGCTAGCAAAGTAGTCAATAAAGCAAAGATTCAAAAAGAGGAGGAAATAGCCAATGCAATAAAATGGGGGGGATAAGACATTTTTCAGATATGTTTTTGAGAAGAGGAAGGGCAAAAGTGGTATTGTCAGACTCAAGGGTGAAGGGGAGGAATATGTAGAAGCTGATGAGGATAAAGTGGAATTGCTTAACAAATATTTCTGTTCTGTGTTCACAGATGAAGAACCAGGAGCAGGACCTCAGAAAACACCCACAAACAGGAACAGAAGCGAGGGACATCTTGAACAATTTTCAGAAGACTGTGTTCATGAGAAACTAGCTCAACTTAAAGTAGACAAAGCGATGGGACTGGATGGGATACACCCTAGAATACTGGGGGAACCTGGGGACGTTCTAGCAGCTCCACTGACTGACCTTTTCAATGGCTCATTGGAGTTGGGAGTGGTGCCAAAGGACTGGAGAGAGGCTCATGTGGTGCCTTTACACAAAAGCGGAAGAAAGGATGTGGCTAAAAACTACAGGCTGGTTAGTTTAACTTCAGTGGTGAGGAAATTATTGGAAATGCTGCTGAAAGAGAAAATAGTGAGGTTTCTGGAGTCCAGCGGATTACAGGATCCGAGGCAGCATGGATTCACCAGAGGCAGGTCTTTTTTTTTTTTCTGTTTCTCAATTATCCATCAACCAATCAAGTAATACACTTGTACAGAAAAGATGTACACCTAGTAATATAC
Organism: Ichthyophis bannanicus; assembly: GCA_033557465.1. Lineage (NCBI taxonomy): Eukaryota > Metazoa > Chordata > Amphibia > Gymnophiona > Ichthyophiidae > Ichthyophis > Ichthyophis bannanicus. The sequence continues at coordinate 487,388,959 of CM066031.1, forward strand.
AAAGAAAATTAAAGCACACAAAACCACACAGTGAAACATCTATAGTCCCCATTTGGGGGAAATAGTAAATGGAAAAGTCACTAGGAGAGAAGGTCCCCCTAGATCATACACAGAAGAACATTATTCCCCAGGCAAAAAGGATGAGGGCAAAGACAGAGGAGCATTTGAAAACAGAGGTCACTATAGTACAAGTACCTTATGTGGGGGAGGACATTAACATATGAGCACTGATAAAAGTGGATAAATCCCCAGGCTGGAAGAACACATATTTAAGGGAATTATGCAGTACAATACATTTACAGGGGAATCTTAATAAAAAAGAAGCACCTAACCGAAGAACCCCGGGCTTTAACAAAAGGAAGGCTTTACGCCTTCTCTGGGTATCCCTCGAGATATCGGGAAAGATAAAAATCCTCTTCCCCATAAATAAATTACTTCTCTTTTTGAAATAAACTTTAAGAAGCCAGTCTCTATCCGAGGAGAGCGCTAAAGTCACCAGTAATGTGGAAACCTTCATATCTTCATCTGGAGGGGATCGAAGCAATGCTGAAACATCCAGCAAATCCATCTGTAACTCCCCAACTTCACACTTCCCCTCCTTTTTACCAAGAGGCAGATAATATGCCTTCGAAACCGGAGGCAACAGCTCTGCTGGGATCATTAGAGACTCTTGTAGATTTTTTTTAAAAAGTTCCACCGGAGCTACCGCAGAAATAATAGGAAAATTCAACAACCGCAAATTGGACGCACGGGTAGCATTCTCCAGCGTCTCTAACTTCCCCTTCAAAAATGATTGGAAACGCTGCTGAAAGAGAAAATAGTGAGATTTCTGGAGTCCAGTGGATTACAGGATCCAAGGCAGCATGGATTCACCAGAGGCAGGTCTTGTCAGACAAATCTGATTGATTTCTTTGACTGGGTGACCAGGGAGTTGGACCAAGGGAGAACCCAACATGTGGCGTTTTTAGATTTCAGTAAAACCTTTGACACTGTTCCTCACAGGTGACTTATAAATAAACTGAGCACCCTAGGGATGGACCCTAAATTTACTGCTTGGGTTAGAAATTGGTTGGGCGGGAGGCGACAAAGAGTACAGGTAAATGGGGCTCACTCTGAGGAGAAGGATGCTACCAGTGGTGTGTCCCAGGGATCTGTCCTTGGTCTGATTCTTTTTAACATCTTTGCTAGTAATATAGTGGAAGGGCTGTCTGGTAAGGTTTGCCTCTTTGTGGATGATACCAAAATCTGCAATAGAGTAGACACCCAGGAAGGTGTAGATAACATGAGGAGGTATCTAGCTAAGCTTGAAGAATGGTCTAGAATCTGGCAGCTGGGATTTAATATTAAAAAAGGTAAGGTCATGCATTTGGGCTGCAGCAATCCAAGGGAGCAATATATTATAGGGGTGAAGTACTTTTGTCCACTAAAGAAGAGCAGGACCTGGGCGTGTTTATGTCTGATGATCTTAAAGTAGCTAAACAGGTAGAAAAGGCGACGGCAAAAGCTAGAAGGATGCTTGGGTGCATACGGAGAGGAATGGCTAGCAGAAAAAAGGAGGTGATAGTGCCTTTGTATAAGTCTTTGGTGCGACCTCATTTAAAATATAGTGTGCAATTCTGGAGACCGCACCTTCAAAAGGATATGAACAGGATGGAGTCGGTGCAGAGAGTGGCTACTAAAATGGTTAGTGGTCTTCATTATAAAGCATATGAGGACAGACTTAAGGATCTTAATATGTACACCTTAGAGGAAAGGCGGGATAGAGGTGATAGGATTGAGATGTTTAAATACCTCCATGGCATAAATGTTCAGGGGGAGAGCCTCTTTCAATTGAAAGTAAGTTCTGCTACGAGGGGACATGTGATGAGGGTGAAGGGGGATAGATTCAGGAGTGATTTGTGGAAATATTTCTTTACGGAAAGAGTGGTGGATCCGTGGAATAGTCTCCCAGTGGAGGTGATAGAGATGAGGACAGTAACTGAATTCAAAAAAGCATGGGACAAACACAGAGGATCTCTAAAGGAAAAAAGGGGACTGTTGTAGTTGTTGATATGGAAGGGCAGACTAGATAGGCCATGTGGTCTTTTTCTGTCGTCATATTTCTATGTTTCTATGTTTCTAAGAGACAGCCCCTGCTCATCAGAGCTTACAATCTAGTCAAGACAGACAACACAGAAGATGTAGACTGGGATAAAACAAGGGGGGAAGGTAAAGAAACAAGGGGATCAGGTGAGTCAAGATCCAAAAGCATCAGCGACGAGGTGAGTTTTCAGCCTGGATTTGAAAAGGGTCAGAGAAGTAGCCTGGCATACAGACACATGTAGTTTGTTGCAGGCATAAGGTGCAGCTTGGCATCCTCTCTTTCTTCCAGCAGATCCTGAAGAGAAGTATATCATGGTGGAGCAAAGAGAGAGAAAAATGCAACTCAGAAAGAAAGCTCAGTAGGAAAGTGCAAGACAGAGTACTCTTTCCTCTTATTTATTTATATTCTCTTATATACAGTGCTATTCTGCATCAGTGCAGTTTACATTGAACAAACTGAAATTACATTGAACAGGGCATTATAACTTGGAGATAACTATTTTACAGGGAACATGGGCTATGGAGGGTTAAGTGGCTTGCCCAAGACCACAAGGAGCACCTGTGGGACTAGAAACCCCAGTTCTTCTGGCTCAAGGTTGCTGTCCTCTAGTGGGATTTGAACCCCTGACCTTCTGGCCTGAAGTACCTTGCCCCAACCACTAGGCCACCACTCCACTCTTCTCCAGAAAGCAGAAAGGGTTGCTTGGAAGTTCCTGTTTCAGAAATTTGCTTTGCTAAAATAGGTGTCATGCTGTCACCCACTCGCTCAGTAGTAGTAGTAGTAGTAAGGAGGCTCCCCCCCCCCCCCCCAATGAAAATGTGAAAAAAAAAATACAGAAGAGAAGTCTTGCTGAGTCATACCAAGGTCCATCAAGCCCAGCATCTTGGCTCTGACAGTGGCTAGTCCAGGTCACAAGTATCTGGCAGACCCCAAAAAGCAGATCTATGTCTCACAGCTCATATCCAGGAATAAGCAATGACTCTCCCAAGATTATATGACTGATAATTTTATTATGGACTCCAGGAACTTACCCTAATATTTCTTGAACACTGCTATGTTGGTCACTTTGACCTCCTCCTCTGGCAATAGATTCTACAACTTAATTATGCATTGTGTGAAAAAAATAATTGCTACAATTTATTTTCAGTCTCCTGGTAATTAGATTCACAGTATGTCCTCTTATTTTTGCATTGTTTGAAAGATTGAACAACCATTTCCTATTTAACCATTCTACCTCTGAGCGTAGTTGGGGAGGCGAGTGAGGGCATTATTCCCCAAACAAGCTTGCCCCAGCTGCTGTTGCCACCATGTCCCCCGAGGTTGGCAACTTTGGCAGCAATCAGATTTGTACTAAACATGGGGTGTTTCAGACTTCTGTGGCTTCAAAGGCTGGGCAGTCCTGCCCCCCTCTGACACATATTTTTCACATCAGAGAGATTAAGACAGCCAGACCACTGAAACCCACATACATCTGAAAGACCCTGCGTTTATTACAGATCTTACTGCTGCTGCAGCCACTGACCTCAGGGGAGGTGGTAGCAGTGGAAATGGTGGAGGTGATGGGTGGTGCTGAGTATACAAGGGGAAGGGTGGAAGACATGCTGAGCATAGAGTGACTAGGAAGATAGAAGGGTGATGTTGGAGATGGGATGAGAGGCACAGGGAGATGCTGGATATCAAAGGAGGCAAATGGAGATGGAAGAAAGATGCTGGACTTAGAGGGGAGCATATCAGTGGTGGGATTCGGCCTGTTCAACCCAGGTCATGTGAACCAGGCCAAAAATGACATCCCGATAGTGGTGCAGCACTGGCGGGAATCCTCCCACCTGCCAGAGGTTTCATAGCATCGGGGGACCACGGCATCATGGGAATGCCCTGATGCTGTCAAACCACTGGTGGGTGGGGGGATTGGGCCGCTGGGCCATTAGGGAGTTGCTGCCCTGCGTGGCCTGGGTGTGTGGCGCCTGCAACATAAACACGTGCCGTGCTGTCACCCACTTGGTTCTATCATTGGTGGGTTCGATCCAAACTGGTTCCTGTTCAGATCGAATCCTGCCACTGGAGCATATGTAGATGCTGGACATGAGGCAACACAGAGAGATACTAGACATGGAGGGGGCATAGGAAGATGCTAGATATGCAGGAGGTATAGGAGATACTAGATATGGGGCAGCATAGGTAAATGGAATGGATATGCTGGACATGGGGAGCACATGGAGATGCTGGACATTGAGGGGCATAAAGTGATGCTAGACATAGAGGGGGCATAGGGAGATGCTGAACATGCGGGTGGCATAAGGAAATGGAAGGAAGATGCTGAATATGGGGGGCATAGGGAGACACTCTTTATATTTAACACTTCAGAAGCATAGCGTAGTTACTCACCTGTAACAGGTGTTCTCCAGGGACAGCAGGAATCAGTCCTCACATATGTGTGACATCGGTGCCGACGGAGCCCTCATGCGGAGCAAATCCCCAGCTTTCTAAGAAAGCCTTTGGGATTGCATCAGGCATGCGCGGTCCCCTTCCCGCCCAAGGGTGCCATCTTGCTCAGTCAAATGACATAGCTAAAAAGACGGCAAAAGAATAAAAATTAATAAGAGGACTGCAACTCCAGGGAGAGGAGGGAGGGTCGTGAGGACTGAATCCTGCTCTCCCTGGAGAACACCTGTTACAGGTGAGTAACTACACTTTCTCCAGGAACAAGCAGGAAGTCAGTCCTCACATATGGGACTCCCTAGCTATAGGCTACCAGAACCCATAGCTGAAAATAGGCTCCCTCTAGAAGAGCTGCAGCAGCCATGATAGGAGTTCAACTAAGAACGTAACACTCTGGTAGCCTGACACCAAAGGGTCAGAGAGTAGGAGTTGCCTAAACCTCGAACAGGTTACGGAGTTCTGCCTGGCCGAAAGCACTGGCCCATTGGGACTCCCTATCCAGGCAGTAATGAGCCGCAAAAGTCTGGCTTGAAGACCAGGTGGCGGCCCGGCAGATGTCTGCCAGCAGAACAGAGCGGAAGTGAGCCACTGATGCCACCCTAGCCCTGACCCGGTGGGCCGTGACCAAGGAGGCACAGAAAGTGTCTTGCTGAGATCTGGGATCTGCAACTCACTTGCTGCACTAGGGCCAAAAGTCTCTTTGCCCTGTCTTCTGGTAGATAAGCCCTTGCTTGAAGGGTATCTAGCCTTGCTCCTATGAACTCCAGTCCTTGAGAGGGAACCAGATTGGACTTTGTAGCAACTGGATAGTGCGAGACGTGACCTGTTGGGCTTCCAGAGCTGACTGTGCTCTGATGAACCAGTCGTCCAAGTATGGAAAACAAATATCCCCTGGTTTCTTAGGAAGGCCACCACCACCGCTAGGCACTTTGTGAACACTCTGGGTGTGGAGGCGAGGCCAAAGGGAAGCACCCTGTACTGAAAGTGGTTTCCTCCCACCACAAATCGCAGATATTGTCTGTGCTCTGGATGAATTAGAATGTGTGTGTAAGCATCCTATAGGTCTAAGGAACATAGCCAGTCTCCCTGGCGGAGGTAAGGCAGCAATATTCCAAGGGAAATCATCTTGAACTTTTCCCTCACCAGGAACTTGTTTAAGTTGCGCAGGTTGAGGATGGGTCTTAGGCCTCCAGTTCTCTTTGGTATCAGAAAATACCTGGAGTAGAAGCCCTTTCCCTGCAGGTGGTGGGGCACTGGTTCTACCGCCTAATCCTTGAGAAGACCTGCTAACTCCTTTTAAGAGGAGGTCCCTGTGAAGAGGGGATCTGAGAGGCTCCCCTGGAAAGTAAGAGGGAGGTGCCTGGGTGAGATGTAGGCCATAGCCCATTTGGACTATCTGGAGAACCCAGGTATCTGTTGTGATGGCTGGCCACCTGTGGGCATTGTCGCAACCCCAGCCCCCGAGCCACGTGCTTAAAGGGTCAGGGTGGACATTATTGTTTTCATCCAAGGGTGAAACTTTTCTTAGCCCATTTGCATGCTGGTACTAGTAGTCCCTTTCTTGAAATAATTAGTTGTGAAAGCCATGTGTAAGGTAAAGGGTGAGGTTTATTCCCATAATGCACAAACAAAGGTTCAACGAAGGAAAACAGGATTCTCACCTCATTCAGGATTTTCAAAAAGGTATTTACAGAATTCAAAAGTTAGACGTGCTTCACAGTCTTATTAGCTATGCAGGTGTTAGAACAAACCAGTTCCTGCAAACAAAAGCAAACTTCTTCTTTTAGCTTATCAAAACTGTATTTTAACGTATACCCTGCTAACTATACTTCTGCCAAGGATTCCAAGCTCCCGGCTACACAAAGTGTACAATCCATGAGACAGTCAGGTAGCAATGAATCGGGTTCAGCAGGGTCTATTTGCATCTCCTCCTGTTCTGACAATATATCTGCTGGCCCTGAGCTTTTCTCATGTAATTCTGGCTTTACTTCAGAGTTTCTCTCTAAAACTCTCCAGCCTTGCTCTACCTGGTCTGGAAAACAGGTAACAGGACTTTTAGTTAGCACTTTTTGTACAGGTTCCCAAACCTCTCTCCAGGTGTGTTTACTGCACCTACGGCTCTCTGGCTTCCATGCCTTTCTAGGGCTTGGCCACAGTTCCTGGTTCAGTGTTGTGTTTCTCAGACTCCTGGGCTGAGTCTTGTGCACCCATCTCTGAAGTCCTTGTAGCTCACGGTCCGGAAAGGAAGTATGCAGGTACCTCTGCTCTCTGAGCTGTGCTTCTCTGGTACTTTCTTTACCAGGCACTTTCCAGGTCCCTCTCCTTTCTCTGTCTTCCTTGAAGACTTCTCCCTGGAGCTTTCCAGTGTGGAACTGTTTCTCTTGGAACTTGTGCCTTCTCTGTAAGGACCGCAAATCCAACTGCCTCTCCTTCTCTCCTCGGAGCCGTCTCCTTCCTCTCTCTTCTGCATCTGCTGCTGCTGCCCTGTCTAAGCCATGCTTATAAAGCTGCTTTTCAGTTAGGGTTTCTCTCACCCTGACCAGGTGTGTCTGATTATCCCTTGAGTTAGTTATTGCATCATCCAAGCTTGGGTGTGTCAGCCTACCCTCTGATTCTTCGTGCTTGCTCCCTCTGGCTGCGCTTTGCAGTAACTGCACTTTAGGTCTGTCACTTTCTTTAAAGGGATCAGTGATTTTTCCTTTCTCCATAGGTTCATTGGCCTCGCTTCATCACATATCCTCCTCCCTTAAGATATTACGGGCTGGCGTTCTTTCCTCTGCACAGCTCGTAATCCTAGACATGGTGTCAGCATTTTGGTGTAGCTTTCCCGCTCTGTGCTCAGTCTTATAATCGAAAGGCTGCAATGCCATATACCAACGGGTCAACCAGCTATTGTGGTTTTTCATCTGATTCAGCCATTTTAGGGGTGCATGGTCTGTGACTAACAAAAATCTTCTTCCAGTCAGATAGAACTTGAGGGATTCGACTGCCCACTTAATGGCTAGACATTCTCTTTCAATTGTCGAATACTTCTGCTCCGCCGGGGATAGTTTTTTACTCAGGAACATGATCGGATGCTCTGTTCCCTCATGCTTCTGTGAAAGAACAGCTCCTAATCCCATTTCTGAGGCATCTGTTTGAACAATAAATTGTTGCCCAAAGTCCACGCCCCATAATACTGGCGCTTTACATAGCTTCCCCTTCAATACTATGAAAGCCTTCTCAGCCTCAAGGGTCCATTTTAGTTGGTTTGGGGCATTTTTCTTTAACATGTCCGTGAACACGGCACTCTCTTCAGCGAAATGAGGAATGAATCGCCTGTAGTATCCTATAAGACCTAGGAAACTTCTTAACTGTTTTTTATTTAGTGGCCTTGGAAAGTCCTTGACACTTTCTATTTTGTTCAGTAGAGGTCTGACCGTACCTCGTCCGACTAGGTGTCCTAGATATTTGACTTCTTGTCCAGCAAACATACACTTTCCTGGATTCAACATCAGGCCAGCTCATCTCATTGCCCGCAGAACCGCTTCCAATCGGGGCAAATGCTGGTCCCAGCTGGAGCTGTGGATGATAATGTCGTCCATGTAAGCGACGGCATATTCCTGATGTGGACGTAACACAAGGTCCACCAACCTCTGACAGGTTGCTGCTGCGCCATGTAGTCCAAAGGGCATCCTTCGGAATTGAAAAAGTCCAATTGGTGTATTAAAGGCCGTCTTTAGACGTGACTCTCTTGTTAAGGGAATTTGCCAATACCCCTTAGTCATGTCAAGTGTGGTCAGGAATTTGGCCCGTCCCAACCGATCCAGCAATTCCTCAATGCGTGGCATCGGATACGCGTCGAACATCGATATGGCATTCACTTGCCAAAAATCGATACAAAACCTCAGCGTGCCATCTGGCTTTGGCACTAGGACAATGGGGCTACACCAGGGACTCCGGGATTCTTCAATAATTCCCATTCTTAACATTTCCTGTACCTGAGCCACTACTTCTTGTTTCTTGGCTTCAGGTAGCCGATAGGGCCTTTGCCTGATCACTTTACCCGGTGGAGTTATTATTTCGTGAGCCACTAATTCTGTCTCACCAGGAATGGGAGTCAAAACATCGTCAAACTTTTCCAGTACTCTGGCCAGTTCTTGCCTTTGTATCAGGGAAAGTTCTTCACTTATTCTTGGTTCGGGATTGGTCCTGCATTCGGCTAGTTGTGGGCCCAAGTCTTCCTCTACTTTTTCCTCACAAGTAGCTGACAATCCCTTTACGTCTGTTCAACCGGTCGATCCGAACCCTCCGGTTCCTCGACCTGTAAGGGTCACCATGGGTACTTTTTCTAAAGCAGGAAATCCAACTCTCTCGCAGATGAGTTGTGCAATACGGTCACCTACTTTGACAATGAAGTCTTCTTCCGCAAAGTTGAAAAGCAACACTTTAATTGCCCCTCTATAGTACGGGTCAATTACACCTGCATCCATGTCTAAAAAAATGTTTTAAAGCTAACCCAGATCGGGGTGCAATGCATCCATAACATCCCATGGGCATTTTCAGTTGAAGGCCAGTGTCAACTAAAGCCCTTCCATGCTTAGGAATTAGTTGTTCCACAGCGCTGTATAGGTTGTATCCAGCTGCCTGGGATGAGGCTCTTCGTGGACTCTGTGCTCTTTTGGACATTTTACAAAATTTTAGTACAAATTTTGACTTACTTGCAGACTCGCTCTTCATAGGCGGTCTCTTTAACTTTTGGTCCATCTTCGAAGATTTTGCGAAGAGCGGACTAGGAACCACAGTTACCATGGCCTCTGCCCTCTGGTAGTAGTCCTCCTTATCTAGGGCTTTGGACTGGGTTCGTGTAGATACAAGAGCTACCCTGGGATGCAAGCCCTTCTCCAACCCTCTTCTGAATTGGGCCAATCCCTACCTAACACCAGGTCATGTGGTAACTTCGAAACTACGGCTACTAATATTTCTTTTTCTATCCCTAATCCTTTCACTAGTAGCTTATATATTGGGTAGAAAGATGATGCTCCATGAATGCACCTAATTCTTACTTTTCCCTCTGCTCGGGTCGGTACTGACTCAGACTGATCTTCTATGGTACGCCAGAGTTTCTTGGAGATCATGCTCTGATCCGCACCTGAGTCAAGTAGAGCACTTGTAGTTATACCCTGCACTTTAACTTCCAAAAGAAAACCTTCTCTTATCATTTTTGCATTTTCAGTTATTAGTGCGGTATGCACTTTGCATTCTTTTTGCACATGCCCCACATTCCCACAATGAAAACACCTTCTCTTTTTGGAGTGATTTCTTTGCATAGGCATACAAGTTTTTAAACTTTCTAGTTTTGACTTTGGCCCCCTTTCTAATGGCTGCAAAATAGCCTCTGCAGCCATTTTTGAAACCTCACACTTTTTGTGAGCAGCCAATTCTGCTTCAAAATATCTTTCCGTCAGGAGGGTCGCTTCCTCCGTGGTACGGCAGTTTTGCAATATCATAAAGGTCTGCACCTCTTTAGGTACTGCAGCCATGAACTGTTCTAGTACAATGGTATCTACTATTGTATCTATGGTCTTACCCTCGGCACCAACCATTTCATTGTTAAGCTTTTAACCCTTTGACCCAGAGCTTTCGGTGTCTCACCAGCTTTAAGTCTGGTAGCTCTTAACATACGGTTATAAACCATAGGGGGTTAACCCAAGGCGATCTCTAATAGCCTTCATTACTTCTGTATAGTCATTGGCAAGAGCTGTAGGCATAGCCCTATATGCGGACAACGCCTCCCCTGTGAGCGAAGTTGCCAGGCGTATGGCCCACTGCTCTCTTGGCCATCCCACAGTATGGGCTATCCTATCAAAGGATTCCAGGAAATCGTCTATATCATCATTAGGCGACAACTTCCATAATGTTAGTGTCCCACAAGACAATGGTCCTACCATACAATTGCTAGCTAATGCGTTCAGTCCCTGAGGAAACGGAGCTGCTTCCCTCATCGTCCTCTGGTGAGCCAGCCAAGCTTCCATCAGTTCAAGTACAGGTCTCTGCTGTGCTTGCATAGCTGTCACAGCCTGTTCCTGTGCTTGGAAGGCTATCTCGTGTTGTTTCTCAAACTGCGCCGCCATCCATTGTAGGACTTCTTTCGGCTCCATGGCAGCCACTTTTCCTGTAGAGAGAGAGAAACACAAAGCCACCAAGTGCGGTACTGGCAACTCTTTGTCAGACCCCCTTTTATCTGGACTCTCAGGACTCTTGCACCTGAATCCGCCAAAGGTTATGCCTAATTACTCACTACCTGCATCAGGCGTTGACTCCTGCCTTTAGAAAATGATGCGTCAGCTGGTCCTCCACTGTTCCACCACTACTGGCAGCAAATCTTCTCCATTTTACTTGGTGTTTTTAAACTCTGCAGCTTTATCCTGAACAAGTGTAGTCTTATTTTCTTCGCGAAAAAAATCCTGCCGACTACGCCACTTGTCACAACCCCACCCGCCGAGCCACGTGCTTAAAGGGTCAGGGTGGACATTATTGTTTTCATCCAAGGGTGAAAGTTTTCTTAGCTCAGATGCATGCTGGTACTAGTAGTCCCTTTCTTGAAATAATTAGTTGTGAAAGCCATGTGCAAGGTAAAGGGTGAGGTTTATTCCCATAATGCACAAAGGTTCAACAAAGGAAAATAGGATTCTCACCTCATTCAAGATTTTCAAAAAGGTATTTACAGAATTCAAAAGTTAGACGTGCTTCACAGTCTTATTAGCTATGCAGGTGTTAGAACAAACCAGTTCCTGCAAACAAAAGCAAACTTCTTCTTTTAGCTTATCAAAACTGTATTTTAACGTATACCCTGCTAGCTATACTTCTGCCAAGGATTCCAAGCTCCCGGCTAGAAAAAGTGTACAATCCATGAGACAGTCAATGAATAGCAATGAATCGGGTTCAGCAGGGTCTATTTGCATCTCCTCCTGTTCTGACAATATATCTGCTGGCCCTGAGCTTTCCTCATGTAATTCTGGCTTCACTTCAGAATTTCTCTCTAAAACTCTCCAGCCTTGCTCTACCTGGTCTGGAAAACAGGACTTTTAGTTAGCACTTTTTGTACAGGTTCCCAAACCTCTCTCCAGTTGTGTTTACTGCACCTACGGCTCTCTGGCTTCCATGCCTTTCTAGGGCTTGGCCACAGTTCCTGGTTCAGTGTTGTGTTTCTCAGACTCCTGGGCTGAGTCTTGTGCACCCACCTCTGAAATTCTTGTAGCTCACTGTCCGGAAAGGAAGTATGCAGGACCACAACTTGGAACTTGTGCCTTCTCTGTAAGGACCACAAATCCAACTGCCTCTCCTTCTCTCCTCGGAGCCGTCTCCTTCCTCTCTCTTCTGCGTCTGCATCTGCTGCTGCTGCCCTGTCTAAGCCTTGCTTATAAAGATGCTTTTCAGTTAGGGTTTCTCTCACCCTGACCAGGTGTGTCTGATTATCCCTTGAGTTAGTTATTGCATCATCCAAGCTTGGGTGTGTCAGCCTACCCTCTGATTCTTCATGCTTGCTCCCTCTGGCTGTGCTTTGCAGTAACTGCCACTTTTTTTAAAGGGATCAGTGATTTTTCCTATCTCCATAGGTTCACTGGCCTCTGCTTCATCACAGCATACAGGGTCAGCCTTTTTCCTGTGCAAGGCCTTGCTTCCTTGGAGAGAGGGACTATGCTCTGGGAGTCAAAAACCCCCTCCAGGCTGGGCCGGGGCTGGTGCCTGGGGCTTGGGGTCTTTTTGCTTATGCGGGCCATGCCCCTGTCCCTTGGCCTGCTGCCCCTGTTGGGGAGCTGGGGAGGCCTGATATGTGGGGTAGTTTCGGTAAGCAGTACCTTTTCTCCAGAAAAAGGGCTTCTTACCTGAGCCCTTCTTCTTAGAAGGGGCAGAAGTCTTCTTTGAGAGCCTTGTCCAGGTCAGGTACTTGGACTCAATCTCAGCAGCCTTTTCTGTTATGGGCTTGCCAAAGAGGTTTTCACCTCAGCAAGGGACATCAACCAACTTGTCCTGTACCCATTGCTCCAGGTCTGATGACTGTAGCCATGCTTGGCGGCGTACACCGATGCCGGCTGCAGCTACCCGGGCCAACGCCTCTAAGCCGTCATATGCTGCTCGAGTCATAAACTTTGAACACTCCCAGATCCCAGTGGACGAAGCCTTGAAGTGCTGCAAAGGTCCCTCGAAGAGACCAGCTGAGAACCCGGCAATCTCCTTTGCCAGGTCTCGCAGGTACATGCCAATGTATAGCTGGTATGTCTGGATTCGGCATGACAGCATTGAACCCTGGTAGCACTTCCTGCCGAGGGCATCCATGTTGCGGGCCTCCCAGCCAGGAGGCACCGAGGAGTGCGTCTTCTGGCTCTTGAGCCGGCGCATGACTGATACCACAACCATGGAGTTGTGCGGCACTTGTGCTTTCTGGAATCCAGGGCTCTTGTGAACTCGGTAAATGGAATCGATTCACCTGCTGAGTACCGGCATCGAGGACGGTGTCTCCCACATGCGGAGCATCAGCCGTTCCAGAATTGGAGGTACTGGTACAGTAAGGGCTTCCCTAGGGGGAAGGTCATACTGGAGGATCTCGAGCTCTTCGGCTCGAGGCTCCTCCTCAGCCTCCACCAGGAATGACAAAGCCTTAACCATGTCCCGGATGAAGTCTAAGAACCAAGTGTCCTCTGGGGGGGACCATCTCTGAGGTTCAGATCCGGGGGAATCCGAGGAGACGTATTTGGTCTGATGGGTATCGGTGACTCTTCGTCTTCCGTTTCCCAACCGGACCCCTCCGAGGAGGAATCGAGTGGCTTCGGCCTCGAGGGCTTTGGTCTCGACTGCCCCGATGCCAGTGGAACCAGTGTCGACGACCTCGGTGGAACCGGCGTCGACGACCTCGGTGGAACCGGCGTCGACGACCTCGGTGGAACCGGCGTCGACGACCTCGGTGGAACCGGCGTCGACGACCTCGGTGGAACCGGCGTCGACGACCTCGGTGGAACCGGCGTCGACGATCTCGGTGGAACCGGCGTCGACGACCTCGGTGGAACCGGCGTCGACAACCTCGGTCCCAAACGGGAGGTTGAGGGGGACCTCCGCCGAGGATCGACTCGAGTTCTTAGTGTCTCGAGGATCGGCTCGCCTTCCAGGGTCGACTTCGACATCGATGTCCCAGTGGTCGGGGTGGATGGACCGGTGAGACCGGCAATCAGTGCCCGCTGCTGGTCCATGAAGGCAGACATGCTGCACTCCAAGGCCGCCATCCTGATTCCATGCTTAGGAGGCTCCGCAGCCCCCGGGTCGAGTCCCGACACTGTCGGGCCCAATGCCGGCTCTTCCAAAGGAGAGACCACAATGAGGACAGTGCTTACCTGCCTCAGCGTCTGCGGTTCCTTACGAAGGAGTTTTGCTGGCCTCTCTGACTCCAAGGATCCGGGGCGGCCGGCTGGGCCTCACAACCTGGCCCACAAGGGACCAGGCCGCTCGGAGCCATCTAACGACACCGCCCTCATGGATTTCTTCTTTCTCCGGTGTTCCCGCGAGGGAGACCCCCTTTTGGAGGACACCTGACGCTGCTCAGGATCAGAGAGCTCCCGAGAGGTCGAAGCCTCCGACGAGGTCCGGGCGGGTGCGGACTCATGAAAAATCCTATCATGTTGCTGCTGCCTGCTCCTCAAGGCCTTGGAAGACATTTTCTTACACAGGCCATAGACCTTCAGGTCGTGGTCGAGCCTGGGGCAATGGAGGCAGCAGTCATGTGTGTCGGTGAGGGACATTAATCTTGTGCACCGATCACACTTTTTAAACCCGCTGGCAGCCATCGAGGGAAAAAGGGCCCCTGCGAGGTCAAAGGAGTGGACTGCCAGCTAAAATGAAAAAAGAGTGCAAACACTAGTCTCTAAGGACAAAAACTGAAAATTTGGACCAGACTCGATACTGGTGTACCGAGGAGTCGAGGCGGGAAGGGGAACCGGCGTCGAACCGGCTAAACAGAAAAGTAATTTTCTGACTTTTAAACAGTTTTAAATGCTTTTTTCGCAAGGGAACTTGGACGACATCCGTTGGGCTCCGTGGAAAAAATGAAACTGAGCAAGATGGCACCCTTGGGCGGGAAGGGGACCGCGCATACGTGATGCAATGCCAAAGGCTTTCTTAGAAAGCTGGGGATTTGCTCTGCATGAGGGCTCTGTCGGCGCCGATGTCACCCATATGTGAGGACTGACTTCCTGCTTGTTCCCTGGAGAATACTTAATATGTTTACCCACATAATATGGATTACCTTCCCCCTCCCATACTGCTTCTTGCCCCCTGACTCAACCCCTCTGCTGCCCTAGTTCCACCCCCTCAAACATACTCTCCATATTATGCCCAGTTGTACATAGATTACCATATTCAGGTCCCTGATGTTACTACATATTCTTTGTGTATAGTTTACCTTGTATATAAGTTGGCTTGAAACAATCTCCTGCATGCGCCCCTCACACATTGTTCTATGTAAAACTCTCAAGTTGCTCTGTAAACCGCTTTGATTATAGGATAAGGCAGTATTTAAACCTGTTAAATAAAATAAATAAATACTGGACATACAGGAGGGCAAAGGGAGATGGATGAGTGATGCTGGGCATTTGGAGATGGGGAAGGCATAAGGAGATGGAAAGGAGATGCTGGAAATAGGGGTGGGGTTGAGGTAGAGAGGAAAGATGTTGGCCACAGGGGGGCATAAGGAGACAAGGTAGAGATCCTGGGCTTGATGGTAGGGAAGGGAGAAGGAGAAGAGATGCTGGTAACAGATGGGGAGATGCTGGACTTAGAGGGGGATGGGGAGAGAGGAGAGAGATGCTAGTCATAGGAGGATAGGGAGAGAGAGAGTGAGAAAGGAGAGATAGGCATGGCTTGTTGGGCTAGGAAGAGAGAAGGAGAATGTTGGACATGGATGGATGAGGTGAGAAAAAGGGGAGGCACTGGACAGAGGTGAGAGAAGCAAAGATGTGCTAGACAATTGGGGTAGAGAGAAGAAGGAGAATAAAAGAATGGGAAATAAGAGAATGAGGAAAGAGAGAGCATTGGGGAATGGTAGATAAGGTGAAAAAAAGGGAGATTGAGGGCTGGAAGGTAAGAAGGAGGAGTAAAATTTGAAAGAAAGAGAGAAACATAACTGGAAGAAAGCTGAAAGGAAAAGATCAATAGCAGAGATGGAATAAAGTAAAGAAGACAGGAGGAGAGAGAAGTGGCAGGTGGACTGAAGACTCTAGAAATTGAGTTAAGAGAAGACAGATGACAGCAGAAACCAGACTGAGATCAACAGGATTAGAGAAGAAAATGGGCAGACAACAAAGGAAGAAGCAATTTTATTTTCAGTTTAATGACTGCATGCTCTATCTACAGTACATCACTCTTTGTTTCTCTGATGTCGTATTGCGGAGTCTGGCTTCTTGGGCTTTCATTTTAATTTTTCTCTACATCTACGTTTTGTGTGTTCAAGGCCAGGTTTTCAGTTGACATTGAGTTTCTCTGCAGTAATCCCGCTTGTTCAGTTTTCTGAATGGGTTTATGGCTGTTCTAGCTCACTGCCCTTTTCTTGGTATGCTCCTTGTATGTATTTTGAAAGTTAATGCTGGTATGATATGGTAGATTTTCTTCATAAGTCCTAAGTGATTTTTGTAGTGTTTGGCATTACTTCGGGTCTCCCTCTAATCTAATTGCACTCTCATCAGACAGCTCTTTAGCATATTTTTTCTCTCCTTCAGTTAAAGGGGAATTTTGTTTTTTATTTTCATAGGACACCACCTCCTTCTTCATTCAAGTCCTGCTGCTCAGTGACAGTCTCTTCTCCTTGGCCTGTTTCAGATCCAGTTCTGTTTCTTCCTCTGGATCCTGACCCACTTAGTCTCCTGTTCACCTATTATGCGTATCCTTACCATTCCCCTAGATACAGTATATCCTAGTCTGCAGTTGTTGTGCTGTCTGTCTTGGGTAGACTGTAAGCTCTGATGAACAGTGACTGCCTTTTACAGGTCTCTGTACCGCGCCACGTACGCCTTGTAGTGCTATACAAATAGTGGTACTAGTAATAGTAGTTTCCTCTATCTCATTTTTCCTTCCTTGCCTTCACCTATATTTTTTTCTCCTTTGCTCACATTTGCTTGTTGTGACATCTCCGAATTGGCATAAGAAGGATTTAAAACTGAACTTGGAACCTTACTAAGCATGTGGAATGAGTTTCTAAACTTCTGCTATCCTCTGTGCAACAAGGGGAATTATTTGGCTCATTTTCTGTTTTTCCAGTTGGATTTTCAATTTTTTTGCTCTCTGGTTGCTACAGTTTCTGGACTCATGAAATTGTTCAATTTCTACCCAGATTCTAGTTATATTTCTTTTTTTTCTGCACTCCCAGTGCATGGACATATTCTTGAAGAATATTCATTCCCCACTATTCTGAGTATGTATTTCTCATTTTCTTTTCATTTGTTAGGATTCTCTCTTATAAAAATGCTCATCAGTATTATTATTTGTTACCTGCAGGTTATTTTGGCTTCAAACAACCAATGATTGGGAATGTCATGCCATTTCCTGCTTTTGAATACACTCAACTGGCATCTTCAAGTTTGCATGGCTCTTGAACGTTCCTACAGTAGTGACTAACAGTAATAGTGGTCATGTCAGAATTGGTATCTATACAACATTTAGTCCATACACCTCCGAATGCCACAAATATTACTGAAAGTTTTCAAAAGACCTTCTTTTTCGTGTTGTCCTCAGTTCTTCAGGCTGACTGTAACTGTGCCTTTGACCTGCTAGCTGGAATGCAGACCCTTCAGGTGTAGAAGCTACCTCCCTCTGCTTCTTGACTTCTTGCTCCCCAGCACTGGTGCTCAAGTGCTCTCTTTCAGATTCCACTAGTTTCATTTGGCTCAAACATTTCTGGAATACGCCCCAGCTTCTGACACTGGCTCGCCAGACTCTGCTCTGCTTGGAGTAGACCTCATACCAGTTGTACTTCTCTTGGTCCTCCTGGAATTTTTAGGAGATATTCACTCTGGTTCTCTTTGTTGAGAGAAAAACTTCTCTTGCCGTAGGAGGAGCTTCTCCAGGGGCGGCTCTATAATGAGGCCGAGTGAGACGGCTGCCTCAGATGGCAACTTTTGGGGGCAGCAAAAAATGTCCCCAAATCAGCTGCCTCACTCCATCTTCAAAAATTAGACAAAAAAATAAAAGGGGTGAATAAGCTGCTGCTGCTGCTGCTTCTCGGTAGTGGCAGAATCAACCACTCTGCTCTCCCCCCACCCCGCTGTTCCGGAAGAGTTCCACACTTGCCTGACTGGCATCCCGGCTCACCTTTGCAGAGCCATGAGAACGAATAATGTTTCCCTTCTTTCCCGTGGCTCTGTTAACGTTTAGCCCACCGGTGCGCTGAAGGTAAATGAGGCATTTCCTATCTCATGCAAAACAGGAAATGCTCCTGATGCTCACTGTGCCAACAGGCTCAACTTTAACAGAGCCATGGGAAAGAAGGGAAACACTGTTCCTTCTTGCAGTTCTGCAAAGGTGAGCCAGGGTGCCAGTCAGGAAAGTGTAGGGCTCTTCCTTGGAGGGGCATGGACAGGAAATGGACTGATCAGGTTGTGTTAGGGCTGGTAATGGGCTGATGGGGGGGATAGCACTGGAAAAAGTTTTATTGGGAGGGCTAGGACTGGTAATGGTCTGATGGGGGGGTTGGATTGGTAATGGGCTGATAGGAGGCTAGAACTGGAACTGGGCTGATCGGGGGAGGGGGTGTTAGGACTGGAATTGGGCTGATCAGGGCGGGTTAGAACTGGTAATGGGCTGATGGGGGATAGGACTAGAAATGGGCTGATGGGGGGCTAGAACTGGAAATGGGCTGATTGGCGGGGGCTAGGACTGATAATGGACGGATCAGGTGGGGTTAGGATTGGAAATGGGCTAGGACTGGAAATAGGCTAATCAGGGGGAGCTAGGACTAGTAATGCGCTGATAAGGAGGCTTAGGACTGATAATGGGCTGATGGGGGCTAAGACTGGAAATGGGCAATTAAGGGAGGCTAGAAATGAGCTGATGGGGGGAGGCTAGGACTGGTAATGGGCTGATCAGGGGAGTTAGGATTGGAAATGGGCTGATTAGGGGGGCTAGGACTGATAATGGGCTTATCAGGGGGAGGAGTTATTTTATTTATTTATTTAACAGTTTTTCTATACCGCCTTTATCCAAGGCGGTTTACATTGAACAACATAACAATCACAGAGGAATTGTTTTACATTAAACAAGGGAGTACAACTTGGAGATTTATTATTTATTTATTTATTTATTTATTTAACATCTTTTATATACCGCACTATTCATAATCAGCGCGGTTTACATAGAACAAGAAAACATCAGATAAGATATAGATTATCTGTTTTTTGTTTTGTTTTTTTGGGGGTTTTTTTACATAAAACAGGAACAGAAACTTGGGTAACCGGGGCAATTATTTACAATAAATAATAGTCAGTGAAACTATTTACATTTGGAAGACATATTGTATGAAAAGAACCTTGTTGTTATGAGGGAGAGGTGTGAAGTGTTGTTGGGTTAGTAGAGGTTATGTGTTAAGAACGGGATTGCTGCTATTTGAGTGTACCTGTGTTACTATGTTCTCTGGGAAATATTTGATGAAAAGGTGATGTTTCAAGGCCTTTTTGAACAGGAAGAGATTTTTATGTTTTATTTATTTAATTCTCTTATATACCGCGCTATTCTGCATCAGTGCGGTTTACATTGAACAAACTGATCAGCGATGGCCCTAGTGTGTGGTGGGAGGGTGTTCCAAAGTTTTGGAGCGCATTAACTGAAGGATCGGTTTACTGTTGTGGAGTTGTATCTTACGGACTCTTTTGGAACCATTAGCATGTTTAATTCCGTGGTTCTTCTTAGCCTGTTGGTAGGGATTGGTTGGATCATCTCTGATAAAGATGAGGGAGCGAGTTGTTTGTGAGCTTTAAAGGTTAGGAGCAGAGTCTTGAAGGTGATTCTCGCTTGGATAGGGAGCCAATGTAATTGTTTCAGGAGAGGTGTTACATGATCTCTTTTAGGAGCCCCGAAAAGCACTCTTGCTGCACTGTTTAATGCTAGTTGAAGCGGGTTTAGGGTAGATTGGGGATCCCTTGTAATATAGAGTTTGCGAAGTCAAAATGGGGAATAATTAGAGCCTGGTAGACCGTACGGAAATCATCTGGATCAATCAGTTGGAGGAGGTGTCTGAGGGAGCGAATCTTAAAATACACTGCCCTTACTGTGTTGGCTATGTGGGTCTTCATATCTAGATTCTGATCCAGAGTCACTCCAAGGTATCGGATGTGGGATTTTACTTGCAACTTGGCATCTTGCACCTCAAGGAATGTGGGTGGTGTGAACTTAGAGTTCCTTGAAATGAAAAGAACTTCTGTTTTTTTTATTCTGGATTCTGAGATTTTGAGTCAGTAGCCAATTTGAGATGGCATTAAAGCAGTTGGTTATGGGGGTGAGGTTCATCTTGTCTATGCAGAATGGCATATATAGTAACACGTCATCTGCATAGATCATGCAGTTGACATTGAAGGACCTGATAATGTTGCATATAGGTTGCATGTATATATTAAATAATAGTGATGATAAAGAGGATCCTTGTGGGACTCCTTGTCCTTGGTGAAACGGATCTGATGTTTCACCATTTGAGCGAACTTGCTGCCATCTTTCTGAGAGGTATGAGTTGCACCATTCTAGAGCATTTCCACAGAGGCCCTTCTCTCTTAGGCGGATAATAAGAAGATCATGCCAGACAGAATCAAAAGCAGCCGCAATATCTAGAAAGATGAGAACAAAACCCTGTTTGATGTTATCGATACCAGAGTTTAGGCTGTTAAGGAGTGAAGTGAGGAGCGTCTCGACCCCATGCGATTCTCTGAATCCATGTTGACAGGTATCCAAAGGCACTTCAGAGTCGATATGGTCTTGTAGTTGTCTGAAGGCAATTTTTTCAATTATTTTTGCAAGAGTGGGTATGCTGGATATGGGTCGGTAAGAGTCTGTTTTTTGTGCATCTAACTTGAGGTTTTTTAGTAGAGGTCTGATAGATGTCTGTTTGAGGGCAGCAGGGAATGAGCCGGTGTCGAATGATAGCCTTATGATCTTGGATATTATTGGAGCAAGCTCTTTGCGAAGGTCCTTTATCCAGAAGGCTGGACAAGGATCAGTATGTGCTGTGGATAAGTTGAGAGATGAGATCGTATCTTCAATTAGCTTCAAGGAAGGGGTGGAGAATGATACTAAAGGAGCTGGGAGCCCATGAATAATCGGGACAGGGGGTATTGTAATTTTATTTGTACAGCACATCTTAGATTGTATGTAAAATGCGTATTCTTGTGGGTTGATTTCACACTGATGTTCTGGTGAAGGTTCCTTGGTTAGTTTCTTGATAAGTATGAGATGAACTATGTTGGGGGGGAATGAACTATTTACATGTAGAGTTGATCTTCATTTTATGGGGAGAATTGACTGGTTTAACTTAACTGACATTCTGTGTGGTATATTAATGTTTAGATTATGTTTTGTCATCAGGTCCATATTATTCTCTAAATAGATGTGGTTTTAGTTGTTTGTTTGTTTTTAAAATCGGTGATGGACCTTGCTGCTCTTACGCTATCTGGGTTGGTGCATCAATTATTTGAGTTAGTTGTAGGGATTCCATGGCATTCAGGAATGCACTGGTGTGTTTTTCAGTGATTGAGGAGAGGCTGAGGTCACCCATGAGGATAAAGTGTTTTTTTGGGTACATGCCTCGTCCAGGATTGCTGCTAGAACTTCGGTGTTGGGAGTAAGTTTTCTAGAAGCTATAGATATGGTGTACTCGGGTGCAAACATACAAATAAAACTAAAGCATAGATGGAGGGGAGGCAAGATGGCGGTAGTGATTAGCCGCGAGTGAAACCGCCGTCCCTGGAGCACTCTGGACTTTGCTGACTTATGCTTTCTGAGGTGGAAATGGGGCGTAGGAAGTGCAAGCAAGTCTCCTTGCCCTTGAGTGAGGCTCCAAATATCATGGCTGGACAGAGAATGCTCCAAATGTGCGGCTTGGGGATCCCCATGGCTGGAGTAGCGTCTTCGGCGGGTCCAGCATCTGTTTTGGACTTGAGCATGTCAGGGGTTTTGCTTTCCCCTGAGCAACGGGCCCCCCCCCCTCCGCCATGCCCCAGAAGTGTTTCGGAGGCCTCGGCAGTGCTTCCCAGTGGGTTGCAAGCTAGCACGCCGCTACGGGGGAGGTTGGAGGGTCCCGGAGCCTCTGGTGCACTTCCGTCTTTGCCGTCTGGGCAGTAACATCGGGGGTGAGAGCAGGAGCTCCCCCTTCCTCCACGAGGCCAAGAATGCTCAGCGGCATAAAAAACGCCGTTTTGAGCGCAGCGGGAGTGAGGCAGTAACATCGGGGGTGAGAGCAGGAGCTCCCCCTTCCTCCACGAGGCCAAGAATGCTCAGCGGCATAAAAACCGCCATTTTGAGCGCAGCGGGAGTGAGGCAGTAACATCGGGGGTGAGAGCAGGAGCTCCCCCTTCCTCCACGAGGCCAAGAATGCTCAGCGGCATAAAAACCGCCGTTTTGAGCGCAGCGGGAGTGAGGCAGTAACATCGGGGGTGAGAGCTTGAGCTCCCCTTCCTCCACGAGGCCAAGAATGCTCAGCGGCATAAAAACCGCCGTTTTGAGCGCAGCGGGAGTGAGGCAGTAACATCGGGGGTGAGAGCAGGAGCTCCCCCTTCCTCCACGAGGCCAAGAATGCTCAGCGGCATAAAAACCACCATTTTGAGCGCAGCGGGAGTGAGGCAGTAACATCGGGGGTGAGAGCAGGAGCTCCCCCTTCCTCCACGAGGCCAAGAATGCTCAGCGGCATAAAAACCGCCGTTTTCAGGGCGCGCCCGCGCCTGAGGGCCTCGCCAGAGGGCCCTTTGGCATGGCCCTTAGGCGTTGGTCCGTGGCGTAAGTCTTTGAAGTGGTTCCCTACTGTTATGGCCTTTGAATGAGGTGCGCTGGCTGGGACTGTTTTCACCCTTTCCAGATCGTATGCAATAGAATGTAGCCCATGTTGCAACTTATTTTGTATAGTTATGTTTTGTATGTACTATAATATATTCCCTGTGTTATGTATTCCCTTTTATTACCGCTTTGATTTTATGAAAAGTGGTATATGTTGCACTCACCTCTGTTTAACCTTGTATTGTATTGTTTGTTTTGTTACCGCTTTGATTGAATGAAAAAGCGGGATATAAATCTGTTTAAATAAATAAATAAATAAATAAAAATAAATAAATAAGAGAGAGTTTGCAGGGTCTGTCTCCTTTGGGGGACAGCCTGTCCCAGTCAGGCAATCTTTTGCAACCATCTGGAGGAGCTGGTGGTTTGGTGAAGCCTTCGAAGATTACATTAGAGGTGCTATGGGATGCAATTGCCACGTTGAATTCCTCTCTGGGTTCTATTTCGTTGTTAGTAAGTTTTGAAACTCTTTTTCTTCGTGCTCAATTTCAAGAAAGTTCCAGAGTTCAGCAGGAACAAGCGGAGAAGTTGGTACAGATGGAACGGAATCTTGAACAGTTCTGGGAGCTGCATGGTACCCATATTAAAGATAGGAATGTGTCCTCTAGAAGATTGGAATATTTGGAGAATCAAGTCCGGAAGAACAATTTGCGACTGATTAATTTTCCTAGGTCTCCATTGTGTTCTCCAATGGAGATGGTCCGTAGGTACTTCCGTGAGGTCTTGAAGATCTCTGAGGAGCACCTACCACCGATGACCAGGGTGCAATATCTTGTGGTGGGCCGGGGGGATCAGGGGGGCTGGGTGAGACCTCCGATATGCCTGGAGACCTTACGGGGTTTTTAGAAAGTTCCTTGGAGCTAGTTACATCTCGTTCCACTCTCCTGGTTACGCTGGCTCTGGAGTCAGATAAATCTTTAATTTTAAGGTCATATTTTAGGAATTTCAGTTTGCAATTTCTGGGTTCATATGTACGTATTTTCCCCGATCTTGCTAGGGATACCCAGCTAAGGAGGAAGGAATTCCTGAGGCTTAAACCCAGGATCCTTTCCCTAGGTGGGTATTTTTTTGTTGAAATTTCCAGCTAAATGTTATGTTACCTATAAAGGAAAACTTTATTTGTTTTTTGAACCCAGTCAACTACTGGAGTTCCTATCTGCTAGGGAAGAATCTGTGGTTCTTGTTGAATCCCATCCGGCTGACGCATAGGTCTCTCACTACTATGTAATTATCTGGTTTTCTTTTTGGTGAAATTGTTTCCTGGTACCTCCCCTCATTTTAAAATTTAATGGGCTTAAGTATGGCTATGGATTATTTCCTAATTTTTATTATTATGGAATTTTTTTTTTTGTTTCCTGATTGCCAGAGATTTCTGAATGCATTTTTCATTTGTTGAACGTATGAAAAATTTAATAAAATGTTAAAGTATAAAAAAATAAAAGATATAGTGTACTCCAAGTTAGAGATGGTTAGGAGGTCTAATGTATGTAGTGACTGACAGTTATTTGGTGTGAAGTTCAAGTGCTTCTTTGCAAGTATGAGTACTCGTCCCACTCTCTGATGTAATCTAGGGCAGCTAAATAGCATATATTGTGATGTAGTTAGTTGATTTAGTAGAACGTTGTCATAGTCATTGATCCAGCTTTCTGTGATGCACATTACACCTCTGTCAGTGAGATGAATATGGTCTGCGATAGTCTGAATTTTGTTGCAGATAGAACGAGCATTGATGAGAGAACATTTGCTTGGATGTTGATGGTGTTTGGTGTTCGTAGTATTCGTCGTTAGTCGTTCTGTGCTGATATGTATGAGTCTGTGAGCTTGTTTAGTAAGCGGTAGTTTATGATGAGTTGTAAGATGGAGGAGGTTTGCTCTGTGAATAACTTGTATGTTTTTGTTCCAATTATTGATTAAATGGGTAGATGATATGAGGAGAAATGTAGCCAGAAGAATGGTCAAGTGATATATTAGATTATGCGGTGTCATATTTGGATATATGTTCGTAGCTTCCCATGGCTGGCTTTTTTTTGAGGGGTTCAATAAGTATCTTGATGATCTGTAGATGAGGTATGTTTGGTAGTGCATATTTTGGAGAGTTGGGGGTGCCTGGTTATCTTGCTGCTTTCTTTTCCTCCTCTAACGGTCCACGCCTAAGGGCCACACCAAAGGGCCCTCTGGTGAGGCCCTCAGGAGCAGGCATGCCTAGCAGCACTTCAGATTTGAAAGTTCCACCAGTGCTCCTCTTCGGCCTGATTGGCTTGGTGAAGGGGAGCAGGGAGGGGCTTGCCTGCCTGCTCCCTTTAGCTGATGCTGATTGGGCCGCTGTGTGCAGGATGTTCCTGCTCCTAGCAGCATTTCAGATTTGAAAGTCCTGCCAGTGCTCCTCTTTGGCCTGATTGGCCTTGGTGAAGGGGAGCAAGGAGGGGCTTACCTGCCTGCTCCCTTTTGCTGATGCCGATTGGGCCGCTGTGGGCAGGATGTTCCTGCTCCTAGCAGCGTTTCAGATTTGAAAGTCCCGCCAGTGCTCCTCTTCGGTCTGATTGGCCTTGGTGAAGGGGAGCAGGGAGGGGCTTACCTGCCTGCTCCCTTTTGCCGATGCCGATCGGGCCACTGTGTGCAGGACTGGTAATGGGCTGATGGGGGGGGGCTTGCACTGGAAATGAGCTAGGACTGTTACTGGGCTGACTGGGGGGGCTAGGACTGGAAATGGACTGATGAGGGGGCTAGGACTGAAGTGGGCTGATAAGGGAGATAGGATTGGAAATAGGCTAGGACTGAAAATGAGCTGATGGGGAGAGGAGAAAACTGCTGGCACTGGAAGAAGACTGGAGGAAGAACTGGAAATGCGCTGATGGGGGGATGGGAGAATGGGACTGGAAGGGAGCGGATGCTGAGAGGGTCTGCCAGGGGGAGGAGGGGGAAGGAAAGGAGCTGACATAGTGGGGAGGTGAAAGCAGGAAGGGAGATGACATGGGGGTGAGGTGGGGGCAG
This sequence comes from Ichthyophis bannanicus, assembly GCA_033557465.1. NCBI lineage: Eukaryota > Metazoa > Chordata > Amphibia > Gymnophiona > Ichthyophiidae > Ichthyophis > Ichthyophis bannanicus. The sequence goes on from CM066031.1 coordinate 487,414,520, forward strand.
GAAGAGACCTGACAAGGGGAGAGGTGGGGGCAGGAAGGGAGCTGACATGGTGGAAGGTGGGGGCTGGAAGGGAGCTGACATGAGGGAAGGAGGGGGCTGGAAGGGAGTTGACATGGGGAAAGAGGGGGCAGGAAGGGAGCCGACACCTGGGGATGGTACTGAAGGGGGACTGGAAGGGAGCTGACACTTGGTGTTGGGACTGATAGGTGGCTGAGTAATGGGGAGGAGGCTGGAAGGAAGGGGGCACTGGGGCTGGAAGGGAGCTGAAACATGGAGATGGCACTGGAAGGGGATGGACTGAGGATACGGTGACTGGAAGGGAACTGACAGAAGAGGGTGGCACTGGGAGTGGAGCTGATATTTGTGATGGTATTTGGACTAAAAGGGGCTGGACAGTGGGGAAGGAGGGGGACTAGAAGGGAATGGACACCAGAGGCAGTCATGGGAATGCAAGGTGGTTAACATTGGAAGGTACTGGGAGGGGAGGACTGGAAAGAGGGCTGATACTGGGGAGGGTTACTGGGACTGAAAATAGGCTGATAGAAGGAAGTGAAGAAAACAAAAGAAGAGATAAGAAATGGCAGATTGGCTATAGACAATAGAAAGAGAGATAAGAGAAGACAGGAAAGCAGAAGCCTCAGATTGGGACCAGCATGATCACAGAATAAAATGGTCAGACAACAAAAGTAGAAAAAATAATTTTATTTTCATTTTAGTGATTGGACTTTGTGCTATCTTTATATTTTACACAGTATGGGGAACTGCATTCCTTATTTATCTGAAGTTGCACTGCATGCAGAGTCTGACTTCTTGGAGTTTCAGTTTAACTTTTGTCTACATATTTTTATTTTTACTTTAGGTTGTAGTCATATATTCTGCACTTGGTGAGTGTCTGTGTTCTGAGTGTGTGACTGAGGCCAGGTGTTCTGTTAACATGGAGTTTGTACATAGGGATCTATACTGTACTGTAGTAATTTGACTTGTTCAGCTTTTCAAATAGGTGTATGGTTGTTCTAGGGCCTGCTGCAAAATTTACGGTGCTGCTTTTTTTGGGTAGGTCCCTTGTCTGAGTTTTGGAAGTTTATGCTGGAATTGGTATGGTATGGTAGATTTGGCCTTGTAGATCTTATGTGACTTTTATAGGGTTATATTAGTTCACAGTACTGGAGAATGTTTGTTTGTTAGTGACATGACCAGAATCAGATTTTTTTTAAATATATTTAGTTCTGTGGATTAATGTCCTACTTCTGCTCTGCACCCATTGTCAAGGGAGAGTTTCTGTGGATGCAGAATATATATTCAAAAAGAAAAAGTGAGAACCATAATACAGTTTATAACAGAATAAAATGAGTTATAATTTGGTCTTATAAACTGTGCTGTGGTTCTCACTTTTTCTTTTAGTTCCTTGGTGTGCGAGCATCTGGCATTTCCTTTGTATTTTTATGGAATATATATTTACATTAACACTATGCAGGTACAGTGCGCAGTTTCAGGAGTTATGGTGGGGTTGCTAAGCCCTTCTTTGGTGTTTATGTTGGAGTGGGAGGTATTGTGTTGGGGTCACAAAGTCCCTCTTGTTTTTCAGAGGGTGGGTAGTACTGTGTTGGGGTGCCAAAGCACTCTTGTTTTTGTGGAAATGGGAGATGCTGCACGAATGCTGTTGAGCCCCTCTTGTTTGGTATATTTAACAGCATGATTCCTAGGCTCTGCACTGGTAACATATGAACATAAGAAATGCCATACTGGGTCAGTCTAAGGTCTATCAAGCCCAGTATCCTGTTTCCAACAGTGGCCAATCTAGGTCACAAGTACTTGGCAGGTTCCCAAAAAGGCACACAGGTTACACAATGCTTGTCCCAGGTCCTCTTTAATAATAGTTTATGGACCTTTCCTCCAGGAACTTATCCAAACCTTTTTTAAACCCAGCTACACTAACAGCTTTTACTGCATCCTCTGGTAACTAATTCCAGAGTTTGATTATGCAGGGCCATAGGCTAACTGCAGGGAGGCAGTTACATCCCCCTGCAGTTACCGCATTTCAGCGTGGCAAAATAGCTGCCGGTGCAAATAAGACCACCCAGTAAGGTGGTATTAGTTGCAGTTGCCTGCTTGCACTGAGCCATTATGTTAGTTTCTGCTGACAATGCAGATGCCTGTGTGTAAGAGTTCTTTCTCTCACCTCACTCTGCAGTAAAGTATAATTTTGGGAAAGAAATCCTGTAAACCTAACAGTAATGGGTAAAAAAAAATTTTGAGTACATTTGTTTGTTTTTAGTTTGTTCTAATATAGTCCCTATTTAGTGAAGATCTATCTCTGTTCTGCATATGTTTGACTGAGACTACATGTTCTGTTAGCATGGAGTTTCTATGTAGGGAGCTGTAATAATCTGGCTTGTTCAGTTTTCTGAATAGGAATATGGATGTTCTAGGGCCCACTGCAATATTTATGGTGCTGCCCTTTTCTGGATACGTTCCATGTTGTGTGAGTTTTGGAAGTTAGTGCTGTTATGGAATAGTAGATTTGGTCTATGGGTCCTGTACTCTGGGTTCTTGATGAGATCAATTGTAGGGTGTAGGTTTTGGGGGGCAGAGGTACTGGAATATGTGTTGTTTTTGAGATTTGCGGTTTTGCATTCTTTATGCTGCCAGACTGAAATTTAAAATATTTTGTCAGTTCAAATTCAAGGAAATTTCAAATTTTAAGGGAACGTCTCATTTTATATCTTCCCTCTTCATCAATAATCTGGTCATAGCAAAATAAATCTGATGTGCAGATACTTATAATAGTTTGATTGGGAGGGGAGTTGTGTAAGTGTTTTTTCATTAATCATATTTAATGTTTTATTATTATGTTTGTTTTATTGTAGCAACTGTTATACTAAATTGCATGTATGTTTAGAAGCCAACCAGGATTTTAGATGGGTGGCAAATACATTTAAAAATAAAGTATACTAAATTTATGCACATGATACCACAGTGAGTCTCCACACATTGCTCTGCATCACTGGGAGATAGAGGAAATCAGAAGCCTCAGTTTGGGACCTACATGATCAGAGAATAAAATGGTCAGACAACAAAGTTCGAAGAGAATTTTATTTTCAATGTAATTATCGGACTTGGTGCTATCTTTATATTTTATACAGTACATGGAAATGCATCTCTTTCTATTTCTCTGGTTTGCACTGTATGCAGATTCTGGCTTCTTGGGGTTGCAGTTTAATTTTTATCTACATATGTTTATTTTTAGGTTATGGTCACTTATTCTGTACTTGGTGAGGATCTGTGTTTTGAGTGTGTGAACAATACCAGGTGTTCTTTTAACATGGACTTTGTATGTAGGATCTGTACTGTAGTAATCAGAATTGTTCAGCTTTTCAAATAGGTGTTTGGATGTTCCAGGGCCCATTGTAGTATTTGCAGTGATGCTTATTTTGGATGGCCTCCTTATGTGAGTTTTGGAAGTTGGTGCTGGTATGGTATGGTATGGTATGGTAGATTTGCTCTATAGATACTCAGTGACTTTGTTGTAGGGATTTGTATTAGTTCACAATATGCCTGGTACTGGATAATATTTGTTGTTGTTATTAGTGAGATGATCAGAATCAGATTTTTTTTAAAGATATTGAGTTCTGTGGGTGAATGTCCTGGTTCTGCTCTGCACCCACTGTTGAGGAAGGGGGTTCTGTGGATGCAAAATATATGTCCAAAAAGAAAAAGCAGGAACCATAATACAGTTTATAACAACAAAATAAAAATGAGCTATAATTTAGTTTTATAAACTGCTGTGGTTCTCGCTCTCTTTTAGTTCCTTGGTGTGCAAACATTTTGCATTTCCTCCATATAATCTAATCAGCTTTCTGGTTTGGTTCAGTCCCTGATTAGAGGTTTGAAAAACTCCCCCCATCACCACTATGAGGGGGGGGGGGTGCCATCTCTTCCTTTGCCTCAGACAGCAGATTGCCTTGAGTCGCCCCTGAGCTTCTCTATTATCTGGTTCAAAGCAGCTGTTGCTATTTCCATAAGATTCAATGCAATTGAAGTTGCTCTCACCCCCACTTTGGTTCTGGATCTTGTCAGAACCTGCTTTCAACCTGCTTTATCATTTCATCCTCTTCAACCCATCACACTGCAGCCTGTAGTAGCTCAGGGAATTTCATATTTGGATTCTCTATGTATTTCTATTCCATCTTTCTCTAAAGGTTACTTTCTCTTAACTTGGAGATAAATTACTCTTTGAGCATGGCCTCATGGTTTTCCATGCAGATAACATTTCTGACAAACATTCTGGTAACTTTCTTCTGTAAACTGTACATGTGCTCTCTCATACTTTCTTCAGGAAACTGCTTCCAGTCATAGAATTCCTTCAGGCTCCCATTATGAAGCACCTTGTTTCCATAGACTTGGAGCAAAGGAAGAAAATGTCTTCTACACTTTTCTGTTCAGTGGTAAGCATGTACTTCACAGTGTTCTTGGCTTGGCTCTTCAAGTGATCCTTGGCCATCACCAGTTTGATCCTCTTCTGGAATCCTCAAAACCTTCAATGTCTCTCTGGTCTGAGCGATCCATTCCTGTACAAGCAGGTCATCAGGCTTCAATGGAGTTCTTTTTCTCTTGCGAGACTACAATAGGAGATATCCTCTGTGACTTTGATAGTTTCTCAATCACATTCTTGGCTAGGGATAGTGCTTCTCTGTTCCTCCCTTGCCAAATGTACAGCTTAGGTCTGTTCACTAAACCTGGCCTCCTGGTCATTGAACTTCTTTTGTAATGCTTTGACCTGGGCCTTCCAGTCTTCCATGTCTAGAGTTAATGAAGTCAGACTGCACTAAGTGAGGTAGACTATTCTCAGATGACACCTTTCCAAAGTAAAGACACACTCTAAATATTTGCAATAAGTGCAAAAAAAGCATAGTTACTAACCTCTAACAGGTGTTCTCCGGGGAGAGCAGAAATCAGTCCTCACCTATGAGTGACATCAGCACTGACGGAGCCCTTGCAGAAGCATCCCGCCAGCTTGCTCAATCAGATGACATAGCTAAAAGACGACAAAAAATAAATGATGTTAAAGGAGCAACTCCAAGGGAGGAAGGGTTGTGAGGACTGATTCCTGCTGTCCCCGTAGAACACCTGTTACAGGTGAGTAACTACGCTTTCTCCGGGAACAAGCAGGAAGTCAGTCCTCAGATATGGGACTTCTCAGCTGCAAGCTACTGAAAGCCCATAGGAAAAACAGAGCTCCCTCATGGGGAGCCGCAAGCAGCAGCAATTGAGTCTGCATCCACAGACTACAGTACGACCCCTGTGTCCGATGAAACCAGCACTCCGGTAGCCTGAGCACAGAAGGTTTGGAGGATAGGAGTTGCCTAAACCCTGAAAAGGTTACGGAGCACAGCCTGGCCAAAGGCACTGTCCCACTGGGACTCTCTTTCCTGGCAGTAATGGGCTGCGAAGCTATGGACTGAAGACCATGTGGTGGCTCGGCAAATGTCCATCATAGGGACGGAGCATAAGCTTGCAACTGAAGCCGCCATGGCCCTGACATGGTGTGCCGTGACACAGCCTTCCAGCAGGATCCTCGCCTGCTCATAAGCGAGGGCAATACAGTCTGCCACCCAGGTCGTAGGAAATGAAAAACTGAGAAGCTTTGTGGTGGCCCTGAGTGTGTTGGACATAGAAGGACAAGGCCCTCTTACAGTCCAAGGTGTGAAGGACCATCTCCACCCGACTGGAGTAAGATCTTGGAAAGAAGGTGGGGAGTACCACTTCCTGGTTGAGAAGGAAGGACGACACTACCTTCGGCAGGAATTTGGGGTGCGTAAGAAGCACCACTCTGTTCTTGTAGAACCTGGTATAAGGCACCTCCGCCAAAAGGGCCTGAAGCTCTCTAACTCTGCGAGCGGAGGTGAGAGCAGCCAGGAAATCCACCTTCCAAGAGAGGTAGCAAAGATGGCAGGTAGCCAGAGGCTCAAAGGGTGGGCGAGTGAGCTGCCCCAACACTACATTGAAGTCCCATTCGATTGCTGGAGAGTGAACCATGGGCTTCAATAAAAGCAGGCCCTGAAGGAAACGGGTCACCAGTGGTTGGACAGAGAGGGGCTTACCATCCACCGGATGGTGGTGTGCCACCAGGGCACTAAGATGCACTCAGATGGAGTTAGACTTGAGTCCGGACTGAGAGAGGTGGAGAAGGTACCATAACACCAGAGCCACGGGGGAGGAGAAAGGATCAGCCTTGTGTTCGACACACCAAACAGAGAACCTTGCACCATTTGAGGGCGCAAGCCTTCCTAGTAGAGGCCTTGCGAGAGGCCAGTAGAATATCCTCCACCTCAACTGGAAGATTGAAAGGGGCCAGAGTCACCCTCTCAACAGCCATGCTGTCAGTGACAGGGACCCCAGGTTGGGGTGCAGGAGAGAGCACCCCTCCTGAGATAGGAGTCCCGGGGCAGTTCCCAAGGGAATGGGTGTCTCCACCGTCAACGGTAGAAGAAGCGGGAACCACGGTTGCCTGGGCCACCGAGGAGCTATCAGGATGAGCGAAGCCCTGTCGCAGAGGGTCCTGAACAGGGTCTTGGCGATTAGCAGCGTTGGAGGGAAGGCATGCATGAGGCCTTCCGACCATGAGACCAGAAACGCGTCCACTGCCACTCTGGAGGGGTGGGCCTGCCGGGAGTAGAAACGGGACAACTCAAAGTTGTCCAGGCTGGTGAACAGGTCCATCAAACACAGAGGATCTCTAAAGGAAAAAAGGGGACTGTTGTAGTTGTTGATATGGAAGGACAGACTAGATAGGCCATGTGGTCTTTTTCTGTCGTCATGTTTCTACATTTCTATGTTTCTATCACAGGTTCTCCCCAGAGCCGGAAAAGTCAACTGGCTACCCTGGGGTCTAGCTGCCACTCATGCAGTCTGTCAGCCAACAGGTTGTACTAACCTGGCAGGTACAATGCCCGCAGGAGGATACCCTGTTGGATTGCGTACGAGCAGAGGATCAGTGCCTCCTGACAAAGAGTATGAGAACCTGTGCCCCCCTGTTTGTTCACATAGAACATCGCCACCTGGTTGTCCGTCTGGACCAGCACCGGCTGGTGATGTAGGTGGTGACAGAAGAACTTCAGGGCTAGGCATATGGCTCAGAGCTCCAGGAGGTTGATCTGCTGGGTGCTCTTGTCCGGTGACCAGTTGTCCTGAGTGCGGAGATCTCTGCAGTGGGCTCCCCAGCCAAGCAGGGAGGTGTCCATGGTGAGGACCCTCGAGAGGCTTGGGGCCTGAAAAGGCATGCCCACCTCGACATGCTGGGGTGACTGCCACCAGGCCAGGGAGTCTGCCAAATGACGGGTCACAGAAACTCTGTCTCAGAGGCGGCCCGTGGCCAGAGACCACTTGTCCCAGAGACACCACTGCGCCGCCCTCATAGGGAGGCAAGCATCTGGGGTGACATGGACCGTGGAGGCCATGTGCCTGAGGAGGCACAGGAGAAGCCGGGCAGGCACCGAGGGATGGTACTGTACGTCCTGAGCTAGAGAACTGAGACAATCGGCTCGGTCCCTGGGCAAGAAAGCCTTCGACTGGAGAGTGTCGATCTTTGCCCCAAAGAACTCCAGACACTGTGTCGGGATGAGGTGAAACTTGGGGTAGTTTATGACAAAGCCCAAGTATTGCAGAACTTGGATGGTGCGTGCCGTGGCCTGCTGCACCTCTGAGGCTGTGCCTCCCTTTATGAGCCAGTCGTCCATGTAGGGAAAGACAAAGGCCCCCTGGAGCCGAAGGAAGGTGGCCACGATTGCCAGGCATTTTGTGAAGACTCTTGGGGCAGAGGCTAGGCCGAAGGGGAGCACCCTGTATTGAAAGTGCCTGCCCCCAACTATGAACCTCAGGTACTGCCTGTGGTTGGGTGGATGAGGATGTGAGTATAAGCATCCTTAAGGTCTAAGGAGCATAGCCAATCTCCCTGCCGGAGGTAGGGCAGCAGTGTTCCAAGGGAGAACATCTTGAACTTCTCCCTCACCAGGAATTTGTTGAGGTTGCACAGGTCATGGATGGGCCTTAGGCCCCCTGTCCTCTTTGGCACAAGGAAGTACCCGGAGTAGAACCCCTTGACCTTGAGGTGGTGGGGCACCGGTTCCACCACTTTGTCTTCAGAAGATCATCCTGTGGAGGGGAGACCTGAGGGGCCTCTCCCGGGAAATAAGGGGGAGGTGTCTGAGTCAGGTGGAGTAGGTAACCCTCCCTGACTACCCTTAGTGCCAAGGAATCAGTGGTGATGGCCACCCACCTCTGTGCATAGAGGGCCAGACGTCCCCCTGTTGGCTGCTGATCTCCTTGGGGTAGAGAGGCTATGCTCAAGGAGTCAAAAGCTCCCCCCTGGCTGGGCCAGAGCCAGAGCCTAGGGTTTTGGAGCCTTCTGCTTACGTGGGCCATGCCCATGTCCCTTGGCCTGCAGATCCTGTTGGGGAGCTGGGGAGGCCTGATAAGGTGGGTAGTTTCTGTAAGCAGCTCCCTTCCTCGGGTAGAAGGGCTTTTTACCCGAGCCCTTCTGTCGGGGAGGGGCAGCAGTCTTTTTAGAGAGCCTGGTCCTTGTTATGAACTCGGTCTCCAGCTCGGCAGCCTTGTCGGTCATGGGTTTGTCAAAGAGATTCTCTCCTTGGCAGGGGACATTGACCAATTTGTCCTGAACTCACTGCTCGAGGTCGAATGACTGTAGCCAAGCTTGGCGTCATGCACCGATGCCCGCCACCGCTACTCGAGCCGCCGACTCAAAGCCATCATAGGCTGTCCGAGACATGAATTTGGAGCATTCACGGACTGCTTTGGCCAGGTTCTTAAACCACTGCAAGAATTCCTCGGAGAGACGAACAAAGAACCTGGACAGTTCCTTTGCCTGGTCTCTCAGGTACATGCCCATGTACAGCTGGTAGGCCTGGATGTGGCAGATGAACAATTAAACCCTGGTAGCACTTTCTGCTGAGGGCATCTAAGATGCATGCCTCCCTGCTGGGAGTCACCAAGGAGTGCATCTTTTGGCTTTTCAGCCAACACATAGCTGACTCCACCACCATGGAGTTATGCGACAGCTGTGACTTTTGGAAGCCCGGGCTCCGGCGAACTCAATACATCGAGTCGAGCCATTTGCTCACCACCGGCACTGAAGCTGGTGTCTCCCACATTTGGAGCATGAGCCATTCCAGGATGGGAGGGATGGGCACCGTGAGCAATTCCCACAGAGGGACTTCGTACTGGAGGATTTCCAACTCATTCACCCAAGAGTCCTCCTCCGACTCGGTTGGGAATGCCAGGGCCTTAGACATGTCCTTGACAAAATCCAGGAAGCCTATGTCCTCAGATGGGGACTGCCATCGAGGCTCTGAGACGGAAGAGTCAGAAGGGACATTGCGGTGGCAACGGGTATCAGGGGACGCCTTGTCCTCCATCTCCCACTTGGAGTAGTCCATCGAGGACTCAAAGGAAGGCTGCTCCATGGGCCTCGAGGCTCACAATGCCCCACAGCCGGTGCCTGGCAAACTTGCCTGGGATGACCGTGGTCCCGTTGAGCAGGACTCAGAGCGCGACCTCAGCCGAGGATCAGCTCAGCCTCTGGGGACGTCTTGGATGTCGAGGGCACAGTGGTCAGGGCAGATGAACCGGTCGTGCCGGACAACAGCACACGCTGCTGGTCCATTAAGGCAGACAAACTGCGCTCCAGGGTCGCCATTCTGGACTCCTGATGAGAAGGCTCCACAGCCTTTGGCAGGGGCACCGAGGGACTCAGGCCCAACGTCAGCTCCCAGAAAGGGGAATCCTTGACGAGGATAGTGTCTGGGGACTGAGGCCAGTCCACAGTCGGATCCTTCCAGGGGACCTTTGCAGACTGTGCCTTCCCCAATGCCTCGGACAAGCGTCTCAGACTGCGAGATCGGGCCTGGGGAGCCACGGGCCACTTGGAGCCATCCAGGGACTCTGCCTTCAAGGGACTATTCTTCTTCCTGGGTTCCCTCAAGGGAGACCCCCTTTCTGAGGACCCACGATGAGGCTCAGGTTTGGAGGGTTCTGCCCAAGATTTCAGAGCCTCAGACAAGGCCCTAGCCTTCGGAGGCATTGGGGACTCGGGGGAAAACCTATCGTGCTGCTGCTGGCGGCTCTTGAGGACTTTGCTAGACATTCTCTTGCAGAGACTGCAGGCTGCCGGGTTGTGGTCTGGCCCAAGGCAGGGGAGACAGCAGTCATGTGTGTCGGTCAAAGACATAATTTTAGAGCACTGATCACACTTCTTAAAGCTACTGGTAGCCATGGGGGAAAAAAGTACCCCTGCGAGGTCGAAGACTCTCCGGGCTGCCAGTGGGAGAAAAAAGGCGCAAGGATGCCAGAAAAGAAAAGAGCGAAAACTACAGAAAAATTAATCAAACCCATTGCCGAGGCACCGAGGTTCGTAGGCGGGAAGAGTACTGGTGGAATACCAGAGGTGAGTGTGAAACTCAGAGAGAGAAAAAACAACTTTTTCCAGGGACAAGCCAGACCATCTAAAGGGCTCCGCAGAAAAAAAGAGACTGAGCAAGATGGCACCCCTGAGCAGAAAGGGGACCATGCATGCATGGTGGCATCTCCCAAAGGCTTTCTTTGAAAGCTGAGGGGACGGTTCTGTGAGGGCGCCGTCGGTGCCATCATCACCTATATGTGAGGACTGATTTCCTGCTTGTTCCTGGAGAATTTTACTGACCACTCTATACTGAATTTTGAACACTGGAATGAATCTGATTGGCTAAGATTCTATCCTGTTCAGACAGGATCAGTTGCCCGGACTTCCCTTGCATCACCAGTACTAAGCCAGGACTGCTGGGCATCAACCCTCCTTGGAGTGGCTAGGAACTGCTATGAATGGTTGCCTAGAGACAGGAGTGAAAGGCTGGCACTGTAACAGAAAAAAATAGCAAACACGTTCTTCTGCTGATACTGCTTTGGAAAGATAATAAAATGTATGAGAGGCTGGTGATTCAGTTTCTTTGGGGGGGGGGGGAAGAAAGGGCCTATTCCACTTTCAGTATTACAACGCCTTGGAGGCAGGGAGGCCTGGGGCTCCCAAACACTGCTATGAGATTTCTTAAGGACACTACAGATTATACACCACTGGAGTATGAGCAAGAAGTGCTTGCCCCTGGGGATGTAGAAAGCCAGGAATGTTTTTCAATTGGTGAAGAAGGCATGGTGTTATATTTGTCAGAGACTGGACCGACCATGAGCCATTTGAGTATACTTGCACCTATGTGGTAATGCAGATTTGACATCTGGGATGCAGGATCACAGGTTCCACAGGTGGAGGTACAAGGGAATAGAACAGGTTGAGCAACTGGTGAAAGGAGATAATTCAGCATTACTATTTCTAGGGGTGAGAAACAGATGCAATCTATAAGATGGCAATACTTTTGAATACCTACAGGCCAGCAGTTATACTGTATTTGGGGATAAGTCAAAGAATTTCTGACAAGTGATTTCTGTATGGACCTGGAAGATGTTTTCCTTGCTGAAGATGGGTTTTGGTCTCCAAGTTGTAGCTATCCTTAGAAGAGGCTGGGATATCTAGAGACTAAGTTGGGAAATACTAAATAGTTAGTGATAGGAGTTTGAATAGTACCTGGAAAGGCTAAATGTTCTCTGCTCATCCCCTTCTCTTCAATGGATATGCCTTGTCATTATTTATTTATTCTGCCTTATATATAACTTACAGTAGGCATTTTTTATCTATAATGGGATTTGTGATGTTATGACACTGCCAAGAAATTCCAAGTCATTGTCATCCTAAAAATGTACTGTTGTTCATGGCAACATAAGCATATTGTACATCACCTCCACCCTCTCCACTAACCTTTTCCAAAATAAAACACCAGACATGTTCCATCATACGCCTCTTCTTCTGCTGGTCCCCTCTCCTCCTCCGGACCTCCGATCGCTGATCTGGGCAGCTGCAGCAACTCTCCAACACTCCTCCTCCAGCTAAAACAACCAATTGCTGTTGAACCAGAGGGCTACAAATAAGAGCATGCGGCAGGCAAGCTTCCTCTTCTGCCGGTCCCCTCTCCTCCTCCGGTCCTCCGATCGCTGATCGGGGCAGCTACAACGACTCTCCAGCACTCCTCCTCCAGCTAAAGCAACCAATTACTGTTGAACCAGAGGGCTACAAGTAAAAGCACGCGGCAGGCAAGCTTCCTCTTCTGCCGGTCCCCTCTCCTCCTCCGGACCTCCAATCGCTGATCAGGGCAGCTGCAGCGACTCTCCAGCACTCCTCCTCCAGCTAAAGCAACCAATCACTGTTGAACCAGAGGGCTACAAGTAAGAGCATGCGGCAGGCGTGCCCACGCCTGGCAGGCCTGAGCCTGAGGGCCTCGCCAGAGGGCCCTTTGGCATGGCCCTTAGGTATGACAATTAGCACTAACGGCAATACAAACAACCATCAAAACCATACAATCCTTGACGTCATGAACAGTACCTGCTGAAAAACTAAGTACTGATCAGATGAAACTCAACACCACCGCATTTATGCACAAACTACAGCGACCAAAATAAGGTTAGAATTAGACCTAAGACTGTTATACCAATTACCTATATTTATTTAGCTGTATTTATATCCTGCTTTTCACTGGGTCAAGTGGTCAATTGGATATATTTTAACGTGAGGGGATATGAGACACATATGCTGATACATACAGGGAACATGGGCAATGGAGAGTTAAGTGGCTTGCCCAAGACCACAAGGAGTGCCTATAGGACTAGAAATCCCAGTCCCTCCGACCTGAGATTGTTGTCCCCAGGTGGGACTTGAACCCCAGGCCCTCCAGCCTGAAATACCTTGTCCTAACCACTAGACCACTCCTCCCTTCCTCTCTCCTCCCTATATGCCTTTAAAACTCCACACTCTAACAATATATAACAATGTATAACTAACTGTGTTTGACTTTAATGCACCCATTTTCCGGTTTTATACCTTTATACACTGAACCTTAATGTTTACTCATAATATTCATGGTATTACTGCTGCAAAGTATCAAAAACCATTGTATCTCACAGGTGCTACATAATATCTACAAAAACACTGTAACTCACAGGTGCAATTGTTAACATAGTCAAAAGCTATACAATTTAACTATTTCCCTTTCTACTCATTACCACACTATTACCTACCCTACTCCTTATCACACTTACCACCCCAATATTCTAATATACTGAAAAACATCTCACAGCATAATGAATCTCTATCCCATTACCACCATCTTCATTATCTTAATATTAAAAACCTGCCTATTCATTAGAGCAAATGCACAATTTTCATATCCTTCACATCCAGACTCAATCCCTATCCTTGCTTCACGTTCCATCCAATATAAACATCACCACAAACCAACACACAATGCAGATATAAGAAGACTAATGTACATTACCCCCACATCATTAACAAACCATGAAATAAGAAAAAACACTCAAACTAACTCAGAACTCTCATGTGCCTACATAAATGCTAGATCCGTAAAAAAAAAAAAAATCCCTATCATCATTGACTATATAAACTCAAATGGTCAAGATGTAATTTTTATAACAGAATTCTGGCTTAATGAACAAGATAATATCTTACTAAACCAACTATGCCCACCCAAATACAATATATTCCATACCTCCAGAACAGGCAAACGAGGAGGCAGGGTACTAATCATAATAAAAGAGTCGTTAGAAGCACAACTCCTCCCAACTAAAGCTATATCTGAAACGGACAAGCTATAATCAAAAGTGGAAATTTGGCCTTCTGCTTCATTTATTTACATTCTCTTATATACTGTGCTATTCTGCATCAGTGTGGTTTACATTGAACAAACTGAAATTACATTGAACAGGGCATTATAACTTGGAGATAACTATTTTACAGGGAACATGGGCTATGGAGGGTTAAGTGGCTTGCCCAAGACCACAAGGAGCACCTGTGGGACTAGAAACCCCAGTCCTTCCGGCCCAAGGTTGCTGTCCTCTAGTGGGATTTGAACCCCTGACCTTCTGGCCTGAAGTACCTTGCCCCAACCACTAGGCCACTCCTCCACACCCTTGATTTAATCAAATTAAATGAAAATAGACGATTACTAAATGAAACGGAAAATTTCTAGTAATTACAATCACAACTTTTAAATTTTAAGTCTGCTTAATATGCAGACCCCCAAACCCTAATCCAGATAATCTGACAAATACAATGGATGAAATAATAAACATACCACCAAAAATAAAAACATTTCTCCTAGGGGATTTCCATCTCCCCTCAATACATGACTCCCACTCATTATTCTTCTCCAACGCAATGGAGAAACTAAAATATAGGCAAATTATACACAATGCGACCCACGAGATGGGAAACACCCTTGATTTAATATTCTTGCCCCAAGAGATAAATTCTCCTCGGAACAACCCCCCACAGATAACACCAGTGCCCTGGACGGAACACCACCTCATAGAATTCACTCTAGAGATCAATCTAACTCAAATCCACACAGATATAAATATCCTAAAACATACCTTAAATATAAACAACTAAACAGAGAATCCTTCTCTGAAAACCTCCTTAAAACTATAGACACCAATACAGAAGATCTTGATGAATTAATCGATAATTGGAACTCCTTCATATCTAACCTAGCGACCAAGCCCCAAAATGTGCGAAACATCTCTAAAAAACACACTAAACAATGGTTCTCTCATGAACTACGCCTAATGAAAAGAGAACTTAGAAGAATAGAATGCTCATGGAGAGCCAAGAAAACAGTCGAAAGCAGAGTAAGATACATGGATATGCTCAACAAATACCACCTTCATATCAAACTATAAAAAATCACCACTCCCAACCATTGTTCCCTCTAATTTTCTGTAGGCTGTGTGCGCATAAAATATCAGCTGTGCAGCTTTTGAAGGAAGGTTAAATTTTTGTGCACCTCATAACGACACTCGGAGTTATATACTTAAAAATTTGACTACACGTCAGAATACAGTATGTATACCACATTGATTTTAATCAAATTAAATGAAAATAGATGATTACTAAATGAAGCGGAAAATTTCTAGTAATTACAATCACAACTTTTAAATTTTAAGACGTCTGTGTTGTTTTCTATTAGAATCAGAACCGTAATTTTTGTGCACTCTGTTGTAAAGTATGTGCGCTTGCTCGGCGAGGTGTGTGCGCATGCACACATGCACAGCTTAGAGGGAACAGTGCTCCCAACTTCTTATGAAATCCATTAATAAACTATGAGACTTATTCAACATAGTGAAGTCCCTTACATCCCAGCCAAACACCCAAACCAACAGTCCTGACATATCCCCACAAACACTTGTGGACTATTATCAGTCTAAAATAAATAACCCTACAACGCACATCTTCTCCTTCTCAAATGATCACAAACCACTAACAGAAACCTGAAACAATTTCCACTTACTCTACCTAGATTCATTCAAAAAACAATTACAGCTATGAATACTACAACATCAACAGCAGAACCTTGTCCATTCAAATGGATCAAAGATACAATTAACAAAACTGCACCTTTGATTCTGGCTATTGCCAACAAGTCCCTAACTCAAGGATACATGCCTCGTGAACTTAAGAAAGCCATAATTCACCCAATATTAAAAAATAAAACCCTGGACAAAACTGACCCTGCTTCCTACAGACCTATCTCGAGCCTTCTCCTTTTAGCTAAAATAATTGAAAAAAATGCATGCCTACAACTTCAAGACCACATGGACCTCCATGTCCCCCTTGATAAGAAACAATTCTGTTTCAGACCATTACATAGTGTGGAAACTTTACTGTTAACAATATCAAATAAAATCATCAAGACAATAAACAACAATAATCAGGCATGCATACTTTTCTTCCTCGACATATTTATTTATTTATTTATTTATTTATTTAACGTTTTTCTATACCGCACTATTCGGCATCAGCGCGGTTTACAAGTAACAAGTTGGTACAATGTGGAATAACCATACATTGAACTTACATAAAACAGGGAATTTAAACATGGATAACGGGTGAACTTTATACATAATATACAAAGGGGAATTTAAGCATGGATAACAATTGAACTTTATACATTATATACAAGAGGGGATTGCATCATAGCTGAGTTTATGATACAAGCCCTAAAGGGGGGGGGGGGGGTTGGATGAGGTGGATTTGACACAGTTGTACACTCCCTCATGATTCATAGACTGAAACAAATTGGCTTGAATAATACAACACTTAATTGGTTCATATCTTACTTATCTGAAAGATGTCAACAAGTAACCATGGACCAATTATCCTCCAACTCATACCCACAAACCACAGGACTACCACAAGGATCAGCACTGTCAGCACTATTATTTAATATTTATATCCAACCTATATGCCAGATAATAAAACAATTCAAGATCGACTATGCGATTTATGCTGACCGACATAATGTTGTTCACACCTTTCAATCTCAAAACCCCCAACTTTAACAAAATAATCTCATGCTTCAAAGAAATTGCCAACTGGCTAAGTAACAATAGCCTTCTCATAAACTACAAAAAACAGAAATCTTGATAATAACCAGGAACCAAAAATGTAAACCTCCAAAAAGTGTTGGAGTTGATGACTTTAAAATTGAAGTCAAAGAAGAAGTTAAATATTTAGGTGTAACCAATGTTCCCGCCTGCCCCTACCCCCACCAGCAGGAATGCCGGCGGAGGACCCGGCACAGATTAAAGAGAACACTGAGAGGGGGGAGGGGCGGAGGACCCGGCACAGATTAAAGAGAACATTGAGAGGGGGGGGGGGTGGAGTGTCGATCGTTCTGCACCTCCCCCTGCTGGCAGGAATGTTGGCGGTGGACTCAGTGCAGGTTAGCGGGAACATTGGGTGTAACACTTGACAGACACTTTACGTCCTAGATTCACATAAAAAACTTAACAAAAGCAATTTACAATAAGATACGTCTTCTGCGACACCTAAAACCCCTACTACAGCCCCCTGACTTTAGAACTGTAATGAAAGCCGTAATCACTCCCCACATAGACTATTGTAATAGTCTGCTACATGCCCTTCCTAAAGTTTCCCTTCACCCACTTATCATGGCACAACATTCAGCCACTAGAATTATTCACAATTCCCACTGCAATGAACACATAACACCAATCCTATTTGACCTGCATTGGTTACAAGTACAAAGTAGGATAAAATATAAAATTCTGATGATTACTTTTAAAATCATCAGGAAAATTGCTCGCACTACCCTCTCCAACCTGGTCAAACCCTTATTTGATGATAGACAGAGAAGAAAACAAATGTCCAACTCCCTCTCTATACCTCCAGAATACTGCAATACAAAACAATGTACCAGCAATAGAGCTTTCGAATACAGATCCCCAGTACTCTGGAACTCTTTGCCGGATAACCGTCACAGTATCACAGACCTAACCTCCTTTCGTACCCACCTACCTATTTACCGAACATTTCAGTGATAACATGTTTCCAACTAACAATAGCTAATACCCCTCCCCCCATCATCTCATTCCTCTCCCCCTCTTACTCCCTTCCCCAACCTCCCCTCCCACCAAATCTAATCTAAAATACTAAACACCGATGTTATACTAATGTAAAAATGTATATAAGTTAACTCAGTTGAATATGTAAACCTGTTACTTTATGTTACAACACTAGTTCTTTGTTAAACACCTGAAATAGTGGTATAAAAAACACACAAATAAATAAATAAATACGCCAATGAGGTACTAAACGGGGCCGATTCTACTCCCCGACATATAAAAGATAAATGTTCTATCATACGCACTTTAAATGGCTGTGAAGTCTTTTCAATATATAACAACAAGCACAGGCAAAGCATTACATAAGCCACATCACTGATTTGATAAGTGGTGGAATCCCATAATCTGTGAAAAAATCCCTTAGTCGGATGTTCAAAGCTACTACGTTCCATGCTCACAGAGCATACTACACATCGATTATACTGCCTATGTCCCCACTTATGTCGCCATGAATAGTAGTACATTTTTAGGTGGGACACTTTGGTACCGAAAGGGTTAAACACACAGATAGAATGGCATTGGTTTTATTGATTGGTTTCCTCGATTATGGTAGGGAGTTTATAGGTTGGTTTGGAGGACGCATGCATTGGCGTCTTTTGAAAGGAGCGAGTTTGCATTGAGAGCCATGTGGGAGAAGAACAATAGTTCAGTGAGTAACAATATATAGAGGGTGCCTGTTTTTTTAATATTGGGTATGAGGATTATCGGGTTATGTTTTCTTATAGATTCCCTGAAGAAGCCAAAGAGGCGAAACTATGGTCCATGGTTGGATTAATATTTGTTATACAGCACGGAGTATGAAGCAGGGAGCATTCATGAGGATGATGTAATAATGTGACTTAGCTCGTAGACATTGTGAAGAGTGGAACATGCTTGAACCTGAACTTTGATTTGAATTTGGATTGAACTTGGATTTGAACCAGCTGGATAGATCTGATGGAGTCCTTCCCTTGAAGCAGAGCGTGCATCTTGAATTTAATGTGTGCGTTAATTCTATTGGGACTGGTTTCAAGGTGTTTGAAGGTGCTCATGGCAACGTTTTAGAGAAGAAGTGATGGAAGAACAGCCTTCTTGAGATACCTCGGGAATTTCCCTTTGGTAGCTGTTCACGGCACAGGATATTTTAAAGAATAGAAAAGGTCAATAGAGGAATTTTCCTCTTTTGGAAGCTGTGAATGGTAAGAACATAAGAACATAAGAAATGCCATACTGGGTCAGACCGAGGTCCATCAAGCCCAGTATCCTGTTTCCAACAGTGGCCAATCTAGGTCATACGTACCTAGCAGTTTCCCCAAAAGACACAGGTTCTGCAGTGCTTGTACTAGGCCAAGCATTGATATCCTGGGTCCCTTTTTAATAGTGGTTTATGGACCTTTCCTCCAGGAACTTGTCCAAACCTTTTTTAAACCCAGCTATACTAACAGCCCTTACTACATCCTCCGGTAACAGATTCCAGAGTTTGATTACACGTTGAGAGAAGAAATATTTTCTCCTATTTGTCTTAAATAGTTTACCCTGTAGCTTCATTACATGCCCCCTAGTCCTTCTATATTCTGATAGCGTAAACAATTTATCCACGTTTATCCGTTCCACTCCATTCATTAATTTATACACCTCTATCATATCTCCCCTCAGCCGCCTCTTTTCTAGGTTAAAGAGCCCTAACCTTTTTAGCCTCTCTTCATAGGAGTAGCCTTCCATCCCCTTCACCAATTTGGTGGCTCTTCTCTGTACTTTTTCTAATAACTCTATGTCCTTTTTAAGATACGGTGACCAGAATTGCACACAATATTCAAGGTGCGGTCGTACCATGGAGCGATACAGAGGCATTATAATATCCTTTGTTTTATTCTCCATCCCTTTCCTTATGATACCTAGCATTCTATATGCTTTCTTGGCCGCCGCTGCACACTGGGCGGAGGGTTTTAACATGTTATCCACGATGACTCCTAAATCTTTTTCCTGGGTGGTGGTTTCTAATGTGGAGCCTTGCATCTTGTAACTATAGTGTGGGTTGTTCTTTCCTAGGTGCATAACTTTGCACTTGTCCACATTAAATTTCATCTGCCATTTGGATGCCCAGTCTTCCAATTTATCCAGATCCTCCTGCAGTTTTCCACAATCCTCTTGGGTTTTAACAACTTTAAACAGTTTTGTGTCATCTGCAAATTTGATTACCTCACTAGTTATTCCCTTTTCCAGGTCATTTATGAATATGTCAAAAAGTAGCGGACCCAGTACAGATCCCTGGGGTACTCCACTATTCACCTTTTTCCATTGGGAATATTGGCCATTTAGCCCTACCCTCTGCTTTCTATCTTTTAACCAGTTCCCGATCCACAATAGTACACTGCCTCCTATCCCATGACTTTTTAGCTTCGCCAAAAGTCTCTGATGGGGGACCTTGTCAAAAGCTTTCTGAAAGTCCAGATACACTATATCAACCGACTCACCTTTGTCTACCTGTTTATGCACACCTTCAAAAAAACAGATCAGATTAGTAAGACAAGATCTTCCTTGTCTAAAGCCATGTTGGCTGTCTCCCATTAGGCCATGACTATCTACATGCTGTGTAATTTTGTTCTTTATGATGGCTTCTACCATTTTCCCTGGTACTGACGTCAGGCTCACCGGTCTGTAATTTCCCGGGTCACCCCTGGAACCCTTTTTAAAAATTGGTGTTACGTTGGCGACCCTCCAATCTTCAGGTATTACAGATGATTTTAATGAAAGTTCACAGATTACCAATAACAGGTCTGCAATCTCATATTTCAGTTCTTTCAACACTCTGGGATGTATACCATCCGGTCCAGGTGATTTGCTACTATTCAGTTTATCAAATAGTTGTAATATATCTTCCCGGTGTAGCGATATTTCTCTCAATTCCTCTGCAGTATCACCTTTAAATACCACTTCAGTCTTGGGTAACACCCCTACATCTTCCTCAGTAAAGACCGAAGCAAAGAATTCATTCAGTCTCTCTGCTATAGCCTTGTCTCCTCTTACTGCCCCTTTTACCCCTCTATCATCTAATGGTCCAATTGACTCTCTCACAGGCCTTTTGCTACGAATGTACTTGAAAAAGTCTTTATTTCGTGTTTTTGCTTCCGTAGCAAGTTTCTTCTCAAATTCCCGCTTTGCCTGCCTTATCAATGCTTTGCATTTAACTTGCCAGTGCTTGTGCTGTTTCCAGTTTTCATCATTTGGCTCTTTTTTCCATTTTCTGAAGGTTGCTCTTTTGGCAGCAACAGCCTCTCTGACCTCACCTTTAAACCATGCTGGCAGTTTTTTGGACTTTCTTCCACTTTTCTTAATGCGTGGAATACAGCTGGTCTGGGCTTCGAGGATAGTATTTTTAAATAACACCCAAGCTTGCTGTAAGTCTTTAACCTTTGGAACCGCTCCTTTTAGTTTTTTCCGAACTATATTCCTCATTCTATCATAGTCACCCTTTTGAAAGTTAAAAGGTAGTACTGTGGATTCCTTTACTATCTGTCCTCCACTGATTAAATCAAACATGATCATACTATGATCACTATTGCCAAGTGGTCCCAACACCCTTATTTCTTGCACCAGATCTGGCGTTCCACTAAGGACTAGGTCCAGTATGGCTTCCCCTCTGGTCGGTTCATGAACCAGCTGCTCCAAGAAGCAGTCATTTATTTCATCTAGAAACTTTATCTCTTTAGCTTGTCCTGCTGTGACACTGTCCCAGTCGATACCGGGGTAATTGAAATCACCCATTATTACTACTCTGTTGTGGCTTTTGTTAGCTTCCTTGATTTCTTTGAGCATTTCATCATCCATTTGTTCATTCTGGCCAGGTGGTCGATAGTATACTCCCACTGCCATCACCTTCCCCTTCATAAATGGAATTTCAATCCATAGAGATTCTACAGCATATTTTGTTCCCTGCAAAACTTTAATCCTTTCTGACTCAATGCCCTCTCTAACATAGAGCGCAACCCCTCCACCAATTTGTTCAGCTCTATCATTACGATATAGTTTGTATCCAGGTATCACAGTGTCCCACTGGTTATCCTCCTTCCACCATGTCTCTGAGAGTGCAATTATATCTAACCTCTCATTTAATGCTATATATTCTAATTCTCCCATCTTATTGTTTAGACTTCTAGCATTGGCATACAAGCATTTTAGAGACTGTATTTTATTAATATTAATCTGGCTATTGGTAGGCATGGGTAATTGGGAATCTTTATGCTCTGTCTGCTCCTTACTCAAGGGCATTTGGGCTACTATACTCCCTTTTGGAACCTCACTGCTTTTGGTAGTATCCTTCAAGGATACCTTTGTCCGAACCGTGCGCTCCTGGGTGACTGTCGGCTTTCCCCTATTTTCTAGTTTAAAAGCTTCTCTATCTCTTTTTTAAAGGTTAATGCCAGCAGTCTGGTCCCATCCTGATTAAGGTGAAGCCCATCCCTTCGGAAGAGCCCCCCCTTTCCCCAGAATGTTCCCCAGTTCCTAACAAATCCAAAACCCTCATCCTTGCACCATTGTCTCATCCACGCATTGAGACTCCGGAGCTCTGCCTGTCTTTTGGGTCCTGCACGTGGAACAGGAAGCATTTCGGAGAACGCTATCCTGGAAGTTCTGGATTTCAACTTCCTACCTAAAAGCTTAAATTTAGCCTCCAGAACTTCCCTACCACATTTTCCTATGTCATTGGTACCAACATGTACCAAGACAGCAGACTCCCCCCCAGCACTATCTATGATCCTATCTAGGCGGTGCGTGAGATCTGCTACCTTCGCACCAGGCAGGCATGTTACCAGGCGATCCTCACGTCCACCAGCCACCCAGCTATCTACATTCCTAATGATTGAATCACCAACTATAACAGCTGTCCTGACCCTCCCCTCATGGGGACATGGCCCTGGAGAAACGTCCTCGGTGCGAGAGGGTTTTACATCACCTGGAGGACAGGTCCTAGTTACAGGATCACTTCCTGCCACACCAGGGTGATGCTCTCCTGTCACGTGACCTCTCTCCTCCATGGCAACAGGGATGCTGCCAGACTGGAGGTGGGACTTCAGGACTATATCCCTGTAGGTCTCGTCCATGTACTTCTCTGTCTTTCTTATGTCTTCCAGGTCTGCTACTCTAGCCTCTAGAGAACGGACTCGTTCCCTGAGAGCAAAGAGCTCCCTGCACTTAGTGCATATGTAGGACCTCTCACCAACTGGGAGATAATCATACATGTGACACTCGATGCAAAAGACTGGAGAACCCCCATCTCGTTGCTGGACCTCTGACTGCATCTTAGTTTAAAGCTTGTGTTTAGGTCTTTTAAATCGGTATATAATAAGGATTGGTGTAGATGCTTATACTAATAAAAGTGTATCTAATCTAATACCCCTAATACACCCTGTGTACCTGAAGCTAATTAATCACAGGTCCTCTGTGTATGACTGATTTGGATTAAGAGCTGCACCTGAGAGCAGCCCCTTTCCTCTAAGATGTCCAAGTACCTATAAAACTACAATTTCCCCAGGGGTGGGTGGGTGCTGGGGAGGGAGGGGGCAGATAAGTCCTATTAAAGAGGGCAGTTACAAGGTACCCTGTCCTGAACCCTCAGCAGGGGGATGGGGGTACCACACAAAGCCCAGTTAGTTGAGAGAGGCAAGGTAAGTACAGCTGAGAAGGTAAATAGTGATTAGAGAATAGCTACTAATCACTGTTGTACAGTTTTTAGATTGGACAATGGGAAGGATGTTCCCCTAAAAATTGAGGAGACTGTGATACATATTACGTATAGTAGGAGGTACGAAGCGTTATCAGAGGTGCCTATAAAACCCTCATGTTCAATCAGGTCCAAATTTTCAATGTTGCATTCAAGACATGGTGAATGGATATGTGTATACGGGGATATTTTAATTGAGAATGTGATATATTTGTTATTATAGTCATGTGATATGTGCAATATTTTGCATAAAGGAATGTATGAAGTGTAATAAAATAATTTAACAGTTAATTTAAGTATATATTTATTTAGATATAAGAGAATTTTTTTCAGTTGGCATCCTGTAAGGGGTCCTGTTTTATTAGGTAAAAAGTAGTGAAGAAGTGTGGCCTTTCAAGGTCTAGGGTTACATTATTTTCCTTTTTGAATTGTCAAGGCAATCCTCTACAGAAAAAAAAACATTTTTGTACACATATTCCAGATTTTGTTGCTTGCATTTTGCAGTGGTCACTACCATGTTTATCATAGTAGAATATATCATGTATCTCACATTCCAAAACAGCAAATGTTAAGGATACTTTTGAAGGCATCTAGCCTATGCTTGTACATTCCCAGGACTTCTGGCAGTTGGTAAGAAACAGAGGGTTTTATATCTTCTCATTCTCAAATATTTGTCATAGAGGACAATCAAGAGAAGGGATGCACCCAGTTACCTCCCTCCACTGTGACATCATCCCATCTCACCAGATGAATAAGCAAGGAAATGCACAGTCCAATGCAAAACTTTAGTTCCCTCAGAGTCTAGGTCGCACAGGTATGAGCCCACAAACCCTCATCACCAAGGCATACATCCTTAACAGCATCAACAGCAGGTTCACACTGCTGGACATCTTTTTCCATTATGAAAACACACATTAATTACATTTCTCTTGGCCAACAAAACACAGAGTCGGTTTCTGGGACATTCATTTTTCAGGATGAAGATGGAGCAGTTTCAGAAGGCACTTACACATGCTTCCTTTCACTGCTGCCACTCCCTCATATTTTTTGACGTTCTGCTCTGGATGTCCCAGATTCTTCCTAGACGTCCCTTCTAAAAGCCCACTTCACAGGGATAGTTTATAAGAAGTTGCCTGGATTTACACGTGAACAAGAATGTAAATCTACATATGTTAGTCATATACATGCATAAATGATGTGATCCCTATTCTTTAAGTGTGTGTGTCAAGCTGATC
Source organism: Ichthyophis bannanicus (assembly GCA_033557465.1). NCBI lineage: Eukaryota > Metazoa > Chordata > Amphibia > Gymnophiona > Ichthyophiidae > Ichthyophis > Ichthyophis bannanicus. The sequence continues at coordinate 487,439,051 of CM066031.1, forward strand.
ATGCATACTGTCACTGTGGGTGTGTACAGAGATGGAGATTGGGTGGAGTGTGAGGCAAAGCACTAGATTAAAGGCATAAATTATAAAATACTATATGCGTATTCCTTACAAAGTTAGATGCAGGCATTTGCACTAGCCTTAGGGCTGGTGTAAGTGATCTCTTCTTAAATTAATGTGAATTTTCATCCATTTATGCTAGTATTTCATAAGGTCAAGTATTTGACTTTAGAAAATAGATGTGAAGTACATGCATAACAATTTGAAAAGTGTACACTTGTAGTGTGACTCAATGCTGCATTTTCTCCATTTGCAGAATCAGGCATGTGAGGGGGTTGATATGCATGCAAAAAAACCTGTTAAGTAAATAAATGTCTCAAAGAAGTGTCAGAGACTGCATTTGCATGTGTGTATGTCTGGGGTTGCATATGTGTATGTGTATCTGTCTGTCATGAGCGGTGTCTGGGGCTACATGTGTATGTGCTTCATGGGGATTACAGTCCTCTTGGGTTTTAACAACTTTAAACAGTTTTGTGTCGTCTGTAAATTTGATAACCTCACTAGTTATTCCCTTTTCCAGGTCATTTATGAATATGTCAAAAAGTAGCGGACCCAGTACAGATCCCTGGGCTACTCCACTATTCACCTTTTTCCATTGGCTAACAGCGGGGATGTACATCCGGTTTGGACAAACAACCCCCTCTATTCGCTGGGGGCGTATTCCAAAGGTAGAGCTCCCCACACATTCAGCAGCTTTGAGCGGGAAGCTCTGAACGGAGACGAGAGGGGTAGGACCGGAGGAGGAGCCTAGACTGAGCTGGGGTGGGCCACACAACCTGGATGTACAGGGCCGATACAGGTCACGGCCCTTTACATCCGGCAAAGGCAAGATGGACGGGGAACTTCTTCCACCTCGGAGGTGGATATGCACAGGAGAAGGTGCACCTTAGAGGTGGAATAAGTCCCCCCAATGATGGTGGGCAGCGATGGATGATCCCCCGAAGAGGTGAGCTGCAGCAGGAGGATCCCTGCCGCCCAATCCCAGCCCTGGCAGGCCCCTCCAGGGGTCGGGCGGCAGGGAAAGCAATTGTATTTGCTGTCGGGGATTGTGTTGCCCCTGCTGGGTGTCCTGGTGCCATGGCGACAGGACACCACGGCACCAGGGCTCCAGCAGGAGCATAGAGAGAGGGCTAGACGGGCAGTTGCTGCACGTATATGGCCTCAGAATCGGGGCCCATCCGGCACATCCAAGTGCCCAAATTCTGCACCCGCGGAAACATCTAGCTTCCTCGAGTGCAGAATCGGGTTCAGATCCACCCCATCCAGATTTTGGACATCTGAATGACCTGGACATACCCCGATTTGAATTGGCCTCATTATGTCTAAGCGGGGCGGCGCGGGGGCGGGGCAGGGCGAGGGCGGGGGCGGGGCAGGGCGAGGGCGGGGCAGGGCATGGGGCAGGGGGCGGGGCAGGGGCAAGGGCGGCAGGGGGGCAGGGCGGGGGCGGCGGGGGGGCAGGGCGGGGGCAGGGCGAGGGCAGGGGGGGCAGGGCGAGGGCACGGGGCAGGGGGGCGGGGATGGGGGGCAGGGTGGGGACAGGGCGGGGGCGAGGGCGGGGCGGGGGCAGGGGCAAGGGCAGGGCGGGGGCAGGGGGGCAGGGCGGGGGGGTGGGGCGGGGGGGTAGGGGGGGCAGGCAGGCTGTTTGGACCCATAGGCGAATTATGTAGCACCACCCAAACTGCCCTCTAGAGCTCAGGATCTCCCACCAACAGATCCACATTCCACATCACTGCAATGGTGCTGGTGGAGGGGACTATCAACCTAGGTCGAGCTGGGGGACAGACAACATTTCTGTACACATCCATATGGTGATAGCAGACAGACAGGAGGCCTGGAAATGCTCAGCTGCCCACCACCACTATCTGACATTCTCCAGTAGCGAGCACACTGAATCTGCAGCCGCTGCACCCTGCAAGGTGTTCCAGCCTTACACATACTAACTACAACCAGTCTGCTAGCTAGTCCATAGTGCATATTACTGGAGGAAATGTGTGCACCCCAAACTGGGATGTCAGCACACCCACCAAGCGGATAGGCTAGTGATTGGGCCCCAAAAGGCAACCCATAGATATCACTTGAGAGAGATGCTGTTAGCACTATGGGAGACCTAGCCATGCCATGGTGACTGCTCAGTCAGGGTGAGAGTGACCTCCCAGGAGGACATGCAGGGGCCACCCTGTCCATGCAGCTGATGGCCGGCCACTACAATGTCCCAGCCATTGCCCTATGCCCTGTGCTCATGCATCCTGCCCAGGCCACCCTATCCAAGCTATACCCACAGTACCTTGCTCCTCATTATGCACATTGGCAAGCTAACACTGGACACATTGCAAACAGTGTGGGCTGAGTAAGGTGTTGCAACCAGCACACACTGGATGGACAGACACACACTCCCACACCTATGCCAGCATAGTGCTACTATAGATAGTTTTTGCAGTTCCGGCCAACTCAACAGTCCTGGACACAGCGCAGGCATTGCTATGGTATACGATACTGTTGGGGTCACTCCCCAGGGTGGTGAACACTGTCAGACACCAGACCTGAAACACATTCCACAGACATCAGAGATATTGGTATGATACAGCTCAATGAGCAGATTGTGCTTAACTTAGGAATTGCTATCTGCCAGTAATCATAGCAACATTGTGATATATGTGTACTGTATTCCCAGGTTTAGGGTGGCATTGCTAAGGTCTGCACATACTAGTATTGTGAGATGTACGCAAGGCCCGATATTCTGCCTGTCCATGAGGCTTTGGATAATGGAGCCTGTGGGTGTGGTTCTTTCTGCTCCTGTTGGCCGCTGCTCTAGGGCAGAAGTCCCCAACTCCAGTCCTGGTGGGCCATACACTGTTCATGTTTTCCTGCTGTCCCTAATGAATATGCATGAGATACATCTGCATACCATGGGGGTGGCGCATGGAAATGAACCACACGCATTTTTATTAGAAACAGCATATAACGTGAATGATTTGTGGCCCTCCAGGACTGCATTTGGGGGACTGTGCTCTAGGTAATGCGCATGTTTCTGGTGTCTGTGCTCTGTAGGGTAAAATATAGATGTATTGGGCATGTTTATGTTATCTGCACTAAAGGTTCCGTCTGTATTACCACATTTGTGTGGTGGGTAAAATGTGGGGACTGGGTTGGCAGGGCTGACAGCTGGGATTTGAACCTGTGACCTTCTGCTCCTGAAGGCACTGGCAGTGTGCGCTGCACCACTGTCTTGGCACAGAAGCAGTGCATTTCCAGGGGAGTCCATGGCTGTTCGTCCGACAGGCCCTGTCTGTTGCAGTGCACGGCACCCACGTGAAGAGGGCTAGGCCATTGTGTGCTGTGGGCAGCAGCCACTGCCCCCTCCAACACCAGTAATCCTCCGCCACCATGCTGACATGTCCTTATATTGGAGACAGCATGACACGTGAATGATTTGTGGCCCTCCAGGACTGCATTTGGGGGACTCTGCTCTAGGTAATGCGCATGTTTCTGGTGTCTGTGCTCTGTAGGGTAACATATAGGCGTTTGAACCATGCTTATGTTCTCTGCAAAAAAGGTTTGTCTGTACTTTCACGGTTTAGTGGTGGTTAAAATATGGGGACTGGATTGGCAATAGCCCCAGCTGGGATGTGAACTTGTGACCTTCTGCTCCTGAACACACTGGCTGTGTTCACCACACCACACTGTGGTCACAGAAATGGTGCAGTCCCTGGAGATACCATGGTTGTGTGTCAGACAGAGCCTGTCTGTTGCAGTGCATGGCACCCACCTACACAGGGCTAAGCCATGGTCTGCTCTGGGCAGCTGCCACTGCCCCCTCCGCCACCGGTACCCCTCCGCCACCATGCTGACATGGCCTTATATTGGAGACAGCATAAAACCTGAATGATTTGTCACCCTCCAGGACTGCATTTGGGGGACTCTGCTGTAGGTAATGCACATGTTTATGTGGTGTGTGCTGTTTAAGGTAAAATATGAGCATTTCACCCACACTTTGGTTCTGGGCAGCAAAGGTTCAGTCTTTACTACACGTGTTTTTAGTGGGAAAAATATGGGAAATATATTGACAGGAGCCACAGCTAGGATTTGAACCTCTGACCTTCTGCTCTTGGACACACTGTCTGTGTGCACTGCACCATCGTGTTGCCACAGATATGCTGCATTCCCTGGGGAGTCCATGACTGTACATCCGACAGGGCCTGTTTGTTGCAGTGCACCTGGACAGGGCTAGGCCATGGTCTGCTGTGGGCACCAGCCGCTGCCACCTCCGCCGCCAGTACCGCTCCATCCTTAGATTGGAGACAGCATAGACCCTGACGGATTTGTGGCCCTCCTGGACTGCATTTGGGGGATTCTGCCGTAGGTCATGCGCATTTTTATGGTGTTTGTGCTGTGTGGGGTAAAATATAGGTGTTTGACCCATGCTTATGTTCTCAGCAATAAAGGTTCAGTCTTTCCTACCATGTTTTCTTCATGGGTAAAATATGGGGACTGGGTTGGCAGGAGCCACAGCTAGGACTTGAACCTGTGGCCTTCTGCTCTTGGACACACTGTCTGTGTGCACTGCACCACCGTGTTGCCACAGATATGCTGCATTCCCTGGGGAGTCCATGACTGTACATCCGACAGAGCCTGTCTGTTGCAGTGGACGGCACCCACCTACACAGGACTGGACCTGGACTGCTGTGGGCAGCTGCCACTGCCCCCTCCAACACCAGTGCCCCTCTGCCACTTTGCTGACATGCCCTTCTGCTGGTGGTGCTGGTGGTACGCAGTCTCAGGCCATCCTGTGTGCGGGTATGCAGCTGCCTATGGTGTGGGTTATGGGGTAGGGGTGCCTGCATAGACATCCACGCTTCCCCCCAAGCACCGCCTGCCGCTGTTCTGTGCCCTTGGGGGTACCTGCTGGGTACTATCCCCTGTGACACTGTGGGATGCACAATCGTGCCCATGTTGAGCCCTCATCAGTTGCTGGCTGGCTGCTGTACAGTTTCAGCATTCCTATGTGCCACCTAGGCATCTGCCTGGTCCGCACTGTGCCCCAGCTGCACCACAGCATGTGCCGCCTGCAGCCCTCTGTGGCCCCTTTACAGGCATCTGACCAGTTTCCTGTTCCGACATGCCCGCCCTGCTGTTGCGGGACATGTGCATCCCATAGGACACCTGTCCGATGCAAAGGGAACCCTGATCAGTGCTATTTCTGTGGGATCATTCACCTTGTATGGGGACGGAGCGTAGACCTTTCCATAATTCATATCTTTTTTTGGGTGCTTTCTTGGGAGTGTTTTTTGATGTTTCCCATTAAAACCACTGTTGCCCAGCTTGGTTATGTTTTTTCTATATTTTGTTGGGGTCATTTTCAGTGTTTATTTGCCCTTTTGTTCTGTGCACATGTATCACACTTATCACTTTTTGTAGGTTTCCCTGAGTTTGCTGTACATTGCTGACAGAAATGGTTTCTCTTCCCTTTAAATCGGCTCTAACGCGAGGTTTTCACTTGCGGTATTTTTTGCCTCGGATTTCAGCCTTGCTAATGTGCGGGGAGCCTCTCCCCTCCCACTCTCCACCCATTGACCCCTTCTCTCCGCCCCTGGGGAGCCTTCCTCCGCCCTCCGGGAGCCTTTCCCCGCCTTCATCGCACATTAGCACGCCGTGCACATGAGCGCCGCGCACATGAGTGTGCAAATTTGTGCCCTGTATGTGACATTAGCATGCGCTAAGGTACCTTAGCGCACGCTAACATCGCGCAGCGCACATTAGCGCACAGTAGCGCACATTAGCGCAGTTTAGTAAACATACCCCTAGGTCTAAAATAGCTTCCCCTCATGTTGATTCCTCTTCAATCCACTGAAAACCAAGTTATATGGCTAATCTCCCCACAGTGTTGCTATGCTCATATAACCCCCCTTATCAAATCTCTTCATTGCATACATTTCAAACGTCTGCTACTGACCTACAGGTACAATTAGTACCTGAAGACTGGAGAGTGGCCAAAGTAATGCAAGTTTTTAAAAGGGTTCCAGGGGTAAGTCAGGAGAGCATAGTTACTTACCTGTAACAGATGTTCTCCAGGGACAGCAGGAATCGGTCCTCACATATGGGTGCCGACGGAGCCCGAGCGGAGCATTTCCCCAGCTTTCAAAGAAAGTCTTTGGGACATGCTACCACACATGCATAGACCCCTTCCCACCCAAGGGTGCCATCTTGCTCAGTCAGATAGGGAGGCAACTCCCAGGGGAGGAGGGAGGGTTGTGAGGCTGATTCCTGCTGTCCCTGGAGAATACCTGTTACAGGTGAGTAACTACGCTTTCTCCAGGAACAAGCAGGAAGTCAGTCCTCACATACGGGACTCCCTAGCTCCAGGCTGCCAAGGCCCGAAACACGACAGCACCAACGTCGACCAATGGGATAGCTGTGTTGCAGGAGGTGAGTCCCCACGGAGAGACTCTGCAGACCCTAGCATCCAGCTACACTATCACTCCAGTAGCCTGAACACAGAAGGGTTGGAGGGCAGAAATTGCCTACACCCTGAGATTATTATGGAGTACTGTTTGACCAAAAGTACTGTCCCTGCGGGACTCACTCTCCAGGCAGTAGTGAGCTGTGAATGTATGAATGGAAGACCATGTGGTGGCCTTGCAGATTTCTGTCACCAGCACTGAGCGGAGGTTGGTCACCGACAGGGTCATCACCCTCACGTAATGTGCTGTGACCCAGTACTCAAGAGAGGCCGGCTCACTCGTAAGTGAGAGCAATGCAGTCTGCCACCCAAGTGGACAGAGTTCGCTTGGTCACAGGGAGCCCCAGTCTGCTGAGATTGTAAGACACAAATAGCTGAAGAGTTTTGCGATGGGCCTGCATCTACTTCAGGTAGAAGGACAAGGCCCGTTTGCAGTCTAGTGTATGAAGAATTAATTTTTCCCTGCAGGCGTGAGGCCGTGGGAAGAAGGTGGGGAGGTTCACCTCTTGGTTGAGGTGGTAAGGGGATACCACCTTTGGAAGGAATTTGGGGTGTGTGCGGAGCACCACCCTGTTGTTATAAAACCTTGTATATGGTGGATCCACCACCAGGGCCTGGAGTTCGCTCACTCTTCGAGAGGACGTAAGGGCCATCAAGAAAGCCATTTACCAAGACAAGTATCTCAGGTGGCAGGTGGATAGAGGCTCGAAGGGCGGCTTAGTGAGCTGGGAGAGCACCACGCTGAGGTTCCACACTGCCACCGGAGGGCAGAGAGGAGGTTTTGATAGCAGAAGGCCCCGGAGGAACTTGGAGACCAGGGGCTAACTCAAGAGGGGTTCCCCTCGATAGGGTGGTGGCGCGCAGCTATGGGGCTCAGGTGCACCCTCACAGAGCTGGATTTCAGCCCAGTGTGCAACAAGTGTAGAAAATACCAGAGAACCAGTTGCCAATGACAGGAGAAGGGGTTCATCCTCTTCTCCGCACACCAGACGGAGAATCTTCTCCACTTAAAGAGAGAGAGAGAAACAGAGAAAACTGACGATAGAAAAAGACCACATGGCCTATCTAGTCTGTCCTTCCATAACAACTACAACAGTCCCCTTTTTTCCTTTAGAGATCCTCTGTGTTTGTCCCATGCTTTTTTGAATTCAGATACCATCCTCATCTCTAACACCTCCACTGGGAGACTATTCCATGGATCCACCACTCTTTCCATAAAGAAATATTTCCGCATATCACTCCTGAATCTATCCCCTTTCAGCCTCATCCCATGTCCCCTAAGAGCAGAACTTGCTTTCAATCGAAAGAAGCTCTCCCCCTGTGCATTTATGCAATGGAGGAATTTAAACTTCTCAATCATATCACCTCTATTCCGCCTTTCCTCTAAGGTGTACATATTAAGATCTCTAAATCTGTCCTCATATGCTTTATAATGAAGACCACTAACCATTTTAGTAGAAACCCTCTGTACTGGTGCGGTCTCCAGAATTGCACACAATACTCCAGAATTGCACACAATACTCCAAATGAGGTCGCACCAAAGACTTACACAGAGGCACTATCACCTCCTTTTTTCTGCTAGCCATTCCTCTCCCTATGCACCCAAACATCTTTCTAGCTTTTGCTGCCGCCTTTTCTACCTGTTTAGCTACTTTAAGATCATCAGACACAATCACACCGAGGTCCAACTCTTCTTTAGTGGGCAAAAATACTTCACCCCTATACTATATTGCTCCCTTGGATTGCTCAAGCCCAAATGCATGACTTTGCATTTTTTAACATTAAAGCCCAGCTGCCAAATTCTAGACCATTCTTCAAGCTTAGCTAGATCCATCCTCATATTATCTACACCTTCCTGGGTGTCTACTCTATTGTAGATTTTGTTATCATCCACAAAGAGGCAAACCTTATCAGACAGCCCCTCTGCTATATCACTAACCAAGATGTTAAAAAGAATCGGACCAAGGACAGATCCCTGGGGCACTGGTAACTTCCTTCTCCTCAGAGTGAGCTCCATTTATCTGTACTCTTTGTCGCCTCCCACTCAACCAATTTCTAATCCAAGCAGTAAGCTTAGGGTCCATCCCTAGGGTGCTCACTTTGTTTATAAGTCACTTGTGAGGAACAGTGTCAAAGGCTTTACTGAGATCTAAATACACCACATCTAGGGTTCTCCCTCGGTCCACTCCCTGGCCACCCAGTCAAAGAAATCAATCAGATTTGTCTGACAAGACCTGCCTCTGGTGAATCCATGCTGCCTCGGATCCTGTAATCTGCTGAACTCCAGAAACCTCACTATTTTCTCTTTCAGCAGCATTTCCAATAATTTTTTCAGCACCGAAGTTAAACTAACAGGCCTGTAGTTTTCAACCACATCCTTACTTACGCTTTTGTGTAAAGGGACCACATGAGCCTCTCTCCAGTCCTTTGGCACCACTCCCGACTCCAACGAGGCATTGAAAAGGTCAGTCAGTGGCGCTGCTAGAACGTCCTCAAGTTCCCTCAGTATTCTAGGGTGTATCCCATCCAGTCCCATCGCTTTGTCTACTTTACGTTTAGCTAGTTTCTCACGAATACAGTCCATCTGGTGAAGGGTTTTCAGGAGGCCAGTAGGACCTCCTTGACTTCCGTTAGAAGGTTGAAAGGGACCAGTGCAACCCTTTCAGCAGCCAGGCCGTCAGTGTCAGGGACCCCAGGTCAGGGTATAGAAGGGAGCCCTCCTCCTGGTGCAGGAGATCTGGGGCCTGGTCCAGCAGGCCTGGGAATGCCACTGACAGGGAGAGCAACAAGGGTAACCAGGGTTACCTGGGCCATCTGGGTGCAATCAGTATTGTTGAGGCCCCCTTGCTCTGGAACTTGAAGAGAGTCTTGGTGAACAGGGAGGTCAGCGGAAATGTATAGAGTAGGCCCTCCTACCACGACATCAGGAAGGCATTGGCCGCCACTCTCCCCGAGTGCGGCTGATGTGAACAGAAGCGAGGTAGCTGTGCATTGCTCGGGGAGGTGAACAGGTCTATCACAGGTCTGCCCTAGTGGTGGAAGAGTTCCTGCGCTACCCTGGGATTCAAGTACCACTCGTGTGGGAGAAGGACCCTGCTCAGCCTGTCTGCTAAACAGTTGTTCTGACCTGGCAGGTATACTGCTCGCAGGAGCATATTGTTTCACACTGCAAAGGAGAGGAGGGCTACTGCTTCCTGCTTGTTGATGTAAAACACTGCCACCTGGTTGTCTGTCTGGATCAGCACAGGTTAGTGCTGCAGGTGGTGGTGGAACGCTCACAGGGCTAGGAAGATTGTCCTAAGTTCCAGGAGGTTGATTTGCAAGAACGACTCCTCTTGGGAACAGCTGCCTTAGGGAAGGAATCGAGTACAGCATCGGGCACTGGTTCGAGGCGGGAAGAGGAACCAGTACGCAACTAGGAAAAAAACACTTTTAAGGATATTTTGGAAGATTTTTTCCAGGGAAACAGGACAGGCATCCGTTGGGCTCCACAGAAAAAAGGAGACTGAGCAAGATGGCACCCTTGGGCTGGAAGGAGACCACACATGCGTGGTAGTATGTCCCAAAGACTTTCTTTGAAAGCTGGGGAAATGCTCCATGCAGGCTCTGTTGGTGCAGACATCACCCATATGGACTGACTTCCTGCTTGTTCCTGAAGAAACTACAGACCAATGAGCCTGATGTCAGTGCCACACAAAATGGTAGAAACAAATTACAGAAAATATAGATGTTCATTTTCCAATGGGATAACATCAACATGGATTTAGCAAAGGGAAGTCTTGCCTCACCATTCTGCTACATTTTTTTGAAGGTATGAATAAACAGATAGATAAAGGTGACTCAATATAGCAAATCTTATATTCTTATATTAATTACCTCTCCTTTCTTATCACTCCCTATACCCCTCCATGAGAACTCTGCTCATTAGGCAAATCACTTTCTCTTCTACTGCAAACTTCAGACTCCATTCATTCCACCTTGTTGCACCGTATGACTGGAATAAACTACTTGAGTCAGTATGTCAGTCTCTCTCTCTGGTCCTACTCAAATCCAGGCTATAAAACCACTTTTTTGAGGCTGCTTTTGGATCCTGACCCACTTAGTCCCATGTTTAACTCCAATGTGTCCCTTAATCCCTTTCCTTAATCATTACTCTAGTTCCCTGTTTGTTCTGTTTGCCTGTCTTAAATAAACTGTAAGCTCTCTTGCACAAGGACTCTTTCTTAGCATGTATGTATACAACACTTAGGGGTATGTTTACTAAACCGTCCTAATATTACTGGCGCTAGTTGCAGCATTAATGTGAGGAATGCCATATAAGGTAGTGGGAGGTCCGGCGGTAAGGTAGCAATAAATCTGTATCCCGCGATAGAGGGCGCCTTGGCACGTTAACACCATGCCAGTGGTGTGTTAGAAGCTATAGAGATGTAGCCCACTGGTTATTGCAATGACTGTGGAGGCAAAGGTCATGAGTTTGATCCCACAGTGGTGTTATTTAATAAGGCTGTCTGAGGGATTTCCTTTTAATTTAAATCAGTGCTGCCAGCAAAAATATCCTCACAGTGCCGTAACCTAAGGTGCCTCATTAAGGCGCCCCATAGGGCACATCATAAAGTGCCCTGTCCGCCTACCTTTTGCTGGCAGCACTGATTTCAATTAAAAGGAAATCCCTCAGACAGCCATATTAAATAACACCACTGTGGGATAAAACTCATGACCTCTGCCTTCACAGCCATTGCAATAACCAGTGGGCTACATCTCTATAGCTTCTAACACAGCGCTGGCTGGCTACAGAAAGACTGCAGATCACCGCACAAACTGTCTGCTGTGGTTACCAGGATAGGGTAAAACCACCCATACCCATGATGCACTGCACATGCAGATCAGAAGTCTACATCTGATCACAAGATGGGATATGCACCTCCACAGCACCTCAGCCTGGTAGGGGGAACTGACCGTGTGTGTTACTGGCACAGAGTAGCTACAGACCGTGACATTGTGCAGTTCCTGTGCTCACCCTGAGGGCGAGGTGGAGCGCCCAGCACCAGGTCGGCAGCACCTGGCTTGGCTGAGATAGGCTGTGCTTCAGGTCCCCATTGGTGCCAGTGTGTGACAGGTAGTCCCTGCAGACACACCTAGGCTACAACTGTGTCCATCTGTATTTCCCAGTCCCGTCTAGCCCTTGTGGACTATGATACACCCAGAATAGTACATATCCTGTGTGGTTGCCATGGTCACTTGTTATAGAAGAAGGGTGGTGTTCAGACCCAAAAGCAGATTATGTATGTATAATAAGGCAAAAATGATAAAATATTGTTGCTTTACATGGACAGAAGAAAGCATAAGGCCCCAGCAGTATTCTGGCCAAAGTTTGGGGCAGATGAAGAATGGCTGTGCCAGACCTTAAATTTGTATGTTAATTCTATCAAACAGCCATTTAACCAAGAAGAGTCAGATTATGCATCCTGCTAGGTGGGAAGTCCGGGAATGTGTCTCTTCCCGGCTAAAGTCATTAAGGTAGATGAGGATCCCCAGGAGACAATGAATCCATGGGATCCCCTCCAACACCTCCCTCCTCCATATAATCCCCCAGCCACGGCCCCAGTTGTCCCACCTATACATGCCCCCCCCCCCCCCTCAGTCAGAACTGAATCCCAGAACCAGGAGATAGACACTCCTAGGCAGGGAACGTTAGGGGCAGGACCTGAGGAATCTTCCAGTTCAACGGACTCTGCCCTGGAAGTCAAAAAGAAAGTCCCTAGAGAATTAAAGGGCTGCCAGGAAAATCTTAACAACCTTCCTTTTAGACACAGGGGCTGCCCGAAGTTCTTTAAATTATGTACCAAAAGGAATGAAGTTATCAAATCAAAAATTTACAGTTTCGGGAGTAAAGGGAGAGGGATTTCCAGTTTCAGTATTTGAACCGACACTCCTAAAAATAGACAAAGAAGAGATAGAGGGACATTTGCTGTACAATCCAGAGGCAGGGAGTAATCTTTTAGGAAGGGATATGATTACACAGTTAAACTTAGAAATGAAGGTAAAAGATGACCAAATTGTTGTAGGAATGGCTCTTCTCACTGAGGAGGAAGAAAGCCAAATAGACCCTGTAGTATAGGCAAGGGAAGGAAACAGAGGAGGACTGGATATTCCACCCCTAAAGACAGAATTAAGAAAGAAGTAAAATACCTTGGACATCATTGGTCTTGCAGAATTCTATCAGTCTTTCTCCAGCTTCATTTCTGTTGCCAAGTCCATATTTTCCAACTACTTTGCCTTCTTCTTTGTTGCCAGCCTTTGCGTTCCAATCACCCATGACTATCAGGATATCCTGTTTGCATGTTCTGTCAATTTCAGCTTGTACTTGTTCATAGAACTCTTCAATTTCATTCTCTTCTGCAGCTGTTGTTGGGGCATATACTTGAATTATAGTTGTGTTGATAGGCAATCCTCATAGATGAATAGAGATTAGGCGTTCGCTGACTGCATTGTATTTCATTACAGTTCTTGCAAGTTTCTTCTTTATTATAAATGCAACACCATTTCTTCTTTGTCTTTCATTTCCAGCATAGTAGACCATGTGATCATCTGATGCAAAGTGCCCGATGCCATTCCATTTCAGTTCGCTGACACCCAACAGATCAAGTTGTACACGTTCCATTTCATTCTTGACCACCTCCAACTTCCCTTGGTTCATGCTTCGTACATTCCATGTTCCAATGTGTAAGACATTTTTACAACTTCTGACTCTCATTTCATGCGCTGCTACATCAGCAGTCAGACTTCCGGAGGGCTTTGATCCAACCATATCATAAATGCTGGCTTTACTCTGAAAAGTCTTCAGCTCTTCCCCAGTAGCTAGTTGAATGCCTTCGGGAGACCCTGCCAGTAGTTAAACTACCGATAGTTTAGCTCTCAGCATCACTGATGCACACAAGCCCTCACAGCATGACAAGCTGCAAACACCTTCTTCCAGCAACACAAGCGGCGACTGTACACATGGACTTCACCCAATGGATTGTATAAAAATCAAATTGACTACATCTGTGGAAGTCAACGATGGAAAAGCTCTATAACATCAACAAAGACAAAACCTGGAGCTGACTGTGATACAGATCATCAACTACTAGTATGCAAACTCAAGCTAAAGCTGAAAAAGAGCAAACCACTCATGAATGCAGCAAAATATGACCTTGAGAGTATACCACTGGAATTTAAAGACTGCCTGCAAAATCAATTTGCTGCTTTAGATACAAATGACACAGCTCCGGAAGAGTTATGGAATGACATTAAGAAGGTTGTGTTGGAAGAAAGTGAGAAGTCTCTACAAAAGGTGAAAAAGCAAAAACGGCCAAAATGGATGACGGAAGAAACTCTGAAAATTGCCCAGAAACGCAGAGAAGCTAAAGCCAGAGGAGAAAGAAAGACAATCGCAGAACTCAACAGAGATTTCCAACGTGCAGCAAGACAGGACAAGGAAAAGTACTACAATGACACTTGCAAGGAAATAGAAGCAGAAACTATTAGAGGAAGAACAAGATCGGCTTTCCTGAAGCTACGAGAGTTAAAGAAAAAGTTCCAGCCTCGAATTGGAATGTTACAAGATGCTCAAGGATCTATGTTGAATGATGCTGAGAAGATCAAGAAAAGGTGGAAGGAATATACAGAGTTTTTATATGATAAAGATCAAGTGGACCAACAGCCGTTTCAACCTGTACCTTATGATCGGGAACCATTGGTGATGAAAGAAGAAGTTGAAGCAGCATTGAAAGCCTTATCAAAGAACAAAGCACCAGGCATTGATAGCATTCCTATAGAAGTATTGCAGCAATCTGATGCAGCTGTTACCATACTTACAAGGCTCTGCCAAGAAATATGGAAGACAACATCATGGCCAACTGACTGGAAAAGATCTGTGTTTATACCAATACTAAAGAAAGGTGATCCAACTGACTGTGGAAATTATCGAACAATCGCTCTGATCCCACATGCCAGCAAGATTCTACTGAAGATTATTCAAAAGAGACTACAACCATACCTGGAACAAGAACTACCTGAAGTGCAAGCAGGGTTCAGGAAAGGGCGAGGAACGAGAGACATCATTGCGGATGTGAGATGGATCCTTGAAAAGACTAAAGAATACCAAAAGGATATCTATTTGTGCTTTATCGACTATAGCAAGGCTTTTGACTGTGTAAACCATGAGAAACTCTGGGCCACATTAAGAAGCATGGGTATACCAGAACACCTGATCGTTCTCTTGCGCAATCTGTACATTGATCAAGAAGCAACAGTTCGAACGGAACAAGGAGAAACAGAATGGTTTAAAATAAGCAAAGGTGTAAGACAAGGCTGCATACTTTCCCCCTACCTGTTTAATTTATATGCAGAACAAATCATCAGAGAAGCAGGATTGTATGAAGACAACAGAGGTGTGAAGATTGGTGGAAGACTCATCAACAATCTTCGCTATGCTGATGATACTACATTACTGGCTGAAAGTGAAGATGATCTGAAACATTTGCTTATCACAATTAAAGAACATAGTCTCAAAATGGGCCTGCACCTTAATGTAAAGAAGACAAAGATCATGACAACTGGCATAATCAACAGGTTCATCGTTGAAGGAGAAGAAATTGAAATTATGAACAACTTTAACCTACTTGGATCAACTATCAATAAAGAAGCAACAAGCAGTCAAGAAATCAAACGACGCATTGCTCTTGGCAGAATGGCTATGAAAGACCTAGATAAGATTCTCAAGAGCAGAGATGTCTCTCTCCATACAAAGATTCGACTTGTTCAAGCCATGGTATTTTCAATAGCATCATATGGATGTAAAAGCTGGACAGTGAAAAAGACAGACAGGAAGAAAATTGATGCCTTTGAATTATGGTGCTGGCGGCGAATACTGTGTATACCATGGACTGCCCGAAGAACAAACCAGTCGGTACTAGAGGAGATCAAACCTAAGCTTTCTTTAGAAGCTCAGATGACAAGACTTCGACTTTCATACTTTGGACACATCATGCGAAGAGAGAGATCATTAGAGAAAGACATCATGCTTGGCAAGATAGAAGGTCAACGCAAAAGAGGAAGGCCAGCAATGAGATGGATCGATACAATAACAGCAGCTACGGGTACCAGTCTGTCAACAATGAGCCGCCTGACTGAAGACCGAGCACAATTTAGGATAGCTATCCAGAGGGTCGCCATGAGTCGACTCCGACTCGACGGCACTTAACAACAACAACCTTGGACATCTGATTAGTGAAGGAAAAAGGAGAATCAGTCCAGAGCGAATAAAAGGAATTGCAGATTTACCACTTCCAAAGACAAAAAAGGAACTAAGGAAGTTCCTGGGATTAGCCGGATACTGTAGGTTATGGATAGACTCATATGCCCAAAAGACTAAAGGATTATACTTGAAGCTGTTAGAAAAAGAACCTAACATGTAGCACCACCCAACCTGCCCTCACTGGTTCAGGGTGAGGGACAGGATCTCCCACCAACAGATCCACACTCTATATCAGAGGCAGTAGAGGGGACCACCACCCCAGTCCTGCTGGGGAACAGGCACCCTTCAGGGCAGTCAATGCAGATCTGTACTTATCACATAGGGCACTGGCAGACAGGCAGTAGGCCTGGAAAAAAGCTCAGCTGCACCCCACCACCACAATCTGACATCCACCAGCAGAGGGCACATTCAGTCTTCACCCACTGCACCCTGCAAGGTGTTCCAGCCATACACATGCTAACTGCAAACAGTCTGCTAGCTAGTACATGTTCCTAGAGGAACTGCGTGTACCCAAAAGTGGGATGCAAGCACACACACCAAGCAAGTATATCAGTGATTGGGCTCCAGAAAAGGAAACCTATAGATATCACTTGAAAGAAACACTATACAGCACGATGTGGGAACCTAGACATGCCATGGTCACTGCTCAGTCAGGGTGAGACTGACCTCCCAGCATGACATGCTGTGGCCACCCTGTCCGTGCAGGTGGTAGTCGGGCACTACAATATCCCAGCCATTGCCCTATGCCCTGTGAAGATGCATCCTGCCCAGACCGCCCTGTCTGGGCCATACCCACAATACCTTGCTCCTCATTATGCACATTGGCAGGCTCAGTAAGGTGTAGGCAGCCACAAAACACTGGATAGACATACACACACTTCCTCACCTATTTCAGCATTGTGCAAAGATAGAGGTGGTTGGCAGCCCTGGCACCAGTCCTGGGCACAGTGCAGGCATTGCTAAGATACTCAGTACTGTTATGGTCACTCTCCGGGGTGGTAAACACTGTCAGAAAACAAACAGAAAGGAAATGCACTCCACATATATCAGGAAAGGTTGCTATGATGAATCTCTGTTAACAATTTGTGTTTAATGTAGGATCTGTTATCTGACATTCATCATAGTAACCTTTTGATATATATGGAGCGTGTTTCCATGTTTATGATGGCATTGCTAAGGTATGCAGGTGGTAGTAGTGGTGGCTGCTGCTCCGCACAGGGCCCAAAAGCCTGGCTCTCCATGAGGATATGGATAGTGGGGCCTGTGGGTGTTTGTGCCCCTGTTGGCCGCTGCTCTAGGGTGTGCACATGTTTATGGTGTATGTGTTCTGTAGGGTAAAATATAGGGACAAGGTCTGCAGAAGCCACAGCTGGGACTTGAACCTGTGACCTTCTGCCCCTGAACACACTGGCTGTGTGTACTGCACCAAATTGTTACCACAGAGGCAGGTCATTTCCTGGGGATACCATGACTGTTCTTCAGACAGACCTTGTCTGTTGCACTACACGCCACCCACCTAAACAGGGCTTGGCCTTGGTCTGCTGTTGGCAGCTGCCACTGCCCCCTCCACCACCAGCACCCCTCCCCCACCATGCTGACATGCCCTTATGCCGGTGATGCTGGAGGTGCGCAGTCCCAGGCCATCCAGTTTGCCTGTAGGCGGCTGCCTATGGTGTGGAATCTAGAATAGGGGTGCCTACATAGACATCCGCGCTTCCCCTCGGCACTGCCTGTCAATGTTATGTAACCTTTGGGGTACCTGCTGTGTACTGTCCCCTGGGACACTGTGGGACACACATTCGTGGGCATGTTTGACCTTGGTCAGTTGCTGGCTTGCTGATTTGCAGTTTCTGCATTCCTATGTGCCACCTAGGCATCCACCTAGTCCACCCTGTGCCCCAGCTACCCCACTGCATGTCCTGCCTGCAGCCCCCTGTACCCCATTTGCAGCCTCACCATAGTGCCCTTTCATACTTGGTCACTATGCTGTTGCTGCACATGTAGCACTACTATCACTTTTCTTGGTCTCCCTGCCTTTGCTGTACATTGCTGACTGAAATGGTTTCTCTTTCCTGCAATTGTGCCTCTAACGCCAGGTTTTCAAGCACGGTAATGTTCTGGTCTTAAAGTCCCGGCATTAGTGTACCTGGAGCCTCTCCCCACCCATTGACCCCTTCTCTCCGCCCTCTGGAGACACTTACTCCACCCTCTTAACGCCACCAGAAACATTATCGTGTGATAACATTACGCGTGTGCTAACTGCGCCGCTGCGACATTATCGCTGTTTAGTAAACATACCCCTTAGTATTCCTAGCAGCCCTATACAAATGGTAAGAAGTAGCAGTATAGTAGTAGTAGTAGTAACATTGCTTTCCTTCCCTATCTCTACCCTGCCTAGCCATCCACCTTTTAGGAACATAAATTTAGGTGCTCATTCCTAGACAGTTCTCAGAACAACAGATTTATAGGTCTAACTGACAAAATTACACTTCTAAAGCAGTTGCATGTACTTTAGTGAGGATGCAGCAGAGGGCGCTGTAACACAGCCCAGCAATGCTACCCTCTTTCACTGAGAAGAGTCTTACTGTGTGCTGAGTGGTGTCTGGTTTTAACAGTATTCTTTTTCATTGAAGCTTTAGTGGATATTTTACCTCCGATAAAATTTTGAACTTATCATGTCTGTGTATACTTAAAAAACATAAATTACTGGTGAAGTACTAGTCTTATAAGTCAGTTTATAAGTAATGTTTGATCCTGAATTTAACAGCAGAGGTTCTGTTATTAGTTAATCATCTGTATAAAGAGATGAGCTTGCCTCTGAAAGAGGTCAACATTGAAATCATTACTGACGTTAAAAAGCCCTAATCTTTAGTATCTTGGTGAGCTGAACACGAATATAACATTAAAACAATTTTATTGGCTCTCGTTTTGAAGATATTGCATGTAGTTCATTTTTGACGGTTCACCGTGTAAATTTATCCAGTAGGACATCAACAACATCCCAAATAAGCCTTGAATGATGTAATATTGTATCACATTGCATTATACCAGCATGCACACGTCATCCAGAGTTGATTGCATCATTTTCTGATGCAATGCAATACTACTGCCAGACAGCTGCTAAAGCCATCTGACGTCAGCAGTGTACTATACGCAGTCGGAAAGGTTGAGCATTTAAAATATTTCAGACTGTGTGTGAGACAGTTTAAGCTACTGTTACATGTAACTCTTATTAATCATATAATTTTAGCCATCTAGGTACAATACAGAACAGTAATGCCGCGAAAGTGCGTTAATACCGTTGACAATTTCTGCTACATTTGTGGGGAAGTGATAAGAAAAGTATCACTTCTCAACAGAAGAAGGCATATCATCTTTACTTCGGATGCAAGATTGGTGACCAAGACAAGCCTTGGGCCCCGCATACGAGGGGGTACCCAAAAAAAACAGGAATGACATTGCCATGGGCGGAGCTTGTGTAGTACGCACTTCTGCCGCTAGGCGTGTATAGTGCAACTCATTGTCAGTTCAGTGCCGCCTGTGTTGTCGACCTGGCTTGTTCTGTTCAACTGCAGTGATTGTTTTTGCTAGCGCTGTTTTGTTCTTGTTTCTTTTTTTATGATGACAAGTTTAAGTGAACAACGTGCAGCTGTGAAATTTTGTTTTCTACTCGGTTAAAAATGCTGCTGAAACTGTTTTAATGTTGAAAACAGCTTATCAGGATGACGCTATGGGAAAAAGTCAAGTGTACCAGTGGTTTGCTCGGTTTAAAAATGGCGACATGTCGATTGATGACAAACCTCGTTCTGGGCGTCCATCAACTGCCCGAATTGACGAAAATATTGAAAAAATTAGAGAGCTTGTGCTCACAGACCGTCGACAGACAATTGATCAACTGTCAGAGATTAGTGGGTTATCTTGGAGCTTGGTTCAGCGAATTTTAACGGAAGATTTGGGAATGAAAAGGGTTGCTGCCAAGTTTGTTCCTCGGGTTCTGACTGACAATCAAAAGGAACATCGAGTTGAAACATGTCGTGTTTTGAAACAACAGCTTGAAACTGATCCAGATTTTCTGTCAAAGGTCATTACAGGTGATGAGTCATGGTGCTATGATTACGACCCAGAAACAAAGCAACAGTCAAGCCAATGGAAGACAATGCTGATTTGCGTTTTTGATGCCAAGGGGGTAGTTCATTCAGAGTTTGTTCCCCCAGGTCAGACCGTCAATCAAACCTTTTATTTGGAAGTTTTAAGAAGATTGCGCAACAGTGTTCGTCAAAAAGGACCCGATTTGTGGCAGACAGGAGACTGGTTCTTCCACCACGACAACACACCTGCACACACAGCCAACTCTGTTAGACAGTTTTTGGCTAAAAATGGCATGGTTCCGCTGCCGCACGCACCTTACTCGCCTGACCTGGCTCCGTGCGACTTTTTCTTATTTCCACGCATGAAAAGGGGCATGAAAGGACACCGATTTGACAACATTGAAGAAGTCAAGAAAAAAACGAGGGAGGAGCTGTCAGCCATTTCTAAAGATGACTACAAAAAATGTTTTGAACAGTGGAAGCACCGGTGGGACAAATGTATCAGTTGTAATGGAGAGTATTTTGAAGGGGATAAGGTTGTTTTGTAAAGAATTTGAAATAAATAGCTTTTAAAAAATAATTCCTGTTTTTTTTGGGTACCCCCTCGTATATGCTGCGCTACATGTACAACACAGCTTTCACAGTGGTTGAATTGAAAAAGACCATCAATGCCGTTTGCAGTCCCCATGGTGTGAAGAGAGCCAAGCAACCACATAAATGACTTACTTCTGCTTAGTTCCTCCTCTTTCCAGCAGAATAACAAAGCAAAAGAAGTCGAGCATAGTCTACCCAAACATTCCATCTGCATTGAGACCAGTTCCACATGGTGAGGGACTTCCTATTCCAGAACCTCCATCAGAATATTCTCTTGATTAATTTGATGAGGACAAGGGTGAGCCGACCTGTTCTTCTCCTGGTCCGTCAGCATGCAGTGACCCAGATTTTCACTGGGATACACTCCACACAGAATAACACAGGAAGAACTAAATGACCTGGTTCGTGATTTGGAATTATCCAAGAAGAAGGCAGAATTGCTAGGATCAAGACTCCAACAATGGAATCTTCTAGAAGAAGATGTCAACATTACTTCATATCGAAAGCGCCACCAGCAGTTGGAGCCTTTCTTATTTATTTATTTATTTTATTTATTTACAATTCTTATATACCGCACTATTTATGATCAGCGCGGTTTACAAAGAACAACAACATCCGACAATATACAAATGTCTGGTCATTACATTGAACAGGGAATGAAACTTGGAGAGAGAGGGTAACTATATACATAGAAAGTTAAATGGGGGAGGAACCTGTTTGGTGTTTTACATATTTGAGGACAAGCTATTCGAGTGTGACTGGGGTTCAGAGCCGTCAGTAAGATATTTGACAAACAGGAAGTGTTTCAGGGCTTTCCTGAACTGGCTCAGGTTAGGGATTGCTCTGATGTGTGGTGGTAGGGTGTTCCATAGCGCTGGGGCGCAGAGACGGAAGGCTCGGTTGGATGTTGTTTTGGTGCAGTTTATCGTTTCTTTTGGTATTGATAACATATTGGTCTCGGCGGTTCTTCTTTGTCTGGTGGTGGCAAGTGGTTGTATGAAATCAGATAGAGAGGAGGAGGAGAGCCTCTTGATGGCCTTGAACGTCAACAACAAGGTCTTAAAACTGATCCGGGCTTGAATGGGGAGCCAGTGCAGCTGTTTCAGGAGGGGTGTGATATGTTCTCTTCTGGAGGCTCCGAACAGTATCCGCGCTGCACTGTTCATAGCCAGTTGCAGGGGGTTTAAGGTTGATCAGGGGAGTCCTTGTAGGATGGTGTTAGAGTAATCAAAATGAGGTATGATGAGGGCTTGGTAAATGGTGCGGAAATCATCTGGTTCTAGTAGTGGGCGTAAGTGCCTGAGGGATCTGATTTTGAAGTATATCGCTCTAACAGTGTTAGCAATGTGTTGCTTCATATCGAGATGTTGGTCCAGTGTCACCCCAAGGTAACGTATAGCTGGTTTCACTTGTAGCTCGGCATTATTTACCTTCAAAACGCTGGGTGGTGTGAAATTAGGGTTTCTCGAGATGAAAAGCACCTCTGTTTTCTTGTGTTGAATTCGTAAGTTCTGTGATAGTAGCCATTCGGATATGGTGTTGAAGCATGTAGTCAGAGGGGTAAGGTCTGGGCTGTCAAGTGATATTGGCATGTATAACAGCATGTCGTCAGCATATAGCATACAACTCACATTGAACGACCTGATGATGTTGCAGATTGGTTGGAGGTATATGTTAAACATCAAGGATGATATATACTTTCTTCAGAAAAGAAAGTAATCTGGTATTCTGTTCCGATATTGAAAACCTCATGAATGCCTTAAAAATCACTCATGGCCCACAAGACTGAAGACTATTTATAGACTCTTCGAAATTGAGTCTGAAGGCTGTGCTTTTGAACATGGAAACCGTCTTCCATCTATTCCAGTAGCTCATGCCGTCCACATGAAAGAGACATACGATAACTTAAAGCATATACTGACTTCCATTAACTATATAACAAGTACAGCTGGCACCTCTGTGGTGACTTGAAGGTAGTTGCCCTTTTAATGGGACTGCAGCAGGGATATATAAAATATATGTGTTTCTTATGTGAGTGGGATAGCCGAGCAAGGGATTGGCACTACTTGCGGAAGGAATGGAATCGCAGACAAAATGTAACAGTTGGAGAAAAGAATATCCAGCACTCAGCTCTGGTTGAGGCTCACAAAATCCTGCTACCACCCCTTCACATCAAACTAGGTTTGATGAAAAACTTTGTGAAAGCCATGGACTGCACTTCGCCAGCTTTCCGATACCTGCATGAAAAATTCCCTCGACTCAGCAAAGCAAAGATTGAAGAGGGAGTTTTTGTGTGTCCTCAGATTCAAGAGCTCTTCAAAGATGACCGATTCAACAACTTGCTGCAGGGTGATGCGAAACAAGCATGGAATGCTTTTCGCCTAGTGACAACAAACTTTCTCAGGAATTTTAGGGCAGAAAACTACAAGGAACAAGTAGAAGACTTGCTGATGCAGTATCAGAAACGTGGCTGCAATATGTCTCTAAAGATCCATTTCCTTGATTCCCATCTCGATTTCTTTCCTGACAACTGTGGTATGGTTAGTGATGAACAGGGCAAATGTTTTCACCAGGATATCGCAACGATGGAGCAAAGATACCAGGGAAAATGGTCCACTACAATGCTGGCTGACTACTGCTGGACACTCCCCAGAGAAGCTCCCGAACAGCTGTACAAGAGACAGGCGAAAAAATCTAAGAAGTAGTCTATGACTTATGCCTATTATATTTACTATTGACATGCATTTTGTGATGTAAACATTAATTCTTGTAGATTACAAAGACTAGAGCCAGCTTTGCAATTTCACTGTCATATTCGTGTTCAGCATATAAAAATTGATAAGAAATGACTATTTTTATTTCAGTAACATGACTTTTGTAAAAATTGTTGACCAGTGAAGGCTTCTGTAATACTTTCTCTGGAGTACAGAATGCAATATTCCTCACTTTAGTACAAGGAATGTGGTGATGAGACTGGGATAAGGGCAGCCACGTTGTGAAAATCAGTTGGCATATGTACAATATCTGAAAAGATGACGAGGCGGACGAAGACTGCACATTTAGGGGTGATTTTAAAAGGGAGCTGCGGAAAGCAGGTGTATATTTTCCCAGACATGAATGCATGCATGGGCATTTCCATGCACACTTTGGTTGGGCGACATTCTGTAAGCACGGGCAGAAGTACCCTCTGTGCTGATCTAGTGTCAGGACATTCAGAGGGGCGAGGGGTGGCTGGATCATATGTGTGGCCTTGAGGGATGTGTAGAAGTTATACAATATACTGTGATGTATGTGAGTTCCTACACTGATCTAGGCACCTCAAGCTTCACCTGTTCTAGGACAGATGTAACGGATGCAACTAGCATAAGGCACATCATTGCACTGTTTTTTATAAAGTGAGATATGCACATGCCTCACATTATAAAATAGGCCACCTATGTGTGTATACTGGGATACGTGATAGACACACAGAGAGATATAAAATTACCCTCCACCTCTGGGGTAGAAGGGGATCTATGAACAAGATGTAAGTACTTAAAAGGTCTTAAAGGAGATTTTTGTGAGACAGTGTTCAGAATACATGGAACTGGTCAAACTAGCAATGAATAGATGTTGAAAATAAGTATGGAGCCAATATTCAGCTACGGCTAGCCGCTGCCACCAAACTTTAAACCCAGATTTTCAATGCTGAGATCATATCTGAATATCCAGCTTACCTTCATTTGCAGGAAGCTAACCAGGCAGCGGCAATATTCAGCCTCTGAGCGGTTAGCTTCCACGGCAAAAGTAAGGCCAGCCTTTGCTGCACCTTACTTTCGCCACATAGCCATAAACAGGCAGCGGCTCAATATCACCACTGCCCAATTATGACCGGGTGCTGCCCCCGGAACAACCCAGTGCTAACTGGTTACATCAGGGCATGTAGCAGAGGCACCCACGGATATTCAACAGCACTAACCGTGTGAGTGCCACTGAATATCCCAGATAAAGGAAAAAACATATTAACACCCTTTGAATATCAGGCCCTATGTTTATTTCCCCTTCAAAACTCCCACTTTTCCTTTATTCTTTACACCACATATGTCAGGTGACACTCCGAGTCCTTTGCTGGCTGGGCTGCTGGAGACTTACCTTCAGAGCTGTACCTTTGGCTTGCAGAGATTTCACAGTAAGCAGTACCAGATTTCCCATTAGCACTGTGGGAAAATCAAGAAAAAAGATTGTGAGACAGAAATTCAGTGCAACTAAGGGGCCCTCTTACTAAAGCCCACTAAGGTTTTGCACTTCAACGCATGTTAAGTGCAAACCCTCCGCGTTAGCGGTCGGGGGCCATGACCAGCATGTTTCCAGCAGTTAACGCACAAAAGAGTATTTTGGCAGATGGTGTACTTAATGCAGGTGTATCTAACGCCCATCGAGGTTTCATTATGTTCACTCAAACTAATTGCTGCTGAGTGCATAGTGATTGCCTTCATGCTAGTGACAATGTGTTCTGCGCTCCCATACTCCACCCATTCCCACCCCATCACATGATGGCTGATTACCATGCACTTTCACACACGCCGCTGGCATGCCCCTACATTAGTGTTCCCAGCTACCGGTTGCCACATGTTAAACACGCATTAACCAGTTACTGGGCTTTAATAAAAAGACCCCTAAAACTTCAAAATTACATTTCAAAAACATAATTCCAAAATTGCTAGGCATCTCCTAGGAAACTTTCCTTTATCGTCTTCTCTTTTCAGTGAAGTCTTTAATAATGTCCTCAAAGTCCATATTTCAGGGAGTGAAAGTGCCTAAGACCCATGAACACCAAAATCCAGCCCTGGCAGTAAGCAGCAGTCACATTCTCCTCACCATTAATTACAGTAAGCTCATCAAAAAGACATTCATTTTATGTTCAGATCTTTTTATGACTACAACACATGCCAGAATGCAGGTAATTGCCATGGTTCGACTCGCTCCAGATATAACACTGTCTTTTTCCATAGGAATTTATCTTATCCTGAAGTCCACTAACAAACCCCGTGAACACTATGAAGTCGTAAAGGCCCTCACCAAAGAACCCTACAACAAAAATGAGCAACAAATAGATCTACAGATCTTCACTAACCACCTCAAGAGCAAATTCACCGCAACACCCAAGAATAATAACGCGACTATCAAATACAAGACATCCACACCTAAGCAGAGCTGGGGCACATTCACCATCCCATCGAACGAACAACTCTCCAAGATCATCACTGACCTCAACACCAGCACCGCCCCTACAGATCCCTGCCCAGTATCTTGGATAAAAGCAATGAAAGCGGACCTGACACAAGTCATCTGGAAAATAGTAGATAACTCTCTCTCCAAAGGAACAATGCCAAACTCACTGAAGCTAGCCACAATGCATCCAATCCCAAAGAAAACCACCTTGGCTAAAACTGACCCCGCCGCCTACAGACCCATATCAAGCTTACCATTCCTATCCAAGATCATCGAGAAAACAGTACAACATCAACTCCAACAACACATTGACGTCCACAATCCACTGGACCCCAATCAACATAGCTTCCGAACCCAGCCACGGGGTTGAAACCATACTGATTCAGCTATTCGACAGCCTGTTGAGGACGATCGACAACACCAGAATGGGAGTCATTATGATATTTCTAGACATCTCCTCAGCATTCGACACTGTCTGCCACACAACACTACTAACCAGACTACAGGAGGCGGGCCTACACAGCACCACCTTGAGTTGGTTTACATCTTACCTCACCAACAGACAGCTACAAGTCAAGTGTGGAACAAAGACCTCTCAACCGTTCAGTGCCACCCAGGGAGTCCCACAAGGCTCAGCTCTCTCCGCCCTACTTTTTAACATCTACGTACAACCCATCTGTGCCATCATCAAGGACCACAGGATACAATACACCATATACGCAGATGACATAATGATATTCACACCAATCAATCTGGACAACCCGGACTACTTCAACATAGCCAACTGCTTCCAACAAATGGCAACCTGGCTGCAGGAAAACAACCTATCAATAAATTACAACAAAACTGAAGCTCTACTCATCACCAGAAACCAGACATTCTCACCACCGGCCACCATCATTCTAAATGACACCATCATACCAGTAAGAAATGAAATAAAATACCTAGGTGTAACGCTTGACAAGGACCTTAACCTCCAATCCCACATCGCAAAAACAACAAAGAGCGCTTACATCAAAATGAGGACAGTCAGAAGGCTCAAACCCATCCTCGCACATGAACATTTCCGAACAGTCTGTCAAGCCATCATCACCCCAACTCTGGACTATTGTAATCACATCTACCAGGGGCTACCAAAAAAACCAATAAAACTACTACAGCTAGCACAAAACACCGCCGCACGACTCATAACAGATTGCACAAATCACGACCACATCACTCCCATACTGTACCACCTACACTGGCTCCTAATCAGCTCTCGAGTCCAATTCAAGGTACTCTTACACATCTTCGAAATAATACACAACCTCTCAGTTGACAGCTTACGACCACTCATAAAAACCGATGACAACAAGAGACCAAGAAGAAAAGGAACCTCAGACACCATCAGAACACCAAAGGAGATTGCCAGAACAAGGCAAGCCACATCAAGGAGGGCATTCTCCCTGGCAGCGCCCGCTATATGGAACTCCCTACCAGACCACATAAGATCAACCAAGAACATCAAGGACTTCAGAAAACTTCTTAAAACTGCTCTATTCATAGAACATTTCAAGGACCTCACATAATAGCTTTTATTTACCACCTCCAA
Source organism: Ichthyophis bannanicus (assembly GCA_033557465.1). NCBI lineage: Eukaryota > Metazoa > Chordata > Amphibia > Gymnophiona > Ichthyophiidae > Ichthyophis > Ichthyophis bannanicus. Next base: position 487,466,347 of record CM066031.1, read on the forward strand.
GACATTACAGGATCACGGTCCTAACGCACCTCAAACGGCCTCTTCATTGTATATATGTATATTGCTCTTTATGTAAATAGCTCACCGATTTAATCGAGCACACTACAACACACACCATTCTTCTCAGTTCCTCCCACTGCATGCTACAGACCACACACTATTATTGATTGTTTGATGTGCCAAAACCGTCTTGATTTAATGATAAGGCGTTATACTAAATCCTTCTAAATAAATAAAGAAAGAAAGAATTTCAATTTCTCACACCCATCCATCCCTAATCATTCCATAGTCATCTTGGTTTTTCCACACATGCTACTGCTCCCGAGTATACTTGAACTGCAGTCGTGGCCTACCACCCTTCCCCCCATCCCCCCACTCACACCCATTCACACACCACCATTTCCCCATTCCCCCTTTTATAGTTCACCTCGAGGACAGGGGAAAACATGCTGCTAGAAGCTAACAAATAATCAATTCTAGAGCCAGTACTATGTGTGCAAGAAATGTGGGTATAATCTCTTTCTTGGTGATGGAGTACCCATCAAGTGTCATGTAAGTCCATAGTTTCACATAATTGCTGGAAGCTCGATCCAGACCTCTAATTGGTCTGCCTGACCTATTCAGTTCAGTATCTGGAACCATATTGAAGTAAAAAATACATTTATTTTAAAATGAAAAGAGAGAGCTTTTACAGCAGGGATAAACAACAAGGTTCCATGGTGGCCTGTAGTCCCATATTAATAAGCCCATTTGAACTAAAAAATTAAGAATTGATTGTACTTCTTCCCAGCCACCGGTGCTGTTAGTAGCTGCCTGGGTGTCTGGGATTCGTGGGAGCAAGCTGTATGCCAGTGTAGTAGCTAGCCATGACTAGACAGTTTTCTGAGAGCAGCCCAGACCATAAGATGATAGAGGAGTAAAAGGGGCACTAAAAGGATACAAGGCCAAAGAAGAGAAACTGAATGAATTATTTGCTTTGGTCTTTACTGAGGAAGATGCAGAGAGGTTACTCATGCCTAAAATGGTATTTAAAGGTGATGCATTGGAAGAACTGAAAGAAATATCAATAAACTGGGAAGATGTATTACAGCTATTTGATAAATTGAATAGTAGCAAATCACCTGGACCAAATGGTGTACATCCAAGAACTTAAATATGAGATTGCAGACCTACTATTAATAATCTGTGAATTATCATTTAAATCATCTGTAGTACTTGAAGACTGGTGAATGGCCAATAAAACGCCAATTTTTAAGAAAGGTTCAAAAGATGATCTGGGAAATTACACCAGACAGAGAATCTATGCACTTAGAGCCTGACATCAGTACTGGGAAAAATGGTAGAAACCATTATAAAGGACAAAATTACAGTATATGTAGATAGTCATGGTTCAATGGGAGAAAGCCAACATGTATTTAGCCAAGGAAGGTCTTGTCATACTAATCTGTTATATTTATTTGAAGGTGTGAATAAACAGGTAGACATAGGTGAGACAGCTAATATAGTATATCCAGATTTTCAGAAAGCCTTTGACAAGGTCCCTCATGAGAGACTCTTGGCCAAATTAAAAAGTCATGGGATAGGAGGCAGTATACTATTGTGGATCAGGAAGTGGTGAAAAGATAGAAAGCAGAAGGTAGGCTAAATGACCAATCTTCTCAATGGAGAAAGGTGAATAGTGGGACCGCTGCTTATTAACATATTCATAAATGAACTGGAAATGGGACTAAAGAGTGAGATGATCAAATTTGCAGATGACACAAAATTATTCAAAGTTATTAAAACACAAGGGAATTATGAAAAATTGCAAGAGGACCTTGATAAATTGGAAGACTGGACGTTCAAATGGCAGATGACATCTAATGACATCTAATGATATCCAGTTTTACTGTAACATAGTCAAATATTGTTCTTGTTATATTGTAATTACATTAATCAATATTGTTCTTTTCAACTCATGTTATAATGTAATATTGTTCAAATTGTTCATAAAGTTCTGTTTAACTGTTTAACTGTATAACTTTGGTTGTAATGTAAACCGCTGCTGATCCTTGGAAACAGCGGTATATAAAAACTGTTCAAATAAAAATAAATAAATAAATAAATAATAATGTACACAAGTGTAAAGCTATGCAACTAGGAGAGAATAACCCAAACCATGATTATACGATGCAAGGTTCCATATTAGGAACCACCTCCCAGGAAAAAGATTTAAGCATCATCGTGGATAAAGTGTAGTTACTCACCTGTAACTGGTGATCTGGAACAGCAGGAATTTAGTCTTCAGATATGGGTGATGTCAGTACAGACAGAGCCTGTGTGAGAACACTCCCCAGGTCCAATTTGAAAGCTTTTGGGAGCACTCTACTGTACCTGTGTGACTGCCTTCCTGCCTTCCCAACTTCCTCTCTTCAGTTGAGTTTGTAGCTGAGAAAAGAGAGTAAATGAAATCCTATAACTCCTAAATTCCTGCTGTTCCCGGAGATCACCTGTTACAGGTGGGCAACTATGCTATCTCCAGGAACAAGCAGAAATGTAGTCTTCACATATAGGACTCCTTAACTCCCAGATGCCAGATGAAGGGAACCCAGAACTAATGGAGGTTTGCCTCGGAGTAGGCTCAAAGAGGTCATGTATTTCTGGTATCGTCAAAGTCCGGGACAGAGGTTAGGAGTTGCTTTTAAGTCTGAAAGAGGTGCTGGAGTTCAGCTTGACAAACATGGCATCCCAGCAGGAGTCCTTGTCCAGACAGTAATGGGCAGCGAAGGTATGATCGGAAGACCAAGTTGTTGCCTTGCAAATTTCGTCAATGGCTACTGAGCATAGGTTTACCATCAAGGTTGCTATGGTGCAATCGTTGTGAGTGGTGACATGCCCTTCCAGGGAGGGTCCTGCTTTGTCATAAGCAAATGAAATGCAGTCCACTATCCATCTGGAGAGAATACATTTAGATACAGGGAGACTCAGGTTACTAGGGTCAAATGAGATGAACAACTGCAAGGCTTTATGATAATCTTGGGTCCTTTAGCGATAGAAAGCCAACGCACACTTGCAGTCAAGAGTGTGAAGAGTTGCTTCTGCTCAAGACTCATGCGGATTAGGAAAGAAGACTGGAAGGTAAATCGACTGGTTTAAAGGGAAGGGAGACACCACCTTTGGCATAAAGTGTGGATGAATCCGAAGGATGACTTTGTAATGGTGGAACTGGGTATACAGGGGGTCCGCCACCAAAGCCTGAAGCTTACTAATATGTCTGGCTGAGGTGAGGGCAATTAGGAAGAGCACCTTCCAAGACAGGAACTTCAGTGGCTAATGGTTCAAAGGGCGACTTGAGAAGCTGCGCTAGAAAGACACTGAGGTCCCAAGCCACCAGAGGTGGCTTAAATGGAAGTTTGGACAGCAGGAGACCTCTCGTGAAACCCACTACCAGCGATTGTGAGGAGATCGGCTGTCCATCCAGTAGGTGGTGAGATGCCGCAATGGCATTGAGGTGGACTCTCACTGAGTTGGTTTTCAGACCTGTCAAGGACAGGTGGAGGAGATACTGGAGGAGTGACTCCATTGGGACAAAAAAGAGATTGAGATCTTTCTGGGAACACCAGACAGAGAATCTATGCCACTTAGAAGTATTAATGTCTGGTGGGAAGGCTTTCTAGAAGCCAAAAGAATCTCCTTAACCTCTTGTGTAAAGTCGAAGCCTTGCAATGCTATGCATCTGTGGGACCAGAAACTGGGGTTTCTAGTCCCACAGATGCTCCTTGTGGTCTTGGGCAAGCCACTTAACCCTCCATTGCCCATGTTCCCTGTAAGTATTAGTGTATGTGTCTCATATCCCTGCGTGTTAAATGTATCCCCCAATTGTGTTGTGACCGCTTTGATTGAAGGATAAGGCGGTATACAAAACTGTCTAAATAAATAAATAAAATAATGCTCTCAGCAGCCAAGCTGCAAGACAGAGAGACTGGATTGGGATAGAGTAGTGAGCCATTGTCCTGGGAGAGATCGTCGGGTGCAGATCCCAGTCACAGAGGATGAGTCTGAGTCAGATGCAGTAGCAGCGGAAACCACAGTTGCCATGGCCAGTGAGGGACTATGAGATTCATAGACCCCTTGTTGGACTAAAGATTGAAAGGAGTCTTGGGAATGAGGGGTATAGGAGGGAAAGCATAAAACAGACCCTGACAGCAATGTAGGTGGAAGGCATCCACCTGTTGCTGGCTGGATATCGAAGTTCTTGTGCAGAAGTGAGGGAGCTTGGTATTTTGTAGAGTCACAAACAGGTCTATGTCTGGAGTTCCCCAGGTCTGGAAGATGTAGGACCATTATGTCCGGATGGAGAGACCATTCTTGGGGAAGAAGAATCTGATTCAGCTTGTCTGCCAAGACATTGAACTCCCCCAGGAGGTACACCACTTGGAGGTGTATTTGATGAGAAATGGCAAAGGAACACAGGTGGAGAGCCTCCTCACAGAGGGCCCATGAGCCTGTTCTTCCCTGCTTGTTCACACAGAACATTGTCTGTCCTGACCAGGACCTGTTGTGCCCTGAGGTAGTGTCAAAATACTTGGAGGACATTCGAGATAGCACAAAGTTCTAGGAGATTGATTTGGAGTGGTGACTCTTCCGTTGTCCATAGCTCCTGTGTGGACAGGTTGCCTAGGTGTGCTCCCCAACCCACTTTGGAGGCATCCGTCATAAGGGTGCATTGAGGTGGAGGCATCTGAAAAGGTGACCCTACGAGCAGATTTTCTGGAGAACACCACCACTGAAGGGATGTGGTTAGAGGGGCAGTGACTTGGATCCTGTCCCAGAGATGGCCCAAGGCCTACTTCCACTGGGAGGCAAGAGTCCACTGGGCTGTCTGCATATGTAGTCAGGCATATGGAATGACATGTACTGTAGAGACTATGTGCCCAAGGAGCTACAGCATCTCTCGGGTGGTCAGATGGTCTCGTAGGAGCATCTGGGATGCTAGTTTGACTAGAAGGGCACAACAGAGCTGGGGCAGAAACGCCCTTGACTGCTGGATGTCTAGTAGGGCTCCAATGAACTCTAGCTTTTGAGTTGGAGTGAGCTGGGATTTTGGAAGTTTATCACAAATCTCAAGTGTTGTAGAACTGTGTTGGTACGATGCAAGGAAAGCAGTACCTCCTTGGAGGTGTGTGCTTTTATCAGCCAGTCATCTAAGTAAGGGAAGACGAATATCTTTACAGACCTTAGCTATGCAGCCATGATCACCATGCACCTTGTGAAGACTCTTGGGGCAAAGATGAGTCCGAAGGAAAGGACTCTTTATTGATAATGTTTTCCTTGAAAGGTGACGTGTAGATATTTCCTGTGTCCTGGATGGATGAGGATATGTGTGTATGCTTCTTTCAGACCTAGAGAACAGAGCCAGTCCTGACTCTGGAGGTAGGGAAGAAGAGTCCTCAGAGAAATCATCTTGAACTTTTCATGGACTAGAAACTTGTTGAAGTTTCTGAGGTCCAGAATGGGCCTGTATCCTCCGGTTTTCTTTAGAATGAGAAATAGGGAGAGTAGAAACCCATTCCCTGTTGGGATGTTGGGACATCTTCTATGGTGCCCTGAGACAGAAGAAAAGAACCTTGTTCTGTAGGAGAGCAGTGAGTGGGGGTTGCGCTTGATATTCCTCCTTGAAAGTGGAGGGGGGGGGCAGAGTTTGCAGATGAAGTCTCTACCCTTCCTGGACTATGGCGAGTGTTCACTGCTCTGAGATGATGAGGTGTCATCTGTGGGTGTAGTGACATAGTCTGCCTGCTATGTGGAGGGGATGGGGGTCCTCCAGAGGCAGGGTGGCAATGTTCTCTAGGAAAGATCCAAAAAACAGGCACAAACTATGGCTGCGGAGCTGGTTGAGATTTAACAATCTGTTGCTTAGGAGGCTGTTGCCTCTTCTGTGTGGCCTGACCCTGGTACTGAGAAGTAGAAGGATAAGAAGAATAGAATCTCTTCTTATTGTAGAAAGATTTCTTTGCAGGTGTCTTTTTCCTAGCAGTGTCAGCTGCTGTTCTGGACAGTCTCTTCAGAGTAGTATTTTCTGACTCTGAGAGACCTTATCTCGCAAGTCTTTTCCTAAGTGGTTTTCTCCTGTGCAAGGTATGTTGCCCAACGTATTTTGAATCCACTGTTCAAGATCTAAGGCTTGAAGCCATGCAATTCTACGTGCACAAATGCATATGGCTGATGCCCTGCTTGCACATTCAAAAGCATCAAAGGTAGCCCAGTTGACAAACTTTGAAACATTTTGGCTATGCTTGACTAGGGCAAGATAATCTGCTCTCTTGTCATCTGGGAGTAGAGGAGCAAAGGCCTTGAGATCCCTGGACACCTCTTTGAGGAACATTCCCATGTAGAGGATATAGGAGTTGATCCCAACTGAGAACATGGATGCCTGGAAGCATTGACACTCAAAGGCATTGAGAGTTCTTGATTCTCGACCTGGAGGATTAGAGGAGCAAGTTTTTGAGCTTTTGATTCAGTGAATCACCGATTCAACCACCACGGAATGGTGGGGAAGTTGCGGCTTTTGGAAGCTGGGACACTCCGGTACCCAATACATGTTATCAAGACGTTGACTGTGAGGTAAGACCATGAGGGGAGTCTTCCACGTATGGAGCATAAGGTCATGAAGGTTGTAGTGCACCGGCAGAGTGGCTGCCTCTTTGAGTGCTGTTGGGTATTGGAGGATCTCTAATTCCTCCACCCTTGGTTCCTTCTCCGATGTTACCGTGATAGAAAAACCCCTTAGCTATGTCTCAAATGAATTCCTGGAAGGACATGTCTTCCAGAGGAGACATGCATCGCTGCTGAGGTGGGAAAGGGTCTGAAGGAAAGTCCCAGGGCCCTCGGGAATCGAGTGACTACACATCCAAAATGGAGGAATCAGAATCGGAGGAATCAAAGTATCAATAGGCATGACATTTTCCCGAAGCTAAGTGCCGGTATGGATGCTCCAATGTATCAGACTTGGTGAGCCGCTTGGCTTTGGAACCGGCATCAGTGATTGTTTCAAGGAAGGGCATGAGTGGAAGCGATGTCGATTTCATCTGGACCAACCCTAATGTCATGCCCAAAACCAGTATCGACAGAGCGGTGCCTAGAGCCAATGGCTTGATAGATACCGAGGTTACCAAGAGAGCTGCTAAGCTCTGCTCAATGGCCAGTATGCACTTGTCCATTGAGGTTGCCGATGCCTTGGTATTGGTTGTGGGTGTTTGCGCTACGGTCCCAGAGCATGGCACCAGTAGCTTTTCGGAGGTCAAGGTCTCAGGAACATACTGGGGCCCCTCGATGGCTTTGGAGGTCAGGGCCTCCTGCCAGGGCTGCTTGGCAGGCTGATCCACCTCCAGCTTCGACGTGGACTTGTGCTTGAACTTTAAGGATACCTGGGATCCATGAAAGGAGGATGAAGCCCTTGATGAATTGGATGCCAATGATACCGTATCTGAAGCGAAGAGTGTCCCAAAGTTAGAGGCCTGGTTCTGTAGGCCTCTTTTAGTCATATTTTGACAGGGGGGGGCATTCTGTTGGCTGGTGTTCTGTGCTGAGGCATTTTAGACACCAGTCGTTTGTGGCTGTTGCTGAGATAGTGCTGCCACACTTGGAACATTTTTTTAAACCACTAGTTGGTTTCTCCATGCCTTCAACAGATGGGAAGGCAATGGTAGGCTTTTTTCTTTTTTTTTTCTTCTTTTTTACAATAAACTAAAGGAAGAAGTAGAAAAGAATAGAATAAGGGAACTGGCTGTGACTTTGATAGTGCTGGCGTCAACGGGAAGGCAGACGCTATCCACAAAAAGACGTTTTTTCTGCAGTGACAGGATTTGCTTCCTGCTGGCTCCATAGAAAATGAAGAACTGAAGAGAGGGAGTTGAGGAAGACATAAGGCAGTTGCACAGGTGCAGTGGAGTGCTCCCAAAGCTTTCCAATTGGACACTGGGGAGCGTTCCTGCGCGGGCTCCCCAGTAACAATGTCACCCATATGTGAAGACTACATTCCTGTTTGCTCCTGGAGAGTAAGTTGACACCCAACACCTAGAGTGCAGCGGTGGCCAAGAAAGCAAGTAGAATGCTAAGAATCATAAGGAAAAGAATGGAGCTTCCGGTGATGCGGTGAGAGCGAGCAGACGTGCTCTGTTCACGCTCCGACCGTCCCCTGCCTGAACCGGCATTTTAGAACCGTCTTTTAGCTCCCCAGCCTGCCGAAAACCCATCCCCCGGCGATCGGATAACGCACCGAGGTGCTCGAGGAGAGCTGAACCTCCGACTGCGATGGCGGCGGCGCTGCGAACGGGGAAGAAAGAACGGGACCGCGGGCCTGGGGCCAGCAAGATGGCAGAGAGCACGCCGACGCCGAGCTCCCCGGCTTCCCCGGCCCGGGTGGAGGACATCTCAGCGGCGGTTGCAGAGGCCTTGTCTGCCCAGTTTACTACCATCCGGGAGAAATTGGACGTGGTACAGAGCTCCGTAGAGAAGCTTGGTAAAAGGCTTCAGGAGGCAGAGGAGCGTGTGGGGCGTGCAGAAGACACCCTTGCAACGTTGCAGCAGTCCGTGGATGGTCTGCAGACTCTGCTGCGCTCCCAAGAGGCTAAAATTGATGACCTGGAGAATCGCTCCAGGAGGAACAACTTGCGGGTGATGGGCGTCCCTGAAGCTGTATCGGACGCTGAGCTGCCGCAGTACCTGATGGGGCTCTTCGCACCGATGCTGACAGGGGACGCTGCTGGTGAGCTAATTCAACTGGAGGGAGCGCATCGGGTGGGCAGCCGCAATGTGCGGGACTCGCGACCACGTGTGGTGCTGGTGAAGTTCCTATGCTTCCCCCAGAAAGAGGCCATCTTGCGGGCAGCGAGAGCTCGCGGTGGAGTGGAGGCGGACAACGTGCGGATCCGGATTGCACAGGACTACTCTCTGCAGCTCAGCCAACGCCGCCGGGCATACGCACCTCTATGCCAAAAGCTAATTGACTGCCACATTAAATTTATGGTGCAATACCCGGCGCGTCTGCACGTGATACGAGAGGGGCAACGCCGGACTTTTGAGTCAGCGGAGTTGGCGGCGGCCTATGTGGACAGTATCACCTCCAACGGTGGAGCGGGATGAGGACTTGGTGCAGCTGGCGTATGTAACACAGTCAGATTGAGACTCCCACAAGACATTACTAATTCGGGGAGGGTCTGAATGCTTTGGGACTGGATCTCGGAGGGGGCTTCCCTTTTGAGTTTTTCTTCCCACATTGGACTACTGGCCCTGATCCAGCCCCCCTCGGCTTGCCGGGAGTAGGCCCCCAGAGTCTGGTGGCTGAGCGGGTTGGAGGGGTTAACCTGTTATTATCTGCTCTCGGTTACCAGATGGCGATTTGGCTTGTTCTGGTTTTTTTTGGTTTGTTTGTTTTTTTTCTGCTGGTTGCAGTTAGTTTGAGTCGGGGTTGAGGCGGGTGCGTTGGAGGGGGGGGTCGGCTACCTCGGGTTGTCCGGGGGGGCCGGTCCTACCCCCTAGAGCCTGATGTGTGCTGCCCCACGCCCTGTTTCACTGCCCGGGTATGGGGATGGCCTATCATTGGCCGTCGGGTTTGGCCGGGGGGGGGGGAGGAGGCGGGGGGGGCAGGCAGGGCCCCGGCGGCTGACATGGCACGTGTGCCCGGTGGCTGGGGGCTCTGGGCTGCGCCGCGCCGGTGCCGTCTTCCCTCCCTATGGTTGCGGCCTGGGGGGATCCCCTATCACCTTGGCTGGAGCGCGGGGGGGTGGCGCGGTGTCACCCTGCTTCGCTGCGGGGCGGGGCTGGTGCAGCCCCCCTGGCCGGTTCCCTTTGTTTACCTTGGGGACGCCCTCGTGCCGTTGTCAGTGCATGCTCGAGGGCTGGTCCGGCGATGGGGGTTAATGCCGCAGTGCTTTTGACCTGAGCGGGGGGGGGGGGGGTGCTCCCTCCCGGGCTCCGGGGGGGGATGCCTACATCCTGCACTATATCACGAGTACTTATGATTTACGGTTCTATATACCTGTGTGTATGCCTATGATATCTGTATTGGTTACAATGTCCAAGTCTACGTTTTGCTGAGCGGGTTGATACGGGGGGAGGGGTTATTTAACTGTCTGTTTTCAATTGTGAGGGCCTGGGCTGGGGGGAGGGGTGCAGGCGGGGGGGGGGGCAGTGGAGCACATCACTGGAAGATCCATAGGAGAAAGGTGAGGTGAAATGAAGGTGAGAGGGTTAGTATCACTCGGGGGGGGGGGAGGGGTCGGGGGGAGGGAGCTGGGGGTTGGGGGGGAGAGGGGGGATAGAGCAGGGGGTGGAGGGGGAGGTAGGTCGCATCTGTTTTCATCCTCAGGGTGTGTTCAGTACCCAGCAGAGGGAGAGGGGGAGGGGGTTCCAGGCTGGGAGGACCCTGTCCCTATCAGCTAGTATCACCGGTCAGTTGGGTCTTGACACTGCCCCACCGCCGTGAAAGTTATCACCTGGAATGTCTGTGGCCTGGGCAGTCCCATTAAGAGATATAAAGTTCTGCAGGCCCTAGCGCGGCAGAAATGCGATATAGCATTTCTGCAGGAAACCCACCAGACGGCTGAGGAGCATAGTAAATTACGACGAGATTGGGTCGGGCAGGTGTGGGGGGCCCGGGCCACAGGGAAGAAGGGAGGGGTGGCCATCCTGATTCACAAACGGGTACGTTGTTCAGTTGAAATGGAAGTGCGTGACGTGGCGGGACGCTATTTGTTCTTGCAAGGTACCCTAGAGGGGAAGCCGGTCATTTTGGGGACGGTTTACGGGCCGAATTCCCTTGATCCTTCCTTTTATGCCACTCTGGCCTCAAGGGTAGAGCAGTTGCCTGAGTCCCCATTGGTGGTGGGCGGCGATTTCAACGGCGTACTAGACGTCGAGTTGGATACCTCCCGGGGAGGGGAGGCCGAGAGCGGGGGCCGGTGTCGCGGGTGTTGAGGCATTTTACGTCTCGTCTAGGGCTGGTAGATGCATGGAGGGTGCTACACCCGTTGGAGAAGGATTTCACGCACCAATCCCGAGCCCATGGTTCTAGCTCTCGCATTGACTACCTTTTGCTTTCCAATGAGATTTTTGCCAGAGTGGGAGATGTGCAGATTGGGCCCTACGAGATCTCTGATCACGCCCCAGTGTGGCTGGAGCTGGGATTGGGGGGGGGGACGGACCGGTCGTGGCTTTGGCGGTTCCCACTGGAACTCTACCGGGACGTTCAGTTCCATAAGTTTTTGGAACAACGTTGGCGAGACTTTGAAGAGGTCCATCGGGGCCACCAGGGGGACCCTGAATTAGTATGGGAAACAGCTAAAGTAGTATTGCGCGGTGACATTATTGGATTTGCAGCACGCAAGCGTAGGATGCTAGTAGAACGGATTCTCCGATTGGAGAAGCAGGTATCCTTATTACGCAGGCGCCTGGCGCGGGCCCCGACCCCGGGGCTTCAGAAGGAGCTGTGGGAAGCCCGAGTAGACCTTAACGAACTGTTGCACCAGCGAGCTAAGAAGTCTATTCTATATTATCGATATCGGCTGCACTGCTATGGTGACAAGCCTGGCCGGTTGCTGGCCCGCTGTCTGCGGGGTTCGAGAGGTTCTCATACGGTGGCGGCTTTAAGAGATGAGCATGGGACGCTGCATCGGGATAGTCGGGAGATAGGTCAGGTATTTCGGGGATTCTTTCAGAAACTATATGCAGCGGAGGTTAGCTCCCCCTCAGCTGTATTGGATTATCTTCGGAAGCTGAAGCTGCCCTCACTTACGGCAGAGCAAAGCCTCTCCCTGGGCCGACCGATCACCACCGCAGAAGTGGAATCGGTAATCCAGGCGGCGAGTTGTTTTAAGTCACCAGGGCCCGACGGTTTGGGAGCAGAGTTTTACAAACTGCTTAAGGGTTATGTTAGCCCGGCTTTAACAGCGGTATATGCACAACGGGTGGAACAGGGAGGTTTCCGATGGGGGGCTAACCATGCTCATATTACCTTGATCCCTAAGCCGGGTAAGGACCCGGAATTGCCTGCTTCATACCGTCCGATTTCTCTATTAAATTTCGACATTAAGATATTTGCCAAAGTGTTGGCGGACAGATTAGCGGGGTTTTTGGATGATTTGGTCCATAGCTCCAAGATCGGCTTCGTGAAGGGTCGGTACATAGTACGAAACATGCGTAAGATCTTGGCCTCGCTGGAGTGGGTGCATGCCCAGCAATTGCCCTCCTTATTGGTAAGCTTCGACGCAGAAAAGGCTTTCGACCGGGTCTCTTGGAGCTATCTAAAGACCTTGTTGCCGTGTTATGGCCTGGGTGCTCCCTTTTGTGCAATGATCGATTGCCTCTATGCCGCCCCAACAGCGGGGATAATCTGTAACGGGGTGTTATCTGAGGCCTTCCCGTTGGAGCGTGGTACGAGACAGGGTTGCCCTCTCTCGCCCCTACTTTTTGTCCTCTCCCTGGATCCATTAATTCGGGCGGTGGAGGCGTCGCCGGCGATTCGGGGGGTGCAGATTGGGTCCCAAACTTTTACGGTGTCGGCCTTCGCGGATGATCTTTTGGTACATCTTTTGTCTCCAGAGGAATCCCTACCGCATCTGCTACAGGAATTTCAGACCTACGGTCTTTTCGCCGGCTTGCGGATTAACAGCGAGAAGTCAGAGGCACTGGATGTCTCCGGGACTTTGCAGCAGAATTGGGTGGGCCGGTTCCCCCTTAAGTGGGCTACCTCCTATTTTACTTACTTAGGTATACGGCTGACCAGTCGGCCGCGCGACCTCTACCGTTGCAACTTAGACTGGATGTTGACGCGACTGCGCTCTCAGCTACTGGCATGGGGTCCTCTGCCGCTTTCTTTGTCCGGCCGTGTGGCGGCAGTGAAGATGGTGCTTTTGCCTCGCTTGTTGTATTGGCTCCAAACCCTACCGGTGTGGTTATTTCGAGAAGACCTGCGTCGGCTGGAGGGAGTGTTACGGCTCTTCCTGTGGTGCGGCGCTAGGGCCCGTATCCCCTTGGTGAGGCTCATGGGGAAGTGGCGGGAGGGGGGGATGGGGTTCCCGGATCTGGGTATGTATGCGCTGGCCTGTCAGGCTCGCCATCTTGGGGACTGGCTGGGGGGGACGGAGGTCTATACGCCCACCTCTCTGGAGGAAGCTCTGGTGGCCCCCCTCTCATTGCTAGGAGCCTTACACACGAAGCCTAGGGACCTGCCCAACCGCTTAGGGAGCTGTGTTTTGTTTAGCTCAGCCCAGCGGACCTGGCGGTATTTAAATACCCGATGGGGGACGTCTTGGATGGTCTCTAGCTGGCTACCTCTACAGGGTAACGTTCATTTCGAGCCTGGATCCGGGACGCGGGGGTTTTGGAATTGGTGGAAGAGGGGCATTAGATCCCTAGGGCATTTGGTCGATGCCACGGGGCGCTGTAAATCGTTTCAGGCTCTCTGTCAGGAATACGCCTTGACTACAAAACATACTTTTATGTTCCTGCAGGTCTCTCATTATATTGCGTCTCTACCTAAGGAGGCGCTTACTTTGGAGAGATCAGAGCAGCTGCTGGGTTTCTTTGCTTTGGGGGAGGATGACCCCCCTTCGATAGCGAGTCTGCGGGCTCGTCTGGATGTGGTCCGCCCAACGGTGGATTATAGGGGGGTGGAGGCGGCATGGGGGGCGGAGCTGGGGTGGGAGGTTTTCCCTAACACCGTGCACACCGCTCTGTGTCGGATTGCCACGGTGGTGGAGGGGGCGCGGTGGCGGGAGGTGCAATTCAAATGCATTACCAGAGCCTATTTTTCTCCCCGCAGAGCCCTACGTAGTCATTTGACGGAGGAGGGCTGCTGTCCGCGCTGCCTGGCGCCTCTAGCCAATTTGTTGCACATGTGGTGGACGTGTCCTCATGTCCAGCAATATTGGAAGCGTATCGGTACGTATCTTGGTGGTTTGTTGCAACAACGCCTGCGCTGGACGGGTGCTTTCGTAGTGTTGGATAGGATGGAGCCCCCCTACCCTGCCCGGCGCACGGATCGTTTGTTAATGCGGAAGGCTTGTCTGGTGGGTAAAGGTCCTATTTTGCGCCTTTGGCGGGAACAACGTTCTCCTACGTTTATGGAGTGGCGTAATTGTTTTCACCAGCTTATGTTGATGGAGCGATGGCGAGCGCGGGGCAGTGTCAAGCATTGGACTTCCTTCCTTTTGGTATGGAGCCCGTATATAGATACCTTGGGAGCCCGGTGCCGCAATGAGCTGCTACATATTGGCCCTTAGAGAGGTGGTAGAGTGGGGGGTGATAAGGTCTTAGCGAGAGGATGATGGTAGCGGGGGGGTGGAAAAGGGGATGGGGTAGGGATGCGACCTGGGGGGGGGGAAGTGGGGGGGGGAGGGGATGGGGAAGATGCTTGTTTCAACCACCACGAAAAATGTAGTCATCTCCTATGTGTTCCCGGGGGGGATGAGAGTCCACCCCCTCGGAGGTAATGTGTGCCTTGTTCCTTGTTTTTGTTGGTGATGATTAAAATAAAGTTTACAAAAAAAAAGGAAAAGAATGGAGAATAAAACAAAGGATATTATAATGCCTCTGTATTGTTCTATTGTGCGACTGCACCTTGAATACTGTGTGCAGTTTGGATTGCCGTATATTATAAAGGATATAGCAGAGTTAGAAAAGGTACAGAGAAAATGGTAAAGGGGATGGAAGGATACCCCTATGAGGAAAGGCTAAATAGGTTAGGGCTCTTCAACTTGGAAAAAGAGATGGCTGAAGGGAAATATAATAGAGGTCTATAAATTAATGAACAGAGTGGAATGGGTAAATGTAGATTGATTGTTTATACCATAAAATAGTAGAAAGACTAGGGGACATGCAGTGAAGCTACAATGTATCCCATTTAAGATTAACAAAAGAAAATATTTTTTCACTCAATGTGTAATCAAACTCTGGAATTCGCTACTGGAGGATGTAGTAAAAGTGTAACTGGGTTTAAAAAAGATTTAGACAAGTTCCTGGAGGAAAGGTCCATAAATCATTATTAAAGGGGACCTGGGAAATCTACTGCTTGCCCCAGGACAACCAATGTGGAACCTATGTACCTTTTTGGGAACCTGCCAGGTACTTGTGACCTGGTTTGGCCACTGTTGGAAACAGGATACTGGATCTTGGTCTGACCCAGTATGCTATATCTTATTTGCCTATGTTCTTAGTCCTATTGGACTAACTAAAATTCCACAAGCCAGGCATTAAAAACTAAGGGGGCATATTCAAAATGATTTAGCAGGTTAGTAGACCACCTAACAAGCTAAACTGCAGTCAATGGATTATTCAGTGGCACAAAATATTCCCTCCTACTCTGTTTAAATCCCCCACGCATTGAATATCCGGGCATAAAATTAAAGGGGCTACAGCCAGTCGTTTTAATCATGCTGACTGACACTGCTGAAAAGGCCCGCCTAAGAACATAAAATAAGCCATGCTGAGTCAGAGCAACAGCCATTGAGCTCAGTATCCTGTCTCCAACATTGGCTAGACTAAGACACAAGTACTCAGCAGATCCAAAAAGGTACATCTGTTTCCAATAGCTCATTTTCAAGGATAAGCAATGGCTTTCCCAAGTCTAATGCATTTTTTTATAGACATTTCTTCTAGGACCTTACCCAAACATGTTTTGAACTCTGCAATATTAGTTCCCTTAACCATGTCCTCCTACAACAGATTTGACAGCTAAATGATGTGCTGCATGGAAAAATAATCTTTATGGTTTGTTTTCAGTTTTCTGGTGGTTAGTTTTATACCGGGTTTCTCGGTGGACTGTTGCTTTTGCAACTTCAAGGACTACAGAAGGAGTGTAAATTTAATTTTGAGTACTGAAGGATAGGAAGATGGCTAACTCTCCAGGCCGTACATTTGCAAATTACTTCTTACTGCCACTCCCAACAGTTAGTTTGAAGTTAAAAGGAATAAGTTCATTTGTTACTTCACATATAGACAGCAGCACACAAAGGAAAAAGAAAAACAAAAAAACCCATAAAATTAGTGGTGAGATTCTTGACTCACAGAGTCTTCTTCTTTATTCTCTCAGTTTCTCCTTATATTTGAGCTCCTTCAGACAGGATTCTCTGTAGCATTTCTCCACTCTCCATCTCTGGAATGTGTTTCAGGCAGAATATCTTCTCTATCTCTCCTCTCAGGATCTGTGAACGATACACCATTCATTCACTTGTGGTTTCCTAAACGCTGGGGGACACACATCTGGTATTTTCCACTCAGATGGGTGGAAACCTCTCTGAAACCAAGAAAAAAAATCAGGTTCTATGTCCTCTTTACAGCTCCTCCTAGGCTGGTTATGGGACATTATGTTGTATCCTGCTGACAGAGTTTCTCTCTTGGGTACCAAGGGTAGATGGCAAGAGGGGATTGTCTTACCCTGAAGATGGCATTCTTCTGCATACATAACACCTGCCTTTTCATTTTTCCCTTTGCTGGGTTAGCATAGTGAGGGTCCAACCTCAACAGGACCTGAACTTTACAGTTCTTAAACCCCAGCCTGGTTGTTGGAAGATAGAAAAAAAAGTGACTTTATATCAACCCCTCTTGTTCTAGGCCTAAGCCAGCACCTGGAACTCCACAGACTAGTGAAGCTCTGCACTCCCTCAGGTCAGCTTAACAGAAAAGTGGTGAGAAAAAGACATATTTCCATCCAAAACATTCCTTCTAATCTTTATAATATTACGATGCCTCTCCTAGTTCCTTGTAGGGAGAGAGCTAGGAAAAAACCTCAAAGGTTATGCTCCATGCTAAGGACGCGGACTTGTCTTTGCAGGCACAGGTGTCCCGGGTGGTGTGGCCCGCTTATTGCAATTTATGGATAGTCTGGCAGCTTGGTCCTTTTTTGGATAAGGAGGCTCTTGTAGTCCAGGTGCTACTGTTATCTGGCCTGGACTACTATAATGCATTTTATGTTGGGCTGCCAGCCTACGTACTTAGGAAGCCGCAGGTAATCCAGAACTCTGCAGCCTGGCTGGTATGGGGCTGGGCAGGAAAGGTTCAGTTTCAGGCATGTTGCAGTAACTATACTGGCTCCCAATTAGGCAGAGATGTGATTTTTAAACTATTGGTCCTAGTTTTTATGGTGTTAAGAGGGTTGGGACAGTGTTACCTGCAGGGGATGGTATCTTGGAATCAGCCCAGGAGGACCCTTCGATCCATGTAAGCGCAGTTGTTGGCTGTACCTGGGTTCACTCACAACCGCTTACAGCGGTAGCAGGCTAGAGTATTTTCAGTAGCCACTCTGATCATCTGGAATAGCTTACCAGAGATATTGCAAAAAGAAATGGATCTGATGGTGTTCAGGAAGGCATTAAAAACTTTTCTTTTTCCTGGTGAGATGAGTGGTAATCTTACTCATCGGCAGTGATGGCAGTTGGTGGCACTATGTTATTGGCAGGTTTTGTGGGGGCTGGTGTGGAGGGGGATGGGGTGGGAAGGGTATTTTTTTATGTTGGGGGGCTGGGGGCAGGGAGGGCGGTGATTAAATTTTTATGTATTATTGTAAACCACCTTGAAGGCTGCCACATATGGTGGTCAATAAATATTTGAAATAAATAAATAAAAATAAGGCTGGGAGCAAATGTCAGCTAAATCAATAAACCCAATCTTTTTCAGAATGAACATTTTACAAGGTGGCATTGGAACACTAGGGCAGTTTCATGAGGTGTCTTCCTATTTTAGTGTTATTTGAAAGGTTAAACGACTATCCCCCTATTTAACCGTTCCATCCTAATCTTATCATATCCCCTTCTCATTTGTCTCTTTTCCAATCTAAAGAGTCTTATGGTATTTAACCTTTTTTATAAGAAAGGTATTCCATCCCATAGTAACATAGTATATAACAGCAGATAAAGACTAATATGGTCCATCTTGTCTGCCCAATGAGGTGGCTATAGTAGCTGCAACCGCCACTCCATGCAAGTCAGACCCCTCTATTTGTTGAAGTATAAAAGATATTTACGTTTATTTTGATTTCATCCTCTTGTTACAAAGGAATCCACTGCATCTGTCAGATGCCATTTTGAATTTTGCCACTGTATTTGCCCCACCACCTCCATCAGGAGGGCATTCCAAGCATCCACCACCTTTTCAGTGAAAAATATTTCCTGATATTGCTTTTAAGTTTATCGCCTTGCAGCTTCATTTTATGCCCTCTAGTTTTACAGCTTCCCCTTCTTTGAAGGTTTGTTTGTTCATTGATACCCTTTAAGTATTTAAAAGTCTGTATCATATCTCCCCTGTCCTTCCTCTCCTCTAGGGTATACATATTTAGGTCAAGTCCCTTCTCGTATGTCTTCTGGCACAGGCTCCAAATCATTTTGGTCATCTTCCTCTGAACCATTTCAAGTCTTTTTATATCCTTTGTGAGATATAGTCTCCAAAACTGGACATCAATGACTTGTACAGGGGCATTAATACCTCCTCCATTTATTTTAAAAATGGTGAGGTACAGTGGAACACACACACAGCATAGCTTTTGTCTAATTAAAGGATAGATGGGGACTATGATGTACATATAAAGTAATCATGGTGATTTATGTTTACAGGGCACTGCTAGTCAAGGCTTTAGCCAGCTGTATAACTGGGTAGATTTAGTACCATAAAGAACAATTTATTGTCCAAATATCATCTCATATCTTTTCATAAATATGTATACCCAGCATAATAGAGCATTTCAGTGTCAGCAGAATACTGTTGCTATACCTTAATAGGCTAAACTAACAATACACCTTATGGAATCAACTTAATTAAATCTCAATAAATTACTTGATAACCAAATACCAGAAATACTGTGTAAACCTATAATATGACTTATAATTTTTTGTCGGATCGCTCACCGATGAATGGAAATTTTACCACTCTCGAAGTGAGCCCTCCATTTTATTCAAGTAATATTTAAAATGGCCCATCACAGGTCATTATATCAGGTGCACAGCACATCCAGCCATTGCTCCTGCACTGCGAGAACCAAAGTCCATGTAAAGGATGTTTCCAAATGGTTTGTGAAAACCTTCAAACACGGCTTAAAGCAATGAAAATGACTTTAAAGCCATCGATAGAGGCACTCCATTAGAAAGCTCCAATTAGGAATCATCCCATCAGCCGCATAGAGTAATGGAAACTGTCCAATCTACTATACCAAATCTTCTTAACCAGTGAAGGAGACGTATGATTCAAAACGCGACACCAATCAGTGTTTCAAGCCGCCTTAGCTTCGCAGCTCTTCTTCAGGCGAATGAATCATACCTAACAGCGACAATTTTTATAGTCCGCCGATGATGACGTGACAGTGACGTATTGGGACATGAATGACAGGTGAAAACTTTAACTACCAATAACAGAGACAAACAGTCAAAGGTGGAGACCCCACCAATCAATGTCCATATTCATGCCTGTTGGAATAACAGATCCCAAACGAAAATCCATTGTTGTTCCTTAAAATGAAGATTACTATGACGATCGCCACCCATTAGTAGAGGGGGGATGACCTCTAAAACACGCCAGCGTAGATCTTCAAATTGATGTCCTTGTTCTTGACAATGGGCTACCATCGGGGCTGATGGCTGGCGAGAATTAATGCGAGAGCGATGCTCAAGCAAGCGCTTTCTCACTGGTCGTGTTGTTTTCCCCACATACTTTAAATTGCATGGGCAAACTAAGACATAGATTACAAAAGCTGTATGGCAATCAGAAAAATTCCATGAATAATAGTGTTTAGTAGTGGCCGGATCAACCCAAACATCGCCAGATAAGGTGGAATCACAAAAATCGCAGCGTCCACATGGGAAATGACCCTTACGAGGTATTGGAGTGGTTCCTTTCCCCCGTGTTCGAACAACAAACTCCCCGATAGTACAAGACCGTTTATAAGCCACCATTAAAGGTTTTTGAAAACATTGGTGGAGAGTCAGCACTGGCCAGTGATGCCTTAGAAGAGAGGCTATTTGAGTCGAAAAGGGAAAAAATGGTAACACCCCAATAATTTTTCCTAAATTATCCTGCCGTAAACAAGCCGAATGACGGGCAGTGGTGTCCTCCCACCTATGTGGATGATTGTATAAAGCACGTTGAAAAGCCCTTTTAATTATATTCGGCGTGAATTTACAGTTCACTCCCAAATTTCATCAAAATGAGATCGAATTTTTAGATCTTTTAATTTCTGTCCAGGGTTCGTCCATCCAGAGCACGTTATATCGGAAACCCGTACAGCGGAATGTTCTCTTACAATATACTAGTTTCCACCCGCCTGCTCTCCGACGTGGTTTACCTTTTGGCCAATTCCTTCGCATACGCCGATTGTGTTCCACGGTGCAGGAGTATCGTCTGCATGCCAAGGATCTGAGCCAGCGCTTACAAAAACGTGGCTATCCGCCGAATATAATTAAAAGGGCTTTTCAACGTGCTTTATACAATCATCCACATAGGTGGGAGGACACCACTGCCCGTCTTTCGGCTTGTTTACGGCAGGATAATTTAGAAAAATTATTGGGGTGTTACCATTTTTTCCCTTTTCGACTCAAATAGCCTCTCTTCTAAGGCATCACTGGCCAGTGCTGACTCTCCACCAATGTTTTCAAAAACCTTTAATGGTGGCTTATAAACGGTCTCGTACTATCGGGGAGTTTGTTGTTCGAACACGGGGGAAAGGAACCACTCCAATACCTCGTAAGGGTCATTTCCCATGTGGACGCTGCGATTTTTGTGATTCCACCTTATCTGGCGATGTTTGGGTTGATCCGGCCACTACTAAACACTATTATTCATGGAATTTTTCTGATTGCCATACAGCTTTTGTAATCTATGTCTTAGTTTGCCCATGCAATTTAAAGTATGTGGGGAAAACAACACGACCAGTGAGAAAGCGCTTGCTTGAGCATCGCTCTCGCATTAATTCTCGCCAGCCATCAGCCCCGATGGTAGCCCATTGTCAAGAACAAGGACATCAATTTGAAGATCTACACTGGCGTGTTTTAGAGGTCATCCCCCCTCTACTAATGGGTGGCGATCGTCATAGTAAACTTCATTTTAAGGAACAACAATGGATTTTTCGTTTGGGATCTGTTATTCCAACAGGCATGAATATGGACATTGATTGGTGGGGTCTCCACCTTTGACTGTTTGTCTCTGTTATTGGTAGTTAAAGTTTTCACCTGTCATTCATGTCCCAATACGTCACTGTCACGTCATCATCGGCGGACTATAAAAATTGTCGCTGTTAGGTATGATTCATTCGCCTGAAGAAGAGCTGTGAAGCTATGGCGGCTTGAAACACTGATTTGTGTCGCGTTTTGAATCATACGTCTCCTTCACTGGTTAAGAAGATTTGGTATAGTAGATTGGACAGTTTCCATTACTCTATGCGGCTGATGGGATGATTCCTAATTGGAGCTTTCTAATGGAGTGCCTCTATCGATGGCTTTAAAGTCATTTTCATTGCTTTAAGCCGTGTTTGAAGGTTTGAAGGTTTTCACAAACCATTTGGAAACATCCTTTACATGGACTTTGGTTCTCGCAGTGCAGGAGCAACGGCTGGATGTGCTGTGCACCTGATATAATGACCTGTGATGGGCCATTTTAAATATTACTTGAATAAAATGGAGGGCTCACTTCGAGAGTGGTAAAATTTCCATTCATCGGTGAGCGATCCGACAAAAAATTATAAGTCATATTATAGGTTTACACAGTATTTCTGGTATTTGGTTATCAAGTAATTTATTGAGATACCTTAATAGGCAGCATGGCAGACCATTCAGATGACATAGGTTTGATATTCACATTGCCAGCACGGTACAAATGATGCACCATAAAAATCCAACATGGTAAAATATACGTATAACACAGGATACTCACAATGTTAGCACCTACAATGAGAGCTCCTACTAGGCTGCAGAAGAGACAGATATACTTGGGACATATAGCCAAACAAGATGGTTAGGACTAAGGCATACAGAGAAATAAAAAAAATGAGTAACTAGATTGAGGGTCCATTATATGTACAAATGAGTAACATATGTGGATCTGGTCTCAGTTCCAAAGTGTACAACAAGCTAGTCCTGAAACAGTATGAATGAATGGAAAATCACTCACCACAGTCATTAAAGGCTTGGGAGAACAGCCAGGCTTTCAAAAGCTTCCCAAAATATAGGTAACCTTGAGTTAGACATAGCCCTTCTTCAAGTGAGTTCCAGAATACGGAGGCAGCTCCTGAGAAAGCTTGCTAGCGGGTGTCAGAACTAGTGATTTCTTTTAGTGAGAGTACAGTTAGGGATGCTCTTTGAGAGGATCTTAAAGGCCTCAAAGATATGTAGAGGGCTAACTTAGTCTTTAGGTATTCTGGCCCATTTCATCTGAGGGCCTTGAAAATCAGAGATAGAGTTTTAAATCTGGCCCCATAGGCTACTGGTACCAGTGAATTTTTTGCAAGAAAGGTGTGATGTAGGAGGTGTGACAAAAGAGAAATGAGACTGTCCCATAAATGTTTTATTACAAAATCTACAGAGAAATTACGCATTGTCCCCTTCAAAGTAATCCCCCCCAGAGTTAATGCGCTTCTGCCACGTACGGAAGCACTTGGTAAAGTCCTCCTCCTTGAGGTCCCTCAGCTCCCTCGTCACAGTGGTCTTGATCTCTTCTACAGAGGCAAAATGAGTTCCTTTGAGCACAGTCTTCAGCCTTGGGAAGAACCAGAAGTCACATGGTGCAAGATCTGGGGAATAAGGAGAGTGGTTGAGAGCTGTGATCTGTTTGTTGGCCAAGAACTGCCTCACACTGAGTGCAGTGTGTGTGGGTGTATTGTTGTGGTGGAGCAGCTATGACTTGTCTCTCCACAGAGCCCGCCTGCTGCGCCAAACCCGGTCATGGAGGCGATTGAGGACCTGCTGGTAGAAGTGCTGATTGGCTGTCTGACCCTCAGGCACAAACTCATGATGGACCACTCTCTTCTGGTCAAAGAATGCAATCAGCATGACCTTGATCCTTGATTTGGACATGTGTGCCTTCTTGGATCTGGGTGACAGTCGAGTCTTCCACTGCAGGCTCTGTTTCTTGCTTTCAGGGTCAAACTGGAAGACCCAAGTCTCGTCTCCTGTGATGACTCGGCCAACAAACTCTGGATCTTCTCCGATCTACTCTAGCAAGTCTTGACAAACATTGACCCGGTGCTCCTTCTGGCCGCCCGATAAAAGCTTGGGCACCATCTTGGCGCACACCTTCCGCATCCCCAGCTCTTGCACCAAGATGGTCCGCACTGACTCCCTGTTCAGGCTGTTCAGTGCAGAGGGTGGCTACTAAAATGATTAGTGGTCTTCATTATAAAGCATATGAGGATAGACTGAAGGATCTTAATATGTGATGTGAACAGGATGGAGTTGGTGCAGAGGGTGGCTACTAAAATGATTAGTGGTCTTCATTATAAAGCATATGAGGTCAGACTGAAGGATCTTAATATGTACACCTTAGAGGAAAGGTGGGATAGAGGTGATATGATTGAGATGTTTAAATACCTCCATGGCATAAATGTTCAGGGAGAGAGCCTCTTTCAATTGAAAGCAAGTTCTGCTACGAGGGGACAAGGGATGAGGGTGAAGGGAGATAGATTCAGGAGTGATATGGGGAAATATTTCTTTACGGAAAGAGTAGTGGATTCATGGAATAGTCTCCCAGTGGAGGTGGTAGAGATGAGGACAGTAACTGAATTCAGAAAAGCATGGGACAAACACAGAGGATCTCTAAAGGTAAAAAGGGGACTGTTGTAGTTGTTGATATGGAAGGACAGACTAGATAGGCCATGTGGTCTTTTTCTGTCATCATGTTTCTATGTTTCATACTGCTTGCAACCTTTTATCAGTCGAGCTGCAGAATTTTGAATTAATTGGAGTGGGTGCACACTTTTTGTGGTCTGATCAATATAAAGGGCATTACAGTAGTCTAGCCATAATGTTATCACAGCATAGACCAATATAATCAGACTTGTCTTCTCAACATATGGAGAAGATTTCATAGTTGCCATAGGTGATAGAAGCAATTTTTAAGGGTTGCCTGAATTTGTGGGCTTAAAGTAACTGATGAGTCCAGCAGTATCCCAAGATTCCTGATCTGTGATTTTAGAGGGAGTTCATAATTCCCAATAGGTATTTTGATGTCATGTGCCTGTCCACTTGCATTATATAGCTACAGAATCTCTGTTTTACTTGGATTCAGGCAGAGTTTATTGTTTTTTTTGCCCATTCTTGAGTTGGTGTTAGATAAGCAGTTGATTTACTTAAAGCTGTGGATAGATCTGGTTCAGTGGATATTAGTAGCTCTACATCACTGACATAGATATAGAATGTTGTATCCATCATCCAAAATAGCTCAGCTAGAGACTTGAAGCAAACAAGAGAGTTTACAGTATGGATCTTTGTGTTATCCCACAGTTCAGAGCCCAAGATGATGACATAGTGTTGTGCCACTGATACCTGTTTCCACCAGCCATGCAAGCCTGATACAGTTGTGGTCAATATTAATGGCCACCCTTGCATTTTAAGTATACTGTGTACAATATCTTGAGAAATAATTAGAAATATTCCAATTGTATGTCATCATAATATTTTAATAGTATTTCAATGGTATACAACAAAAAAAGATGTCTGTGCAAGTTACATAGTAACATAGTATATGATGGCAGATAAAGACCATCATGGTCCATCTAGTCTGCCCAGCAAAGCAGCAAGAGTAGGTGCACTTGCCACTCCGTGCAGGTCACCTATCCACCTGCCTTTGTTTAGGGGTGTACTCACCACTCTGTGTAGGTCACCCCTATTTGTTCAGATATAAGAGATAGTTATGCTTATTTTGATTTTATCCTGTTGCTATAAAGGGATCCACTATGTCTGTCCCAATCCATTTTGAATTCTGTCACTATGTTTGCCCCCACCACTTCCATCAGGAGGGCATTCCAAGCATCCACCACCCTTTCAGAGAAAAAGAGCCATCTATAATTTTCATATATCTGTCTGCTGGTAGTTTCTCCCACTCTTCAACTGCAATTTGTTCCAGCTCATGAATGTTTCCAATATTCCTTTTACCAATGACAGATTTCAGCTCTTTCCAAAGGTTCTTGATTGGATTGAGATCAAGACTCACTGCTGGCCAGTTTAAAACAGTCCATATTTTCCTTTCTAACCATTCTTTTGTACTTTTGAATGTATGTTTTGGGTCATTGTCCTGCTGGAGGACTCATGACCTTCGACCCAGATCTAGATTTCTGATACTAGGTAGCATATTTTGCTCCAAAATACATTGGTAGTCCTCTGACATCATGATTCCTTTAATAAGTTCCAGGCCTCAAGTTCCTGAGGCAGCAAAACAGCCCCACAACATTATGGAACTACCACCATATTTAAATGTAGGAAGCATGTTTTTTCGTTATAAGCTTCATTTCTTTGTCTGTAAATGTATCGCTGCTCTGTGTTGCCAAAGAGCTCGAGTTTGGTTTCATCTGCCACAGAACATTTTCCCAGAAGGATTGTGGTTTCCCAAGGTGGGTTTTGGCAAAGATCAGACATGCCTTTTTATGTCTGTCTTTGAGCAGTGGGTTCCTCCTTGGCCTTCGCCCTCGCCCATGAAGTCCTTCTTTATTTAGTGCGTGGTGTATAGTGAAGGCTGAAACCATTACTACAGATTGCTCCAGGTAAGCCTAAAGCTCTTTGGATGTTGTATGTGGTGTTTTTCCAACAGTTTGCACTAACCTTCAAAGACTTCTTGGATTAATTTTCCTCTTCCTACCACATCCTGGGAGGTTCTTGATAGTTCCATGAGCAGAAAACATCTTGATAACATTGTGAACTGTAGACACAGGAATTCCAAGGTCTTTGGAGATGGCCTTGTACCCCTTTGAAATTGTATGTTCAGTGATAATGGCTTTTCTGACAGTCGTAGGCAGCTCTCATCTTCACCATTGTAAAAATGGAACAGGGAGTGAATGTGGCCATTTAAAACATAAACATTCATTGGTTAATTCAAGTCATGTGAGTACTGACAATTGATCACAGGTGCATCTAATTTTACTGCAGTGGAAATGTGGTCCTTCTGTTCAAACTGATTTGAATTGTTTATAAGGGTGCCAATAATCATGTTCTATTTAACCAACTAAACCTGAAAACTATATCCCACAAATAATATTTCTCCAATTCTAGAGAGATATACCTATGAAAATCTAATTTTTGTCAGAACTAATGCCATGAAGATAAAAAATCTTCTCATAGCAAAACGTTCCTTTTGTTCTTTTTTCTTTTTTATGTGTTTAGGGACGCAACCCCAAAAGTAATACCCAAGGGATATGAAAAATCCTTAGGGCAAAATCTATTTAGTGCAGGAAATAAATCCAAACGGACTATAAAGACCCTGATGTTTCAGATGTATCACGCTACAAAATGTATCCTAGACCAATTATGGTTCACCAAAAAAGAAACGCTATGTCTTCTTTCACAGTTTAAAACTGTAGCTGACCAGCCTGACATATCACAAGTTTTACACAGCCTAACATTCGATCCCCATCTTCATAGAGCTATTGAAAGTTTACTTAGCTTCCCAAGAAAAATATCCAAAGTCCCGGATCGATATTTTAAAAGGAACTAAAATCCTCCATTGATGATACAAAAAGGAGGAGTACTGCAACAGGCATCAATGGTCTTCTTAAAGCTGATCATTATAGTCCTCCTTCAATTTGAAACTCAGTATAATGTTAACCCAACATTGCGTTTCGTGCTTCAGATCCTCCTAGCCCTTTTTCAAAACTCCGTAGTTTAGTAGTGTAGTTCAGTATTAGGACTAGGGCTGATAAAATCTATTCAAAAGTGATGTTTTTAGACTTTAGGAAAAGTAACTTTGTCAAGATGGGACAATACCTCAAGGAGTCATTAGTGGGAAGGGAACAGCTGGGAGAAGTAGAAAAGCAATGGGTAAAACTGAAAGGGGATATTTAAAGGGCAACAAAACTTTTAGACAAGTAATTAAATGGCAAAGGAGGTCGCTATGGTTCTCAAAAGAAATACCGGTAGCTGAAAAGGTGAAGAAAAAGAGGGTGGCCTTCATAAAATACAAGAGATCACAGAGAGAGGAAGGCAAGCATCTATAATTGGAAGAAACTTAGAGAAGCTAACAAAGTAGTCAGGAAAGCAAAGATACAAAAAGAAGAAATAGCCAATGCAATAAAATGTTGTGTGGAGGGGGATAAGCCATTTTTCAGACATGTCTGTGAGAAAACGAAGTGAAGGGGAGGAATATGTAGAAGCTGATGAAGATAAAATGGAATTGCTTTATAAATATTTCTTTCTATGTTCACAAATGAAGGGCCAGGAGCAGGACCTCAGAAAACACCTACAAATAGGAACAGAAGTGATGGGGATATTGACCGATTTTCAGAATACTGTGTTCATGAGAAACTAGCTAAACAAAAAGTAGACAAAGCGATGGAACCAGATGGGATACATTTGAAAATATTGAAGGAACTTGAGGACTTTCTGGCAACCCTACTGACTGACCTCTTCAATGTTTCTTTGGAGTAAGGAGCGGTCCCAGAGGACTGGAGAAAGGCACATGTGGTCCCTTTACACAAAAGTAGAAGTAAGGATGAGGTTGAGAACTACAGGCCAATTAGTCTAATCTCTGTGGTGAGTAAATTATTGGAAATGCTTCTAAAGGGGAGGATAATGAGTTTTCTGGAGGCCAATGGATTGCAGGATCCAAGGCAGCATGGGTTTACCAGAGGCAGGTCTTGTCAGATAAAGCGTAGTTACTCACCTGTAACAGGTGATCTCTGGGAACAGCAGGAATTAAGTCTTCACACATGGGTATCATTGGCACCGATGGAGCCCACATACAAATGCTCCCCAGCGTCCAATAGGAAAGCTTTTGGGAGCATTCTACTGCGCCTGCACTGCTGCCTTCCCGCCTTTCCAAACTCTCCCTCCTCAGTTGGGTTTGTTGCTGAGACGAAAGGAGAGAAGGAAAGAGAAAAGAGAGAGAGAGAGATACAACTCCAAGGGGAGGTGGGTGGGTTGTGAAGATTTAATTCCTTCTGTTCCCAGAGATCACCTGTTACAGGTGAGTAACTACACTATCTCCAGGAACAAGCAGGAAAGTAGTCTTCACACATGGGGACTCCCAAGCTTAGAGATGCCAGGAGGATGACCCCAGAAGCTGCAAAGCCCAGGCTGAGGTGGGTCATGCTTCCTCCCAAGGATCTTTGGCATCGCAACCAGGGACAGGCAGGAGTTGTGCTAAGTCTGAAAGAGATGCTGGAGAACAGCCTGGCCAAATGAAGCATCCTGACGGGAGTCCCTGTCCAAGCAGTAATGGGCTGCAAAGGTGTGGACCGAAGACCAAGTGGCTGCTTTGCAGATGTCATCAATGGACACAGAGTGAATGTTGGCCATAGAGACAGCCATTGCTTTCACATTGTGAGCTGTGACATAACCTTCGAGAGAAAGTCCCTTACTCTCATAGGTAAAGGCTATGCAGTCTGCAGTCCACCTTGAGAGATTTCTCTTGGAAAATGGTAAGCCCAGGTGACTGGAGTCAAAGGCAATAAAGAGCTGTGAAGCCTTTCTGTGCTGCTTAGTCCTCTGAAGGTAAAAATCGAAAGCTCTTTTACAACCCAGATTATGAAGCGTCCTTTCCGCACTAGAGGTGTGAGGCCTAGGAAAGAAGACTGGAAGGTAAACTGACTGGTTCAAATGAAAAGACGAAACTACCTTTGGCATAAAGTGAGGATGAGTCCTAAGGACTACTTTGTCATAGTGGAACCTTGTATAAGGAGGATCAGCCACTAACGCTTGCAGCTCACTAATGCGTCTGGCAGAAGTGAGGGCAATGAGGAAGATTACCTTCCAAGAAAGAAACTTGAGCGATGTAGTGGCTAAGAGTTCAAAGGGCGGCTTCATAAGTTGCCCAAGGACAAGATTTAAATCCCATGCCACGGGTGGTGGCTTAATGGGAGGCTTAGTTAAGAGTAGGCCTCTCATAAATCATGCTACAAGCGGTTGAGAGGAGACAGGTTATCCATCAAAGGGCTTGTGGAAAGCTGCAATGGCACTAAGGTGGACCCTTACTGAATTGATCTTAAGACCAGAGGATGATAGGTGGAGGAGATATTCTAGTAACGCCGCCACTGGAACTGAAAAAGGATTAAGTCCCTTCTTTGAACACCAGATAGA
The DNA here is from genome assembly GCA_033557465.1 of Ichthyophis bannanicus. Classification (NCBI taxonomy): domain Eukaryota; kingdom Metazoa; phylum Chordata; class Amphibia; order Gymnophiona; family Ichthyophiidae; genus Ichthyophis; species Ichthyophis bannanicus. The sequence continues at coordinate 487,495,581 of CM066031.1, forward strand.
GAACCTTCTCCACTTAAAGGCATAGGCACGCCTTGTGGAAGGTTTTCTAGAGGCCAAAAGGATATCTTTAACCTGTTGAGAGAGGTTGATATCCTGGAACTCTAAGCTCTCAGCAGCCACACCATCAGGTGTAAAGACTGAGGATTCGGGTGCAAAAGCATCCCGTCCCCCTGGGATAGAAGATCTGGAGCACATCCCAACTCCAGAGGTCTGGCTTGAGAGAGACGTAGAAGCAGTGGATACCACGTCTGGCATGGCCAGCATAGGGCTATGAGGATCATATGGCTCTTGTCTCTCTGAAGCTTGAACAGAGTATTGGGAATGAGGGGGATGGGTGGGTAGGCATAAAGGAAGTCCTGACCCCAGTGGAGGTGGAAGGCATCCATTGCCTGACTGTTCTGAGCCGGAATTCTCGAACAGAATCGGGGAAGTTTGGCATTCTGAGGACTTGCAAAGAGGTCTATATCTGGAGTTCCCCAGATCCGAAAGATTCGAGCAATTTGCTCCGGATGAAGAGACCACTCGTGTGGCAGCAGTACTCGACTGAGTTTGTCTGCCAGAAGATTTTGTGTGCCTGGAAGATACACCACCAGCAGGTGTATCTGAAGAATTCTTGCGAAGGACCAGAGGCATAGAGCTTCGTTGCACAAGGCCTGAGAGCCTGTTCCACCCTGCTTGTTCACATAGAACATAGCTACCTGATTGCCCATCTGGACAAGAACTATCTTGTAGCTCAGGTGGTCCTGAAATACTCAAAGAGCATAGAAGATGGCTCTTATTTCCAGTAGATTTATGTGAAGACAAGCCTCCTGTTCGGTACAGAGACTCTGAGTGGAGAGACTGTCCATATGAGCCCCCCAACCTGACTTGGATGCATCTGTCATCAAAATAGCTTGGTGTAGTGGCTGCTGAAAAGGATACCCTACAAGAAGGTTTTCCAGTGATGGTCACCACTGAAGGGACGAAACAAGGCGTGCAGAGTTTCTGATTCTGTCCGCCAGGCTACCTGGCGCCTGTAACCACTGAGAGGCTAGGGTCCATTGGACTGCTTGCATGTGTAGGCGAGCATAGGGGACCTCATGAACAGTGGACGCCATATGCCTTAGTAACTGAAGCATTTCTCGAGCAGTTAGGAAGATTTTCATAGCTGCTTGAGAGGTCAGTTGGAGTATCCGAGCACAACGGAGTTGTGGCAGGAAAGCCCTTGACTGTCTTGTGTCTAGGAGAGCCCCTATGAATTCTAGCGATTGAGATGAGACGAGCTGGGATTTTGGGAGGCTTATGACCAATCCCAAGTACTGAAGGATTTGCATTGTGCAGGATAGAGCCGAGCTGGCTTCTGATGCTCGGATGAGCCAGTCATCTGAGCAGGGGAAGACAAATATCCCTAGAGTCCTTAGAAATGCTGCTACTACTACCATGCATTTTGTGAAGACTCTTGGGGCGGAAGCCAGGCCAAAGGGTAGAACTCTGTACTGGTAATGTCTTTCCTAAAAGAGGAATCGAAAAAACCTTCTGTGTACTGCATGAATAAGAATATGTGCATATGCATCCTTTAGGTCTAGAGAATATAGCCAATCCTTACTCTGAATGTAAGAGAGAAGTGTTCCGAGAGAGATCATTTTGAATTTTTCTCGGAACAGATACTTGTTCAACTCCATGAGGTCCAGGATGGGCCTGTACCCTCCCGTCTTCTTTGGTATGAGGAAGTAGGGGGAGTAAAAGCCCAGGCCCTGTTGAGAAACAGGTACCTCCTCTATTGCACCCTGCGCAAGGAGAGGTGTGACCGCTTGACACAAGAGAGTGGTGAGGAGGAGCAGAGAACTGAACTCTCTCGGAATTGAGGGAGGGGGCATACTGTGGAAATGGAGTTTGTACCCCTCTGTCACTATGGAGAGAGTCCACTGCTCTGATGTTATCTGCTGAAAGAGAAATCTATTTGCATTGGTGTGATATACAGACCTCCCTCACAAGAGGAAGAGGTGGACAGAGAGTTAATTGAAGACATATGCAGCATTGCTAGGAAAGGGGAAGTGCTACTGAAAGGAGATTTCAATATGCCAGATGTTGATTAGCACATTCCTGCTACAGTATCATCTAAAAGTAAGGAGATCCTGGATTCTCTACAGGGAGAACTATTCAGGCAATTGGTAACAGACCTCACACGTGAAGGAGCCATACTGGACTTGGTGCTTACCAATGGTGAAAGTGTTTCTGATGTTGTAGTGAGAGATCATTTTGCATCCAGTGATCACCAGATGGTGTGGTTCAGTATTAGGACTAGGGCTGTTAGAATCCATTCAAAGGTGAGGATCTTAGACTTTCGGAAGACTAACTTTGCCAAGATGGGCCAATACCTCATGGAGTCGTTAGTGGGATGGGAACAGCTGGGGGATGTAGAAAAACAGTGGGCAAAACTGAAAGGGGATATTTTAAGGGCAACCAACCTTTTTGTTAAAATGGTAAATAAAGGTAAAAGGAACAGGAGACCGCTATGGTTTTCGAAAGAAGTAGCTGAAAAAGTGAAGAAAAAGAGGGAGGCCTTCATGAAATACAAGAGATCACAGACAGAGGAAGACAGGCATCTGTGATTGAAAAAACTTAGAGAAGCTAGCAAAGTAGTCAGGAAGGCAAAGATTCAAAAGGAGGATGAAATAGCCAATGCAATAAAATGGGGGGATAAGACATTTTTCAGATATATTAGTGATAAGAGGAAGGGCAAAAGTGGTATAGTCAGACTCAAGGGTGCAGGGGAGGAATATGTAGAAGCTGATACGGATAAAGCGGAATTGCTTAACAAATATTTCTGTTCTGGGTTCACAGTTGAAGAACCAGGAGCAGGACCTCAGAAAACACCCACAAACAGGAACAGAAGCGAGGGACATCTTGAACAATTTTCAGAAGACTGTGTTTGTGAGACACTAGCTCAACTTAAAGTAGACAAAGTAATGGGACCGGATGGGATATACCCTAGAATACTGAGGGAACTTGGGGACGTTCTAGCAGCTACACTGACTGACCTTTTCAATGTCTCGTTAGAGTCGGGAGTGGTGCCAAAGGACTGGAGAGAGGCTCATGTGGTGCCTTTACACAAAAGCGGAAGTAAGAATGTGGTTGAAAACTACAGGCTGGTTAGTTTAACTTCGGTGGTGAGTAAATTATTGGAAACGCTGCTGAAAGAGAAAATAGTGAGGTTTCTGGAGTCCAGCAGATTACAGGATCCGAGGCAGCATGGATTCACCAGAGGCAGGTCTTGTCAGATAAATCTGATTGATTTCTTTGACTGGGTGACCAGGGAGTTGGACCGAGGGAGAGCCCTAGATGTGATGTATTTAGATTTCAGTAAAGCCTTTGACACTGTTCCTCACAGGCGACTTATAAACAAACTGAGCACCCTAGGGATGGACCCTAAAGTTACTGCTTGGGTTAGAAATTGGTTGAGTGGGAGGCAACAAAGAGTACAAGTAAATGGAGCTCACTCTGAGGAGAAGGATATTACCAGTGGTGTGCCCCAGGGATATGTCCTTGGTCCGATTCTTTTTAACACCTTTGTTACTGATATAGCGGAAGGGCTGTCGGGTAAGGTTTGCCTCTTTGTGGATGATACCAAAATCTGCAATAGGTGTAGATAACATGAGGAGGGATCTAGCTAAGCTTGAAGAATGGTCTAGAATCTAGCAGCTGGGATTTAATGTTAAAAAAATGTACGGTCATGCATTTGGGCTGCAGCAATCCAAGGGAGCAATATAGTATAGGGGGTGAAGTACTTTTGTGCACTAAAGAAGAGCTGGACCTAGGCGTGGTTGTGTCTGATGATCTTAAAGTAGCTAAACAGGTAGAAAAGGCGAAGGCAAAAGCTAGAAGGATGCTTGGGTGCATACGGAGAGGAATGGCTAGCAGAAAAAAGGAGGTGATAATGTCTCTGTATAAGTCTTTGGTGTGGCCTCATTTGGAGTATAGTGTGCAATTCTGGAGACCGCACCTTCAAAAGGATGTGAACAGGATGGAGTCAGTGCAGAGGGTGGCTACTAAAATGATTAGTGATCTTCATTATAAAGCATATGAGGACAGACTGAAGGATCTTAATATGTACACCTTAGAGGAAAGGCGGGATAGAGGTGATATGATTGAGATGTTTAAATACCTCCATGGCATAAATGTTCAGGGAGAGAGCCTCTTTCAATTGAAAGCAAGTTCTGCTATGAGGGGACATGGGATGAGGATGAAGGGAGATAGATTCAGGAGTGATATGCAGAAATATTTCTTTACAGAAAGAGTAATGGATCCATGGAATAGTCTCCCAGTGGAGGTGGTAGAAATGAGGACAGTAACTGAATTCAGAAAAGCATGGGACAAACACAGAGGATCTCTAAAGGTAAAAAGGGGACTGTTGTAGTTGTTGATATGGAAGGACAGACTAGATAGGCCATGTGGTCTTTTTCTGTCATCATATTTCTATGTTTCTATGCTGCCACCTCTTGGGAAAATAACATTCTGCCTGGAATGTGGAGAGGCTCTGGACCTTTTAGAGGTAGGATGACTAGGTTCCCTAGGAAGGAGTCAAAGACCTTGTGGAGTCTGTGCCTGCTGAGCTGGTTGAGCTCTGGGGGCTTGAGCCTTTCTCTGTTGTTTAGGCTGCTGCTGCCCCTTTTGGGGAGCATGGACTGGGCAGTGGACAGTCTGGGTGTAAGAGGGGTAGAATTTCTTCTTCTTGTCGAAAAAGGGTTTCTTAACTGTCATTTTCTTAACTAGGTTGGCAGTGGTCCTTGCTAGTCTATTCAAGGTAGTGTTCTTGGACTCAAGCTGAGAAGCTTTGTCCTGCCAATCCTTGCCAAAGAGGTTTTCTCCTGCGCAAGGAATATTCCCAGCTTAACTTGCACCCACTGTTCCAAATCAGATGCTTGTAGCCAAGCAATCCGACGTGCGCCAATAGAGATAGCAGAGGTTCTGCTAATGCGTTCAAAACAATCAAAGGTTGCCAGGTTCATAAACTTAGAAACATTTTGGGCATGCTTGACCAGAATGAGGAAATCAGCCCTCTTGTCATCGGGAAGAAGAGGGGCCATGAGTTCCAAATCTTTTGCCACCTCCCGAAGAAACATACCCATGTAAAGTATGTAAGAATTTATTCTGGCCGATAACATAGAGGCCTGAAAACATCGATGACCAAAGGCATTGAGAGTCCTCCCCTCATGGCCTGGAGGATTGGAAGAATGTGTCTTAGCACTCTTGATTCGGCACATTGCTGATTCTACCACCATGGAATGGTGCGATAATTGTGTTTTTTGGAACCCGGGACATTGCGGTACCCGGTACATTGTATCGAGTCTCCGAGAATGTGGACACCGTTAAAGGTGTCTCCCATATCCTAAGCATGAGGTCATGTAAAATCCGGTGTATGGAAAGGGTTGCAGTTTCCTTAGGAGCTGCCGGATACTGAAGAATTTCTAGTTCTTCAGCTCTCGGTTCCTTCTCAGGAGTCATGGTGATCGAGAGGCCCCGGGCTATATCACGTATAAAATCCTGAAAAGACATATCCTCCGGAGGAGACATCCGACGTTGTGGTGAAGGAGAGGAATCCTCCGGGAGAACCACTCCGGTACCGACAGAGTTCTTGGAATCATCAGAATCGGAGGACTCGAAGTATCTACGGGCCAGATGCTCTCGTATTGCTTGTCGCCGTTACTGATCGAAATCGGCATCAGAATGCCTCGATACCGGACCCTCAATGCCGGAGACCGATTCTTGGTCAGCATGGGAGGAAGCATGGAGAGGAGCGCACCGGTCGATGCAGGTACATTCGATACCGATATTGGTACCGATGGCTGCAGAACCGATTGTAGCAGCTTTAGCAGTACCGAGACTGCTAACAAGGCCACAAGACTGCACTCAATGGACAGGATATGTTGATCCATGGAGCCTGCCAATGTCTGCGTGTCAGTACCGGCGGAGCAGGCCACAACCCCAGAACATGGCATCAAGAGTTCTCCGGAGGTAGAAGCCTCGGAAACATCCTGGGACCCCGTTAATGCTTTGGAGGCAAGGACCTCCTGCTGGGGTTGTTTGGCCGGTGTTTTTTCCTCAAGGGCAATGCTAGTAGCATCTCTATGCTTAGAAGGAGATCTACCCTTGGAAGACCCAGGTTTGATTACCTGAGATCCATGGGAGGAAGATGAAGCCCTGGACGACGTCAATGCAACGGACATTGCATCCGAGGCAAAGAGGATGCCGAGTTTCACAGCTCTATTCTGCAGGCCCCTCTTAGTCATCTTTCTGCAAAGGAGACACTCCGATGGCAAATGGTCAGGACCCAAACATTTAAGACACCAATCATGGGTGTTGGTAGCAGAAATGGTACTATCACATTTTGAACATTTTTTATTTTTTTGAAACCACTAGTTGGTTTCTCCATCTTAGAGAAAAAGAGGGCCTAGTGCCCAAAATGGCACCGAAGCACCAAGAGGGGACAGACCCTCAAGTAAAAGGTTGTTTTTTTTTTTTTTGAAAGAAAGAAGAAAGAAAATAAAGAATACACCGTTGTGCTGGTGTAGGTGTCGACGGGAAGGCAGATGCAACCACAAAAAAAGAAAATTTTCTACGGTGACAGGGTTTGCTGCCTGTCGGCTCCATGGAAAATGAAGAACTGAGGAGGGAGAGTTGGGAAAGGCGGGAAGACAGCAGTGCAGGCACAGTGGGATGCTCCCAAAAGCTTTCCTATTGGACGCTGGGGAGCGTTCCCGCGCGGGCTCCATCAGTGCCAACGATACCCATGTGTGAAGACTACATTCCTGCTTGTTCCTGGAGATATCTGATTGATATCTTTGACTGGGTGACCTGGGAATTGGACCAAGGGAGAGCCCTAGATGTGGTGTACTTAGATTTCAGCAAAGCCTTTGACACCATTCCGCACAGGCGACTTATAAACAAACTGAGCACCCTAGGGATGGACCCTAAAGTGGCCGACCAGCTTAGAAATTGGTTGAGTGGGAGGTGACAAAGGATACAGGTAAATGGAGCGCACTCTGAGGAGAAGGAGGTTACCAGTGGTGCACCGCAGGGATCTGTCCTTGGTCCGATTCTTTTTAACATCTTTGTTAGTAATATGGCGGAAGGGCTGTCGGGTAAGGTTTGCCTCTTTGTGGTTGATACCAAAATCTGTAAGAGTAGACACCCAGGAAGGAGTAGATAACAGGAGGATGGAAGCTTGAAGCAAGAATTTGGCAGCTGGGATTTAATGCTCAAAAATGCAGGGTCATGCATTTGGGCTGCAAAAATCCAAGAGAGCAGTATAATGTAAGAGGCGAAGTACTTCTGTCCACAAAAGAAGAGTGGGAAATGGGCATGATTGTTTCTGATGATCTTAAGGTGGCTAGACAGGGAGGAGTGGCCTAGTGGTTGGGGCAAGTTACCTTAGGCCGGAAGGTCGGGGGGGGGGGTCAAATCCCACTATAGGACAGCAACCTTGGGCTGGAAGGACTTGGGTTTCTAGTCCCACAGGTGCTCCTAGTGGTCTTGGGCAAGCCACTTAACCCTCCATTACCCATGTTCCCAGTAAATAGTTATCTCTAAGTTATAATGCCCTGTTCAATGTAATTTCAGTTTGTTCAATGTAAACCACCTTGATATCATGAAAGGCAGTATATAAGAAATGTTAAATAAATAAATAGACAGGAAGAAAAGGCAATGGCAAAAGCCAGAAGGATGCTTGGGTGCATAGGGAGAGGAATGGCCAGCAGAAAAAAGGAGGTGATAGTGCCTCTGTATAAGTCTCTGGTGCGACCTCATTTGGCATATTGTGTGCAATTCTGGAGACCACACCTTCAAAAAAGACATAAACAGGATGGAGTCCGTGCAGAGAGTGGCTACTAAAATGGTTAGTGGTCTTTGTTACAAGGCATATGAGGACAGACTTAAAGATCTTAATATGTATATGTTAGAGGAAAGGTGGTATAGAGGAGATATGAAAGAGACAAATACCTCCATGGCAAAAATGCCCAAGAGGAGAGTCTCTTTCGATTGAAAGCAAGCTCTGCTATGAGGGAACATAGGATTAGAATGAAAGGAGATAGACTCAGGAGTAATATGTGGAAATATTTCTTTACGGAAAGAGTGGTAGATGTGTGGAATAGTCTTCAAGTTGAGGTAGTAGAGACAAGGACAGTATCTGAATTCAAAAAAGCATGGGACAAACACAGAGGACTTCTTAAAAAAAAAGGGACTTTTGTGATTGATATCCAGAGGGTCGCCATGAGTCGACTCCGACTCGATGGCACTTAACAACATGGTAGGGCAGACTAGATAGGCCATGTGGTCTGTTTCTGCAGTCATGTTTCTATGTTTCTAAATATGATGTGTGCATATAAAGTCCAAAGCCATTTTACTGGCCACTTTTATTTTTAGGAGTTCATTAAGGGGTTGAACTTCAAGGGTGCCAATAATGTTGACCATAAGTATATTATGTGTCAAAAACTGCTGAAAAATCAAGCAGCTCTAGTATTAAGACAGATCCCTGTCATGGTTTCTATGGTGATCATCAAATAGGGATACAATAACTGTCTCTGTTCCATACGCAGCTCTGAAGCCAGACTGACATGGGTCTAGCCAATTTCTTTCTGCTAGCCAATCACTGTGTTGAAAGCAGACTAATTTGTTCTATAAGTTTCCCTGAATAATTGGTGGCCCTTTGTGGCAGAAATTGAATTTTTTTAAAGTTATTAAGATAAAATTCACTAACCAATTCATGTTTTCTAGTGATCACAAAGAGTGCCCAGTGTCTGCCTGTTCATGTAAATGCATGCAGCTCGATACAACAGGGAACATTGTCCCAGAAGAGACTGTTCAGTTGTAACCCACATCCTTAGAAGGAGCCTTTTGAGTACGTACATGGACTTGCTTATACACTTCCTTCACAGCCCAAGTGCTTACCTCAGAGCAAGTCACTCACAGCTCCCTTGTAATAGGGAAGTAAATTGTTCCATCAGTTTGGCAATTTGACATGTGAGTGGGTTTGATGTGCTCACTGAAGCCAGGTGTGCTGAAATGAGCCTCTCACTGTATCACTTGGGCTGTGTTCAGCAAGCTGAAGCAAGTCATCTTGGAAATGCTTTGATAGATTTCATGCTAATTCACAGCAGCTTTCAGAGGATTTCACTGTAACACTGAACAGTCCTTGAGCCTGTTGTCCTAGGCAGTCCAGTGCTGTGTGGGGCTTTCTGGTGGTGCTGAGTAGCACAGCAACTAGGGAAAAGATCCCGTATTTACTGGCAAGCTTTTTTGAATGAGCAAAAATTATTGGGGAAGTGAGGCATTCTGCTCTGTACAGTTGTTAGATTGCTGAAATTAGCACTTTTCAGATGGCTATAAACATGGGCATGTCTGTGATTTCAGACATGTGGCACCATTCTAGAATCAGGACTCAGTAGTACATGGAAATATTTATTTACGGAAAAATAGTAGATGGGTGGAATAGTTTCCCAGCGGAGGCAGTAGACACCAGGACAGTACCTCAATTCAAGAAAGCATGGAACAAACACAGAAGAGCTCTAAAGAAAAGGAGGGGAAAAATAGGGGGGGGGGGATTATAGCAGTTGATATGGAATGGCAGACTAGATAGCCCATATGGTCTTTTTCTGCCATCATGTTTCTATGATCATGTTGCACCTCCCCCCACCAGCAGGAATGCCAACGGAGGACTCCCTCGCATCTTCAAACTGCTTAGCAGAAACATTGGTCAGTGTCCCTGTTTCTACCTTCTTCTCCCCCAGGCCACTTGCACTTTAGTGAACAGACCAGAAGAAGGAAGTCGTTGGTCTGTTCACTAAAATGCAAGCAGTCTGAGGGAGCAGAAGGGGCAACAGAGTAGCTGGGCCCCTTTTGTGCAGGGGTTTGGGGCAGTTGCCCCTTTTGCCCATTGGTAAAAGCAGCCCTGGTGACTCCTAATACACAATGAAGCATCACATACCTATCATTTGCAGGGTCAGCCCCAGAGTTGGCATGCTAGGCCAACCTTAAGCCTTATGCCTCCTTGCTGTCAGAATCTATTGTTCAGCTTTGCATGTCCTGCTCTTTGCTGCCCCCACCCCAAGGAAATACTGCCCTAGGCAACTGCCTAGTGGTTGGCCCCCACCTGGATCATTTCACTTGTTTTCCTTATGTGAACCACTTTGCACTCGTCCACATTAAATTTCATCTGCCATTTATATACCTGTGCAAAAGGCTCTCATGTTCCATCCTCAGCAGTTCAGTTGCTTTATCTTGCCTTCTCTGCAACTATTTCTTAACCAGGGTGGAACCAGGCTGCTGGCATTAACTTTTAAAAAGGAGATAAAGCAGCTTTTAAACTAGATTACAGGGAAAAACCAACCGTCACCCAAGGACATATGGTTTGGAATGATTTTTCCTTCAAGAATACTAGCAAAACAGGGAAGTTAGGACATTCCAATAGAGAGGTTCCAATAAAAAAAAAACAGGTGCCTTTAAGTAAAAAGTAGACAGAGTTGAAAGATTTCCAGTTACCCCCTGTCAACTGATAACCAGATTATTAATAGGAGCAAAATACAAACTTTGAAATGCCTGAATGCAAATGTTAGAAGTCTAAAAAACAAGGTAGGAAGAGTTAGAATATATAGTACTGAATGAAAGGATAGATATATTTGGCATCTCATCCCCCCTTGCTCGATCAGGCCTTCCACAACATCGTGCGATGTCAGCTTGCTGGGGGGCTCACTTCCAGGGGACTCGGCATACACGTAACCAAAGGAGGACACCTCTCCTCAGGGGATAAAAATATTTCAGCCTCTGTTGAAGACAAAGGAACCACCAACCTTGGTACTGACACTGCCAGATTTATCCGCAAGTCCTGTGGTTGTAGAGCTCTGAGAGAAGCATAACGATCCATAGGACTTTGAAAGGCAGGCAGTGAAGCTGTCAAAGGTTTCTCCTCTGGATTGCCTTTACATTTTCCCATGAGGAGCAAGAGATATATGTAGCCCTGCAGTCACATCATCATCTTGGCCATGCCTTTTTATGGCATATCTTATGATCTTAGGTTTTTGGTGGTTCCTGCATACAATAACTATTGGCAGATAAGGTCTTCTCAACTTGCATTCCTTGCTCAGTTGTTCCTACTAGATCTTAGGTCATATTCTTCTCTTGCCCCTCCTGCTCCCCTTTATATTTGTCCCACATATTTGAATTCTGTCCTATTGTGGTAGCTGCCTTTCCTCTCTGTTAATACCATGTTTAAGTTCAGCGTTAGTATTTCAATCTGTATTGCTGACCGTCCCACTTGTATGCATTTTCCTTCACCTGCTCCTGTCCATCATCAGCTCCATTACCATTTCATGCCTTACCTGCCTCTCTGGCTGCTCCACAGTCACACATGAAGCACCACTGCAAGCATAGAGTTTGGCTATGATGTGGCTTCCTTCCTATGAAGGTGTATTACTTTCACTTATTGTATTTTCTTCGAGTCACAGCCAGTCACAATAAGTTCATGGTCAACCCAACTTGCTCCATAGGTTTGATTCCTAGAGTGCACAAGTTGAACACATGAAAACAGAATCAGACACTCTCTGAACTGTCCACTCTTAGCCAGAGTAGAAGTGTTATGAAACCAGTTTTTTTATAGTAGTTTTCTTGGGGTTTTTTGGGAGGGAGGAGTGGAGGTAGAATTATAACATTAAAGCATGCTAGAGTTCTGCTGCATTCAGGGATAAAATGAAAGCATTAGTCATGCACTAATTTAGTCATACTTAGAAGAATTGATCTTTTGTAGTTTTTAATACTTGGTTTCTTCTTACTCTATAGCATAAATGTACACTGGTCGTGACTCTGCAGAATAATGGCACCTACACAGAAATGTCAGTCACAAACCCCTCATAATTATTGCCATTACACTCCAATTACTTTGCAGATGGAAGAATTCTAGCTTTTGCGTGTACAGCTTTTGAAGTACCACAACTGGCATAATTTATGCAATAATGGTAGTAATGAGGAATATCGGGCAATTAATGCTATTGCTGGGAATATTTTGTTCCTCAAAAGAAACTAAACCTGGAATATACACAAAAGCTGCATGATCTTATTTAAAAAGCTGCAATGATGGCTGGGAATGATCATGGAGGGGGCCTGGAGAAAGTGTTTCAGCTGGGATAATAGCAATGTTTTTCCCTTAACTGAGCTCATGACAAAGCTCTGAAACAAAAGAACAGTTTTCATAAAGTATGCATTTGTCAGGTGCTATAAAAGTAAGCATTTTTTTCATGCCCAGACGAGACAACTGTTTCAGCACAGAGGCCCAGCACATCTGAGCAATTTAACTACTTAACCTTACTGCAAAATGCACTTGCAAGTTAGCTTTATTTGTTTCTGCTGGCAAAATAATTTTCTTAAATCTGCATTTCCTGCCAATTGACTGAAAAGATAAAGTGGTATAAAAAATGTGTTAAATAAATAAATACGATTTTGGAGGGGTTAGGGGAAAGAATGAACTACCACAATGGGTCCCAAACCTGTCCTGGAGGACCCCCAGCCAATTGGTTTCATGATATCTACAACAAATATTCATGACAGATTTGCACAGTATATTTTTTGTTGAAAAAATGTGCCGGTACTCATATGCAGGGCTCTTCCAATAATACATGAGGACGAAGGATCAGTTTTAGCACCACATATCCCCTCAAAAAATGCCCGAATTTGCATATTCCTGCCCCCATTGCATACAAATTTTTATCATGCATATTCATTGTGGATCTCCTGAAAACCCGACTGGCTGAGGGTCCCGCAGCACAGATTTGAGTCCCTTTTGTATTATCAAGTCTATAGAAATATAAAGATACATTTTTCCCAAATGCTTTTCATCTTAAGACCATGTTTTCTTAACAGTTTGTACTTACAAGTGCCAGATACAGAAGTATAAATCTTTATGATTTCATCTTCAAGGTTTGTGTATTTAGGAATTTTCTTAAAGTGGCACACAACAAAATGAAGATGTCGCATAGTGTTAAATCTTGCTGTCCTTATGATTTAAAACACCACAGCCTGCTCAGACACTACAAAACACCACAGCTTGCTCAGACACTACAAAGCACCGTCATATATGGGCTAACTCTCCTCCCTCACTTGGATCTCTCCCTCCCCAACCCAAGAACAGGGCACAAAAGATCTAGCAAGAGATTATTCTTTATGGATACATGGTTCAAGGTTGCAGCATAAATTAATTACACAAGGACGTTTTAACAAAATCATTAAACAGTATGAAGAAATTTCACTTACCATTAATTTAATTTCCTGGAATACTGCTAGACCAGTCCAGACAAGCAGGTTATGTCCCCCTACCAGCAGATTTTGGAGACAGAAAAAACTCCAGAGCTGTGATTGGTCAGCTCTGGTTGGTATAGGTGTACCCCTAGTGGTCCTAGTCAGTATTCTTTGACAAGCAATAACATAGGGAGAAACCCTGACTAACGAATTCAACTATGTACAGGTAAGGACTAATTTACTAAATCCATCAACTCTAACCATAAACTGAGGAGGAGGATCAATCGTCATCCCTAGGAGAATAATTCTGAATCCACTGCTTGTGGGATATTCTGATTGGTTGTTTTGGAGCAAAATAAACGTCAGCTGCTCTGCATCAGTAATACTGCCACTGACAATTGGGTGGCTTCTGGAATGGTCTAGCAGTATTCCAGGAAAGGAAATTAACGGTAAATTAAATTTCTCCTTCCAGTTCATACTGCTAGACCAGTCCAGACAAGCGGGAAGTACTCAAGCTAACGACCCTCAGGGTGGGCAGAGAAAGCTGCTGACAGCACACCAACTCCAAAACGACTGTCCTCCCATGCCTGAACGTCAAGGCGATAATGCCAGACAAAAGTAGACAAGGAGGACCAAGTTGCCGCTCGACAAATATCAAGGGGAACCACATGAGAACTTTCGGCCCAAGACGTGGCTTGAGCCCGAGTAGAATGTGCTCGAGGACCTGCCGGAACCGGCTTACTTTGAAGTATATATGCCGATTCTATGGCCCGATGGAGCTATCTGGTAATGGTTTACTTGGAGGATGCTAGACCTCGGCGTGGTCCCGAAAAAAGAACAAAGAGATGGTCGGACTTGCGAAAATAATTGGTGACTTTTAAATATCGAAGGAGAATTTTTTTTGAGATCAACTGCTTGGAGACCTTTATGTTGACCCGATCGTTGTTCCTTTGAGAAGGCAGACAACAACAGAGGCTGATTAACATGAAAAGGAGTAATCACCTTAGGTAAAAATGAGGGAACAGTGTGAAGAGACACTCCTTCCATGGAGAAAGACAGATAGGGATCTCTGCAAGAAAGACCCTGCAGCTTGGAGATCCTACGAGCCGAGGTTATCGCTACTAAGAACACTGTTTTAAGTGTCAAATCTCGCAACGACACTTCTTTTAGAGGCTCAAAGGGCTGAGCCATCAATGCCCTGAGGACCAACCCAAGGTCCCAAGGAGGGACGACTGGACAAATACGGTAGGTGGACGTAGGAGTGTAACTCCTTTGAGAAAATGTGACACATCGGAGTGGGACGCCAAGGGATCGACCACGAACTGGTCCCCTGTAACACATCAAGGCGGAAATCTGTACACGTAACGTTCCAAGAGCTAAACCTTTGTCGAGGCCATCTTGAAGAAAGGCGAGAACTCTGGTATTTCTGTCTTCCATGGAGAAAGACGATGTTGCTGACACCACGCTTCAAACACACGCCACACCCTAGCATAGGCTACCGACGTTGAGGGTCTCTGGGCGTTGAGAAGTGTCACCACTACTTTGGCAGAGTAACCTTTACGGTGTAGCCTACGCCATTCAAGAGCCAGGCCATAAGCAAGTAAGTAGGGAGTGGGATCGTCCATAGAGATGGGACCTTGTTTGAGGAGTCTGAAGGGTGCTTCTAGTCGAAGAGGAGACCCTCGAGATAACCTTATGAGATTGGCATACCATGGCCTTCGGAGCCAATCTGGGGCCACTAGGATCACCAGCCCCTGGTGTTCCCTGATCCATTGAAGGACTCTTCCGATCATTGCTCAAGGTGGAAACACATAAAGCAACCTGTGTTGTGGCCATGGCTGTGCCAAGGCATCTATGCCGTGAGATCCTTATTCTCTCCAGCAACTGAAGAATAATGGTACCTTGGCATTCGTCGCTGACGCCATGAGATCCATTTCCGGCTGTCCCCATTTTTGAACTATCCTTTGGAAGGCCTCCTGGGCCAGTTCCCATTCGCCGGGATCGAGCGTATGCCGACTGAGAAAATCCGCTTTAACATTGCTGGTTCCCGCAATATGCTGCACTGAGAGAGCTTGGAGGTGTCTTTCCGCCCAAGGGAAGAGAAGAGACATCTCCTTTGACACCCCTGCACATTTGGTGCCGCCTTGGCGGTTGAGGTAGGACACTGTAGTGGCGCTGTCGCACAAAATCCGAACCGCTTGACCCTGGAGACAATACTGAAACTTTAGTAAGGCAAGGCGGGTTGCTCTTGCTTCGAGACGGTTGATCGTCCATCGTGACTCACGCAACATCCATGTCCCTTGCATTGAATGGATTTGACAGTGCGCTCCCCATCTGGTCAGACTGGTTTCTGTAGTCAGCAAGATCCAGCGTGGACTGTCCAAGAGTACTCCCTTGAGGAGATTGCGTGATGACAGCCACCATTGCAGACTGTGCCGGACCTTCAGCTGTACAGGAAGTCGGATCTGATAGTCCTCCGCTACTGGTGACCATCTTGACAGAAGAGTGTGCTGTAGACAGTGCACGTGCGCTCTGGCCCAAGGCACAAGCTCGATGGTGGTGGCCATAGACCCCAGGACTTGGAGTTAATCCCATGCTCGGGGAACTCTTTGAGCCAGAAACCTTTGTATCTGAAAAGCCAGTTTGAGGAATCTTTCCCGAGTCAGGCATACATGCCCCTGATAGACTTTCTAGGGGCATGCTTCGATACCTATCTGTTGAGACTGGAGAAGACAGCTCTTGGGACGATTGATCACCCAACCGTGCTCCTGCAGGAAAGACACTACTGTCGAGACAGTCTTGCTGGCTTCCTGGAGGGAGTCTGCGCAAATGAGCCAATCGTCTAAGTAAGGGTGTACTCTGACGCCCTGCTTGCGTAAGGCAGCTGTCACGACTACCATCACTTTTGAGAAGGTCCGAGGCGAGGCCGAAAGGTATTGCCTGAAATTGATAATGTTGTCTAATGACTGCAAAGCTCAGGAAGTGCTGGTGATCGTCTCAAATGGGAATATGAAAATACGCTTCTGCTAAATCTAGGGGAGCAAGAAACTCCCCTCTGCGTATTGCTTGAATGACGGATCGCAGGGTCTCCATTCGGCAGTGTGGGACTCGAAGACTGCGACTGTCGCCTTTGAGGTCCAGAATTGGCCGGAAGGAACCATCTTTCTTGGGCACCACGAAATAGATAGAATACCAGCCTTGTCCTCTTTCCAACGGAGTGACCGGACGAATGGCTCTTAACAAAAGCAGTCTCTGCACCATAGTTTGAATGGCTAATCGTTTGTCCGATGAGCGTCCTGGAGAGACTAGGAAGGCATTGTGAATGGGTCGGCAACATTCAAGAGCGTAGCCGTGAGAAACTATGTCGAGGACCCATTGAGCTGAAGTGATGCGTTCCCACTGCCGAGACAAAAAAGAGTCAACCGCCCCCCGACAGGCGGAGGCGTCTCGAGTGGGCATCCCGTCCCATCAGTGGGAAGGATGGGAGGTTCCCGTAAACTTCCCTGGGCCTGAATAGGAGTCAGTTCCTTTGCGGGCTCCTCGAAAGGACTGTGATCTTTGTCCGAAGCAATTGGTAGGAGTGGATGAAGTACTTGGCTTAAAGGATCTGTATCTCTGAGAGTCGCGAGTTCTAGAAAACTGTCGAAAGCCTTGGGACCGAGACCCACGACGGGAGAATGCCTTTGGCTTGTCCTCCGGCAAGTGTTGCGGTTTCACCTCCCCCAGATCTTTTACCAGTTTATCGAGATCTTCACCAAAGAGGAGTCTCCCTTTGAAAGGAAGTTTTGAGAGATGCGTCTTAGAGGCAACAGCTACTGCCCATTGACGCAGCCAGAGCCATCTCCAAGCCACTGTCACCGCTACTACGGAGCAAGCTTGACAGTCGCAAGAGATCATAGAAGGCATCTGCCAGGAATGCAGCGACGGATTCTAAACGAGCCAACTCGGGATCGTCTGGAAGCTGCTGAATCCATCAAAGAGAGGCCTGTGCCGCTAGACCTCCGCATACTGCTGCTTGAAGGGAAAGAGCGGATGACGAAAAACCTGTCTTCAGCAGACTCTTGACTTTCTGGTCTTGCTGGTCGCGGAGTGCCGCTCCGCCCTCAACTGGAATTGTGGTATGCTTGGTGACCCCGGTTACTAACGCATCAACTTTCGGGTATATCAGCCAATGGTCCAAGTCAGAGGGAGACCAAGGGCATAACTGACCAATACGGCGTGCCGTACGTAGAGAGGACTCTGGAGAGTCCCACTCTCGAGATACCATTTGCTGTAACTTGGCTGGAAAGGAAAAAGCTTTGGAAGTCTCACGAATGCCCTGTAAAATGGGATCCGGCTGCAAAAGGGTTTGAGAACTCTGGGAATCAGGTGTGTCGGCTAGGCGTAGCGACTCTATCACCTGTGTGATTAGGGCCAGCAACTCCTCCTTTCAAAAAAATCTGATATCTTGAGAGTCCTCTTGAACTGTCAGCGAAGAATCATATGGAGAATATTCCCCATCTTCTCTCTCTGACGAATCCAGACTCACCTCCGAAGATTTAAAGTCTTCTTGGATATACCGTAGTGTCCCGCAAGCCACATGCAACGCTCCTGGGAGGACGTACTGCTTTAAGGTCTGAGGTCTTATGGGACCGCTTGCGAGACCCCGCCATATCTTTGTCTGCTACCGGGGCGGGTGCTGGTGTAGCAGGTGATTAGTATGCAATAAATAATACCAGGAGTCAGTTCAGGGATCCAAGCCAATTTATTGTGCATAGGCTCAAACGGACAACTTTAGTGTCTGAAAAGAATGAGCAATGATGTATGATAGCAAATTCCTTATATACAGTTTTGCAGTTTGATAGAAGCATAACTTCTATTGGTTTGACACCCCTTACACCTGTCCAATTGGTGACCCGGTCTGGGCCCGGTCCCCCATCCTTTCTGCTCAAACTGTTTTAACAAAGACCCAGGGGCTTGTTTACAAAGCCGCGGTAGTGGTTCGCGATCGCGATCGCAACCGCAGCCCCATTGAAATCAATGGGGCCGCGGCTCCGATTACGATCGCAAACCGCTACCGCGGCTTTGTAAACAAGCCCCCTAGTCTTAAACATGGATACAATTCTACTGCAAGGACATTGCTAGCTCGAGGAATGCAGAAATAAATCATGCATGAAGAGATAACACAAACCTCCTAGGGGGATGGAGGGAGCTTTCAGAACAGCAATTTAAAGCAAATTTTTCTAACTCTGATTCTTCTCAGCACTAGTCCCAAGTGGGGGTTGGGATCTAGGCCTAGCCCTAGGCCATAGCCTACCACATTCCCCCCTTTGATTATCATTACCCCTTCAAAAGGGGTAAGATGAAAATCACACATTAAGTTCCTCTCAAACTGTTGCTTCCTCTTGAGGCAGGGCTTGGTACTTCCAGATAGCTAGAACTAGGGCCGCTGCCTTCCGTTCAACTGTGCTGTCAATAGTTGAAGTAATCATGCGCAAGCAAAGGGGTAGGAAACATGGGAGAAGCAAGCACATTGCTAACATAAACAAAACAGCAAGTACAATAGTCTTTAAACCTCCTAGCCCTGAAAATAGGCTCCCAAACCAACCATTAAGTTCTAGCCCATGCCATGTCTGAACTGGCACATGTGCTAGCTTTCGCATATGGTCTGCTATTTCTTCAATTACTTGACCCTGATCATCAATCTGCAGACAACAGTTTGTTAGATTGAATTTTCCACATACACCTCCCTCAGAGACCAACAAGTAGTCAAGGGCCAACCGGTTCTGATAAATAGCAGTGCGCATTTGAGCACTTTGATTTGCTAGGAGGGTTAATGCTCTACTAGTTTCATTAGTAATAATTTCTATAACAGCTTGCAGGCGTATGATTTGGTTTAACATATAGATAGGTGTGCGGTACCCCCAGGACCCATCATGTGCCCATAATTCTCTCAGGTGGCCATTCATCTCCGTACCACTTATTCCATTCTCCAATCTTCAGGGTGTCCCGCTTCTGTCGACTGTTATACACCGGGAACCCCAGCTGCTCTCCTTGAGAAATGGGAATGAGGAAGAAAGATGGGCGAATGGTTCCCAAGACACACGCCCCTCCCCAGTTGGTAGGGAGCTGAGCGTATGCTCGAGTACCACAAATCCAGTAGTGCCCAGGAGGGGCTTCCCAAGTATTTGCAGCAATCAAATTAGTCCATATTGCAGTTAGTCCAGAAAAGTTCACTAAAGGGTAAGAAGGTTCTGTAGCATTCACGCCGGACCACCAGGATGTCTTCTTGGTAGTAGCATTATAATACCGTTGGCTGAGATATACTAGTTCTCTTACTCGAATATTAAACTGTGGTCCTGTGCGGACAAAGCAAAGACGGCCAACAATGGAGTTGGATAGCACCCATTCGCTGGTGGTGTGGTTCAAGGCAGTCTAATTATATGGAACAGAGTAATTTAGTTCTCTTGCTTCCCATGGCCATTGGTCTCCTATCCTCGTTCCACCGCAAAAGAAACAATTGGAAATATGGAGACTGGATGCTAAGGTTTCAGCCAACTCCATAAATAAGTTCCGAGTAGTCTGGGAAATCTCCACTGGTGTTTGCATGACTTCATAAAAGGCGTGGTGCACCCAAAAGGGTGATGACTTGCGTGTTGTGGAGGTAAGCTGTATATATAGGTATGTTCCAGGATCTGCTCCCCAACTCCGTATCCATAATCCAAACGTATATCCTTTTATCCATTTGCTGGGGTCAAGCACAGTAAACTTCAAGGGGTTACAAGTACCCCTCTGGCACTTTTGAAGTTCGGGCACGGGGATCTTCTCCAGGACTGCTTTGCGATCATCTCCAGCTCGACCTTGTGGTCCTTTAGGCCAGGTGGCAAAGTAGACACACTCCCACCAAGGACAAAAGTAATCTCCCTTGGATGTTAAGGCAAAGGTGGCCGGAGCATTTATCCCGTACATACTTTCCAGTCGTAGGCTGCTTCCGGACACATATATTTATCATCTTGGTAGTAATTTCGCTCGACGTCAATAGATCCACAGCTGTAGTAACCATTTCTGTTGATAGCTCCACAGGCATCAAAGTAGAGAGAAACAGGATTCGTAGAATCTGAGAGTCGTTGAGTGGCATTCAGGAGTGGTCCATCCTTATTGTTCCAGTGTAACTCCATGACATAGGAAGTAGGGTTCTGACGGGGATTAAAACAAATCTTCTCTTTTCCTTTTGTACAAATGCTCAATTCTGTCCCATTGTACATACATCGGCTAACAGAGCCAGTACAAGTATAGTAGGAGTGGTATAGTAAGGTTTGGGTAATCTTTACCCCAGTTCGAGTAATAGTTATGCAAGCTGTACAAAGAGGTACGGCACTGGCCATTCTAAGGGGTCCCAGGGCTACCGCAATTACAACGCAAACTAGCATATATAGCATGGTTAGAATATCAATAAGTTCATATAGAAATTGCAGATACTTTGTTCAAAGTCTCTTTCTCCCACAGCTTCTGCCGTATGTAGACCTGTCAGCGTCCGGAGGTGGCAGGAGTAGGGCTGTAGGTTCTCACCATGGTTCCTGCCGCAGAGTGAGCCGCAGAGGTGATCCCGGGTGATTTGTTGATGTCCAGCGATGGGGTTCTTCTGCTGCTGCTGCTGACTTCACTCGGCTGTGATGAATCCAAGGTTCAACTTCTGCAACCTTAACTGCTGTTGGGGTTGACAGTATGACAACGTAGGGTCCTCTCCAGTGAGGTGCTAACGGCTCTTTTCTCCACTCTTTGATCCACACTGAAGTTCCAGGCTGGAAGGGATGCAGTGGTTCAGTCAGATTGATAGACAGTTGGTCTCGTACCCAAGTATGAAGACTCTGTAAGACAGAACCTAATGCCAGCAGCTCTTGTCTAGTAATTTCAGATCCAATCTGATTTACATCTCCCCTTATCCCTCTGACAATGGGCGGAGGTCGCCCATACAGAACCTCAAATGGGGAAACTCCTAACACTTTAGTGGGGGCTGAACGTATCCTAAGTAGGGCTATAGGAAGAGCTTGGGGCCATTTCAGATGAGCTTCTTGGCAAAGTTTAGACAGCTGGGACTTCAAGGTACGATTCATGAATTCTACCTTTCCTGAACTTTGGGGTTGGTAAGCTGTATGTAACTTCCACTGCACTTGTAGAGCTCGGGCCAATTGCTGAGTTACTTGGGATACAAATGAAGGACCATTGTCTGACCCTAGAATCAATGGCATACCAAACCTGGGGATAATCTCATGGAGTAGAACTTTCGTGACTTCTCTAGCTTTCTCAGTCCTAGTAGGGAATGCTTCTACCCACCCAGAAAATGTGCAAACTAGGACCAGTAGGTAGCGATATCCATTTGCACGTGGCATCTCAGTGAAGTCTACCTGAATATTTCCCATGGGAGTACTCCTAGTGACTGGACTCTTGGGGGTTGGGTAGGACCTTGTCAGGCATTGTTCTTGGCACAGGTCAAGCATCTGCGGGCCACTGACGCTATCAGAGGTCCTAGCATTGAGATATAGAAATGGGGCCTAAGAGCTTTCTCCATTGCTGTCTTCCCATAATGTGTGGCGTGGTGAAAAGCATGAACAAAGGCTGGACCTAGTGATTCAGGGATAACAATTGGACCTGGGGGCTTCTCATCATCTGGCGGTGGTAGCTCTATCCATCCAGTTTCTTTCAACACTCCCCCTTCTTCTTGACAGAAATAGTCTAACTCTTTGGAGGTATAGCGAGGAGTCCATGCACTGAGTGGCACTGGAAGTAATGCTGCCTGAACTGTGATGTTGGGGGCAGGAACTTGTCCAGTTATGGCCACTTCTCGGGCCACAGTGTCTGCATACCTATTTCCTCGTGAAACTTCTCCTGTTCCTGACTGATGACCTCGGCAGTGCATCATTGCGACTTGTTTGGGGGCCCACACAGCATCTAGTAGTGTCAATATCTCAGGGCCATATTTGATGGACTTGCCCCCCGAGGTTATCAACCCACGCTCTTTGTACAGGGCTCCATGGGCATGTAATGTCGTGAAAGCATATTTGGAATCTGTGTACACATTCAAACGGAGCCCTGTTCCTAACATCAGTGCCCTGGTGAGGGCTATCAACTCAGCCTTCTGTGCTGAGGTTCCTGGGGCCAAAGCTGAGGATTCAACTACCGTGTCCAGGGTCACTACTGCATAGCCGGCACACCTTCTTCCGTCGACAATAAGACTGCTTCCATCCACAAAGAAAGTCTGTTCAGAGTCATCCAATGGTAAATCAGTCAGATCTGGATGACTGGAAAACACTGTGTCCATAACTTCTAGGCAATCATGATCAGGAGGGCCTGGGCCAACTGGTAACGTGGCAGGATTCAGGGTTTGACTGACAGTCATTTGTATTCAGGGATTTTCACACAGCATGCTCTGGTATTTTAACATTTGAGAATTGGTGAACCAGTAATTTCCTTTGTGTTCCATGAGGGTCAAGACAGAGTGTGGTATGGTAACTTGAAGATTCTGACCCAAAGTGAGCTTGTCAGCTTCACCCACCAGAAGAGCTGTAGCTGCGATGGCTCGCAGGCAAGGTGGCCATCCCTTTGCAATGGTGTCCAATTGTTTTGATAGATAGGCAACAGGCCGCTGCCAAGATCCAAGGGGTTGAGTCAATACACCTAGAAGCATTTCCACTTGCTTCATGGACACATAAGCGAAATGGTTTCTGTACATCTGGCAGACCCAGAGCAGGTGAGGACATCAATGCTGTTTTCACGGCTTGGAAGGCTGCATCTTGCTCAGGTCCCCACTCCAAGGGAGATCGCTCCACTCCTTGGGTGGCCTGGTACAATGGCTTTGCCAACAGTGCAAAGTTGGGCATCCATATTCGGCAATAGCCTGCAGCTCCCAGGAAAGCCCTCACCTGTCTTCTGGTTGTTGGGGTAGAGATGCGACACACAGCTTCTTTACGCTCTGATCCAAGTTGTCGAGTTCCTTTGGCCAAATGGAATCCCAGATATTTTACTTCAGTTTGGCACAATTGAGCCTCAGCTCTTGAGACCTTGTATCCGGCCTCATTCAAAAGATGTAAGAGATCGCTGGTGGCTTGCACACATTCATCTTTGGAGTCAGTGGCTATCAATAGGTCATCCACATACTGGAGGAGGACTCTTTTCTCTGGAGTAACAGGATAGCTTGAAAGATCTTGATTAAGGGCTGCACTGAAGAGGGTAGGCGAGTTCTTGAATCCTTGGGGTAATCGAGTCCAGGTGAGTTGACCTCGCCTTCCTGTAGTGGGGTCCTCCCATTCAAAAGCAAACAAAAGTTGACTGGCTGACGCTAGGCGTATACAGAAGAATGCATCTTTCAAGTCCAAAACGGTGAAATGGGTGGCCTCAGCGGGGATCAGTCCCAGGAGAGTGTAGGGGTTTGGTACCACAGGATGAATGGTTACAACTGCATCATTCACTTTTCTCAAATCCTGTACTGGGCGGTAGTCACCGGTCCCAGGTTTCTTGACTGGGAGGAGAGGGGTGTTCCAGGGTGACTGACATTCTTTCAGGAGCCCATACATCAATAACTTCATTAAATGATGATGAATGCCTTCAATTGCTGGTCGTGGAAGAGGATATTGTCTCACATGCACTGGTTCAGCTCCAGATTTGAGGGTGACAAAAACAGGGGCTACATTCTTTGCTAGGCCAGGTGGATTATCCTCCGCCCACACCTCGGGCGGAGCTAAGATGTTGGTGGGTATACGGGGGCTGGCTACTTTGGGCGGAGGTGTACTATAGAACCGCCATTCTTCTTCTCGGGGGACAGTCAACACCATCAGGCCAGCAGGTTTTGAGTTTAAAGTCATTTCCACTTTCCCTCCTTCAGCAAAGGATATCTGTGCCTGGAGTTTAGCAAGCATGTCTCGGCCCAAGAGAGGGATTGGGCATTCAGGCATATACAGGAACTGGTGTGTTATCTTCCGTCCCCCTAGTTCACAGGTGCGGTTCTGCAAGAAAGACTTGGTAGTTCGATTTCCGGTGGCTCCAACAATAGTGATAGTTCGAGTAGACACAGGAGCCACAGGGGTAGCCACTACTGAATGTTCTGCCCCCGTATCCACCATAAAGTCCATATATTGGCCCCCAACTTTCAAACTGATCATAGGCTCCTGGGGACCTAGAGAAAACTTGGAGCCCGATCTGGCCTAGTACCCATCTGAATTGTAGCCTTCTTCAGCTGCCACTCCCTCCATAGCTACTTCTTCTCTTTGGGATGGTGTACGCTGTGTTTCTCCGTCGTGCTGAAATCGTCCTCCTCCTCTCCCAGTGTTCCCTCCTCCCCTCCTGGGGGCGGAGTCAAGGTGCGGGCACTCATTTTTCCAATGTCCTTCTTCCTTACAGCAGGCACACTGATTAACGCCTACTTGGGGCCGGCCGTTTCCTCGGCCCCTCCCACGTCCTCGATTCTTTCTGTTAGGAAAACCTCCTTCTTGTCTTTCAACTAAGGCTGCTGCAAGGAAATCAGCTTTCTTCTTCATTCTACGTTCACTTTCTCTCTGACTTGTTTGATCACGATTCACAAACACTTTCTGTGCTACTTCCATTAACTGAGCTGCATTCATGCCCGCAAATCCTTCAAGCTTTTGCAGTTTTCGTTTAATATCTCCTTGGGACTGACTCACAAAGGCTGCATTCACCATGCGCAAATTCTCTGGGGCTGCTGGATCATATGGGGTATAAAGTCTATAAGCGTCAGCTAAACGTTCATAGAAGGCCGCTGGACTCTCATCTAAATGCTAGGTAACTTCTGCTACTTTTCCAATATTCATGGCTTTCTGGCCTCCTCTCTTCAATCCTTGCATAAGGGCTCAGTGGAACCTGTTGAGGGCTGCTACTCCTCCTGCACTATTAGGATCCCACTGGGGATCTTCATTCGGAAAATCCGTGGCAGCTGCTTGCCGGGGATCTAAGTCTCTGTCCTCTACAGGATTTTCTTCTAACCATCGGGTAGAGGCCTGCACAATCCGTGTTCGCTCTTCAGTGCTAAAGAGGGTGGACAGGAGCTGACGGCAGTCAGACCAAGTAGGCTGGTGAGTCTGTATTATGCTAGACATTAATTCAATCAAATCTTGGGGTTTCTCAGTATAGGAAGCATAGTGCGTTTTCCAGTTCAATAAATCAGTGGTGGAGAAAGGCACATAAACTAAACTGGATGGCCTTGCCACAACTCGGCCCTCGGTGTTAAGGGTGGGCAGGCCATGGACCTGACGCAATGGACAAACGTAACCATCTCTTTGGCTTGTGGTTGCGCTTCTGAGATCATAATGTATTTGGGACTGTTGGATTCCTGCTTCATGATCTTGGGTGGCAGCAGTGTGTGACCCAGGACTGTCAAATGAATCCCTGCTTCTAGTATCATCGGTGGACAGCTGCCCACTCGATGTGGTCTGTACAGAGCTGGGGCTGCCAGCTTGGGAGGAGGATGCGCTCTCCAGCTGCGAAGGCTGGTGGAGAGCTGCAGGGGGGGGTGTGGTTGCATGAACGGGTCCTCCCTGGGCAGGTTCTAACTGGGGTAGGGGCAGAGCCGAGGGGATGGGCCTATAGAGGTGGTGGGACGGACGAGCCTGAATAATGTCTGGAGATTCTGTAGCTAAATAGATAGGCAGTTTCTTTTCCCCGGACTTCCGCACCTCTAAAGTGGTTTCTACAAATATTCTACACTGTTCTTCCTGACAAAGTTTCATCCAGGAGGGCCTTTTCTCACAAACATTCAACCAGGAATCTATATACAGGAACTGGTCAGGGCGTTCTCTGCGTACAATCTGGTGGACTAGGGATACAATATTAATATCAAAGGTACCACCAGGGGGCTATGAAAAGACCAGCATCGGCCACTCCCTTTCACAAAGCATTTCTAATCGGGACGGAGACATTTTTATGCCATAGTTTCCAGCAAATCCCTTGCTAAAATTCTTAATCATACATTTCAACGGAGTTAATGTGGACTCCGACCCTCCCATAATGACGTACAAGACAACAGACAAAAAGGGCAGGTAGTATGGCTGCAGGTAAGGGGTCCATACAGCCCAAGAGACAAGAAAGGAGACAAACACCAAACGCGTCCTCATTTTTGCAACCTGGGAGCGGTCACCCGGCCAGGAACTGCGCTACTCAGGAGTCCGCTCTCGCTTGGTCTGTGTTTCAAGACCTCTCATTCACACAAACAAACAGGCATGCCAGCAGGATCCCAAGTTCCCAAAATTCCAAATTCCAAGTTCAGGCCTGACTAACTAACAAAGGGGCAATGGTTTCAGTCTCGCGCATGCTCATGCGGGACTTACTAGGACCGCCCCGAGAGGTGATCAAGCTCTCATTTCAAACAAGTTCCAAGTTCCAAACTAACTGACTGAGTAGCAAAAGAAAATTCCTACTCACCGGATCCGGTACCAAGTTCCAAGTTCAGGTCATGAGTTGAATCCCGGACTCCCCTCGGGTTCGGAGGTGTTGGCCAGCAGGGACCAGCAACCTGCGGAGGCAAGGAGGAGCCCTCTCCGATACAAGAGGACCGGTGGCGCCAAAGGCTCGCCTGCGATCAGTCAGGTGTGGCTCCAGCCGGACCAAACCTCTGAGGCGAGAAGTCGTGGTATATTTACTTGAATACCATCACACTACTCACACTTCCCGGCCAACGCACCAAGAACTGTAGCAGGTGATTAGTATGCAATAAATAATACCAGGAGTCAGTTCAGGGATCCAAGCCAATTTATTGTGCACAGGCTCAAACGGACAACTGTAGTGTCTGAAAAGAATGAGCAATGACGTATGATAGCAAATTCCTTATATACAGTTTTTGCAGTTTGATAGAAGCATAACTTCTATTGGTTTGACACCCCTTACACCTGTCCAATCGGTGACCCGGCCTGGGCCCAGTCCCCCATCCTTTCTGCTCAAACTGTTTTAACAAAGACCTAGTCTTAAACATGGATACAATTCTACTGCAAGGACATTGCTAGCTCGAGGAATGCAGAAATAAATCATGCATGAAGAGATAACACAAACCTCCTAGGGGGAGGGAGGGCGCTTTCAGAACAGCAATTTAAAGCAAATTTTTCTAACTCTGATTCTTCTCAGCACTAGTCCCAAGTGGGGGTTGGGATCTAGGCCTAGCCCTAGGCCATAGCCTACCCCACTGGAGGTATTTCAAAAGACTCTGAATGCCACAAGTGCCATGCCTGGCGGAAGAGCGTCAGGAACTCACTGTCAGTCGAAGCTGCTGTGGCTTCCAGCAGCTGTGGAAGCAAGAGGGAAGCTGACTGAGTCCTTTCTGCAGGTGGACCTGGCTGCAGGGGCTCCAAGGAGGGAGGAGTTAAGGCGCTGATGTCCCCAGACGGCAGCGCACTGGATATGGAGGAAGAAGATTCTCCTGGATGCAGCATACAAGTGGAACACAAGCGATCTATTAACTCCTTTTGCTTCTTATTACTTACAATGCACCTGTGCAGAGAAACAGGCATTGCAGAGGTTTAAAACTTTAAAAAAAAAATCGATGTAGGCTTAGGGAAACAGAAGACTCTTCAAGGAAAAAGGGCCTTTGAAACTCCCTGTGCCTTCACAGCATGTTAAATGCTTTGAAAAGGCTGCCCAGCTCTGCTCCCGCCAAAAAAAGGCTGAATTGAAATTTTTCCCGATTTCAAAATGGCCACCGGCACAGAAAAACTGCCGAATAAAGGTTCCCTAAGCTTTAAAAACCTCAAAAATGCGGCGAAATTGCTGGGGGAGAGGAGAGGAGTGCTGTCAAAAACTGGAGAAAAACAGACCTGGTTATCTCCGTGCCGTTAAAAAAACGGAAGTAAGAAAATCGCTGCGAGGGAACCCAAGCAGGTACTCACTGTGCTGCAGAGAAGCTGAGGCTTGCAGGGAAATGTTTTAAAGATACTGTAAAAATTATAACTGTGACTGGATGGTAAAAATATTAGATTGATCAACCCCCAACTACACAGGCTCTGTGGCAGAGGCTAGGAGCTGTTTAGAATGGGGCGCTCCACTGATCTAGGGATCAGGAGCTCAGACCCTGCTGTATTGTTAGCAACTAAAGTTTAAAAGTAATACAGCTATAAGAGAGGGGACCTGGGAAACTCAGAGAAACACCTCTTGTGTGCTCTGAGTGCATCCAGGTAAAAGACAAGCTTGAATAACACCTTCATCTGCTGGAGACAGAGAAAATACTGACTAGGACCACTAGGGGTACACCTATACCAACCAGAGCCTGACCAATCACAGCTCTGGAGTTTTTTCTCTGTCTCCAACATCTGCTGGCAGAGGGACATAACCTGCTTGTCTGGACTGGTCTAGCAGTATGAACTGGAAATTAATAATAGTATGTCATTACTATTATCATTATCTGTTCCCTATTGGTAGCATATACTGTGCATTTAATTTGTTTTAGTACAATCTCCTCAGCTAATCCTCTTATGACTGTATCTTGGCTGCATAGTTCTAATAGTTACCCCAATAAGAGTACCAACATTTACTGCCATCATTATCTTACTTATCGTATATGTACAACTTACTACCCCATTACAGCATGTAAGCATGTTTGCATATGCATTCGTTTGACTTCATTATCTATTGCTTTATACTCCTCATTAATACTTTACTATTCCCACTATTGCTGTGTAATCTGCAGTGAGAACCTTGCCATATCGCAATTACACACTCCTATACACACAATATGGCCTCACACTTCCTGGCCCTTGTCAGCCTGTATCTCCTTACACATTGGCTGGGAACATCCAATGCACTTTCTCAGTCCCAGAACCATATCCCCATCTTGAGCAATTATGGAAAAAGATGGTCTGGACCCCACCCAGGTGGCGACACACGTCGCTCTCACCTTATACACATTCCACTCCAACCTTCCATGACACCCAACCACAAGAAACTAAAGTACTGCCACAACCTAAAATGTGCCATGATAAATGCACGTTCCATATGCAAGAAATGGCCCGTTGTCCTAGATATGATATCCCTCTATGACCTGGACCTACTTTTGATCACGGAAACCTGGCTATCATCGGAGGATAACGTCATCCTCAACCAACTCCTACCTCCCAACTTCTCTATACATATAAGACACAGAGAAACTAAAAAAGGAGGGGGAGTACTAATACTTACTAAATCAGATCTTCATTTCCATATTACCCACACATGTAAAGGGCAATATCCTGGACATGGTGTTCGCACCACATGCAGCCCTCGAGCAAAACCACAACACGATGTTGTCTATCATTGACGTCCCCTGGTCTGACCATAAACTTATCACTTTTCAAATACCCACCAGGGACAGCCAGCGGCATAGTACCCGAAAATGAAACAGCACAGCTCGAACCTCAACAAGAAACTTCCGCGCATTTGACAGAGAGTTAATCCTCTCGCAAACCCAATCCCTCCTCACCATAACCACATCCGACCCGGAAGAACTAGTCGCCTCATGGAATCTCAACCTCAAGGCCATCTCACAACGTCCACAAAGCAATAACGCATCCAGGAGAATAAGAAATACGGCCCCATGGTTCTCCCAAGAATTGAGAGCTTCTCTAACACAACTACGCAGACTAGAGAAAAAATGGCGCCGATCGCTCTCCACACAAGATTTGACAGCCTACCAACTCCACCTAACAAGGCACAGAGAAGCGATCTCAATAAAAATGAAACAACACCACACTGATACTCTGAAAAGATCTCTGAATAAACCACGGGATCTTTTCAACTTGGTTCAAGCCCTTTCTAAGGAACCATCTCCTGAACAACACGTGGATATCCAACCACAAAAATTCGCTGACTATCTCCAGTCAAAGATCATACAGACCGACAAAGTATCAACAGCCTCGTTCCAAGACCATACCGGCTTAACCCCCTTATGCAAGTTCTCTACACCATCTAGAAAAAGCATTGAAAATACAGTAGCTTCCCTCAATACCTCCACAGCACAAACAGACCCTTGCCCGGCTTTTTGGATCAAGGAGCTACGCAAGGAATTCAGTCCATTCATCGCAAAACTGACAAAACATTCATTTACTACTGGTTCCTTCCCCACAACCCTCAAACAAACCTCAATCAGGCCTTTATTGAAGAACCCTAAACTTGATCCACAACAGGCCGATTCGTACAGACCAATAGCTAGTATTCCCCTACTAGCAAAGATATTGGAGAAAGAGGTCCAAAGGCAAATTCAGGATCATATAGACTCCACAGCTCCCTTAGATCATTGCCAACACGGGTTCAGAGAGTACCATGGAGTAGAAACACTTCTCACCTTCTTATTCAATAACATATTCACAGGCATTGACAACATCCGACAAGGCTTTGTGCTCATCTTTTTAGACATCGCTGCAGCCTTTGACTCGGTTCATCATGAGATCCTCCTCGGGCGACTGAAAGAAAAGGGAATTTGCAATACCGCGCTCGATTGGTGCAGTTCCTATCTAAATGGCCGATGGCAATATGTTAAATCCGGAGCAGAAGAGTCGAAACAATTCCATCAAACACAAGGTGTGCCACAAGGATCCTCATTGTCATCTCTACTATTCAATATATACATGCAGCCCATCTGCAACATCATTAGATCATTTAACGTGAGCTGTCTGATATATGCGGATGACATCCTCCTATATATGCCTTTTTCGACCGTTCAAATGGACCTTACACCACTTATAGAATGTTTCAATACCATATCGGATTGGCTACAATCACAAAACCTCCGCATCCAGCACAAGAAAACAGAGGTACTGTTTATCGCTAGAGACCCAGACTTTACCCCACCAACACATATAAAGGTCAAGGAAGCGGAATTACAAACCAAAGAAACAATAAAATACCTGGGAGTCACCTTAGACCAACATCTGGACATGAAATGTCATATAAGCAACATTGTCAAAGCGGTCTATTTTAAAATCCGTTCACTCAGGCATCTGCACTCCCTACTGGAGCCAGATGACTTCCGGACCATATTCCAAGCACTGATCCTACCGCACTTTGACTTTGACAATTCCATCTTACAAGGTCTCCCGCAATCCACACTAAACCCGTTACAACTGGCCATGAATGCTGCAGCAAGGGTACTCCATGGAGCCACCAGAAGTGACCACGTGACTCCGATTTTAAAACAGCTTCATTGGCTACCTATACACGGAAGGATTATCTTCAAAACACTAATCCTCTCATTCAAGGCCATCAAGCGCATATCCTCCACGGCACTTACTGAGCTCATCCATACAGTGCCCCCCAACAGAGCCAGGAGGTCAACAGCCCTAAATCTACTAACAA
The DNA here is from genome assembly GCA_033557465.1 of Ichthyophis bannanicus. Lineage (NCBI taxonomy): Eukaryota > Metazoa > Chordata > Amphibia > Gymnophiona > Ichthyophiidae > Ichthyophis > Ichthyophis bannanicus. The sequence continues at coordinate 487,527,138 of CM066031.1, forward strand.
CCCCGAAGACCTTGACTAAATGCAATAACACAACAGCAAATAGGGCCTTCAGTCTTTACGTCCCCAAATGTTGGAATGCGCTCCCTCCAGACATTCGAGTTATTGCAGACCTGACCCATTTCAGGAAGGCAATCAAATTTCACCTCTTCCTCCAATACTACCCAGCCAGCGATGAATCTAGACAGCATCACCTAAGAAACACCGCCTTTTCGCAGTCCATACTCAAAATGTCTCAAATATTCATGGTACTACATATAGCGCAACGGACTCATTATTTATTGTACAGTTCAACCCTATTATAAGAATTTTAATTCATGTATATAGCCTATCTCATGTATATAGTGCATGTATATAGTTCAACCCTGTTATCCAAGTTTGTACCCCTGTTCGATGTAAAACCAAACAGTCTGTGTTTTGGTCACTTTGTTATACTGTAAACCGCGCTGATGCCGAATAGTGCGGTATATAAGCAACTGTAATAAATAAATAAGTACTGAAGCTCCGTTATCAGGAAAGGGCCCATACCTGTTCAGGGGCACAGAGATAATACAGCCAGTGGTACAGTTTATTTCTCACAATGGCAACATCCTGCTTTAAGAAGTCGGCCATAAAAGCCAGCTCCTTTTACTGGTGCCAGTGTAATGAAACAAAATGGCCATGCACGTCTTTCCCCCGACATTATCCTGCAATCCACTATTTGATTGTCATGAATAGTAACTTCTTTGTGAATTGCTGTTCCAGTCCATAAAAGAGCAAGTATGGCTCCCTCTTGTTCATAAGACAACTTCTGGGGTACAATATGCTCATCCTGGCTGTAAAAGCCATTATTTGCCTGTCATCTTGCCACCATGCATGCCAAAAACTTTTCTCTTTCAACAGAGAATAGAAATACTATTTTTTTCATCTCTGCCCAAACTAACACAAATATCACATGCTGTGTGTCCGTGACATGATCATCTCTACAAAAGCTCACTTGTAGCTTTTCATCACTTACCAAAACCTCAATCTCATCGTGAAAGCTTCTGTTATAAATATCAAGGCCTATGTCTGGGAGGTGCACAACATCACACGAATAAGAAAGATAATGGCAGAGCCCCTAATGAATTACATGAAACAACTAATCCATTTATTAAGGATGTTTTTTTTTTTTTTGAATGGCATGATGTGACAGTTTCCAGCACCAAACTCTTCAACGGATGAAATAGGACTGGATAATGTCCAGAGATAGAAAGAGACCTATTATGTAATATGCTCTTACTGCATTTCTTTGAAGAGCCCCACATTGTGCATAGACATTATATCATTGCCCTTCAAATACAGAATTGCTGCTTGCTGTAGCAGCTTGTGACTTGTGCTCTAGAGAATTAAAGGCATTAGATGATCCTGACTGTGGTACAATCTCAATAATCCTCAATGCCCAAAAGAATATTAACAAGAATGCATATTTATACAGGACTGCCTTAAACATGTTGGAACACATGCTTTAACAGTGTAAAATCCATGGTATAAACAGTAAGCAAAAGTCAAAGAACAGCAAATTAGGGCTTTTACAATTAGAAACACTTTCAAATAATGGTATTAAACATAAATCGTCACTTTCCCTCCTTCCACCCTGCATCACTGACATCAGCGACACAAACCTGACTCCGTAAACTGTGGAGCTATTATGAGTCTGGAGCAGGACTTTTGCCTAAGCTGCCCTTATTCTATCTGCACAGAGACACTGCTTCATCATAGCTCTGTTGATTTTCCCATCATTGCTGCAAACTGAATCGGGCAGTCAGCTCTGCCCCTCATCACTGAAATCATCAGCAATGCAACCCTGATTCTATAAAATTCTGACTCCATTGCGAAACTGGAGCAGGACATTTAGCCTAAACTGCTCATATTCTCTTTGCATAGACATTACTTTATCATAAACTTTGTTGAAAGATTTTACAATCATTGCTGCAAACTGGATTGGGTGGTCAGCTCTGTTCCTCACCACTGATGTAACCCTGACCTCCACAAAAAAGCAGCATGCCTCGGCAGATGCACTGCTAAAATGGTGCACTAAAGGGGCATGGCTTTTTGCATGGCTTGATGTGTGGTTTAACGTCTACTTTGCTAAGCAGTAATATGAACATAAAAGTTCATTACCTTTTTGCTGATCTCTTAGTCAGTTATTTGATATGATTTTTTTTTGTTTTTTCTTACAATAATGTTTAGCACTGTTAATTTTAAGTATCAGCAAATGTAGTATTGAGGTTATTTCAGGACAAGGTCTTTATTGGTTTATTAACTATATAGTTCTTAACTTTTTGGTATGTCTTTGAAAACAGAAAGTACTACTAAACTCTGCAGTAACTCTAAGGTATCTCCATCTTTCCATCTGGATGGGCATTTAACAAGCCTTATAGCAACCAGTAGCTAGCATGACTATGTGCTGACTGTCACAGAGGGCCATTTCTGCCTGCTAGAACGTACATTAATCACTTAGCTGGCTTTAGTAAAAGGGGCCCCCTTTTTTCTTAAATGCTTTCTTTCCAGAAGTATTGATACACAACACCAAAAACACAATACTTTTTTATCCCTTTACAATTAGGTAAAAATGTTTCCTATGTTTTCTATCTGCATGTCATTGATTACATCTGTGTCCATGTGTGTGTTTCCCTATCACTTCCCAAATCTTTCAATAAAAAAATAATTGTCCAAGTCCCTGGGAAAAATGTCTCTGTTTGCCTCCAAATGGCTACCATTGGCCAGGGTGTAATGTGATGGATGCACACTTAGCTTAATCCTGATGCTTGCATAGTCCTGATCCACCTCAAGATGGCCTTGTAGAATGTAGTGATCTTATTCTTCTTCAAAGGCAGTTTATCCTACACCAACTTTGAACTCCTCAAAAACTAGAAACCCCAATTAAGCTAAATAAAAGAGCTTTATTTCAAATGTAGGAGCCTTTTAAATTTTGTATTTACTTTTCTTTTTTCCGCAAGTTGTTTTGCCTTCATCCTCACCACTGTCCCACCTCAAAAACATCTGGAGCAGCAAATTCACCATGGGTCATTCAAATTAATATTACCATCCACATCCACAAAAGTAAAGCTTCTGCACTTTAACTCAAATTCAGGGACGAATTGCTCAGCACCTCAAACTTAGCTCTGATTCCTCCAAAATCTCCTAGTGGACTCCCATTGTAAACAACTTTGTCACTATGGAAATAGCATCATTTTTTAGGTGCTGCCATGGCTCCACCAATGGGCATCAAGCATTTAGCTTCACTTTTAGTTTGGTTCTAACAGAATTCTAAACTGCATATCCTAGAATCTTGTTGAATTTTGAATTTTCCTAAACGGAAATGGTAATGTTCTTTAATAAAAATTCACCCTTTTAATATATAGTTTATCAAAACAATCAAAATCACAAAACTGTTTCTCAAAAATAACCTCCCAACACTATCCCAGGGCTCCGATTGTCTCCATTGACCCTTCTGTCAATCTCCACCCTGCAGCAGTGCTGCAGCGATTTAAACCCATTTTAAACATGTTTTTCTCTATCTCAGCCCTGCCACTCCAATGCTGCCTTCGCTGCCTTCACTGCCTAGTCATTTTCCCACCAGTTCTTAGCCAGCTGTCACTTTTAATTCATTTCTTTATGTGGCCTGTATTTTTGTTTTTTTTAAACTGGGCTCTAACCTTTTAAAAACTTATGGGGGTTGCTAAGCTTGCAGCCTTTTTGCTCTCCCTGGGGAATCTACCTCAAGCAGTCAGGGCCATTTTACTTCAAATTAGGGATCATCTTGTTAAAATTTATATGCAGCTTCAATGCTGCTTATAACCAGTCCCCAAAAGCATTCCCAGTGCCACAATCGTACCATTTACACTCTGGACCTTCCCCGTTTCATTTATTTTGCCTGTTTAGCATAGCTCCCGGTGCTTTTCATGCTGCAAGTTCCGGCCTCTTAAAATTTTCATGATCTTAGCACCGCTATTATCCTGGGCCCTAGCCTTTCCTCACACTGCAATTGTGGCAGTCTGCCTCCCCACAGGTTGAAGGCCCAGCTTGCCCACACATATGCATCCTTCGCTGCAACCGTGACCCGCAGCTTTACTTTCTAATGCAGCCCAGGCTCTACATAAAATGACATATTGCCAACAGCGTGCCAACAACTAACAGTAAGCCTGACTGTGACCTCTTAATTGTCTGATCCTCCTGAACCCAAACTGAAAATTCAGTTCAAGAACCAAGCTTCATATTTCTGTCAGAGTCAGTATCCTAAATGTGTATATTGCATATATCTATGTTAACTATAAACCATTATCCCTACATAAAATTGGAGGTTCCATCAAGATTTGACATCTGAATACTGACTTACGTTATCATTTATTGAATCTCAGCATATGCTATAGTTTAGGACAGCATCTAATGAGAAAATAGACTAATTTATGGCCAGAGAGCAGATTGTTGTTAAAGAGTTATCTCCTTGCAAACAGAACAGAAAAACAGTACTCTGCACATAAAGATATTATAGGACCTAGTTTCCACAGACAAAGAGCAATTAGCTCAACCACAGGACTTGAGGCATTAGGCTGGCACATACCACCAGCTGAAGAATAGCAGCCATCATGGCAAACTGGTTCTTCAACAACAAATCTACTTTTCGGTCCAGAAAATTCTTCAAGGCCAATCCATCTTTCACAGGAATGGTAGTCTGTCTTAACCTCCATGACCCTGCGCATCCACCTTAGGAATATCAAACCACCCAACACATTGCTTCTCCAGGACAGCATAGATCTTACACACCCATAGCCCCTTAGGCAGGGAGTGGGGAGAGTCCCACTCGGACTGGATCAAATCCTTGATCACGTCCAGGAATGGGAAGACAGTAGTGGATTTCCATACTCCTTGAAGGAGCAGGTGGCACCTTCAGCTCCTGCTCCGCACTAGGAGACTCCATCAAGTTCAAGATGGATGAGACACTGGCAATTAATGGCTCCAGCTCCTCCTGGAATAGGCAGATCACACCGGCCTCTTCACAAATCTCTGAAGGCGAGAGTACTTCTTCATCCACATCAGAGCTCAGCACTGAGCCATCTGAATCCAAGTCACTGTCAAAATCTTGGACAGCTCCCAGCTGTCCCCCATCTCCAGGGGGCAACCCTCACCAAGGACGCTTAGCCAAAGGCAGTTGAACAGGACTTCCACTCTCAGCCTGCCCCTGACAAGACTGTGCCCAGGGGCACCCAGAGGCTGTAGGGTCTGACTTTCCAAGTCAAAAGGACAAGGTCTGTGCAAAAAGGAAAAGAATTCCAGGGAGGATAATCCGGAGTCAGGAAACTCTCCTCTCAGAAATGACCTCCCAACACCAGGTGGCATAGCCGCCACAGACCTCCTAGAGGACAAGGAGCGGCTCACAGCACGGCACAGACCCTCCAACTGACTGGATATCTTTATCCATAGCGCCATCCATCACCTCCTGCCCTGAGGCAGACAAGGCTGGACTAACTGCATACCCCAGCTGAGAGGGTGAGCAGGCCCTCCAGGAATGACTCAGATGTTACCATGCAAGAAGAGCAGAATCCAGAATACAGGGATGAGGTACCATGCTTGCCACAAGCCAAACATTTCCTGGAAGAAAACACAGAGTTAAGGCAAGTATCACAACAGTATGTGCGCTAAGCTCGTGGTGGCCCAAAAGGTATACGTTACAGGTGCTAGGGTAGGACCGTGTGATTGCCAGATGCACAGTAGATAAAATGCTACAAATGCATGACGAAAACAGTAGGAAATCCCCATACCACACCAACGGTTGCCTGCGGTCTACCCTGAATTGCATCCCACGCAGATGGAATCAGGAGCTCCCCAACAAGGACAATGACAAGACCAAGCCTTGGTACTCACCCCCCTGAGAGTCCCAGGCAGAGGATTCATGCCGGGCTCAACTCTACTCCCCTAAAAATGTTTCACTGGCTTTGCAGCACTGTGTTTAAGTGGCAGGCAGAACCATATGAGAGCCTTCTGCAATCTGCGAGAGAGAGGGGGGGGGGAGGGCTGGCATTGAGGTTGTGTGAGGCAGCTGCACTCTTCCAGATCCTTCCAATTTCTCGCTCCTATTGCTACTGAAAAGACAGTCTAGTAGAGCCTCTCAAGTGAGGGAGTCACCCTCAAGGTGGTCGTTCATGAGTGTTTAATCAATCTTTTTATCTCAATCGTCAAAGGGGAAAAAAATCAATCCACCATCTGATGGAGACAAAGAAATTTTGAAGAGACCTCTGATGGCTGAGGCAAATAGATGCATAGGAGTGAGGTCATTGAAACCTGGGCTTTTCATTCGTTGTCTCCACCAATCTGTTGGTAGGGGAGCACAACCCACTTATCTGGACTGGCCTAGCAGGACAATATGGAAATGCAGGTTTAAGAGAACACATTTCTAAAATGCAGCAACAACATAGAGAAGAAATTGAGGTCATTCAAAGCTTTGTGTACACCAAAACTGAGAACGCTAAGCAGACAGAAATTCAGTAACAAAAAATTGCAAGAGAAAACTGATAACCTAAGTGAAAAATGTAGTGTGTCAGCAAGAGGTAGCAGAGCTCAGACAGGCAAGCTGTAACCTATAAACTAGAGGAAGAAACAGATTTATCCTACACTATCCCTGCAGCTGCAGCAGAAAGAGAAGCCTAGTGGGTCAGGGCAACATTCTGGAGCCAGAAAGACCAGGGTTTGAATCCCACTGGAACGCCTTGCGGACTTCAGCAAGTCACTTAACCTGCCATTGCCTCAGATACTGTATAAACTTAAGATTGTAAGTCCTCTGGTGAGAGAAACATGTCTGTTGTACCTGAATGTAACTCACCTTGAACTGCAACTGGAAAGGCGTGAGCTAAATATTAATAATAAATCCCTTCCCTAGCCAAAAATTAACTCAATCTCTTGTGAGACAGGAGCTTCCCGCCTTGCCCAGTGTTAAGAGGGAGAGGTAAACTGATAAGGGAGAATAATGAGAAGGGACTGGGAAAGAGATTATAGAATATTAGATTTTATCCTTTACCTTAGAAGCACAAGTATAAAAAGGTCAGGCAGAGCTCAGTGCAGATCATTCTTGAAGGACTATCAAAAGGGACTGCTACAAGGAAATATATCTACACCAGTGAGTATTAATCTTCTGAAATAAACATACATTAAGCATCTGAGATTAATTAATCTTAAGATGAACAAGTCCATTAAACGTATTAAATATAGTTTTATTAGCATAAGTATCCCCAGCAAATCTACATAAGTAAACAACTTAAATACATAAACACAACCTTAAAACTAAGATGCAGACAGTGGTCCAGCAGCGAGATGGGGGCGTTCCAGTCTTTTGCAATGAGTGTCACATATATGATTTTCTCCCAGTTGGTGAGGGGTCTATGTATGCACTACGTGCAAGGAGCTCTTTGCTCTCAGGGAACGGGTCTGATCTCTGGAGGCTAGAGTAGTGGAGGACAAAAGGAAGACAGAGGGGTACATAGACAAGACCTACAGGGATATAGTCCTGAAGTCCCACCTCCAGTCTGGCAGCATCCCAGTTACCTTGGAGGAGAGAAGTCACGTGATAGGAGAGCATCACTCTGGTGTGGCAGGAAGTGATTCTGTAGCTAGGACTTGTCCTCCAGGTAATGTAAAACCCTATCACACTGAGGTGGTTTCTCCAAGGCCTTGTGCCCACGAGGGGAGAGTTAGGACAGCCGTTATAGTTGGTGATTCAATCATTAGGCAAGTAAATAGCTGGGTGGCTGGTGGACGTGAGGATCAACTGATAACACGCCTGCCTGGTGTGAAGATAGCAGAACTCACGCACCAACCAAACAAGGTCTTAGTACTGGGGAGGAGTCTGTCTTGGTACATGTTGGTAGCACTGACAGAGAAAAGTGTGGTAGGAAGGATCTGGAGGCCAAAGTTAGACTTTTAGGTAGGAAGTTGAAATCCAGAACTTCCAGGGTAACATTTTCTGAAATGCTTCCCGTTCCACACGCAGGACCCAAAAGGCAGGCAGAGCTCCGGAGTCTCAATGCGTGGATGAGACAACGGTGCAAGGATAAGGGTTTTGGATTTGTTAGGAACTGGGGAACATTCTGAGGAAAGGAGGGGCTTTTCTAAAGGGATGGGCTCCACCTTAACCGGGATGGAACCAGGCTGCTGGCATTAACATTGTATCACATCTACTTTTGGCATCATATGTCAACCTTAAGATCACAATTGGATCCTTATGACTGCATGTTTAAAGCAATTGTCTTGATTGCACCTGCTCCACCATCTTACTATTTGCTTAGAAACAATTCCTCACCCTTTAGCTTCCAAAACATTAAGCCTCTAGGAAGCCCTACACCTAACTGATCCCTCACTACCCATTCCTTTCTTGCAAATCCTCCCTCCACCCTTCTACTCACCTTGGATTTAAAGGTCAATATTGCAAGCATATCATCCTCTCCGTCAAGTTGTCATAATATCAACCTGACCTTTCCCTGTCTAAAATGGAAAATCTGAGCATCATATTTTACATTTATTGCCTATTACTGGTAACTCCACCCATCCATTCCCTCTACTCAACATCACAACAATATTTCCACATTCCTACCATTCAGCACCATGCTCGCAACAATGCCTCTATCCACCAGCTCCACCTTACATTCAACACCCTTAAACCTCAGCACAACAGACTCATCTATATCACTCTACTAAAAAACCATCACGACAACCCAAGCTCAGTACCTAGTCACCCCATAAAATGCCTCCTTCTGAACACAAGATCAATCAGGAACAAAATTCCGATCATCCTGGATCTTATAAATGATAACACTCCCGACATACTATGCCTAACCAAAACTTGATTATGATTCTGACTCAGTCGTCATTAATCAACTCACTCTCTCCAACTACAAATTGTATCATTGCCCAAGAGCAACAAAACATGGGGGAGGAGTCCTAATTATAGCAAAAAAACAACTTAACACAAGTCTTCATACCAGAAAGAATATAGAGGATATAGATACACTCCCATCCAAAGCAAATATTTTTCAGTCACCCTGATATACAGGCCACCATCAACCTCCTCTGATAACCTCTCATCCTTACTAGAAATAGTACGCACCTCATCACAAAACAAATCCCGTATCATCCTTAGGGATTTCAAATTACCATCCTGCAATAGATCACATGCCGCCCACCTTCTAACGCAATGTTCGATATGGGCTTCCACCAAGTGATACAGATCCCCACCCATAGAAAAGGGAACACCTTAGACCTCATTTTCCTCCAAACAAATATCACTTTAGACAAAAACTATTCCAGTCCTACAACACTCCCCATTCCTTAGACTGATCACTTTATGATAGAAGTCACACTCCCTGCCGCCCTCGCCATACCTGCCACCGAGACTACACCCTCAATCCATAGATAATTCAAACCATTTAACAAGGAAACCTTTTTGAATGCCTCCCTCCCCCATCTAGATACCTCTCTCGCTGACCTAAATGAGATTATCCTCAATTGGAACGCCTCTATATCCAATGCCACAATAGTGAACTTCTCATTTTTCCAACCCAAACCCTAAAACCTCCAAAATATGGTACACAACAGAACTGAAGCTGCCGAAATGAAAATTGTGTAAGCTTGAGCACAGATGGAGGTGCACTAGATCGGAAAATGATAATTTATACATGCTCACCCTAAAAATCTGTAAGGAGACCTTAAATAACCAGAAAAAAAAGAATACCATACATCCCTTCTCTCCAAATCTCTCAATAAACCATGAGAACTATTTTATATTGTAAGGTCCTTAACTAGAACACCTACTCCAGACGATAATAAAGTATCCATCCCCAAATATTGGCCAATTGTTATAGCAATAAGCTCAAACCCTATACCCCTGATGCCCACTCCCTCATGCCTATCAATGTCCAACTAAACATCACTGACCCCCACAAACTACATATATGGTCAGCATTCCACCTCATTGACCTGAAATACCTTCAGAACACTATCAACTGCATTAATACAATCACCTCCCCAACTGACCACTGTCCGGTCAGTTGGCTGAAATCAACAAAATATGAGGTAGCTCCTACAATACTAGAAATAGTTAACCACTCCTTAAGCCAGGGTCATATGCCACCCCTTCTAAAACAAGCCATTATCCGACCAATACTAAAATCTATAAGCATAGACAAAAACCTCCCCAATTCATACAGACCCATATCAAGTCTACCCTTTCTAGCTAAGGTCATTGAAAAAGTGGTACGGACTCAACTTCTTGACTTTGTTGAGCTCAATGCCCCCCTTGATGACCAACAACATGGGTTTAGACCTCATCATAGCGCAGAAACCCTAATGCTAAGTTTATTCAATAATCTTATACATGGTATAGATTCCAACAAACAAGCATTTATCCTCATTTTCCTGGACATTACATCAGCGTTTAACAGTATTAACCATAATATACTAATCAATAGACTCATGCAAATTGGACTACAGGGAATAGTAATTCACTGGTTTAGATCCTACTTATCCAATTGCACGCAACAGGTACAGATTGGCCAATTATCATCTGCAACCTATGAGCAAGAACAAGGTCTCCCACAAGGCTCCTCCCTATCTGCCCTATTATTTAATCTCTATATCCAACCAATCTGCAACATTTTCAAAAAATACAAAGTGAACTATCATCTCTGTGCCGATGATATGATGATGTATCATCCCATAGATGCTTCCAACCCAACATGCCCTCAGATACTTTCATGCCTAGACAAAGTGACGGAATGGCTTAAAACACACAACTTAAAAATCAACATGAATAAAACAGAAGTACTCTATGTTTTTAGAAAACCAAACTTTATCCCCCCTAACAAAATTACCATACGAGGTCTGGAAGGTGAGGTAAAAAAAAAAAAAGAGGTTAAAATATCTGGGCATCATCTTAGACCAGATGCTAAACATGACCACCCACGTCAAATCAGTTTCTAAAACTGTATATTTCAAATTACGGGTAATTCAGCACCTTAGACCTTTGCTAGAAGACCATGACTTCAGAACTGTCCTACAGACACCAATAAACCCCACATCTCGATTTCTGCAATATCATCCTCCAAAGTCTACCCAAAAGAAACATACATCAACTCCAACTGGCTCAAAACCTTGCTGCATGCATTGCATGCAAAGTAAAAAGGGCCAATCACATTACCCCAATTCTTTGTTGCTTGCACTGGCTACCAATTCGAACAAGGATAAAATATAAATCTCTCATGATTATCTTTAAACACTACAATAAAATAGCCACATCCCAGATATCTTCCCTACTTATGACCCCCGCAAACTCTAGAACAAGAAGGCTCTGCTCCCATAACACCTTGACCACACCTCATCTTTTCCGTACTACAAACCAATCGACCAGCGCAAGGTCATTCTCCTACGTTGCCCTGTTGCCATGGAATGCCCTCCCCGATAACTTGAGTATAAAAGATTTGCAACAATTCCGCAAAGATCTAAAAAGGCACCTATTCATCGAATACTATGGCACCACAGATGACTAACCCCAAGCTCCACTGAATGGATAACTCTCTTCTAACCCGCTCCCCAGGTACTAACCTACTCTAAATACTCTCCATGATTACTGATTACAGGTTGATATTTGCTGAAATGATGTATATAGTTGTTGTAGATAGTTCTCATTTGTTATTCTAAGTTAAATGTACATAAGTTAAAGACGTTTCAATGTAAAATCCTATTAATGTTCATTGTAAACTGCCCCTAATCCCAGGAAGGAGCGGTATATAAAAGTATGTTAAATAAATAAAAAATAAATTAATCTTTAAAAAGGAGATAGAGCAGCTTTTAACACTAGAAGCCTCAAAAGGAATTTTACCTAGAAACCCCAAAGTGTGTCAATTGACACATTATCACGACTACGTTTAGCATGAAATGCAGATGTGAATTAATGTGAAGTTACTTATTTGTTAAATACGTGCAGTATGTGATGTCATTACATGATGTCATTTTGTGCTTATTGTTTGTAATGTCGGAGTAAAACTGTAAACAGTGATTGAGATGCACCACCTAGTGGGAACATGAATTTATACCTAGAAGCCCCAAAGTACGTCAACTGATGCATCCAAGACAATTGAGTGCGTCAATTGACGTACTTTAGGGCTTCTAGGTATAAATTAATTTTCCCGCTAGGTGGTGCATCTGTCATTAATTTTTGATACACATATTTGAACATCTTGACCATGCTAACAAAGTCATGGAACATGACTGACATGGTTCTAGCAGTGGTGCTGGTATACAACTTCGAAGATGCATTTGCGTCAATTGACGCACTTTGGGGCTTCTAGTGTTAAACTAGATAATAGGGGAAAGCTGACAGTCGCCCAAGAGCGCATAGTTCGGAAAGATGTATCCTTGAAGGATACTAGCAAAAGTTTGAAGTTAGGGCATATCGACAGAGAGGTTCCAATAAAGACAAAAGTAACCCAAATGCCCTTAAGTACAGAGCAGACAGAACTTAAAGATTCCAAATTACTCCTGCCTACCGGTAACCACATTAATATGAATAAAAGACAACCTCTAAAATGCTTGTATGCAGATACTAGAAGTCTAAAAAATAAGATGGGAGAGTTAGAACATATAGCACTAAATGAGAAGTTAGATATGATTGGTATCTCGGAGATACGATGGAAGGAGGACAACTAGTGGGACACTGATACCTGAGTACAAATTATATTGCAATGATAGAGTAGATCAAATTGGTGGAGGGGATGTGCTTTATGTTAGAGAGGGCATTGAGTCACATAAGATTAAAGTTTTGCAGAAAACAAAATACACTGTAGAATCTCAATGAATTGAAATTCCATGTAAAAAGGGGAAGGCAATGGCAGCAGGGGTGTACTATCGACCGTCTGGCCAGAATGAACAAATGGATGATTAAATGCTCAAAGAAATCAGGGAAGCTAACAAAAGATACAGCACAGTAATAATAATGGTGATTTCAATTACCCTGGTATTGACTGGGTCAATGTCACGGCAGGACATGCTAGGGAGATAAAGTTTCTCGATGAAATAAATGACTGCTTCTTGGAGCAGCTGGTTCATGAACAGACAAGAGGGGAAGCCATCTTTGATCTAATCCTTAGTGTAACAGAAGATCTGGTGCAAGAGATAAGGGTATGGAGGCCACTTGGCAATAGTGATCATAGCAGGATTGAGTTTGATCTAATAAATGGAGGCAGGACGGCAAAGAAATCCACAGTACTATGTTTTAACATTCAAAAGTGAGACTATGATAAAATGAGGAAAATAATTAAGAAAAAATTGAAAGAAGCAGCTGCAAAAGTTAAAGATTTACATTAAGCATGGGTGGTGTTTAAAAATATTATCTTGGACGCCTAGACCAGTTGTATTCCATGCTTTAAGAAAAGTGGAAGGAAGTCCAAAAAACTGTCAGCATGGTTTAAAGGTGAGGTCAAAGACACTGTTGTAGCCAAAAAAGCATATTTCAGGAAATGGAAAAAAGAGCCAAATGACAAAAACTGGAAACAACGGGATAAGATGGCAGATCGCAGGCATGGTTGCATCACCGGCAATTCCTAATGGGAAGGAAATGGAAGGGAAAGGGGGCTGGTTGTCCCTCTCTGCCCCCTTTAGGCTACTTGACACTTTTTTCCTTTGGCCAGCTTAGCAACCAGTGCAGGCAGGGGAGTATAGCCTGGCTGTGTCGGCTCCTGAGTCAGGCAGCTTGAAAGCTGACTTCGGGCAGTGATTCTGTCTCCCCTGCTTCTCAGCGTGCAGTGAAGGGGCCTTGCATTCAGGAGTCCCCGGATGAGCTGTGGCATGCTGATGCTGTCGGCATTAGCGTTGTTGCCGGCAGCCAAGGGGCTTTCCTGGGATCTCCAGTTGAGGAAGCAGTGCTCTTTCCGGAACAGCAGGTGTGCGATGCTCATCCCATGCAAGGGGTTGGAGAGCAGGCAGTGGATGCAACTCTCCTACGAAGCTGGGTTTCATCATTGGAAGAGCGAGAGGGTCATCCTGGGGCAATGGAGGAGTCTCTCTCAGCCCTTACTTTTCAACGCCCTAAGACTTTCACGAAGGAATCTATCTGGAACACTATAATGCAGTTTGGGGTTGCTTTACTCCCACAGGTGACTTCATTGTCTCAGAAAGTGCAACAACATGCAGAGGTTATTGAGGCATCTTCAGCTAAGGTACTGTTACTTCAAAATTCTGTATCTACGGTTCAAGCACAAGTGGCTATGCTTGAGAAGCGGTCTGTCATATTAAGGAGTCTTCCTCAATTAAAGCTAAGTTGGAGACTTTGGAGAACTCGGCTAGAGCTGCAAATCTACAGCTGGTGAACTTTCCATGGGCTCCACTTGTACCTCCTAGAGATATGCTTTGTGGTTATTTGACTGATATATTCGGAATCCCTTCTGAATCTCATCCACCCTTAGTGAGGGTTTACTATCTTCCTTCTTCTAAGAAAGAGGTGGCAATAAGGGATGTCCCAGGGTTGGGACTAGTTGATAATTTCAACATTACTGAAATTCTGGAGAAATCCCAAGATGATGACATTAAACCTGCTACACTGTTGATTATTTTAGCTTTATTATCAGATAAAGAATGGTTAAATGAAGATTTTTTTCCAAAAACAGAACTGTTCATTTTAAGGGATTATTGGTCCAAATGTATCCAGATCTTGTTCATGAAACAGAGGAGGCGGCGGCGGCGAGAATTTCTACTCCTACATCCTGGCGTAAAGCAGTTGGGAGGCCTTTTTTTCCTCAAATATTCCTATAAATGTTTGATTAAATATCAAGCTACTTCCTATGTGTTTTTGAGCCTTCCCAACTGCTGACCATCCTTAAATCCCACCATTTGGAAGCCTCGGCGGGGCCTCCTTCCAATCTTACTGTGAAATGATGAGTTATTGGTTGTTTACGCCTGTGTTATTTTTCCTTTTGGTTGTGGTATGGGTGATTTCCTGTATTTGGATCCCTTGTTTGGGGGGGCTAGAGTGGGATTGACTGTACTATTTTCCTAGTAATATATTTTTTTCCTTTGATTTTGGTTGTTCATCATATCCCAGTTTCTGTACAAGATTGTATTCTTGGCTGTATTGTAAAGGTGCGTAAAGATAAAATTTAAAAAAACAAACAAACTGGAAACAACATAAGCACTGGCAAGTTAGATGCAAGGCATTGATAAGGAAGGCAAAGAAAATTTGAAAAAAAGCTTGCTGTGGAAGAAAAACACAAAAACATTTTCAAGTACATTCATAGTAAAAACCCTGTGAGAGAGTCAGTTGGACCATTGGATGATGACAGAGGGATAAGAGAGAACAAGGTCATAGCGGAGAGACTGAATGAATTCTTTGCTTTGGTTTTTACTGAGATGATGTAGGGAAGTTTCCCATGCCTGAAATGGTATTTACAGCTTAAGCAGCAGAATAATTGAAAGAAATATTGATAAACCGGGAAGATGAATTACAATAATTATTTGATAAACCTAGATAAGGTCTTAGATAGAGCAGCACTCTGGTGTGGCAGAAAGTGATCCTGTAGCTAGGACTTGTCCTCCAGGCGATATAAAACCCTCTCGCACTGAGGTGGTTTCTCCAAGGTCTTGTGCCCACGAGGGAAGAGTTAGGACAGCCGTTATAGTTGGTGATTCAAACATTAGGCATGTAAATAGGTGGGTGGCTGGTGGACATGAGGATCGCTTGATAACATGCCTGCCTGGAGTGAAGATAGCAGAACTCACACACCAATTAAACAAGATCTTAGTACTGGGGAGAAGTCTGTTGTTTTTTTTTATTATTATTTAAATCTTTATTAAGATATAAACAGGAATTACAATCAAGTCCACATCATGGGGAAGATAAAAAGTAGAAAAAAAAAGTAGTAATATATTTTACACCATAGTAATTACAATACAAAAAAAAATGCTATGCCCATGATTAATCACAATAGCCCTGATACATGGAAAAGAAGAAGAAAACCACTAATCACTTTCTTTACTAGACAAGAAAACTCCAACTGGTCAGACTCCATAAAAACATATTTAGTCTGCTCATAAATCAAAATACACTTACACAGATACTTTAGAAAGAAAGATACACCTATTGCCAGGGCGCGAGACTTTAACAAAAGAAAAGCTTTTTTGCCGCCGTTGTGTGAGACTACAGACATCAGGAAAAATCTGAATCGTTTTGCCACAAAACATCAAACTTTTCTTAGAGAAATATAACATCAAAATTAAATTTTTATCCATAAGTGATACAAAGGAAACAATCAAAGAAGCACGTTGGCTAATCTCATCAGTAGAAGACTCCAAAAAGGCAGAAACATCCAAAGAAACATGATCTGGTTCCCTGGCAATAGGAGAAGAAGCTTCCGTGGAAGATAATATAGGAACATAATAAACAGATGAAAATTTTATAGCATTCACATCATCAATTAATAGAACCTCTTTAAAGTATTTATATAACAAAATAATAGGAGACAAATAATGGGTAGGTGGAAAATTCAAAAACCTTAAATTTTTTGCACGAATCACATTTTCCAGGGATTCTATTTGATGATGTATTGTAACATTATCCCAAATAGAAGAAGATACCACCGCTTGAACCACGGGAACTTGACCTTCCAATTTACTCAAGACAGTATTACACTTAGCGAAAGAGTCATCATGTGAACCTAACTTCAGAACAACGTCTTTAGAAAATTGTGAGACCTGGGAGAGAGAAGCACACAATGATAATTCCATGCGTGCGACTACTTCCCACATGTCCCACAAAGAAACCTCAAGAGGAGAAGTAACACTTGAAGCTGAAGCAGAAAAGTCCATCACAGACGGGAGAGGAGACCATTCAAATTTAGCCATATCAGGCAATACAGAAGGAAGTTCCGAGTCACCCAACAGGGACTCACCAACTGGTTTATCCACTCCGGTAGGTGACACCCCCTGAAACATGACTTCCTGACCGGGTAGGGCAGACGCCAGCGCATTAAGAGAAGCAAAGGAAACAGTACTCACGGACCCCAGGATCAAGTCCTGCTCTTCCTGCTCACCCTGGACAGGTTGTACATGACAATCAATAGGACCCACGAGTTTGATGGCCTTAGTACCCAGGGTTGGGAAAAACCTTCTTCCTGTGTTTTCCCATGGAAACCCCAAGTTATTCCTCATTGCTTCTCGTTGCTCCGAAGGGGCTCCATAGGAGCGTGACATGCCCCTTTGGTCATGCCCCTTCAGGCACGTGACCACAGGTGCGCGTACCGCGGTGAGCTGAAGATTATAAACAGCCCGGGAGGGGCGGGACTGTAGAACTGCTCCACCCACGGCTGGCACAGCACCACTCCTCTCTCCTCTTCTGCTTCCCCAGAAGTCTGCTATCTTGGTACATGTCAGTACCAATGACATAGGAAAACATGGTAGGGAGGTTCTGGAGGCTAAATTTAGGCTTTTAGGTAGGAAGTTGAAATCCAGAACTTCCAGGGTAGCATTCTCTGAAATGCTTCCCATTCCACGCGCAGAACCCAAAAGGCAGGCAGAGCTCCGGAGTCTCAATGCATGGAAGAGACAATGGTACAAAGATGAGGATTTTGGATTTGTTAGGAACCGAGGAACATTATGGGGAAAGGAGGGGCTCTTCCAAAGGGATGGGCTTCACCTTAACCAGGATGGAACCAAGCTGCTGGCATTAACCTTTAAAAAGGAAATAGAGCAGCTTTTAAACTAGATAATAGGGGAAAGCAGACAGTCGCCCAAGAGCGCATGGTTCGGAAGAATGTATCCTTGAAGGATACTACCAAAAGCAGAGAGGTTCCAAAAAAGAGTAAAGTAGCCCAAATGCCCTTGAGTATGCAGCAGAGAGCTTAAAGATTCCAAATTACCCATGCCTACCAATAGCCAGATTAATATGAATAAAATACAGTCTCTAAAATGCTTGTATGCAAATGCTAGAAGTCTAAAAAATAAGATGGGAGAGTTAGCATATATAGCACTAAATGAGAGGTTAGATATGATTGTAATCTCAGAGACATGGTGGAAGGAGGACAACCAGTGGGACACTGTGATACCTGGGTACAAACTATATGGTAATGATAGAGCTGATCAAATTGGTGGAGGGGCTGCGCTTTATGTTAGAGAGGGCATTGAGTCAGAAAGGATTAAAGTTTTCCAAGAAACAAAATTTGTTGTAGAATCTCTATGGATTGAAATTTCACGTAAAAAGGGGAAGGCGATGGCAGTGGGGGTGTACTATCGACCGCCTAACCAGAATGAACAAATGGATGATGAAATGCTCAAGAAATCAGGGTGGCTAACAAAAGTTACAGCACAGTAATAATAATGGGTGATTTCAATTACCCCGGTATCGACTGGGTCAGTGTCATGGCAGGACATGCTAGGAAGATAAAGGTTCTAGATGAAATAAATGACTGCTTCTTGGAGCAGCTGGTTCATGAAATGACCAGAGGGGAAGCCATATTGGACCTAGTCCTTAGTGGAACACCAGATCTGCTGCAAGAGATAAGGGTGTTGGGGCCATTTGGCAATAGTGATCACAGCATGATCGTGTTTGATTTAGTTAGTGGAGGAGGGACGGTAAGGAAATCCATAGTACTACCTTTTAACTTTCGAAAGGGAGACTATGATAAAATGAGGAAAATAGTTAAGAAAAAACTATCCGGAGCAGTTGAAAAGGTTAAAGACTTACATCAAGCTTGGTTGTTGTTGAAAAATACTATCTTGGAAGCCCAGACCAGCTGTATTCCACGCTTTAAGAAAAGTGGAAGGAAGTCCAAAAAACTGCCAGCATAGTTTAAAGGTAAGGTCAGAGAGGCTGTTGTTGCCAAAAAAAGCATCTTTCAGGAAATGGAAAAGAAGAGCCAAATGACGAAAACTGCAAACAGCACAAGCACCGGCAAGTTAAATGCAAGGCATTGATAAGGCAGGCAAAGGGAGAATTTGAGAAGAAGCTTGCTGCAGAAGCAAAAACACATAATAAAGAGTTTTTCAAGCACATTCGTAGCAAAAATCCTGTGAGAGAATCAGTTGGTCCATTAGATGATAGAGGGGTTAAAGGGGCACTAAGAGGTGACAAGGCGATAGCGGAGAGACTGAATGAATTCCTTGCTTTGGTTTTACTGAGGAAGATGTAGGGATGTTACCCATGACTGAAGTGGTATTTATAGGTGCGGAAGAATTGAAGGAAATATCGATACATCAGGAAGATGTATTACAACTATTTGATAAACTGACAGAGTAGCAAATCACCTGGATCGAATGATATACATCCAAGGGTGTTGAAAGAACTGAAATATGAGATTGCAGACCTACTATTAGTAATGTGTGAACTGTCATTAAAATAATCTGTAATACCTGAAGATTGGAGGATAGCCAGCGTAACGCAAATTTTTAAAAAGGGTTCCAGGGGTGATCCGGGAAACTACAGACCAGTGAGCCTGACGTCAGTACCAGGAAAAATGGTAGAAACCATCATAAAGAACAAAATTGCTGAACATATATATAGTCATGGCTTAATGGGAGACAGCCAACATGGCTTTAGACGAGGAAGATCTTGTCTTACTAATCTATTATGTTTTTTTGAAGGTGTGAATAAACAGGTAGACAAAGGCGAGTCAGTTGATATAGTGTATCTGGAATTTCAGAAAGCCTTTGACAAGATCCTTCATCAGAGACTTTTGGAAAAAGTAAAGAGTCATGGGATAGGAGGGCAGTGTACTATTGTGGATCAAGAACTGGTTAAAAGATAGAAAGCAGAGGGTAGGGCTAAATGGCCAATTTTCCCAATGGAGAAAGGTGAATAGTGGTGTACCCCAGGGATCTGTGCTGGGTCCGCTGCTTTTTGACATATTCATAAATGACCTGGAAATGGGAATAACGAGTGAGGTTATCAAATTTGCAGATGACACAAAACTCTTTAAAGTTGTTAAAACCCATGAGGATTGTGGAAAATTGCAAGAGGATCTTGATAAATTGGAAGACTAGGCATCAAAATGGCAGATGAAATTTAATGTGGACAAGTGCAAAGTTATGCACCTAGGAAAGAACAACCCAAACTATGGTTACACGATGCAAGGTTCCATATTGGAAACCACCACCCAGGAAAAAGATTTAGGCGTCATTGTGGACAACATGTTAAAACCTTCGGCCCAGTGTGCAGCAGCAGCCAAGAGAGCAAATAGAATGCTAGGTATCATAAGGAAAGGAATGGAAAATAAAACAAAAGATATTATAATGCCTCTGTATTGTTCCATGGTGCGACCGCACCTTGAATATTGTGTGCAATTCTGGTCGCCGTATCTTAAAAAGGATATAGCGTTATTAGAAAAGGTTCAGAGAAGAGCCACCAAAATGGTAAAGGGGATGGAAGGATACCCCTATGAAGAAAGGCTAAAAAGGTTAGGGCTCTTTACCCTGGAAAAGAGACGGCTGAGGGGAGATATGATAGAAGTCTATAAATTAATGGAACAGGCAAATGTATATCGATTGTTTACATTATCAGAACATAGAAAGACTAGGGGACATGAAATGAAGCTAGAGGGTCAACTATTTAAGAGAAATAAGAGAAAATATTTTTTCACTCAACGTGTAATCAAACTCTGGAATTTGTTACCGGAGGATGTAGTAAAGGCTGTTAGTGTAGCAGGGTTTTAAAAAAGGTTTGGACAAGTTCCTGGAGGAAAGGTCCATAAACCATTATTAAAAAGAGAGCCAGGATATCAATGCTTGACCCAATACAAGCATTGTGGAACCTGTGTCTTTTGGGGAAACTGCTAGGTACATATGACCTAGATTGGCCACTGTTGGAAACAGGATACTGGGCTTGAAGGACCTTGGTCTGATCCAGTATGGCATATCTTATGTTCTTATGAGTAGCAGATCACCTGGACCTGATGGCATATATCCAAAGATGTTGAAAGAACCAAAATATGACACTGCAGACCTATTATTACTAATCTGTGAACTATCATTAAAATCATCAACAATATCTGAAAATTGGAGGATAGCCAACATAATGGGTTCCATGGATGATCCGGGAAACTACCGACCGGTGAGCCTGACATCAGTACCAGGAAAAACAGTAGAAACCATTATTAAAAAAACATTTCTGAACATGTAGATAGTCTGGTTTAATGGGAGACAGCCAACATGGCTTTAGCCAGGGAAGGTCTTGTCTTACTAATCTGTTATATTTTTCTGAAAGTGTAAATAAGCAGGTAGACAACAGTGGGTCAGTCGATGTAGTGTATCTGGATTTTCAGAAAGCCTTTGACAAGGTCCCTCATCAGAGACTTGGTGAAATTAAAAAATCATGGGATAGAAAGTTGTGTACTATTGTGGATCAAGAACCAGTTAAAAGATAGAAAAAACAGAGTAGGGCTAAATGGCCAATTTTCTCAATGGAGAAAGGTGAATAGTGGAGTACTGCAGGGATCTGTGCTGGGTCCATGAATTAGCATATTCGTAGATGACCTGGAAATGGGAACGAGTGAGGTAATCAAATTTGCAGATGACACAAAATTATTCAAATTTGTTAAAACCCAGTAGGATTGTGAAAAATTGCAAGAGGACCGTAATAAATTGGAAGACTGGACATTCAAATGGCAGATAAAATTTAATGTGGACAAGTGCAAAGTTATGCACCTAGGAAAGAACAACCCAAACTATGGTTACATGATGCAGGCTTCCACATTAGGAACCACTACACAGGGAAAAAGATTTAGGCATCATCGTGGATAACACATTGAAACCCTCTACCCAGTGTGCAGTGGCTGCCAAGAAAGCAAATGGAATGCTTGGAATCATAAGGAAAGAAATGGAGAATAATGCCTCTGTATCATTCCATGGTGTGACCGCACCTTTAATATTGTGTGCAATTCTGGTCACCGTATCTTAAGGATATAGCAGAATTAGAAAAGGTACAGAGAAGAGCCACCAAAATGGTAAACGGGATGGAAGGATACCCCTATGATGACAGGCTAAAAAGATTAGGGCTCTTCAACCTGGAAAAGAGACAGATGAGGGAAGATATGATAGAATTTGATAAATTAATGATTGGAGTGAAACGGGTAAACGTAGATCGATTGTTTACGCCATCAAAATGTAGAAAGACTAGGGGACATGCAATGAAGCTACAGTGTAACCTATATAGGACTAATAAGAGAAAATATTTTTCACTGCCACTTTCTTATCCAAATCATTCAATTACTCCACTATACCCACAGTAAACGTACATAAAGTCGTCACTGTGGCAGAAAGACACACACCAAAGTTATGAATTACACCCCACAAATTAAGAGTAATATCCCCCTCAGGGGAGAGGAAACATTTAACCCAGACTGTCAGAATTACTGGCACCAGAAGGCATCACAACTTCTTCAATTACTGTCTGGGACAGAGCAGGCACAGGCGGGGAGGGGGGGGGGGGGCAGAGTCTGGGAACTGGAACTTAATGAAGCTCCATCCGGAGACAAGAGACCAGATTCCAACGGTGCTGGATGCTTGTCCATGGGGCCCACCACCTTACCTGGCTGCACAACATGATCCATCCTGTTGCTGCCCGTGTTCTCTCTTTTCCCCATCACAGCAGTCTCCACAGACACAAGAGGCACCGCTATACCACTCCAGTATATTTAAGGGGTGCGTAAGGGGCATAACCAGTCTCTTGAGCCGCATCCCTTAGGTCACTACCCACAGGCCACAACATGCAATTGCGTATAGCTCACGCTGGTTCTTCTAGGAAGAGAAGGTGAGGGGTCCTACCCCAAAGCTAGGCTTCCCTCTCAGCGCCTGCCTGGTGAACAGCAGAGCTATTTCTCCTCAACAGCATATTTGGCAGCGATGTTAGTCCTACAGTCAACTCTCCCCCACACTCTCAGGTGCCTGTTTGATTTTGTTGCATATTGTTACTCTGTATAAAAAGTTAAAACTTTAAATAAAAAAACCCACAGAAACATGATGGCAGAAAGATCACATGGCCCATCAAGTCTGCCCTTCCATATCCACTACAACAGTAACCCTTTTTTCCCTTAGAGATCCTCTGTGTTTGTCCCATGCTTTTTTGAATTCAGATACTGTTTCTTTTAGGGAGGGCTTATTTCTCTGGAACCCGTAGTCCAATTTGACCCATTTTTTTAAACTAGTTTTGCTGCACATGCCAAGTTTTATCCCATTCTGTTAAATTTTAGGACATTAATTTGGCCCCAGACACACATTCTCAAACGCTTACATAATTTGCTGCAACTACTGTTTGGTTGGAAAGAATAAAAACTACTAGTTTATTTTTTAAAAAAAATATACCCTTTATTGTACATGTGCATCAGTACAGAAAATTTGTTTAGATAGAGTTAGAACACACTGCTTGACACGGTCACTGCAAGAAGTTCATAAACTGCTGCACTCCAACAATAAGGAAACACTGTGCAAGGCTCGTCTAGCTGCACCGAACATTCTTGCCACATAGTTAGTCTGCAGTACTTGCTCTATGTGTAAGAGGTGAACAGAAAATGTGAACAGGACAAAAGAAAGAATGATGGCATTTTCCTGCAAGGTCTGAACACTGGATGCTCTCTGCCTTACTCTGCATTCCTGTCTAGCTGTGAAGGTTATACAGTACTATCCTGTAACTGCTTGGTAACATATGGGAGATGGGCACATGTTTAAGGGATAGACTGTGTAGATAAAATTCACATAAGGACAGAGCAGCTGACATTTTACAAAGCTAAGTGGGCATTTGAACTGGAGTATGATCTTGTGAGTCCTGGTCAGCTGGCCTCTGAACATACTGATCACCAATTCTGGTGAGGTGCAGCTCTAGTAGAGCAGATTGCTGGTAATCTACTTAGCTAATGGATTATATCCAAATATACAATGGGAAAGATCAGTAGCAAATATAGAAACAATCCTGAAAAATGGCACAAAAAAACAAAACCTTTCAAGCTTCCTTCCAATGAAGGATAAGGCACTCCAATATCAGAGAAACAGCCAAATGGATATACATTATGGAGTACAGTGAATGTCAAAGACCTTACAGAGTTCATATTTAGTAAAATTCTCAATCTTTGAACACTGTAGAGTAAGACTATCAATTACTTCCCACAGCCCCAAATGGATAGTACTGAGGAAATTCGTGGATCACCTTCAGCGCTTCATTATAAAGTCCAAGATCTATGGGGAAAATAAAAAAAAATTAGTAATAATAATAAAAACAACATTAAAACACTGAAAAGATATCCTAGGGCATCCCTGTGATGTGCGACACTGCTGTGCATAGCCACAGAATAGGCTGGATCCAAAATTCAGATTATTGGAGTTGTGGCAATTTGCCAAATATGTCAGAAAAAAGTTGGAATGGATAATTCATGCAAGTAGTCCTTTTTTCTAGTTGACATTCTATATTAGTCACTAGATGGGTAGAAAACTTTGGAAATAAATGTTATCAGAAAGAGTCCTTCAACATTGAAAAGTGGTGCTTGATGAAATGGAAGCAAAGATGTCAAAGGCACTTGAAAGCATTCACTTACCAAAAGCAGTCCTCTCATCTCGGAATGGGATATATGACATTCCCATGATTGTTCCTTTGGGTGTAACTCTTCCCATTACTTCAAGAACTCCAGAGATCTCTTCCTGTAGCTAGGGAAGGTAATAAAAAAAATTACTACAGTAGAGCACTTTTTATCAAATATCACTAGGAACAAAGCCATTCCAGAAAATAGACTCCTCCACTCCACTGCTGGCATCTCTATCACCCCCAATCTCACACCTCCATCCCTGTCATAGATATGATTGGGCTGGTTTCCCTACCAGACACTCCTAACTCTGCTCAACGCTTAGTACCAGTAGAGTCAACAGGCAATCCCAGGCTCCATTTCTTTCATCTAGCAGAAGCCTTAACACATTTTTATTGGTTTGAGAGCCAGCCTGAAAACGTAGAAGGCTGCGGCTGAGATCTTCCATTAATCCCACCACTCCCTGCTAACTCTACTGAATTTGGGGAGGGGGGAGAGGGAAGATCCCTTCTGAGATCTACTGCAGCTCCTTTAGGATCTGATTTTCTAAGATTATTTTCCCATTCCATATCCAAGAGAAAAGAAGCTTAGTAAATATGGCCCTTAATTCATCCTTGCGAGTTACTGGCATAAATACACAGCTAGCAGACCCCCCACGCTCCCAGTCTGTCCCTTTAAGTACATTCCTCCCCACCAGTTTATCTCCCCATCCTACCATCTCCCTCCTTTCTGAAATCAGCCACTCTCCCCAGTAAGCCCAGTCAGCGAGCCTCCCAGCTCCCACCACTATTAGCTCTTTCAGGAGCACCTCCATTACTTTTCCTGCCACTGAGGTAAGACTTACTGGCCTGAAGTTTGTCACTTCTTTCCTATTACCACTTTTGTGATGAGGTACCACATCAGCCCTTCTCCAGTCATGTGGAACTTCTGTCTCCAAGGATCTATTAAAAACATCCCTTATTGGCCCTGCAAGAATCTCTGAGCTCTTTCAGTATCCTGGGATGTATCCCATCCGGTTCCATGGCCCTGGCCACTTTCAGTTTTGCAAGTTGCTCTAACACATCTTCTGTGAATGGTGTGGTGTGGTATCTACTCCATTCCCATTTGTATATTTGTCAATCACAGGTGGTCTTTCTCCAGGATTTTCTTTAGTAAAAACAGAGCAGAAGTATTTAGCATTTTCGCTTTTTTAATGTCACTCTCCACAAATCCGTTCCCAGCACTTTTGAGTCCTACATGTCCACCTCCATTTTCCAATGGAGGCAGTGCATGCAAATCTATTATATGCATCTTCATTGTGGTTATCCAGAAAACATGACTGGCTAGATGTGTCCCGAGGACTGGGTTGAGACTCCCTCCTCTAGATGTCAACCCTTCTCCCCCTTTCACCATCCTCCTCCTATTCTTTTTTCCACCCTTCCCACCTCCCCAGCCTTCTCTCATTCCCTTTCTCCCTCCCTTCTTGCCTTCTATTTATCTGCCTCTGCCTTCTTATTTCCGCCCGTTATTTTTTCTCCTCTTGCATACCCCCCCATCTCTCAACTTCCCCCTCTGCCTTTCTCCCAGACTCCACCATACCCCTGACCTCTCCACTGCATTCCATCCCATTGTACCTTCCTGCATTTCTTCCCTCCATCTCTACTTTTCTTTACCCCCCTTCACTTTTGCATTATTCTCTTCCCTGATCCTCCCCTTCACCACAGCCAGCAACTCTGGGCTGCTAATACGGCAACTCCCTCCTCCTGCCTGCTGGTTCCTGCTTTGACAAAAGTACATAAGTACAGGAAGAGGGGTGATGGGACTGGCTGTACTGTGCAAACTTCCAGTTCCTGTGACATATGAAGCTGCGTTAACCTGATGGCTATACCTCTACATACACTTGTCCTCAGTCCATACCTGCAGCAATTGAAAGGGGCATTGTACCCCCGCCCCCCAAATCATACTATATCCATGTTTTAGAGCATCAACTTTCAAAGCAATGTTTTTTTCAGATAATTTAATATGCCTGCAAATGTTTCTTTTCTATACATATTGGCAGTTTTTGGGTCATGGACCTTAAGTTAAAAGATGTCCTATTGTATCATTAAGGGAAAGTCCATAGACATTGATACATGTGTAAAACATAAGAAAACTCAGGCATTTATTAGATGGAAATAAACACAGATTTAAGTTATGTAAAAATCTCTAGAGGGTAACTGCATATACCTGGAGCCCTGCAAAAGTACAAATCAAGGCCTTGGGAACAGTAGCTTATGAGGGTTCAAACAAATCCAAGACACCAGGTTGCCAAGATGCCTAGAATTAACGCAGGACACGCAACTGTTCATTGACACCCTTGAGCTCCAGAATGGAGCTTAAGGTGACCTGTTCCAATGCCAAAGTAGACTGCTTCTTCAATCACCACACAGAGACTGAGTCTGAAAGCATCAACGCACTGACTCAGCCTTGACCATGTCTACGCCTGCTGTGTATGTGTTTCCTCCATGGCCCCTGGTGGGGCATGTGGTGCTGGGGAGTCTGAGGGGGCTTTCCTGGAAAGAAAGGGGGAGGCATCTGGTCCAGATGAAGGAGGTAACCTTCCCTGACCACCTGAAGTGCCCAAGTGTCGGTGGTGATAGCAGCCCTCCAGTGGGCAAAATGAATCTGGTGCTGCCCCCCCTCTGTCAGCAGCTGATCCCCCCTGGGAGGAGAGGCTAAGCTCTGGGAGTCAAATCCCCAACCCAGTCTGGGCTGGAGCTGGTGTCTGGGGCTTGGGCTGCTTATGGTTACGTGGGTCCTGGCCTGCTCTCTTGCCCTGATGACCCTGCTGAGGGTTCTGGGGGGCCTGATATGGGGGATAACCTTGGTAAGGCTGGCATTTCCAACAGAAGGGAGGCCTTTCACCCCGATGGTTTCTTCCTTGGAAGAATGGAGGTCTTCCTTGAGAGTCAAGTCCTGGTGACATACTCTGTCTCGATCTCCACCGCCTTGTCCTCTATCAGCTTGCCAAAAAAGGTTTTCACCGAGGCAAGGGATATCTATAAGTTTTTCCTTGACCCAATGCTCGAGGTCCAATGTCTGGAGCCAGGCCTGGCATTGAGCACCAATGCCTGTGGTGGCCACCCTTGTGTTGGACTCAAAGCAGTCATAGGCCGCCCGAGACAAATACTTCGAGCATCGCCTGACAGATTTCATGCGAGTCTGGAAGCATTGGAGGTGGTTCCTGCTGAGACCCACCAAGAAACCCCCGAGGTCCTTGGTTAGGTCTCAAAGGTACATACCGATATACAGCTGGTATGCTTGTATATGGCACACTAGCATCGAACCCTGGTAACAATTACGCCCGAGGGCATGGGACTCCCTGCCCGTGGGCAACAAAGAGCAAGTCTTCAGGCTTTTTTGTTGATGCATGGCTGACTGGACCACCATGGAGATGTGAGGGAGTTGCACCTTCCTTAAGCCGGGCCCTCCCTGGACCATGTACATAGTGTCCAGGCATTGGCTCACAATCGGCACCGATGCTGGTTTCCCACATTTGGAGAAGGCGGCACCCGAGGATAGAGGGGACGGGGACAATGAAGGCCTCCTTGGGTGAGGCCTCGTACTGGAGGATTTCAAGTTCCTCCGTGATCCTCCTCTGACTCCATAGTGAGGGACAGCGCTTTCGCCATGACCTGGACAAACTCGAGGAACAAGGTGTCCTCAGGCGGGGACCAGCACCTCGATGGTGGTGGGGACGGATCCAAGGGGAGGTCACGGCGTGCTCGTGTCTCGGGGAAGCCTCGTTTTTGGACTCCCAGTCTGAGTAGTCCTTCGAGGATTCGAGGCCCGATGGGTTAAGGGTGTCTTTGGATCCAGCCTTTGATGAACCACGGCTGGGGCTTGGCTGGAGCCAGAGGCGCTTGCCAGGGAGGATCTCACACCCAAGGACCGGGAGTGGGATCGAGACCCTCGCCGAGAATCAACTCGAGGCATAAGGCTTTCGAGAATCTCTTCAGCGGCATGGGGAGTTCTAGACATCAAGGCCCCTGTGGTCTCAGCATGTGCACTGGCGGGGCCGGGCATCAATGCTTGCAGTGAGGCAAGGAAAGCAGAAACACTGCATTCCAATGCCATCATCCTGACTTCCCACTCAGGGGGTGCAGCCTTCGACACAGAGGCCAGGATGACCGGTTTGGGTGTCGGGGAGGAGAGGGGGGTCCTCGACGAGACGAGTCTCAGGGGTCTGAGATCTGTTGCTGGCAGCCTCTGCATCTGTCCTGGGTATCTTGGCCAGCCGCTCCCGCTCAGACTCCTCAGAAGCCCTCTGGGGGCTTTGGGACCTCACACAGGCCTTGCTGTATGAGTCCCCTTCCCACACAGGCCTTGCTGTATGAGTCCCCTTCCCAGGAAGAGGTCCTTGAAAATTTCTTCTTTTTCTTACACTCTCGTTCCGGGAAGCTCTTATCGGAGTGTCCGCGTGCCTGTTTGGGAACTGCGGGGGCTTTACATGACTCTGAGGATCCGTGAGAGGCCTCAGAGCGTGTGGCTACCAGGGCTGAGTCTGACTTGTGGAAGATGTCATCCTGCTTCTGCCGGTGACTCTGAATGGCCCTTAGAGGACATCTTTTTCACAGGCAGCAAACGTCTGGGTCATGGTCAGCACCTAGACACCTGAGACAACAATCACGTGTGTCAGTAAGGGACATTTTCCTGGAGCACACATCACACTTTTTAAATCCGGTTGCCATTGGGGCAAAAAGGGCCCCAGTGAGGTCAAAGACCTTTGACATGGCCAGCAGTTAGAAAAGGCATGAAACTGCGCTGAATGAAAACACCTAACAGGTTTCGAGTCCTGAAGCTGAGGCAACAGGGCTCTGAGGTGGCAAAGGGACCGGTGCTAACCGGATGGTACACAGAAGTGCACGAGGAAGTCAACTTTTTTCCTGGGAAGAGACAAATGTCTGTAGGGCTCTGCAGAAAAAGAGAGACCGAGTAAGATAGCACCCTTGGGCGGGAAGGGGACCACGCATGCGTAGTGACATCTCCCAAAGACTTTCTTTGATGCTTCCGCGAGGGCTCTGTCAGCATCACCCATATGTGAGAACTGACTTCCTGCTTGTTCCTGGAGAACAGGCGGATAACATCAGCCTCTTCACAATTCTCCAAAGGTTAGAGCACTTCTTCATCCACATCAGAACCCAGAACAGAGGCATCAGAATCCAAGTCATAGTCCAAATCTTGTACAGATTCTAGGTGATCTCCATCTCCATCTCCAGGCTGGGTATGCTTTGCCAAAGGCAAATGAACAGGGCTTCCACTCTTAGCCTGCCCCTCAAAAGACTGTGCTCGGGGGAACCCAGAGGCCTGGTCTTTCGGGCATGAAAATTCAGACCCTGTGGCCTCTGGGTTCCCCTGAGCACAGCCTTGTGAGGGGCAGGCTAAGAGTGGAAGCCCTGTTCGTTTGTCAGGAATTCCGAGGAAGACAATCCGGACTCTGGAAGCTCTCCTTGCAGAAATGAACCCCTAACACCAGGGGACATAACTGCCATTATCTTAAAAAGGATATAACAAAATTAGAAAAGGGTATAGAGAAGAGCCACCAAAATGGCAAACAGGATGGAAGAAAATCCCTAAAAGGAATGGCTTAAAAGTTTAGGGCTCTTCAGTTTGGGAAAAAAATTGCTGAGGGGAGATATGATGGAGGTCTACACAATAATGAATAGAGGGGATCAGGTAAACTTAGATCGGTTGCTTACTTCTTCAAAATGTAGAAATGTTGAAAACATACTTGTTCCAACAGGCTTATGACCTCCCTCCCAGTAGTTCTATTTAGTTATTGTTCCTCTGTCTGCTTCTAAGTGACCCCTTTGGTCAATCTTTCCTCTTACTTTATAAAGGAGTTCCTTTCTTCCTTTGGCACTAGCATATATTTTTATTGTAAACCGCTCTCACGTTCCGACAAGGGCAGTATATAAAGTGTTAAATAAAGATAAAGATAAAGACTAGGGGACATGCAATGAAGCTACACCAACACATTTAAGATTAAATTGACAAAAGTATTTCTTCGCTCAATATGAAATCAAACTATGGAATTCATTACCAGAGAATGTAGTAAAAGCTGGTAGTGTAGCTGGGTTAAAAGAGTTGGACAAGTTCCTATAGGAAAATTCCATAACCCATTATTAAAGAGGACCAGGGAAATCCACTGCTCACCCTGGGATAAGTAATGTAGAATCTATGTACCTTTGTGAGAACCTGACTGGTACTTGTGACCTGGATTGGCCACTATTGGAAACAGGATACTAGGCTTGATGGACCTTGGTCTGACCCAATATGCCATGTCTTATGTTAAGAGCAAGAGATGAGAAAGAAGGGAAGAAGAGAGAGAGAAAGAGGGACAGAAACAAGTAGTAAAAGAAGAAAGAAGGGAAAGGAAAAGAAATGGTAAATAGCAGGAGGAGAAACTGGAAAAATTAAAAGCATAAAATAGGGAACTTGGGGAAAAGACAGAAAAACAAAAAACAAAACCCCACACAAAGCAGATAAGAAAATAGGGAAGTAAAGCCTACTCCTCCTGGAACCTGCCTGCTGTGGGGGAAGAGGGGGCCTAGAAAGAATGAGACTATGAGGTAAGAGAAGGAAACTACTGAAGAGGACAGAGGTTAAAAAGGATGGACTTGAAACAGGGCTACTGAGAAAGAAGACTGGGTGAGGAGGGTGGAGGAAAAAGACTGAGGGAGGGAAAGGTAGAGGGATAAAAGAGAAAAAGGAGAATGAGGAAATACAAGGGAACAAGAAAGGCAGCTGAAGAAGGGCAGGAGAATGAAGAGAGAAGTGGTTGAGAAAAGGTGAAGCTGTGTGGGCAATGAAACCAAGGGGCAACAGGGATAATGAGAGAGATGGCGACTTCTTTTACAGCTGATAATTAAACTGGTACAGCTATGGAGGGCGCTGGCAGTGGTGCTGACATGCTACTGACAGCATGCTTGGTAGGGGATCTGCTGGTTTCTGCCACCATTATATAGTGGCACATTAGGAGCCTAATTCACTAAAGAGAAATTAGACTTACCTACTAATTGTTGTTCCTTGAGGAACTCCAGTCCAGTCCTGAACCTTCCAGCAGCTTGGAGACTGAGCATGTCATCTTTTTGATGACACTAGTGTACTTAAGCAGTTGGCACCACCTACCAGCCGCCCCAGTACCTATTGACAAAGCAGACTCAGAGGAGCAACAAATAAGTAATTAAACATGCAACAAACACTTCTATGCCTAAATAAACTAATACCCCCTCCATCTCCTGGGAAGGATACCCCCCAGGATGAGGAGGCCTACCTGTTGAGTGCCCGAGCAACTCCAACCAGCGGGGACCAAGCGACTGACAGCTCTTCCGATCGCCGCTCCCCCCCCTCCAATGCCAATTACATCCCACTCCCTGGCTCCTCCTGGCCACTTCCTCCACCAAGGGAAGCAGCTTCAGGACTGGGGTGCACACAGATTATTACAAAGCACTCAAGGAGGGTTCCGGGACTGGACTGGAGTTCCTCAAGGAACAACAATTAGCAGGTAAGTCTAATTTC
Source organism: Ichthyophis bannanicus (assembly GCA_033557465.1). Classification (NCBI taxonomy): domain Eukaryota; kingdom Metazoa; phylum Chordata; class Amphibia; order Gymnophiona; family Ichthyophiidae; genus Ichthyophis; species Ichthyophis bannanicus. The sequence continues at coordinate 487,559,228 of CM066031.1, forward strand.
TCTTTCCTTATCGTCCAACCAGTCCAGTCCCGCACCTCTGGGATGTATCAGAGCAGTTAAACTAAAGGGAGGGACCCACACAACCGGCCTGAAGCACTGCCAATCTGAAATGAGCATCCCCCGCTGCCTAGACATCCAGGCGATAATGATTAGAGAAAGTATGCAGCAACAGCCATGTTGCTGCCCTACAGATCTCCACTGGCGGAACTAAACTATACTCTGCTCAAGAGGCTGCCTGAGCCCTCATGGAATGCACCCGCAACCCCGCTGGCCATTGCTTTACCCTTCAAGATGTACGCTGATACGATTGCCTCCCAGATCCATCTGGATGTGGAGGCCTTAGCTACCGCCTCACCTTTGCGTGGCCTGCCAAACAGAACCAACAGATGGTCCGATCTCCAGAAGAATGGTGCCCTTTTCACATATCTTCACAGGGACCTTTTAACATCCAGGCAGCACAGCTGTGGAATGACAAGGTCCACATCCGCACTTGCCGAACCGGTAAGGAAACTGCCTGATTTACATGAAATGCTGACACCACCTTGGGCAAAAATGAAGGTACCAAGCACAAGACCACTTTCTCCTTGGAGAAAGAAATTAATGGCTCCTGACATGACAGGGCCTGAAGCTCTGAAATCCTGCGTACCATGTAAATCGCCACCAGGAATACCGTTTTCAGAGTCAAATCCTTCAGGGAAGCTTGACTCAACGTCTCAAAGGGTTCCCTAGACAGCGCCGTAGGCACCAGATTGAGATCCCAAGGCAGTATCACCGCCCTCCTCAGCAGACGGAGGTGGGTCATCGCCCTTAGAAATCTCAGCATGTCTGGGTGTGTACCCAATGGCACCCCATAGACTTTCCCGCGATAACAGAAAAATCACCACCCATTGAGCCCTCAAGGAACTGATGGCTAGCCTTATTAAACCGGATTGCAAGAACGCCAAGATGTCCAGGACGGAGGCAGTGGAAAGGCTCACATGGCTCTCTCCACACCACAATTCAAATATGCGTCCTACGCTGATGCACACCAGGTTCGTAGACCTCCTCCGGCCTGTAGCAAGGTCGCTATCACCGAGCCCGAATATCCTCTCTTCTTCAACCTCGCCCTTTCAAGAGCCATGCCATAAGCAAGAATCCACCTGGGGCATGTGAAGCAAGTCCTGCGTCAAGAGGTCCTTCCGACACAGAAGCCACTACGGTCGATCCGCCAGTATTCGAATCAGGTCGGCATACCACTGGTGCCTCAGCCAGTATGGTGCCACCAGAATTACTAATCCCCGGTGCGCCTCTATCCGTTGCACTATCTGGCTTATGAGCACCCACGGGGGAAAAACAAAGGAAAGACCCTCTTTGGGCCACTGAAGAATTAGAGCATCCAGCCCTCGGACATCCTTTTTCTTCTTCTGCTGAAAAACTGGCAGGCCTTGGACGACTCAAATGTTGCCATTAGGGCCATGACCATTGTGCCCCATCAGCGGAACACCTACTCGAACACCCCCCCTGGCTGAGCTGCCACTCTCCGGAGTCCATATGCACTTGGCTGAGGTAGTCTGCCGTCGCATTGTTGACTCCTGCTATGTGCACCGCCGCTAACACCTGGAGACAAATCGCTGCCTCTCCGAACAGCCTTTCGGCCGCCTCCTCCAGATTTGCACTGCCCATACCTCCTCGCCAGTTGATGTAAGCCACCGTGGTCGCATTATCCAAGAGGACTCGGACTGCCTTCCCCTGTAAACATCATGCTAGAAGGTTTCGAGCCAAAGTCACCAAGGACTCGAGTGGCATGCCACCTTCCAGGCTCCCTGGATGCAGCCACCATCTGAGGGCTCTCCGGGTGCTCCGCGGGCAGGGGAGTACTTGGGACAGGGGTTAACTCTGATGGGACCACCGACGGAGCAGAGCCCTCTGCAGCCATCGCATGTGTGCCCTTGCCCATGGGATTAACTCGAGAGTGACCGCCATGTCCCCAGAACCTGCAGATAATGCCATGCCGACCGTCTCACCATCTTCAGGACTGCCGTATCAACTGTCGTAGCTCCTGCGCTCGGCAATCCAGCAGGAAAACCCTGCCCATACTGGTATCGAAGCACGCTCCCAAATACTTTAGCTCCTGGGCTGGCCATAACTGACTCTTGGCCAGGCTGAACCACCCGCCCCCACCAAGACTTTGAAGGAACTCCACCACTCACGTTATTGCTCTGTCATCCCTGGACTTTGCCCAGATCAGCCAATTGTCTGGGTATGGGTGGACAAGAACCCCTTCCTTGCAGAGAGCTTCCACCACCACCACCATGACATTGGTGAAGGTATGGGGGGGGGGGGGCGGTTGCCAGACCGAAGGGTAATGCTCGAAACTGGAAATGGACCCTTGACACCACAAAGCGGAGAAACTGCTGATGTTCTGGATGGATGGGAATATGAAGATACACATCTGTAATATTGACAGACATCAAGAACGCTCCGCTACCTACCACCAGTTACTGATCCCAGCATTTCCATGTGGAAATGTGGTATCCGGAGACAGCGGTACATGCCCTAGAGGTCGAGGATCGGGCGAAAGGAACCTTCCCTTTTGGGCACCATGAAATACATGGAGTATTGACTAACTATACTGGTCTCGCAGAATCGGTTCCATGGCTCTTAACTGCAGGAGATGAGTCAAGGTCTCTTCTACTGCTGCCGACACTACTGTGTCCACTTTGAGCGATCAAAGGAGCTCTTGTTCTAGCGCCAGCAGCGGGTACAGGTGCATCATGGATCGCACCCCTTTAAGGCTAGACCCTGTCAGATCCCACTCATTCTGGATCATCTGTTATACTACTCCCTATACCAGGAAGACTTTCTACGATTTCTGCAATGCCTGAAGCTGCGGATCCTCTAGCACTTCTGCCTCTGCCGGGAGGTTAGCGGGCATTTTCAGGGCCTTGAGGGACTCCAAAATGAGCGCTGGCAGCTCCTCCCGGTGAAACACCTGAACAAATCCGGGCCTGATCATCCTGTTCTGGGATCTCTCCTTCTTCCAACTCCTCCTGCAGATCTAGCTCCGTGTCGAGGTCTTGCCTATTAAACCCCCCCCGACAATGGCAATTGCTGCCACTCCTCTGAGCTAGCCCGCTTAGACGTCACAGCCCCTGACTCATGCTCTTTTGCGTCCGACACCCTCTTAGTCCCACGTGCCTGGGCTGAGGAGCTGCTTGCCAAGCCCTGTTGACATTGTCTTACTTTTGCATAAGGTGTTTTGCCTAACTCCGGTGAGAACTCTCCCAGGAGCCCTATTGCTCCCTGAGCTTGAGGGGTGGATGGCTCGGGCATCATGCAGGGACCGGGAGCTGGATCTGTTGAAAGTAACACAGCACCCCCCGCCTCTAGGGTCTCTTGCGACCAGGAGGGATTCTCTTGCCTCGTCTTGTCCTGCAGGCCTGCTCCAAAGACTTAGCTTCTTGCGTGCAGTGTAGGTAGACGCCTGCCTCCGAGACTGCTCCCCGTTGGGTCCTGCATATCTTGAGAATTTTTAGATTGCGCTGCCGTGTTGTACCTCAGAGATATGACATGGACCATGCACTGATCCAATCAGACTGACACTTTCTCCGAGTAAAAGTTTATATTTTTATAAGGAGTACAGCTTCCCTTACACGCAATATCACTCTTTGAAAATGGAATAGCTAGTATAGTTCAAAAAACTCTGTAAATAAGATACTTTAATATGTTATTTAGCTCTTTTGCTAAACAGCTTTTAAGACGTTAAAAGTAAGTTCTATGTTATAATGTAATTGTGGTAAAATCGTTGTAAACTGCCCTTGATCTCTGAAAGGGACAGTATATAAAAGCAAATAAAATAAAATCTAATTAAACTGAAATTGAAAGGAAACTGCAAATGGCCCTCTAGAAAGAAGCTGCTCTGTCCTGCTTTATTCTCCTCCGGTGGCTGCCTCTCCTGGGCACCCAAAACACAGAGGGGGGGGGGGGGCTAAAACGCATGCGGGCCTGAAGAAGAAATCACGCCTAAACACAGCGGGGGGAGTTTCCCCCGCTGCTGCAGCTCCCAAACATGCAGCTGCAGGCCACTCTGTCTCCTTGTGTTCTGGTAGTTGGCTAGGGGTTCCGGCTGTCCTCCCCCCCCCCACCCACCGCTCTTTCTTGGAGCCTCTTTGCTGTGTGGCTTTTCTACCCTTCATGCTCAGCCTTCCTTCCTGGCTTTGGTGCTGAGGGGGGGAGGGGCGACTCGGGGCTGCCAGCTTTCACTCCTGTCAATCAACTACTGCCCCCGTGGCGGCTCCTCACCCAACAGGTTCGGGAGCCATCAGAAGACTCAGATTGAGGAAGGCCCCCACCGAACTCCCCTCTGAAATCCTGGGGGAGAGGGGGGGGAAGAGAAGGAATATCCTCCCTTCAGCCCTGTTGTCCCCCAGGTTATTTTTGATCCTTCTGATTTTTCTTTTCTTTTTTTTTCCTGCCTTTAAAAACAAAGAAACCTGCACCTTAACAGGAGAAATAAAAAAGGAAACTAACTAAACCTGTCTCCTTAGTTGTCCCTTCAGCGAGTCCAGCACCCTGGCTCACTACCTCCTCCAGATGCTTGGAGACTGAGCATACTGGGGCTGGTAGGTGGTGCGAGCTACTTAAGTACACTAGTGTCATCAAAAAGATGACATGCTCAGTCTCCAAGCTGCTGGAAGAGGTACACTATCCAGAGGTACGGGACTGGACTGGAGGGGCAATAAGGAAGCTCTCTTTTCCCTTGGAAGTACAATGGGAAAACAGTTAATTAGACCCTGAAGGAACTGCAATCAGACCTTTCTGGAGATACCCCTACCTTCCCTGTTCTTGAACTCTGGTTTTGACAATTTGCTATTAGGGAGGGAGGGAGGGGTGACAGGTTTTGGGCACTGGACCCTAGGTTTTTGGGCTAGTTTAGATTGAAAGAAAATTTGTCAAGGCCTAAGCTTATGGAATATCTTTTTAAAGAAATTCAGTGTAACACCTCACTTCTCTAGTAGCATGTCTATCTTTTGTTCTCTCTCCGGTAAGGATCCCTTAAGCCAGAGGCTCCTAAACCTGCCCTTTGGGGATTCCCTGCTAGTGACGTTTTCAGCATATCTACAACAAATATGCTTGAGAGAACTTTGCATACAATGGAGGCAGCATATACAAATTTCTCTCATGAGTATTCATTGTGGATATCCTGAAAACCTGATTGGATGAGAACCCCCAGGATAGATTTGAGGACCTCTGCTCTAAGACAAATTCAAAACTTGCTGGGTCTATGAATTCTCCATTCTTCAGGCTCATCATCCAAAGAGCCCCACCACCCAACAGAAAAAAAAAGGAAAGTAAATTCAAAAGGTTGAAGTACAGTTGGATAACACACTCTGCACAACTTCAGAGAAACAAAAAAAATAAACACAAGGCAATTTTTAAGTATCCCTCATTTTAAGTTACCCTTCTATTAGCAAACATTTCTCAAAAACAAAACAAACAACAAACCCCAGATCATAGATAAGTTGCCCATCCTGCCAGAGTAAGAAATGGTGCTAATAATGATGGTGCTAATGCAGTGGAGAGATGCAGCTACTACCAGCTGGTTCAGGATCAGAAGAGACACTGCTATAGCTACGAATGGTCAAACTCTGGGGCTGAGAGATGAAACTGCTGCCATTGCTAGAGGAGCTGAGGAAAAAAAAGATACAGCAGCTGCCGCTGCTAGCAAAATCTAAGGAAAAGATTTGGCTGTAGCCACCTCTGGAAGGGCCTGGGCTGAAATGTGCTGCTAAGTGAGGCCCATGGAGAGATACCATGGCCTCTACTGGCCCCATATCACTGAGGCATGTAAAGGACTGACAGGAAGGTCAGAAGCTGTTTGTTTTCTCTTCTCCTTCCTCCACCTACCTAACAACAAACAGGAGGCAGGGAGCAAGGAGGGACTGGAAGCAGAGGAAGGAACTAAAAGATGAGTGAAAGTGCCAAAAAGAGGCGGGAAATAAAGAAAAGCAAAAATTAAAATTAAATATAAACAAAAAAGGGAGGAAAAAAGTTACAAAAGTTCAAACTAAACACAAACCAAAGACAAAAAGGCAAACTAATTAAATAACTCTGAAAGATAAACAAACATACATACACCAAGAAAGAAACTGAAAAAGCAAGAAAAAAGAAAAAAGTAAGAGAAAACAATCCCCAGGCTTCGAAAGAACTTTGGTTCATTCTTAAGAATTGAAATTTCTTTTCATCCTTGCCCTTACCTCTCTTCTCCCCCACAAAAGCCTGCTTAGGTAACACTCAAGACCCTATACATCAGGACTTGACAAATCCCAGGTGTCAGGTGACCATGGTGATTAAAAATTTCTATCTAGTGCTTGAGATTCTGCCTCCTTTCTGCAGAGCTCTGTGTGTGTGTCTGAGCCACACAATACAGGAACCCTCCCAGTGATTTTGCAATATTTGAGAACCAGAGATAGTCGGGAGTTCTTGTATGCCACAGCTCAGATTCGAACATAGCCACACTATGCAGGGAGGAGGCAGTTCCTGCTCAAATACAAGGCTAGAAACACAAAATGAGGCACTTGCACTGTTTCTGCAACAAAAAAAAAAATCTGGATCTCATTTCATAGTTCAAACCTTCCGGCAATCCAAGGAAAAGCAGCAGCAAAATAGCAGTGCTGGGGCAGGTAGAAGCTGGGGATTGATAGAAGGGAACTGGTGCAGGAGTAAGGACTGGGGAGGCTGACTATCAAGCTATGGGAGGGGTAAGGGAGAGTTGATTGGATTTCTGGGTAATGAGGGCTGGCAGGGGTGAGAGTGGATAGGTTGGGGCTGGAACTGGCAAATTAAGAGGGGGAAGATGATTAACAGAAAAAAGGGCGTGGATGACGACAGGGTGGGGCATTGAAAGAGAAAGAAAGTGTGAGGAAGGGGGCTGTTGGGCATGCATGTCTGTCAGTGGCCTGCAGGGGTGCCTGATTTAACAAGCTCTCTTCACTTACACATGAAATTGTATAAAATAGCCTAAGTCAGTCAGGCTTTAAAGGAGCTGTGGTACACCCTCCTTCCTCCACCCTCAACTTCAGTGGAGAAAATGAGGAGTGTGGAGAAAGTCTCAGCTGCTGGCCCATACATTTTTTGGGCTGATTCCTAAAAATAAAAATCCGTTGAGGCCTGCTGTACATTACACTGCACATTCATTCATTCCACCCCCCCCCCCTCCCTTAACAGCAACCAGCACACCTGAACATATCCCCTCTATTATGCCTATTTTATGTTGACTAAACTATTGTGCTTGCTATAAGAAGCAAATTATCATCCTCCCACCTCCCATCTTCTCTATGCAGAACCAGTAAATGCCCCTTGAGGCCAGGTATAAATGATAAAGACAAGAAAGCACAGTTACTTACCTGTAACAGGTGATCTCTGGGAACAGCAGGAATTAGTCCTCACATATGGGTACGTCGGTACCGACGGAGCCTGCGCGGGAATGCTCCCCAGCTTCCCAGGATGAAAGCTTTTGGGGCATCCCAAAGCGCATGCGCGCTGCCTTCCCGCCTTTCCTAGCCAACTCTCCTCAGTTCAAGTTTAAAGCTGAGACAATAGAGAGAGAGAGAGGAAAGGAAAGACAGAGAGAGAGATACAACTCCTAGGGGAGGTGGGAGGGCTGTGAGGACTAATTCCTGCTGTTCCCAGAGATCACCTGTTACAGGTAAGTAACTGTGCTATCTCCAGGAACAAGCAGGAATGAGCCCTCACATATGGGGGACTCCCTAGCTGAGATGCCTGGGAGATCCCCAAGGGTATGAGACCCTGGAGGGTTCCTCGTCTTCGTATGGATCTCAGGCATCCATTCAGGGAAGGAGGGCAGGAGTTGCTCAAGAATGGAACAGGTGTCTGAGGACAGCCTGACCAAACAAGGCATCCCGGCGGGAGTCCTTGTCCAAACAGTAATGGGCTGTGAAGGTATGAACCGAGGCCCAGGTGGCTGCTCGACAGATCTGATCGATGGACACAGAATGAAGATGAGCCATAGAAGTGGCCATGGCTCTCACATTGTGAGCTGTTACATGGCCCTCCGGAGAAAGGTTCTTACTCTGGTAAACAAAAGAAATACACTGAGCAATCCAATTGGACAGTGTTCTTTTAGAGACTGGAAGTCCTAAATGAGAAGGATCAAAAGCAACAAAAAGCTGGGAAGACTTTCTATGTTGCTGTGTCCTGTGTAAGTAAAAAGCAAGAGCTCTTTTACAATCTAGAGTATGAAGGTTCCTCTCAGCACTGGATGCATGAGGAGCTGGAAAAAAGACAGGTAAATATACCTCTTGATTAAGATGAAAAGGTGAGACCACTTTAGGCATAAAGTGAGGATTTGTCCTAAGGACTACCTTATCATGATGGAACCTTGTATAAGGTGGATTAGCCACTAAGGCCTGCAGTTCACTGATGCGTCGAGCAGAAGTGATTGCAATAAGGAAAATAACCTTCCAGGAAAGAAATTTCAAGGAGGTAGTGGCTAAGGGTTCAAAAGGTGGCTTAATAAGCTGACCAAGAACCAAGTTCAAGTCCCATGCCACCGGGGGAGGTCGAATGGGAGGTTTGGTTAAAGTTAGGCCTCTCATGAATCTTGCAATAAGAGGATGGGAGGAAACAGGTTGTCCATTGATAGGCTTAAGGGATGCTGCAATAGCACTTAAATGGACCCTTACTGAATTCGTCTTAAGGCCTGCATTTGAAAGATGCAGGAGATATTCCAATAGAGAATTCACAGGAAGTGCCAGAGGGTCAAGACCCTTTTGAGCACACCAAATGGAAAATCTTTTCCATATAAAAGCATAGGAACGCCTAGTGGAAGGTTTCCTGGAAGCATGGAGGATATCCTTCACTTGCTGCGAAAGATTGAAGTCTTGAAGGTCTAGGCCTTCAGTAACCAAGCTCTGAGGTGAAGGGACTTGGGGTTTGGGTGCCACAAAGTCCCCTCCTCCTGAGACAGAAGGTCTGGAGCAGCTCCCAAGTCCAGGGAGGGTGCTTGGGAGAGATGCAGAAGTAGAGGGTACCACACTTGGTGTAGCCAACGTGGAGCTATGAGGATCATAGATCCTTGATCCCTCTGAAGTTTGAACAGAGTCTTGGGAATCAAAGGAATGGGTGGAAAGGCGTACAGGAAGCGCTGACCCCAATGAAGGAGGAAAGCATCCTTGGCCAGAGCTCCCTGACACGGAATTCTGGGACAGAACCGGGGAAGTTTGGCATTCCACGGACTTGCAAAGAGGTCTATGTCCGGGGTCCCCCATTCCTGGAAGATTCTGAGTACCTGATCCATGTGCAGGGACCATTCGTGTGGAAGCAGAACTCGACTGAGTCTGTCTGCCCAAGAGTTTTGGATTCCTGGGAGGTATACTGCCAGGAGATGGATTTTATGCTCTCTGGCGAAGGCCCATCATCTTAGAGCTTCGTTGCAAAGCGACAGAGAGCCAGTTCCTCCTTGCTTGTTTATGTAAAACATGGCTACTTGGTTGTCCGTATGAATGAGGACGGTCTTGTAGCTGAGGAGGGTATGAAAGACCCTGAGAGCTAGGAACACTGCTCGCAGTTCCAAGTGGCTGATATGAAGAGAGGTCTCCTGTGGGGACCAAGTGCCTTGGGTGGAGAGGTCTTGTAGATGAGCTCCCCAACCTGTTTGGGAGGCATCTGTTGTGAGGGTTGCTTGGGGTAACACAGGTTGGAAGGGGGACCCCAGCAACAGATTTTGAGTTGACATCCACCACTGGAGAGACCAAAAGAGACGTTTGGAGGTTGCTATTTGGTTTGAGAGAGCTCCTGATGCTTGAGTCCACTGTGTGGACAAAGTCCATTGAGCTGCTCTCATGTGTAGGCGAGCATAGGGCACCATATGCACTGTGGAAGCCATGTGGCCTAGTAGTTGTAGCATCTCCCGGGCAGTTAAGTGGCTCTTTGACTGAATCTGGGAGGCTAACTGCACTAGATGCTGGCAACGAGCCTGAGGAAGATAGGCTCTTGCAGTAGTGGTGTCCAACCAGGCCCCTATGAATTCTAGGGACTGAGTAGGGGTGAGCTGAGACTTTGGGAGGTTTACCACAAGTCCCAGATACTGCAGAATGCGCCTGGTGCGGTCCAGGGAAATTTGGGCTTCTGACTGAGATGGAGCTCGGATGAGCCAGTCGTCCAGGTATGGGAAGACAAATATTCCCAGAGTGCGTAGAAATGCAGCAACTATTGCCATGCATTTGGTGAACACTCTTGGAGCAGAGGCTAGACCGAAAGGAAGCACTCTGTATTGGTAATGTTTTCCCTGGAACAGAAAACGTAGGAATTTCCTGTGGGATGGATGGATGAGTATATGAGTGTACGCATCCTTGAGATCTAGAGAACAAAGCCAATCCTGACTCTGTAGGTATGGAAGGAGAGTGCCTAAAGAAAGCATCTTGAACTTCTCCTTGCATAGGAATTTGTTCAATTCTCTGAGATCTAGAATGGGTCTGAATCCCCCTGTTTTCTTTGGGATGAGAAAATAGGGGGAGTAAAACCCTGACCTTGTTGAAGCGGAACTGCTTCTATGGCCCTCTGGGCCAGAAGGGTAGTCACCTCCTGATCCAGAAAGTCGAGGGATGTGGGAGAATTGAAGTGTCTCACCCTGGTGTAGGGAGGAAGGTCTGAGAAATGAAGTTTGTAGCCCTCTCTTATGATAGAGAGGGTCCACTGCTCTGATGTGATTTGCTCCCATCTGGGAGCAAAATGAGCTAACCTTCCTGGAATGGTGAGAGGCTCTGGTTGTTGCAGAGCCAGAAAGGTTAAGTTCTCTAGTATCAAGTCAAAAACCCTGAGGGGTTTGGGACTGCTGGGTTGCAGCAGCCCCTGCAGGTTTAGGCCTGGCCTGTTTAGGTTGCTGACGCTTAGTAGCAAAGCCACCTGTAGAAGACTGTTGACCAGAAGTGGAAGGAAATCTGCCCTTCTTGTAAAAAGACTTTTTAAAAGATTTTTTCTTGGCCGGAGTGGAGGTAGACTTAGAAAGTCTATCCAGAGCAGCATTTTCTGCATCCATTTGAGTGGCTTTAATTTGCCACTCTTTGCCAAATAGATTTTCACCTGTACAGGGCAGATTTCCTAAACCATCTTGAACCCAGGGTTCTAGATCAGAAGCCTGGAGCCAAGCAATTCTACGAGCAGCTATAGCAATGCCTGAGGCTCTGCTGGCACCTTCAAAAGAATCCAAGGCTCATCCCTTTTATCCTCTGGAATAAAAGGGAGAAAGTTGTGCAGCTTTTCTGCAACCTCCTTCAGAAACATACCCATATAAAGGCTGTATGAATTGATTCTGGCAATAAGCATGCTGGCTTGGAAGATTTTCCTACCAAAAGCATCCAAGGTCCTGCATTCTCTTCCTGGAGGAGTAGAAGAGTGTCGTTTGGTACTCTTTATCCTCTTCATAGCTGACTGCACCACAATGGAGTGGTGAGGAAGCTGAGTTTTTTTGAAATCCAGGAGGAGGGAGGGACACGGTACATAGTGTCCAATCTACGAGAATGAGGAGAAAGGGTGAGAGGAGTCTCCCACAATTCAATCAAATGTTCTTGAAGAATTTCATGAATTGGCAAGGTGACTGCCTCTCTAGGAACCTTAGAGTATCCCAAAATATCTAATTTTTTTGCTCTAGGTTCTTTTTCAGAGGTTACTGAAATAGAGAGTCCTTTAGCTACTTCTATTATGAAGTCTTGAAAGGACAAATCCTCTGGAGGAGACATTCTCCTTTTTGGAGAAGAAGGCTCCTCAGGAAGGGTGACAGATACTTCAGGGGACTCATCCGATGAATCAGAATCATCAGAAGAATCGAAGTATCGCCTGCTCGATTCCAAAGATCGATAGGCGTATCGATCGGTACCGACATCAGGTGTCCCCGGTACCGGATCGGTACCGAGAAAGAGCCCAGGACAGGGAGCCGGAATCGGTATCCTGGCCGATGTCGATGCAGCCGGTACCGACAACAGAGCTTGTTGTGGTACCGACGGCGTCGCAGCCTTGATGAAAGCCAGTATAGCCTGCTGCATGGATTGCACAGTGTGATCCACGGACGCTACGACTGCCTGGATGTCGGTACCGGGAGATTGTGCCGGTACCCCAGAGCAGTCTAACAGGTGATCGGTCGAGGCCGTGCCATCGATGTCAACCTGTAACCCCATAGGAGGAGCTTTGGAAGCCGGAGCTTCCCGCCGGGGTTGTTTGGCTGGGGCAGGATCCTCAAGGGCAAGCCCGGAGGCATCTCGATGCTTAGAGGGAGATTTGCCCTTAGAGGACCTGCTAAAAGTATGTTTGGTTACCTGAGACCCATCAGGAGAGGAAGACCTGGAAGATGTCGATGCATCCGTGGGAAACAGCACATGGAGCTTGGCTGCCCGGTTCTGTAACCCTCGTTTAGACATTAGAGAACAGGACTGGCAATCCGGGATGGAGTGTTCAGGCCCCAAACATTTCAGACACCATTCATGGGTATCTGTGACAGAAATTGTACCGCTACACTTAGTGCATTTTTTGAACCCGGAGGCTGGTTTTTCCATAAGGGAAAAATTTCTTGTGGGCCTGAAGGCCTAAGAAGAAAATACACCAAGTGAGGAAAAAAAGATAGGGTTTTTTTTTTTTTTTTTAAAGAAAAGAAAAGACCGGCGGTACCGGTCCGGCGTCAGGGAAGGCAGACATGCGACCAAAGAAATAAATTAAAATAAAGGACTTCTTCAGCGGTGACAGGAACATGACCTGCTGGCTCCGCGGAAAAGAAGAACTGAGGAGAGTTGGCTAGGAAAGGTGGGAAGGCAGCGCGCATGCGCTGTGGGATGCCCCAAAAGCTTTCATCCTGGGAAGCATTCCCGCGCAGGCTCCGTTGGTACCGACGTACCCATATGTGAGGACTCATTCCTGTTTGTTCCTGGAGATCAGCACGCAAGCATTCGAGCCAGCTACTTAACTACAGCATGTAAAAGCAAAGCACATCATCTCAAGTCAAGAGGAATTACAAAGTTGCCACTGATGCATATCTAACAGCATACTGCATGTATGAACAATTTACCTAATGATGAAATTAGGCCTTGCCTGCTAGTTTTCTTTCCTGGAGTTCCTTCAGTCCAGCCATGCGGGTTTATGCTATCTCACCAGCAGATGGACACTAAAATACTGATTTGAATGCCACCCTATAAAGGACTTGTGCAGCCTTTCTACAGTCAATATTTTGATATCAGAGCAGAACAGAAAACATCCCCTTCTTTAGAATCTTCGTTATTCCTAGTTTTTTTTTTTAAACAGTATTGCAGACAACTCCAAGCAAGCATGAGTTAACAAAGCAAGCTAACCAAGTCTTCCTCTATCTTCTACCAAGCTTGAACTGAACACACAATCCTGGATGGGAACTAGACTGGAAGTACTCAAGGAAAGAATTGGCAAGGCCTAATTTCACCTTCCTCAGTGTTCCTCCAGTCCAGTCCAGACACATGGGATGTACCAAAGCAGCACCTAAAAAATAAGGAGGGGCCCAAGAGCCCAGCCTGCAATACCTAGCTTCACAAGCCACACTCTGTTTAGCCTGAGCATCCAGCCTATAAAGTCACATAAATGAATGAAGAGATATCCATTGTCACTGCCTTGCAAATCTCTTGAGATGGAACTAGGCAGAATTAGAAACACAGAAACATGATGGCAGAAAAAGACCACCTAGCCTACCTAGTCTGCCCTTCCATGTCAACTGCAATAGTCCCCCTTTTTACCTTTAGAGATCTTCTGTCTTTGTACCATGCTTTTTTGAGTTCAGATACTGTCCTCGTGTCCACCACCTCCACTGGGAGACTATTCCACGCATCTACCACTCTTCCTGTAAAGAAATATTTCCGCATATTACGCCTGAGTCTATCCCCTTTCACTCATGCTAGTCCTCTCATAGCAGAGCTTGCCTTCAACTGAAAGAGACTCTCCTGTGCATTTATGTCATGAAGGTATTAAACGTCTCTAATTTCACCCCTATCCCACCTTTTCTCTGAAGTATACATATTAAGATCTTTAAGTCTGTCCTCACATGCTTCATAACGAAGACCACTAACCATTTTAGCAGTTACCCTCTGCACCGACTCTAACCTGCCTACATCCTTCTGAAGATGCGGTCTCCAGAACTGCACACAATAATCCAAATGAGGTCGCACCAGAGACTTCAGAGGCATTATCACCTCCTTTTTTCTGCTGGACATTCCTCTCCCTATACACTCAAGCATCCTTCTGGTTTTGCAGTCGCCTTTTGCAGTCGCTACTTTACGATCGTCAGACACCATTACACCCAGGTCCCGCTTTTCTTGTGGACAGAAGTACCTCACCCTTTTCGATTTTTGCAGCCCAAATGCATGATCCTGCATTTTTTAGCATTAAATTTCAGCTACCATATTCTAGATCATTCTTCAAGTTTAGCTAGATCCCTCCTCATGTTATGTCAACTTTATTGCAGATTTTGGTATAGTCGGCAAACAAGCAAACCTTACCGGACAGTTCTTCTGCAATATCACTAACAAAGATGTTAAAACAGAATTGGACCAAGGACAGATCCCTGCGGCACACCACTGATAACCTTGTTCTTTTCAGCATGAACTCCATTTACCTGTACCCTTTGTCGCCTCCCACTCAACCAATTTCTAACCCAATCAGTAAAGCACAGTTACTTACCTGTAACAGGTGATCTCTGGGAACAGCAGGAAAAAGTCTTCACATACAGGTATCGTCGGTACCGATGGAGCCTGCACGGGAACGCTCCCCAGCATCCAGTAAGAAAGCTTTTGGGAGCATCCCACCGCGCCTGCGCGCTGCCTTCCTGCCTTTCCCAACCGCCTCTCTCCAGTTCGAGTTTTAAAGCTGAGACAAAGAGAGAGAGAGAGGAAAGGAAAGATAGAGAGATACAACTCCTAGGGGAGGTGGGTGGGTTGTGAAGACTTATTCCTGCTGTTCCCAGAGATCACCTGTTACAGGTAAGTAACTGTGCTATCTCTAGGCACAAGCAGGAATGAGTCTTCACATATGGGGACTCCCCAGCTGGAGATGCCAGAGAGATCCCCAAGGTTGTGAGTCCCTGAGAAGGGCTCTACCTCCCCCCATGGATCTCGGACATCCAACCAGGGATGGGGGGTAGGAGTTGATTAGGTATGGATCAGGTGTTTGAGAACAGCATGACCAAACAAGGCATCCCGGCGGGAGTCCTTGTCAAAGCAGTAATGGGCTGTAAAGGTATGAATCGAGGCCCGGGTGGCCGCTCGACAGATTTGGTCGATGGACACAGTTTTTAGATGAGCCATAGAGGCTGTCATGGCTCTCACATTGTGAGCTGTGACATGGCACTCCAGAGAAAGGTTCTTACTCTGGTAGGCGAAAGAAATACACTGAGCAATCCAATTTGACAGTGTTCTCTTAGAGACTGGAAGTCCTAAATGAGAGGGATCAAAAGCAACAAAGAGTTGAGAGGACTTTCTATGTTGCTGTGTCCTTTGTAAGTAAAAAGCGAGTGCTCTCTTACAATCCAGGGTATGGAGATTCCTCTCTGCACTTGATGCATGAGGTCCTGGAAAAGAGACAGGTAAATACACCTCCTGGTTCAGATGAAAAGGTGAGACCACTTTAGGCATAAAGTGTGGATTGGTCCTGAGGACTACCTTGTCATGATGGAACCTTGTATAAGGAGGATTAGCCACCAAGGCTTGCAGCTCACTGATGCGGCGAGCTGAGGTGACTGCAATGAGAAAAATAACCTTCCAGGAAAGGAATTTCAAGGAGGTAGTGGCTAAGGGTTCAAAGGGTGGCTTCATAAGCTGACCAAGAACTAGATTCAAATCCCATGCCACTGGAGGTGGTCTAATGGGAGGTTTAGTTAAAAGAAGGCCTCTCATGAATCTTGCAATAAGAGGATAAGAGGAAATAGGCTGTCCATTGAGAGGCTTGAGGGATGCTGAAATAGCACTCAAATGGACTCTTACTGAATTCGTTTTAAGGCCTGCATGGGATAAATGCAGCAAATACTCTAGTAAAGAATTCAGAGGTATTGCAAGGGGGTTAAGACCCTTCTCTGCACACCAAATGGTAAACCTTTTCCATTTGAAAGCATAGGAACGTCTAGTGGAAGGCTTTCTGGAAGCATGAAGGATATCCTTCACCTGCTGAGAAAGATGCAAATCTTGAAGGTCTAGGCCTTCAGCAACCAGGCCCTGAGATGGAGAGACTGGGGATTTGGATGCCATAACGTTCCCTCCTCCTGGGACAGGAGATCTGGAGCAGATCCCAAGTCCAGGGAAGGAGCTTGAGAGAGATACAGAAGTAGAGGGTACCACACTTGTTGTGGCCAACGTGGTGCTATGAGGATCATAGACCCTCGATCTCTCTGAAGCTTGAAGAGAGTTTTGGGAATTAGGGGAATGGGTGGAAAGGCGTAAAGGCGTAAAGGAAGCCTTGACCCCAGTGAAGGAGGAAGGCATCCTTGGCCTGAACTCCCTGACACGGAATTCTGGAACAGAACCGGGGAAGTTTGGCATTCCACGGACTTGCAAAGAGGTCTATGTCCGGGGTTCCCCAAATCCGAAAGATTCTGGCTATCTGGTCCATATGGAGGGACCACTCGTGTGGAAGCAGAACTCGACTGAGTTTGTCTGCCCAAGAGTTTTCAACGCCTGGAAGATATACTGCCAGAAGATGAATTTGATGCTCTCTGGCGAAGGCCCACAATCTCAAAGCTTCGTTGCAAAGCGACAGAGAGCCAGTTGCGCCCTGCTTGTTCACGTAGAACATGGCTACTTGGTTGTCCATGTGGATGAGGACTGTCCTGCAGCTGAGCAGGGTGTGGAAGACTCAGAGCTAGAAAAATTGCTCTGAGCTCCAAGAGGTTGATATGTAGAGAAGTCTCCTGTGGATACCAGATGCCCTGGGTGGAGAGATCTTGTAGATGAGCTCCCCAACCCCTTGGAGAGGCATCTGTTGTAAGGGTTGCTTGGGGTAACAACTGTTGAAAGGGGGACCCCAGCAACAGGTTTTGAGTGGACTTCCACCACTGGAGAGACCAAAAAAGGCGACTGGAGGTTGCTATTTTGTCTGATAGGCACCCTGATTCCTGGGTCCATTGGGTGGATAAAGTCCATTGAGCTGCCCTCATATGAAGGCGAGCGTAAGGAACCACATGCACGGTGGATGCCATGTGGCCTAACAGTTGTAACATCTCTCGAGCAGTTAAAAGGGACTTTAACTGAATCTGGGAGGCTAACTGCACCAAGCATAGGCAACGGGCCTTGGGAAGATAGGCTCTTGCAGTTGTGGTATCCAGAAAGGCCCCTATGAACTCTAGTGACCGAGTAGGGATGAGATGGGATTTTGGGATGTTTATTACAAGTCCCAGATACTGAAGAACTCGCCTTGTGCAGGCTAGGGAAGTCTGGGCCTCTGACTGGGATGGAGCTCGGATGAGCCCGTCGTCCAGATATGGGAATACGAATATTCCTAGAGTGCGTAGAAATGCAGCTACTACTGCCATGCATTTTGTGAACACTCTTGGTGCAGAGGCCAGACCGAAAGGAAGCACTCTGTATTGGTAGTGCTTTCCTTGATAAAGGAACCGAAGGAACCTTCTGTGTGTTGGATGGATGAGGACATGGGTGTACGCATCCTTGAGATCTAGAGAACAAAGCCAATCCTGACTCTGAAGGTATGGAAGGAGAGCACCGAAAGAAATCATCTTGAATTTCTCCTTGCATAGAAACTTGTTCAATTCTCTGAGATCTAAAATGGGTCTGTAGCCCCCTGTTTTCTTTGGGATAAGAAAATAGGGGGAGTAGAACCCTGAGCCCTGTTGAAGAAGGGGTACTTCTTCTATTGCTTTTTGGGCAAGAAGGGTAGCAATCTCCTGACCCAAAAGGTCAAGGAGAGATGTTGGAGAATTGAACTGTCTCACCATGGTGTGAGGAGGAAGGTTTAAGAAATGAAGCTTGTACCCCTCCCTTATGATGGAGAGGATCCATTGCTCTGCTGTGATTTGTTCCCATCTGGGAGCAAAGTGAGCTAACCTTCCTGGAATAGTGAGAGGCTCTGGTTCTTCTAGAGCCAGAAAGTCTAAGTTCTCTAGTTGTAAGTCAAAGGCCCTGAGGAGGCTGAGGCTGTTGGGCCGTAGCAGTCCTTGCAGCCTTAGGCTTGGCCTGTTTAGGTTGTTGCTGACGCTTTGCAGCAAAACGACCTGCAGAAGATGTCTGCTGACCATAAACAGGATAATATCTCCCCTTTTTGGGATAAAAAGCCTTTTTGAACAACCTTTTTTTTAACAGGAACAGAAGTAGACTTTGAAAGTCTATCTAAAGCAGAATTTTCAGCATCCGAGTGGCCTTTGCTTGCCAATCCTTTCCAAAAAGGTTTTCACCTGTACAAGGAAGATTTCCTAATCCATCTTGGACCCAGGGTTCCAAATCAGAAGCTTGTAACCAAGCAACTCTGCGTGCACCTATGGCAATAGCCGAGGCTCTGCTGGCACACTCAAAAGAGTCAAAGGCTGCACGGTTGGAAAATTTGGAAACATCCTGGGCATGTTTAAGCCAGATGAGAAACTCCTCCCTTTTATCTTCTGAAATAAAAGGGGCTAAAGTCTGCAGATGATCTGTAACTTCTTTTAGAAGCATCCCCATATAGAGACTATAGGAGTTGATTCTGGCAGCATGTTGGCCTGGAAGATTCTCCGGCCAAAAGCATCTAAGGTTCTGCATTCTCTTCCTGGAGGATTAGATGAGTGCCTTTTTGCACTCTATCTTTTTCATGGCAGACTCCACCACAATAGAGTGGTGAGGAAGTTGAGTCTTATGAAAGCCAGGACAGGGAGGAACACGGTACATGGTGTCCAACCTACGAGAATGAGGGGAGGTGGTGAGAGGAGTCTCCCATATGCCCAACATGTGATCATAAAGGATCTCATGAATTGGTAAAGTAGCTGCCTCCTTAGGAGCCTTAGGATATTGTAAAATATCCAATTGTTTGGCTCTAGGCTCTGACTCAGGGGCCACAGAAATAGAGAAGCCCCTGGCCACTTCCCTAATGAAGTCTTGGAAAGACAAGTCTTCTGGAGGAGACATTCTCCTTTTTGGAGAAGGTGGCTCCTGAGGAAGGAGTACCGATGCTTCGACCGAAGCCTCTGATTCATCAGAGTCATCGGAGGAATCGAAGTATCGCCTGTCTGGATGCTCCTGCAGAGCCCAATATGCGTACTGAGTGGTATCGACATCGGGAGTGATCGGTACCAGTTCGGTACCGATGGGCATCATAGAACAGGGTACCGCTGCAGTTGACACCGAAGCCGATGTCGATGCAATCGGTCCCGGTACTGATATCGGTGCCGGTGCTGGAACCGGTACCGGAGGCGTCGCAGCCTGTATGAATGCCATAATGGCACGCTGCATGGTCAGAATATTCTGATCCATCAACGCCACCAATGTCTGGATGTCAATACCAGCGGAAACCACCGGTACCCCAGAACATGGCAACAGGTGATCGGTCGAGGCCGCGCCATCGATGTCAACCTGTGACCCCATAGATGAAGCTTTGGAAGCCGGGGCTTCCCGCTGGGGTAATTTTGCCAGTGTAGAAACCTCGAGGGCAAGCCCGGAGGCATCTCGATGCTTAGAGGGAGATCTACCCTTCGAGGACCGGCTGGACATATGTTTGGTTACCGGAGATCCATGAGAGGAAGAAGCAGCCCTGGAAGACATCGATGCCACCGAAGCTGCATCAGAGGGAAACAGGGTACTGAGCTTAGCCGCTCGGTTCTGTCGACCTCTTTTAGACATCATGGAACAGGACGCACAATCCGTGATGGAATGGTCAGGACCCAAACATTTTAGACACCAGTCATGGGTGTCGGTGACAGAAATAGTACCGCTGCACTTCGTGCACTTTTTAAACCCAGAGTCGGGTTTTTCCATGAGGAAAAATATTTCCTAGGCCTAAGGCCGAAGAAAAAATAGCACAGAAGTGGGAAACGGTAGGTTTGTTTTTTTTTTTTTTAAGAAAGAAAGAAAGAAAGAAAGAAAAGACCGGCGGTACCGGTCCGACGTCAAAGAAGGCAGATGCGAGACCAAAGAATTAGAATAAAATAAAGAAATTCTTCAGTGGTGACAGGGAAACGACCTGCTGGCTCCGCGGAAAAGAAGAACTGGAGAGAGGCGGTTGGGAAAGGCGGGAAGGCAGTGCACAGGCGCAGTGGGATGCTCCCAAAAGCTTTCTTACTGGACGCTGGGGAGCGTTCCCACGCAGGCTCCGTCAGTACCGACAATACCCATATGTGAAGACTCATTCCTGCTTGTTCCTGGAGATCTTTAGGGTCCATCCCTAGGGTGCCCAGTTTGTTTATAAGTCGCCTGTGTCTAAGGATTTACTGAAATCTAAATACATCACATCTAGGGCTCTCCCTTGGTCCAACTCCTTGGTCAACCAATCAAAGAAAGCTATCAGATTTGTCTGACAAGACTTGCCTCTGGTAAATTCATGCTGCCTCGCATCCTGCAATCCATTGGACTCCAGAAACCTCACTATTCTCTCCTTTAGTAGTCTTTCCAATAATTTACTAACCACAGAGATTAGACTAACTGGCATGTAGTTCTCAATGTCATCCTTAAGTCCACTTTTGTGTAAAGGGACCACATGTGCCTCTCTCCAATCCTTTAGCACCACTCCCGACTCCAAAGAGGCATTGAAAAAGGTCAGGTATGTTCCCAAGTTCCCTCAGTATTCTTGGATGAATCTCATCTGGAACTATGCCTTTGTCTCCTTTTGGTTTAGCTAGTTCCTCTCAAACACAGTCTTCTGAAAATCGTTCAAGATGCCTGTCACTTCAGATGCTATTTGTGGGTGTTTTCTGAGGTCCTGATCCAAACCCTTCATCTGTGCACAAAGAACAAAAATATTTGTTAAGCAAGTCTGCTGTATCCTCATCAGTTTCTGCTGTATCCTCATCAGTTTCTGCATATTCCTTCCCTGCATCCTTGAGTCTGATACTACTTTTGCCCTTCCTCTCACTAACATCTGAAAAATGCCTTATCTCCACATTTTATTGCATTAGCTATTTCTTCTTCTTTTGTACCTTTGCTTTCCTGATTACTTTGCTAGCTTCTCTAAGTTTCGCTAAATATAGATGCCTATCTTCCTCTCTCTGTGATCTCTTGTATTTCATGAAGGCCTCCCTCTTTTTCTTCACCTTCTCAGTACTTCTTTTGAGAGCCATAGCGGCCTCCTTTTCCTTTAACATTTATTTACCTTTCTAGTAAAAAGGTTTGTTGCTTTTAAAATATTCCCTTTCAGTTTACCCACTATATTTCTACATCCCCCAGCTGTTCCCATCCCACTAACGACTCTTGAGGTATTGTTCCAGCTTTGTAAATTAGTTTTCCTAAAGTCTACAATCCTCGCTTTTGAATATATTTTATCATCCCTAGTACTAATACTAAACCATACCATATGGTTATCACTGGATGCGAATTGATGTCCCACTGTAAAAGCAGAAACACTTTCCCCATTGGTAAGCATCAAGTCCAGTGTGGCCCCACCACGTGTGGGTTCTGTTACCAATTGCCTGGATAATACTCCCTGTAGAGATTCCAGGATCTCCTTACTTATAGATGACACTGCAGTAGGGATGTGCCAATCCACATCCAGCATATCCAAATCACCCATCAATAGCACTTCTCCTTTCATGGCAATACTCTGTGTGTCTTGTATTAAATCTTCATCCACTTCTACCCCCCTGTGATCGAATCTGTATATAACTCAAATGCAAATGGATTTCCCTTTCCCTCTTTCTAGTTCAACCCACAGTGCCTAGTCTCTTCCTTTTAAGCCCTGCAATTCTATAGCTTTAATATTATTTTTAACATTTAGTGCCATGCCACCTCCCCCCCTTCTTCCTACCCCTGCCCTTCCTGAATAAAGTATAGCCTGGTATAATTACATCCCAGTCATGGCTTTCTGTGATCCATATCACCGTAACGGCCACTAAATCCAAGTCAGCCTCTTCCATTAAAGGCTGAACATCTCGGATCTTATTTCCCATGCTACGGGCATTAATACACACCGCTTTCCAGATTGGAATGGCTGCATAAAGCTTTTAGCAGAATAGGAAAGAAAAACCCACATTGAATCAGAGAAACAGGAAAGCAGAGCTTCAGGGCCCATGTGGCCCGTGGGGCGAGCTGGCCTAGGTTGAATGGTGGCAGTGAGTACAATACAGGGAGAGACTACTGGAGCTCATATTTATTTAATGTTTCATTTACCCAGGGGCTTTCACCACTTATCTGAGGGCACTCTTCACCCATCCCCATCAAATCTAGTTTAAAAGCCCTCTTCAGTAGGTTAGCTAGTCTGCTGCTGAAAAAGCTTTGACTCTTCTTGAGCAGATGGATACCATCTCTGCCCTGCAGCTCTTGGATCTTCATCCCATGGGCCCAGAAAACCAAAATACTCTCGATGACACCATTCACACAGCCATGCGAGATTCTCTACCCCGATCTTTACCTTCAACTGGGAGGATTGAAAAGAACACCACCTGCACACCTATCTGCTTCACCCTCTGTCCCAGAGCCATGAAGTCATATTTGATATGCTCAGAGGGATACCTAGCAGTATCGTTTGTGCCGACATGGATGAGCAACATAGGATACTAATCAGTAGGCTTGATGAGTCTCGGCAAACTCTCCTTAACATCTCAGTTTTTGGCACCTAGCAGACAGCACACCTCTCTGGACATCAAATCTGGTTGGCCGTGAACGCCTCAGTACCGCCCAGGAGAGTGTCACCAACCACCACTAATCTTCGCTTTGTTGTAGTGACTAACTTTTGGATGCTCGAGCTGTGGTTCTTCCCTTTCCTCAGATGCTTCCACCTCCTCCATGTCCAGGGCTGCATACTGGTTCTTCAATTCAAGGGCAGGAGGAGATGGAGTGCTGATACTGCAGGCTCTGGTGATTCGTGCCCAAACCTCCTTCCTTCTGTAGTATCCCATCTCACCTCTAGATGTTTCAAGAAGCATCTCGTCAATGTACTTCTCGCCGTCTCAAATGTTTCTCAGTCTCGCCACCTCTTCCCTGAGCTCCTCCACTTGTTTCCCGAAAGCTTCAGCATGCAGGCTGGAGGATGCCTGAGCCTGGTAGAATGAGCTTTAAACCCAGATGGCACCACACGCCCCTTCACTAAAATAAGCCAATGCAATAGCTTCCTTCACCCATTGCACAATCAACCCTTTAGAGGTAGTCTCACCTTTCCATGGACCCCTCTCCAAAGAGGGTGACCAGAAAGTCCAAGCGCTGAAAGATCTTTGCCCTTTTCAGATACATGCACGCCACACTGCAACTTATGCAGCACCTGACTCCCATTCAACTAGTGCAAACAATGGCAAAGTAACTGCCTGATTAAGATGGAAAGTAAACACCACTTTAGGCATTAAGGATGCCCACTTTCTGTTTGGAAATCACCAAGAATTGTTTTTTTTTTAAACAACAATGCTTGGCATTCCAAAATCCAGCACATCGAGTAGACTGCCACCAGAAACACAACCTTCAACATCAGATCTTTCAGTGAAATATCAAAGAGTGGCTCAAGAGGAGGACCAGACAGCACTGACATCAAACTGAAATCCCATGGAAGGCACATTATGTTGGAAGACGGCATATATGCTTGACACCCTTAGGAAAATGCACAACATGCAGGTGTGAAGCAAAGGAAAAACCCCTGAAGCAGACCTCAAACACATGCCAGGGCCACCACCTACTTCTTCAAAGAATACCTAACAAGGCTTTTGTCCAGACCCGCCTACAAAAGAAAGCCAAAGATACCAGGCAATGACAAGGTTAATGGATGTAAGCCCTTAAGATTCTCTAAACCGCACATGAGCTAGCATGATAGAACTCTTCCATGCTCTCAGCAAAGTTACAATGACCTGAAAAACTAACAATGCTTCCTCAAACGCATTCCACTCGAGAGTCAGGCCACATTTGGCATCTGGATTGGCCCCCCAGGTAAGGAGATCTTCCATCTCGAGCAGAGAGATAGGCTCCTCCATAATTAGGCAAACCAGATCCACATACCACAGCTGCCACAGCCAGACGAGAACCAACAACACTACAAGACCTGGATGCACTTTTGAACCTCTCTGCCAATCAAGTGCCACAGATGGAACACATACAGTAAACAGACATGGGGCCACCACTGCACATATGCATCCAGACCCTCCACCATACTTTCCCTTCAACGGCTGAAGAACCGACTCACCTTTGCATTCTCAATGAATGCCATCAGATCCATGACTGGTAGCTCCTAACGCTGCGTCATCAGAAGGAAGAGAGTCCACTAGTAACCACTCTCCCAGATCCAGCAAGTTCCAGCTGAGAAAATCCACTTACATATTTTACTTTTCTTCCATGTGTGCAGCCGACGGTGCCTCTAGGTTGACCTCGACCCAGGCTATCATGGGAGCTACATCCGCTGCCACCAGGTAACTCCTGGTCCCCCCTAGTGGTTTATGTAAGTCACTGCTGTCACACTGTCGAGAGGACTCACACCGCTTTGTGCCAGACCAAGCGCAGGAATGCCTCGCGAGCCAGAAAAACAGCTTGCATCTCCAGGTGATTTTTTCAACTATGTGATCTCCTCAGACAACTGGCCCTGAACTACCAGAGAGAGGCAATAGGCTCCCCAGCCACTCATTGTGACCAACACCCACAATGAAAACTCCAGACTCATCCTTGACACCCTGAAGTGGTCCAATCACCACTGCAGATACTCTTGGACTTCACCCAGAAACAGAAACTGCTTCAGGGCACCAATTCCAACGTAGCTACCATGGACTCCAGTACCCAAAGGTAATCCCATGCTCTGGGGTCCCACATCTGCAACAAACCGCACATGTAACTCTGCAACCTCCACTAACGAGATCCAACTTGCCTTGGTGTGAAACCAAGCGCCAAGGTAGTCCAGAGATTGGATCATCCCCAACATGCTCTTTGCAAACTTCATGGCTCAGCCGAGCTCCTGCAGAAATAAGACAAGCTGAACTGTGGCCTAATGATTCTCATGAAAAGATTTTGGCCAAATCAGCCAGTTGTCAAGATAAGGATGTACAAGAACAACCCGCTTCCTCAGTGTGGCTGCCACCACGACTAATACCTTGGTAAAGACTCTGGGAGCCATAGCTAACCCAAAAGGTAGGGCCTAAAACTAAAAACTGACCCATAGGCACTACAAACTTCAGAAGTACCTGAAGTTTGTTCTGATGTTTCAGACAAATGGGAATACGCAGATGCGCTTTCATCAGATTCAACAAATCAAGAACTCCCCTTGGCACACCTCCCCTCAAGAAATCCTCACTCGAAACCACCTGTCCTAACTAATCGACCCATCTCCCTCCTTCCTTTCATATCTAAACTACTAGAATGAGCTATCCACCACCGCTGCCTTGACCTCATCACCTCCCAGGCTCTCTTGGACCCACTACAATCCGGCTTCCGTCCCTTACATTCCACTGAAACAGCCCTTACTAAGGTCTCCAATGACCTGTTCCTTGCTAAATCTAAGGGCCTCTACTCTGTACTCATCCCAGTCACATGGATCAAAACGACAAAGTCAAACTTCATCCACACCATACACAACATGGTGAAAAGTTCTCTAACACAAGATATCATGCCAGACCAGCTAAAACTCGCCACAATAAGACCAATCCCAAAGAAATCAGCACTCAACAAAAACAACCCAGCAGCCTATAGACCCATCTCAAGCATCCCCCTACTGGCTAAGATTATTGAGAAAGTGGTACAACATCAACTACAAGACCACATCGACAACCACGCACAACTCTACCACAACCAACACGGTTTCCGCCCCAACCATGGAGTTGAAACACTCCTGCTATACCTCTTTAACGACATACTACACCTCAGACAACAGCAAGAACGGAATACTCATGATCTTCATTGACCTATCATCAGCGTTTGACACAGTCGACCACGGAACACTACTAGCAAGACTACAGAACATCGGACTACATGGAGCCACACTGAGGTGGTTCCAACTCTTACCTAACGGACAGATACAGGTCAAGATTGGGCCCAACACATCCCAACCCATAAAAGTCATGCAAGGCGTACCCCAAGGATCCGCACTATCAGCTCTCTTATTCAACATCTACATCCAACCAATATGCAACATCATAAAAGAGCACGTGATAAAATACACAATCTATGCGGACAACATAATGATATACACACCAATCACCCTCAACAACCCAGACCACACCAAGATAACAGACTGTCTCACACATATGAACACCTGGTTTCAAGACAACATCATGACCATAAACTACAGCAAGACCGAGGCGCTAATCATCACACGAAACTCCAACTTCATCCCCCCCGTGACATAAAGATAGGCACCACAACCATACCCATACAATCAGAAGTGAAATACCTCGGAGTGACAATGGACAAAGAACTTAACCTTCAGTCCCACATCAGCAGAACCACCAAAAATGCATACCACAGGATGAGACTAGTACGACGCCTCAAGCCCCTCCTCACTCAGGAACACTTCTGCACAGTTTGTCCAGCACTAATAGCCCCAATCCTAGACTTCTGCAACCCAATCTATCTAGGTCTAACGAAACAGACACTAAGACCATTGCAACTGGCACAAAACACTGCAGCACACATAACTGCTGGCACCACAAGACAAGAACACATCACACCCACACTAAAAGAGCTCCACTGGCTGTCTATTAGTGCCCGCATTAGATACAAGACAATCAAACATTTTAAAAATCAAACATCAATCATCATCTTTCAGCCTACACCCACTCATACAACCAAACAGCACAAGACCGAGAAGAAGAGGCACATCCAACCGTGTCAACACACCTAAAGATATCAACAGAATACGCAAGGACACCGAAAAACGAGCCTTATCAAAGGCAGCACCAACAATCTGGAACGCCGTACCCGACGAACTGCGTTCAACAACAGACCTTAAGGAGTTCAGGAAACTACTGAAGACAACCCTCTTCAAAGAACACTACGGTGACATCACTTAAACCATGCAACAGACACCTCAATTCCCCCCACGTCACTATAATTGTAATTAAGCAAGGAACCGATACCCATAGCATTGTAAATAGCGCACGCCGTAAATAGCACCACAAGAATCAACGTCCAGACACACTCACACGCAAACACTACTCACTGTATGTGCACACGATACACTGTATCTTATTGTTTGCTGTTCAGACCGCCTTGATTGCAGGATAAGGCGGTATAGAATTACGTTTAAATAAATAAATAAATAAAATCCTTCGACCTCTCCGCTGCCTTTGACACTGTTGACCACAATCTTCTCTTCACCACCCGCTCCTCGCTTGGTTTCAAGGGTTCCGTATTATCCTGGTTCTCCTCCTACCTCTCCCATCGCTCCTTTAGTGTATGCTCTGGCAGGTCCTCCTCCTCTCCCACCCCGCTCCATGTTGGCGCACCCCAGGGATCCGTCTTGGGCCCCCTCCTTTTCTCTCTCTATACCCAATCCCTTGGCGCGCTTATCTCCTCCCATGGCTTTCAGTACCATCTCTATGCCGATGACTCCCAAATCTACCTCTCTACACCGCATCTCTCCAGCAATCCAGACCAAGATCTCTGTCTGGATGACTCTTCGCCGCTTAAAATTGAACATGGCCAAGACTGAACTCCTCGTCTTCCCCCCCCCCCCCCCAACTCCTCCCCTACTCTTCCCTCTTTCTCAGTCTCCGTGGATGGATCTATGATCCTTCCTGTTCCCTCGGCCCGCGATCTGGGGGTTATCTTCATTTATTTATTACTATTCTCTTACATACCGCGCTATTCTGCATCAGTGCGGTTTACATTGAACAAACTGAAATTACATTGAACAGGGCATTATAACTTGGAGATAACTATTTTACAGGGAACATGGGCTATGGAGGGTTAAGTGGCTTGCCCAAGACCACAAGGAGCACCTGTGGGACTAGAAACCCCAGTCCTTCCGGCCCAAGGTTGCTGTCCTCTAGTGGGATTTGAACCCCCAACCTTCCGGCCTGAAGTACCTTGCCCCAACCACTAGGCCACTCCATCTTTAACACCTCTCTCTCCTTCTCCACACATATCCAGCTCGTAGCTAAAACCTGTTTCTTTCTCTACAACATCAGCAAAATCCACCCCTTCCTGTCTGAACACACCACCAGAACGCTTATCCACTCCTTAATCTCCTCTCGCCTCGACTATTGCAACCTACTCCTGGCTGGTCTCCCCGTGAGCCATCTCTTCCCCCTTCAATCTATACAAAATCATGCTGCTCGACTAATCTTCTGCCAGCCTCGCCAGGCCCACGTTATTCCTCTTCTCAAATCGCTTCACTGGCTCCCCATTCAATTCCACATCCAATTCAAGCTTCTCCTGCTGACCTACAAATGCATTCACTCTGCGGCCCCTCAGTACCTCTCATCTCTCCCTACATCCCCCGTCAACAACTTCACTCCGCTAACAAACTACTTCTATCTAAGCCTTTCACTCGCACCACTAACTCCCGACTTCGCTCCTTTCACCTTGCTGCACCCTACACCTGGAACAGCTTACCTGTGTCTATACGCCAGGCACCCTCCCTGGCCCTCTTTAAATCCAGGTTAAAGACCCACCTCTCCACTGTCGCGTTCAGATCCTGACTTCTAACCTTCATCTTAACCTAACCCCATCATTTTCTATCCCTCATCTTAACCTAAACCCCCCATCATTTGCATAACCTAACTGCATGACTACACTATGCTTTGCACTAAATTGTATTGTGTACTGTCTCGACTAGATTGTAAGCTCCAACGAGCAGGGATTGTCTCTTGTATTCATGTCTGTACAGCGCTGCATGTGTGGCGCTATATAAGTCTTAAATAGTAGTAGTAGTAGCAGCACCACCAAAATGACAGACTTCAAAAGTTTCTATCCAAAAACGTGGATATCATCACAGCCCTGTTCACTTGCTTGACATCCAAAATGGGGCAGGTGATCTCTTCCTTTTTGTAAATGATAAAATAAATGGAGTACCAAATGAGCCCCTATTCTTTTGGTGGTACCCTTGCTACAACCTTGAGTTGGAGCAGCGGCTGCAGCGTCTCCTCCACTGCCTGTGTCTTTTCTGGCACCTAGCAGGGGGACACCATAAAGGCAACTGAGAATCTGGGCCAGCTCGAGGGTATTTCTCCAGAACCCATCTGTCCAAAGTAATCCAGGGCCAGGCTGCAATAAACACACTACCGTTGGCCAACTCCGTCTGGACCCCAAAACATCACTATGCAGCCTTGAAGCTTCCTGAAGCTCTCCCACAGCTATGTCTTCACCACTCCTCTAATTGGTGGCTTCCATGAAAGGACTGGCCCAAAAGAAGGAATCTTGAGATGAAGAAAAACATCTTGAGCCCTGAAGCTTGTCCTCTACTTGCTGTGGTACCCTGGAGTTTCAAAGGCCCTTCACTAGCTTCTCTAAACAACTTCCTCTTAAGGGCAGCTTGCCAAGCCTAGACTTATAGGTCACATCTGCTGACCAATTTCTCAACCAAAGATGCCACACAGCCACTGCCAAGGCCATGCCTTTAGCCAAAGTCCTTACCAAGTCAAACAGTTCATCCACCAAGAAGGCAGTACCTGATTCCAGCTTGCTGCTTCCAAGAGGGCCCCCTGAGCCAAAGATGAACTCTCAGGGAGCTTCTGTGACCAGCACTAGCAGGCCCTAGTGACAACCCCAACAGTTGCTGCCTGCAAGGCCAGAGCACAGACCTCAAACGACTACTTCAGCAAGGCCTCCAGCTTTCCATCTAGTCATTTAAAGCGGTGCACTCCTGGACCAGGATAGTGGGAGGCTCAAGCATTCTCTCTCTTTCTGGGGAATAGGATAAAGCCACGCCAAGTGCAGGCCCACAGCTGGTAATTCCCATTCCATTGCAATGATATCCTTAATAGTTCAGTACAATGGGAAAGACTTAGGTGGTTTACAACACCCCCCCCCCCCCCACCCTCCAGGAACAGATCATCCAGAAGTCCTGAGAGCACAGAATCTCCTCTGCTATATTAAAATGCCACCAATGTGCTGAAGATGAGGGAAGGAAGCTCATCCCTGTGGAAAATACAGGTCACTGTGGGATCCTCTCCCACAAGGGAGTTCACTTTCCTCCAGCTGCTCCTTTAGCTCCATCCCTAAGGTGAGGGCCCCCTCCAATGGATGTAGAGGCCACTCTCAGGACAGGGCCTCCTTTTCCTCAAAGTCCTCCCTTTGGCTCCCTGTGCCATCTCTTTACCCCCAACACGGCCCCCTTGGGGGTAGGGGGGGGGATAGCGGCCCAGCCTACCAGGCCATTTCAGGCAAAAGGAAACACGTTCAGAACGGGCCCTTCTAAGTCCTCCTCCCCTACTAGATTTGAGGACTGGAAGACCGCTTTGCTCTCCTGCAGCGAGCACATCAGGGGTAATGGAAGCCATTTCCACCAAAAGTGACATTTCAGACTCCCTGGTTGCACGTGAGACCACCCCAGCTCTACTGTGACCATATCTGCCCAACAACACTGCAACCACCAAATCCTCTTTCATAGCCATGCCACAGCCCTGAGGTTGAAAGTTGGGCTTGGTGGCTGCCACAAGCAATACAGCCACAGTCGTTCTAATCAACCATGAGTTCCAGCAGTCTCTCCCTGTATTGTACTCACTGCCACCAGTCAACCTAGGCCAGCTCGCCCCACGGGCCCTGAAGTTCTGCTATCCTGTTTCTCTGATTCAAAGTGGTGGGCTTTTTTTTTTCCTATTCTGCTAAAAAAAAACAAAAACTTTATGTAGCCATTCAATTCTGGGCTCCCTCCCAAGTGCTGAGGAGAGGATAGGAGGGAGAGACCCCACAAACACTTCTGCCCACTCAGAAGGCATGGGGAGGGGGCAGAAGGGATCCAGAACCACCAAGCTCTGCACCTCAAACCAAGCTTCACCAGACCCAAGCTGAATGTCCATTCTAGTCCAGACTGCACAGGTCTATGCACTTCCATTTACTGGAGACTTGAAAAACACTGGCTGTGGACAGGCTGCAAAAGTCCCTTTTAGGATGACATTCAAACCAGTGGTTTTCAGTCTCAATCTACTGGTGAAATAGCATAAACCCCCATGTCTGGAAATACCCAGTGCAAATCCTTTAACAAAGATTGATTCTATAATAAATTCTAATTAAGCATCAATTATAGCATTAAAAAAAAAAACATACAGGTTCACCAAGCTCTATGGTCGCATTTTTGCCTTCTCCATCTGAAAGGATGAAAGTGTTCCCACCTTGATAGATCTGAAATGCAAAGGAGAAATTTACATACCTGATAAATTTTCTTTCCTGGATCCTGCTAGACCAGTCCAGACAAGTGGGTAATGCACACTAGCCAACAGATGGAGAAAGCCTAGAGCAACTTTCAGCAACATCATCGCCTAGTATAATGGTGGTACAGAACTGGAAAATTGCCAGCATGGAGACTTTCAAAGCAGATGTTGCTGAATTTGTTTTAGCCAATTACACAAGAATCAAACCTTAGCAAAAACGTTTATCAAAATGTTCATGGAGAAATAATAAATTGCCTTTGATAGGGAACCTAAGAAAATGAAAGTTCAATGATTATCAGGTCTCCCAATCTATCAGCTCAAAATTATATGAGTGGGTCCTGGACTGGTCTTGCAGGAATCAGAGAAATAAAATTAGCAGGTGCGTAATTTCTCCTTCCTTTTCATCCTGCTAGACCAATCCAGAGAAGTGGGATGTATTCAAGCAGTTTGGATCAGGACTGGGAAGAAAATAATTCCCCATTAAGGATTGTCTTCCTAAATGCTCAATCCTCTTTTGCATTCAACTCCAACTAGTAGTGTCTGCCCAAGGTATGAAGATATGACCAAGTTGCCATGCAGATATTCTCTGGGGTCAAAGCCCTGCACTCAAGAGGAAGCCTAAGCTCTTTTGGAATACGTTCTGAGCCCATCTGAAATGCATCTCAGCAAGTAAACTGAACCGATGGCCTCCTTGATCCTACAAGCTATAGAAGACTTCGTAGCCACGGGCCCTTTCCATGCCCTGAGAAGAATATGAACAGGTAATCAGACAAACGGAAGGGATTTTGTGACCTTTAGGTACTACAAAAGAAGCAGCCTGACATTAAGCGTAAGGAGGGACTTGTCCCAACGCAGTCCATCTGCAGATAAAACTGGCAGACAAAAAAACGGATTCAAATGCAATGGCAGCAAGATCTTGCAAGGTAACCATACTTGAAGAGAAAGAAAGATAGATATGGATCCCTGAATGAGAAACTGGAAGCTTTGAAATGTACCAGGCCAAAGAAATGGCCAGCATGAACATAGTCTTAAGAGTCAAACCTTCAAACTGATGAGACCAAGAGGCTAAAAGGGCACAGCTACCAAAGCAGTCAAGACTAGACACGGATCCCTCTACAGAAGTACTGGATGACAAGGTGGATTCTCCTACTTCACTCATTTAAGAAATCATAAAAAATAGGAATTACACTTACCTGGTAATTGTGGTTCCTTGAGTGACTCCAGTTTAGTCCTCAACCTCTGGATAGTGAGCCTCCTCCTGCAGCTTGGAGACTGGGCATGTCAAAAACTCATGACATCACTGGATATAGCTTGCTGGTCTCTCCCATCAGCCCCCAGTGAACTATTGACAAAGCAGACTCAAAGGAGCAAAAAAAAAATCTGTAACTTTTTTTTTTTAAACTTATTATATTCAAGGGCACGCAGAACATATAACCTACCTACCTACTACTCCCCTTCCAGAACGAAAGGGACTGCTTCCTGCATGCTCTCCTTTCCGTCGAATGCCTAGCCCTAAACAATCCATTGCAATATAGCAATATATATAACATATAACAATATCATAATATAACAATATAGCGCAAAACAAATGGAAGCATCAAAACGACTGAACACCAGTGAAGGCCTATATCCACTTTTAACCTTGCACTTCCCCCAATAGAAAAAACACTGCTAAGACCCCATCTCCGGGCGGGAATGAGGACTAAACTGGAGTTACCTGGTAATTGTAGTTCCTTGAGTAAGTGTAATTCCTATTTCCTTATCGTTCCTCCAGTTTAGTCCTCAACCTCTGGGATGTATCAGAGCAGTAATCATTGGGAGGGACCTTTCCAGCCGGATCTCAACACTGCCTCCCTGAAAACAGCATCCTTAGCCACCAGAACATCTAGGCAGTAGTGTTTACTGAAAGTATGGAGAGACAATCAAGAGGCCTCCCTACAGATTTCCACTGGCAGAACCAAACTGTGCTCTGTCCAAGAAGACGCTTGCACTCTGGTAGAGTGAGCTCGTAAGCTCCCTGGGACTGTACGGTCCCGTAGAAGATAAGCCGACGCACTCGCTGCTCCAATCCATCCAGAAATGGACTCCTTCGCTGTCGCTTCCCTTTGCGGGGCCCTCCAAACACCCTGAAGAGAGACGATCTGCCTTTCGAAAGTTTCTGAAACCTTTAAACACTGCCGCAGCGCTCTCTTGACATCCAAACAGTGCAAGCTATGGTTCAATACGCTCGTCTCCGCCACACCTAGCGCTGGAAGAGAGACCATTTTAGTTAGGTGAACGTAGAAACCACCTTTGGCAACAACGACGGAACCAGCTGCCAGGCCACCCTCTGTCTGGAGACAGATAAAAAATGATTTCTGACAGGCCAACGCCTGCAACTCCGAAAATCACCTCGCTGAACAGATGACCATCAAACGTACCGTCTTCAAGGCAAAACCCTTAACCTACGTCTGTTGCAAGGACCCCAATGGCGTGCTAGCTAACGCTCCTAAAATAAACTTGAACTTCCCCGGTGGAATTAATAGCCTAAGAGAGGGCTACAGTCTGGTAAACGCCTGAGAAAGCATACCACATCGACTTGTGCATGAGAGCCACTCCCTGTCCTTTGCCCCTATAGCAAGACAGAGCTGCTAACTGAACTCTCCAGGAGCTGCCTTTACCAAACCCGTCCTGCAGAAAACTTAATACCAAGGGAACTGACACTGTTGTCGTGCGAGCGTGCCTCCGCGAGCACCCGTCCTCAAAGATGCGCCATATGCGCACATATGTAAGGGACATAGACTTTTTTTTTTTTGTGGCAAGGTGGCAAAGACTGCTGCTGAGCAACTCTTTTTCCTTAAGCTTGCCCTTTCAATGGCCACCCCGTAAGCAAAAACCGATGCACCTGAGGCATTCGAAGGGAACTCCGCAGCAACAGAATCTCCAATGTCGGAAACCTCCATGGATTCCCATCGAGCAACCATATGAGGCAGGCATACCATGGGCGCCTCAGCCAGCCCGAGGCCCCCAACCACACATTTCCCCGAAGCGCTTCGATACGCAGAACCACTCAACCTATGAGTGCCCCCAGTGGAAAGACATAGAGAAGACCGGACGACGGCCACCGTTGAAACAGTGCGCCGATGCCTTCCAATCTCCTTTTGCGTCGTCTGCTGAAGAAGCAACCCGTTTACGCAGAGTGAAATGCCGCCATGAGGTCCATTACTGGCTGTCCCCATATGCGACCGATCTGTGCGAACACCTCCGGATGCCACTCCCATTCTCTGGTATCTACTCGGACCCAGCTGAGGAAATCTGCCGTCACAATGTCCTTACCTGCAACATGCGCCACCGAAAACGCTGGCAGCCAAAGCTCTATCCACACACAGAGACCCTCTGCCGCAGCCTCTATGGCCACACTTCTGGTTCTGCCCTACCGATGGATGTAGGCCACCTCCGCGGAGTTGTCGGACAGTACTCGCACCGCTCGACCTGTCACCATAGCTTTGAATGCCTGCAATGCCCGGCGTATCGCTCGCATTTCCAGTTGGTTGATTGACCACTGGGTCTCATGTGTACTCCAAGAGCCTTGCGCGAAACGATCTCCGAACGTAGCGGAATTTAACAAAGTTTTTGGCCAAGCTCCCGGAGGAAAGGTTCATAACTTTTTATTAGAGAGAAGCTGGAAAATTATAATTTTTTTTATACCAACTTTCACCAATTCAAGATGTTCTACAAGGCACACAACCCAACAGAGCGTCACATCTGTTGTACATGCAATGGAACCCTTAAAATATGAGCATACATGAATCCACCACTTGCCCAATACAAGCAATGAGTAGCCTATTCGTTTTTTTGGAAACCAGCCAGGTCCTTAAGACCTTGATTGGCCACCCTAGGAAACAGGATACTAGACCTGAAAGAGCTTGGTCTGACCCAGTATGGCATTTCTCGTATCCTTATGAACGGAACCTCCCCAAGGTCTCTGCCTTGGAAGTAACAAGCTGCGCCTGGCCCTATGGCCCTGTGGCTAGCTCACACGGAGAAGTGCGGCCTAGTGGTTGAGGCAAGTTGCCAGAGGACCAAGGGTTTGAATTCCAATCGAGACCACCAACCTTGGGCCATAAAAACTGGGATTTCTGGTCCCACAGGTGGTCCTTCAGGCCTTTGTTAAGCGACTTAACCCTCTGCCTCAGGTACCAAAACAAATTGTGAGCCCTTCAGGGAGAAGGGAAATAGAAATACCGTAATAGCCTACAGGTCAGGGTGGCATACAGTCTATCAGTATACTCAAATAAATGACTGACTGGGAATGTGTGACCGTAGCAAACACTGGGAGTGGAGAGACATCAGAGCTGGTGCTGGTTCCTAGTCTTCCTTTCTCGCTCTCCCAGTCCTTCTGCCAGCATTGAGAAAAGGCTGAGAATAGAGATTGTCCAGTGGGCCGGGGACCTTGCGTCCTCGACATCAGAGAGAAAGTGGGGCTAGGATCTGGGAGCAAAGCCCAAAGAGAAAGGGAAACTGGTGACTGACACTGTAGCTCCTCCGGACAGCTCACTCCACAGCAGATCCCATGACTGCATGTCCAACCCCATGTAACACCATGAGGACCTCACGCACTTTATTACAATCGACATCCCCCCATTACTGGAGAAATTACCTTAGTCAGATAATACAGTCTGAGCAAAGAAATGCAGTTTCACTCTGCAAAGAGTGCATCCAAAAATCATGCCTAAGCAATTGTGAGCACATACAAAATGCATATCTACATATACGGATGACCCAGCACCTGTCACCCAAACACAGTGCAGTGAGCATGCTTAATATAGGCTGAATGCATGGAGCATTCACAGAGTATTGACTTCCTCTATGAAACCTTCCAGTGCCCTGGAGCGCTAAGCCCCAGACTGTGCTACCTAGACGTCCTTCTCTTCACCCTCAGCACGGGCCCTTTAAGATGGCACAGACGGGTCAGTGCCCCTGCTAAGTGCTTAAAGCCCTGCTGACAGCACAGGCTCTAGAAATAGATGAGAATTTCCTGGGAAGGGCATGTTAAGTGGAGCTATGGAACACACAGGTGCACCCCCCCACCCCCGGCCTTCCTGCAGTCAGAGAAATAGCAGTGGGATACACCGACAACCTTGCAAATGGAGGTCTTAGAGGTTGCTGCCTGTGTGAACCTGATGAGGAATACGATTTCGTATTTTACCCCCCCCCCCCCCGATGGGGGCACTGAATACTATATGTGATTCATGAGCAGCGCTGCCATCCGGTGGCCTTTAGGGCACCAGAGCCCGACAAACGATACAGAAGTTATGAGCTTTAAATCTTGGTCACATAATCTTGATTTGCAGAACATTACAGTTGCTTGTTTAGTCAGTAACCCCTGAGTGCCCATGAGGTGGCCCTGTGGTTATTTCTTCCCTGACTTGCAGAGATCAATCTGATGATGGCTGCATACACATAGTCACAGAAAGGCACTATTGAGTGTACCAGCTGCCCTCTGGTGCCCATAGACCGTAGCACAGGCACTTCTTGGTTGACAGTTTAACTGTCATTATTATATTTTTTTTTTATATCCTAAGGTTTCCTAAATCTGTCCCTGTGAAACCACAGGCGTTTGGGCAACTTTCACTACAGAATACACAAAAGCACACTTCCAGCTTGTCCCGCCTTCCACCTACAAATTAGGGCTCTGCTCTTGAAGAACCTAAAAGCTGGCAATTTGCCTAATATTCTGGGACTTAACAGATTTTTATTTATTTATTTACAGACTCTTATATACCGCGCTATTCGGCATCAGTGCGGTTTACATGGAACACAAACTTACAGCAGGGCGGCAAGCCGCTCGGTGTTTACAGAGAACGGGTACTAAAAAAAGCTTGGATAACAAGGGGTAACTATTTACACACTATTTACACATAGGCGTCATGTTTAGATGCTCCTCAGACATGATTAGGAGGGAAAGAACATGTGGCATCAGAGATCAATGCCAAAACTGCTGTCCTATAAAACTAATAAACTTAAAAATAAAGAGGACTGACAACAGCCCCCTTAAGACTGAGGAACCCCCCCCGAGCCTCAAAAAACCTACAAACAAAAGAAGGAAACACTAGACCTAAAAATCTAACTATTCTGCCTGTCGTCTTCCTCACACAGGCAGCTCACTGCAACTCTCGCCATGCGGTCCAAATACCTAGAGAGAAAATAGCCGCCTCTGTGCCAATGAATTTTGGCACCAAGAACCGCCACTGCAGAAAGGAGGCCTCAGCAGATCGAGAGAGCTCGAAGGCCTTACCTGCAGGGCCGAAAGCCATGCAGCCTGCTCCTACCGCCTTGAATTCATCCGATCCTCAAGCCGCGCCTGGCAGCCATGGCGAGGACCGCTCAGCCGGTTCCACAGAGTAAAATTAAAATCCTGCAGCAACAGAGAGGCTCCATCTCACACAGCTTCAGTGTGGCTGTACGGGTCCCGGAGCTCTCTCCCGTACCGTCAAGGGAGAGAGATCCGCACCGGCGAATGCCTGCAGCAAGTGAAAATAACTGACAAGGAGGGAAGGCAAGAGCTGCTACTAATTTAAAGAGCAAGGCTCAAATTTAAAATTACTGTAAATATAAGAAAATTTGCTCCTAACAACTAAAGGGAACTAATCCCTGATTGCCAATTAACCAAAGGTAACTGAATTAAAAGTAAAATTAAAGGTAAAAATCAAAAGTAAAATCAGAATAGAATTATTCACACTAAATACTCCTTATCTGTTCCCCCAAGTGAGCCCAGAAGCTAGGCTCACTACGTCATCCTGCTGCATGGAGACTGGACACACTGGGAGCTGATGGGAGAGATCAGCAGGCTATATCCAGTGATGTCATGAGTTTTTGACATGCCCAGTCTCCAAGCTGCAGGAGGAGGTTCACTACCCAGAGGTTGAGGACTAAACTGGAGGAACGATAAGGAACATCCAGATGCACTGCAAGCACACATCCTCTGTAGCAAGCAAGTTCCGCCACCTGGACCTTTAGAAATTTAAAGGCCAACCCCTGATCAAATCCTACCCGCAAAAAGACAGACTAGTGGTCATGTCACTCTCTACAACTCCAATGACAAGGAAGCACACCAGGACTCAAACACTCTCCAAATCCTGACATGAGGGTGTACAGTACTGTATTTAATCAGTAGTGTACACCCTCATTAGCCTGCAGCTTTCAAAGGTCAAGATGTAAGCAAAAAGAGCATAAGGCCCTCCATCAACAGCAGCCCCTGACACAGTAGATTGTGAAAGTGGGGAAGTCAAAGCACAGAGTCCCCCAGGAACCTTAGAAGTCTGCGTACAAGTCTTCATGACCAATCTGGAGCCACCAGAATCGGCAGTCTTGCATGAGCCTGGATCCTGTACAATACCTGAATGATCTGAAGTCAAAGAGGAATGATGTACAACCCCTTCCAGGGGCTAGGGCTAAATCAGTGCATCCCGACCAACTGCCTGGTGATCCTTTCTAAGACTGAAGAAACCTTCCATCTTGGTTTTCAATTTGGTCACAATCAAGTCTAACTACGGAGGAACCCATTATTGGATAATGAGGCTGAATACCCATGTGCTGAGCAGATTCTAAATCAGGATGTCCACCTGCAATATGGGCCACCAAGAATGCAACCAGATGAATCTCTGCCCAGTGGCAAAAAGCAGCTACTTCCTCAGCAATCCTCTCGCTCCGAGTGCCGCTATGACATACGCCACTGCTGATGAAAAATAATACAGAATGTTCTTCAACAATGCAAGATGTCCTGAAACTGGAGCAAACAACATACACTACAGTCATTGACAAAGCTGAAACCAAATGTACTCACAACAAAAAAAACCCAACTCCACTTACTAACTCTCAGTAGTAATACAATTTCTTACAGTTAAGTATGTTATAATCTAAAAGGATGGAGAAGCGAACCTCAGAACCCTCCAACACCTCCCACCGTTCACACAAAGTGAGCTCAGGTGTACAAATGAAGTTAAATACATCAATGGTTCGCTAATCCACCACACTTAAACTCACAGGAGTGATACCCAACCCAAAAAACAATTAATGTTTTCAAAATACCCAACACATGGCATCAAAGCCTAAGCTTCACAGACTTGACACAATGAGCACACATCCAAATGTCACAACGTGACCAAACGTATACAGTATTCAACGTAAACATGTATCCTGATGTCACAATGTAACCAAACATCTAAAAGTGCTCAAGAGTCAAAGTCTTGGCAAATAGAACTCCTGGTTTTAAACAGCCCGGATCAAAACCAGATGCCTGCCGAAACGTTCCTCTTGCGTTTCACTGCTGCTGCTTCAGGGGAAAATGATACTAAAAATAAAACATACCACAAACATATTTTAATTTACTACCAACCTACAAGAATACCACCTACTAACCAGCAAACCATCTAAAACGAGACCCTACCTACCCGAACATCTTCGACGAATAATGCCACCAAACAAAGCCGTTCTCCACCGGCAAGCTCACAGCCACTACTGGCGCTTCAGCATACCAATCCAAACTTCCCATATCATGTATCGATTTAGAAGCACCGCTCAAACTCCTCCCACATCTTCATTCATCCAATCAACAAACTGAATCTAAACACAAGCACTCCAATCAACCCCAGAATTCAATCCATCAGGTGCCACAGTACCAAGTTGAAAAATCCAATGCTGTTCCCTATAAAGCAAATGTTGATCACGTGTTCTCCCCCTAGAACCAGCACAAACCTGCTCTAAACAAAAACATTGGAGTTCTAAAAACCCATGACCCTTCATAAAACAGTGATCAACCAAGGGGGTCTCACGCCGTTTGCAGTGCAACCGGCTTTTATGTTCCCCGATCCAAACTCGAAACGAGCACCACCAGGTGGATGGCTCTTGCCTCCAATCTGTTTATGGACCAAGCAGCTTCCTGTGTTGACCATCACCCCAGTGTGGATGTCCCCCGACGAAGGGCTCCCCAGCCCAGAAGACTAGTATTCATGATCACAATCCTGCACCAGCAGTACTCCCTAGAGAAGGGGAACCAGGTAAAGCCAAAAGCCCCAGGTCCCTCTTCACCACCTGCTGAGAAAATGGGGACCAGCAGCGAGTCAAAGATCTCTAAAGAGCATGAAAGTGCACTCTCACCCATGCCATCAAGCAAAGGAGCTGCAAGTAATCTCATGCTCTCATGGACGATGGGTGCATAAGGCCCACATCTGAGCCTGCAAATTGAGCATCCTTTCCAAGGTATACTCCGCTCACCTTGGTATCAAAGCAGGTCCCCAAGTACTCCACATTCTGGGTGGGAGACAAGCTGCTTTTGGTATAGTTGATTCCCAACTGAGATCCTCCAGGTACCACATCATAGAGGTGGTTGCCACTCAGGCACTCTGCTCCAAGTCCACCCAGATTAGCCAGTATCTAGGTACAGGTGGACCTGGATACACTGCTTGCGTAAAACCACTACTACCTTGGAAAAGCTCCTAGGAGCTGTGACTAAGCCAGGGTCTGGAACTGGTAATGTCTGAGAATGCAGAAGCGAAGATAGCTTTGGTGCCATAAATGAACTGGAATATGGAGCAAGGCCTCAGAAAGATCCAACGTGGTAAGGAACTTGCCAATCCTGACCACTGCTACCACTGATCTTAAAAACTTCCATTTGAAATAAAAAAAACCCTGAGGGTGGCTCTGACACGTTTCAGATCCAGGATTGGCTTGTAGGATCCTCCTTTCTTTGGGATCAAAGTAGATAGAGTACCAGCCCACGTTCTCGCTCTTTTGGAGAAACAGGTACATCAGCCTCTAGTGGACAAACACTGGAATGTCTCCCCAGCCACTACCCTCTTGGCCTGTGAGCCACAGGGTGAAAACCATAAAGGCATCCCAAAGAGGCTCAGCAAATTGAAGTACATAACCCTACTGAATAACCTTGAACACCCACAGGTCCAAGCTGATCCAAACCCACTTTGAGGGATGCAGTCAAAGATGCCAACTGACCGGCTGTTCCTGTGAGGGGTCCACCTAATCTCATTGAGACTCTCTAGCCCCCCCAGTGGGAGTACCAACAGCATCTTGGGACTTTGGGGCTTCCCCAAAAGGATGGCCTTTTGCAGTTCTATTACAGTATGATGATTGGGGGGGGGGGGAAGGAGGGGACATAACTCTTATTGGACTGCTGACAGTCCCGATCCCTGAAAGGGAGCTTATGGGAGAGCTTCATGGACCCCTTAGGCCTATCTTGCGTTAAGACTCAGAGAGGTCATCTTGAAGAACTATGAAAAGGGACAGCTTCTGCTGGAAAGACATCTGCACTTGTCAGTATTTACTTCTGCAAAATTCTCTAAACCTTGGGGAAAAGGGAATTCTTTGGGTTAAAACTGATAAATCTGTGTATTTTAGAATCCAGTATATTTGTTAACTCAGGGCCTTGTTCCATCAGAAAGCTTTTAGGTTAAATTTAAAACCAGCAGACAGCTCTTAGTTTAAATTTAAGACTCAGTCAGGATCTAGTATCAGCAGAGAGCTTTTAACCTAAATAAAATCAGAAAAAAAACTTAGCACAGAAGGAAAAATAGGTCAAAATATTCTTTGAAAGAAATACATTGTTTCTAGATACCTTTACAAAGAGGCCTTCCACTTAGGAGGCAAGAGATGGGAATTTGTTTTAAATAGGTATTAAAGCCAAGTGACAGATCAAAGGGGCAATCTGAATGGCTCTGTCTATCCAACCAAGGGCTGTGCGAATCACCCAGGAAATTGTTAACAGATTACCTTAGAAACAGGTCTGGGTCCTGGTGTGCTTCCTTGTCATTGGAGCTGTAGAGAGCTGTACTGTTAGTTCTCTCCCACCCACTCCAATTGCCGCCCACCCTAGGTATAATCTTTATAGGCTCTTAAACCTATTAAATGGGGCAAGGGGGGTGGTCAAAGTCACTTTCAGGTTCAGCTGGTTATCACCACCAGGAATAGATTAAGACCCTGAAGTTAATTCATCTAGAGGTGAACAAAGTCCCTTAAAGGTAACTGGAATAGTTGTATCATACAAGCATCCCTAGCAACTTTAAGTAAACTCAGATAGCTAAACACAACCTTAAAACTAAGATGCAGACAGCAGTCCCGCAGCGAGTAGTGGGCTATTCAGTCTTTTGCACTGTCACATGTACGATTTTCTCTCAGTTGGTGAGGTGTGTATTGTATGTGCCCTAGGTGCAAGAAGCTCTTTGCCCTCAGGGAACAAGTCTAATCTCCAGAGACTAGAGTAGCAGACATGGAGAACATAAGGAAGACAGAGGTCCATAGAACAGACCTACAGGGATGTAGTACTGAAGTCCCACTTCCAATTTGGCCTCAGTTGTCATGGAGGAGAGAGGTCATGTGAAAGGGGAGCATCACCTTGGTGTGGAAGGAAGCGATCATGTAGCTAGGACCTGTCCACCAGGAGATGTAAAACACTCACACCGAGGAGGTTTCTCCAGGGCCATGTGCCCATGAGGGAAGGGTTAGGACAAATATTATAGTCGGCTGGCTGATGGACGTGAGGACCACCCAATAGCATGACTGCCTGGTGCAAAGGTAGCAGGACCTCACACGCTACCTAGATAAGATTTTCGATAGTGTTGGGAAGGAGTCTGCTGTCTTGGTACATGTTGGTATCAATGACATAGAAAAAGTGTGGGAGGGAGGTTCTGAAGGCCAACTTTAGGTTTTTAGGTAGGACATTGAAATCCAG
This sequence comes from Ichthyophis bannanicus, assembly GCA_033557465.1. NCBI lineage: Eukaryota > Metazoa > Chordata > Amphibia > Gymnophiona > Ichthyophiidae > Ichthyophis > Ichthyophis bannanicus. The sequence continues at coordinate 487,602,346 of CM066031.1, forward strand.
GGTAGCATTCTCAGAAATGCTTCCCGTTCCATGTGCAGTACCTAAAGGGCAAGAAGAGCTCGGAGTCTCAATGTGTGGATGAGATAATGGCACAAGGAAGAGGGTTTTAGATTTGTTAGGAACTAGGAAAACATTCTGGGGATGGGGAGGGGAAGGGAATGGTTTTTCCAAAGGGATGGGCTCCAACTTAACCAGGACAGAACCCGGCTCCTGGCATTATCCTTTAAAAAGGAAATAGAGCAGCTTTTAAACTAGATAATAGGGGACAGCTGCCAGTCACCCAGAAGGGCATGGTTCAGAAGGATGTTTCCTTGAAGGATACTAGCAAAACAGGAAAGTTAGGGCATCCCAACAGAAGTTCCAACAAAGATAAAAGTAACCTAGATGTCCTTCAATACAGAGCCAAGAGATTCCAAATTACACTTATCAACTGATAACCAGATTAATATGAACAAAACAAAACATCTAAAATGACAGTACGCAAATGCTGGAAGTCTAAAATATAAGATGGGAGAGCTAGAATATATAGCACTAAATGGAAAGTTACATCTCGGAGACCTGGTGGAATGAGGGCAACCAATAGGACACTGACACCTGGGTACAAAATATATCACAATCATAGCATAGATGAAATTGGTGGAGGGGTTGTGCTCTATGTTAGAGAGGGAACTGAGTCACATAGGATTAAAGTTTTGCAAGAAACAAAAATATACTGTAGAATCTCTATTGATAGAAATTCCAAGTAAAAAAGGGAAAGGCGATGGCAGTGGGGGTGTATTACCGACCGCCTGACCAGAATGAACAAATGGATGATGAAATGCTGGAAGAAATCAGGGAAGCTAACAAAAGTTACAACACAGTAATAAGGGGCGATTTCAGTTATCCCGGTATCGACTGGGTCAATGTTACAGCGATATGCTATAGAGTTAAAGTTTCTAGATTAAATAAACGACAGCTTCTTGGAGCAGCTGGTTCACGATCCAAGAGAGGAAGCTATTCTGGACCTAGTCTTTAGTGGAACACAGGATCTGTTGCAAGAGATGAGGGTTTTGGGGCCACTTGGCAAAAGTGATCATAGCATGATCACATTTGATTTAATAAATGGAAAAAAAAGACAGCAACAAAATCCACAGTACTACATTTTAACTTTCAAAAATGGAGACTATGATAAAATTAGGAAATTAATTAAGAAAAGACTAAGAGCAGCAGCTGCAAAAGGTTAAAAATTTACATCAAGCATGGGTGGTGTTTGAAACTACTATCTTGGAACCCCAGACCAGATGTACTCCACGCTTTAAGAGAAGTGGAAGGCCAAAAAACTACTAGCAAGGTTTAAAGGCGAGGTCAGAGAGACTGTTGCCAAAAAAGCATCCTTCAAGAAATGGACACAAGGAGCCTAATGACAAACACCAGAAACATCATAAGCACTGGCAAGTTAGATGCAAGACATTGGTAAGACAGGCAAAGAGAATTTGAAAAGAAGCTTGCTGTGGAAGCAAAAATGCATAATAAAACCCTTCACAAGTACATTTGTAGCAAAAAACTTGTGAATGTGTCAATTGGACCATTGGATGATAAGGCAAAAGGGGCGCTAAGGGAGGACACAGCCATAGCGGAGACTGAATGAATTATTTTCTTAGGTCTTTAATAAAGATGTAGGGAAATTACCAGTGCCTGAAATGGTATAGAAAAAGGGAGATGTAGCGGAAGAACTGAAAGAAATAATCAATAAATAAACCTGGAGGATGTATTACAACTGTTTTATAAACTAAAGAGTAGCAAATCACCTGGACAGGACTGAGAAGGCTGACGAAGTGGAGAAGGGTCCTAGTCAGGAATTCTGAATGAAAGCAGAGGGTAGGGCTAAATGGCCAATTTTCCCAGTGGAGAAAGGTGAATAGATGAGTACACCAGGGAACTGTGCTGGGTCCGCTGCTTTTTAACATATTCATAAATGACCTGGAAATGGGAATAACGAGCGAGGTTACAAAATCTGCAGAGGACACAAAACTATTCAAAGTTGTTAAAACCCATGAGGATTATGGAACATTGCAAGAGGATCTTGATAAATTGGAAGATTGGGCATCCAAATGGCAGATGAAATTTAATGTGGACAAGTGCAAAGTTATGCACCTAGGAAAGAAAAACCTGAACTATGGTTACACAATGCAAGGTTCCACATTAGGAACCACCACCCAGGAAAAAGATTTAGGCATCATCATGGATAACATGTTAAAAACATCGCCCAGTGTGCAGCGACGGCCAAGAAAGCAAACAGAATGCTAGGTATCATAAGGAAAGGAATGGATAATAAAGCAAAGGATATTATAATGCCTCTGTATCATTCCATGGTGCGACCACACCTTGAATATTGTGTGCAATTCTGGTCGCCGTATCTTATAAGGGATATAGCGTTATAAGGTACAGCGAAGAGTCACCAAAATGGTAAAGGTGATGGAAGAATACCCCTATGAAGAGAGGCTAAAAAGGTTAGGGCTCTTCAACCTGGAAGAGAGACAGCTGAGGGGAGATATGATAGAGGTCTATAAATTAATGAACGGAGTGGAACGGGTAAACTTAGATCGATTGTTCACACCATTAAAAATAAAGAAAGACTAGGGGGCATGCAATGAAGCTACAGGGTGACCCATTTAAGACTAATAAGAGAAAATATTTGTGTAATCAAACTCTGGAATTTGCTACCAGAGGATATAGTAAAAGCTGTTAGTGTAGCCGGGTTTAAAAAAGGTTTGGACAAGTTCCTGGAGGAAAAGTCCATAAACTATATTAAACGTGGACCTAGAATATCCACCGCTTGCCCCAATATAAGCATTGTGGAACCTGTCTCTTTTAGGGAAACTGCTGGGTACTGGTGATCTAGATTGGACACTGTTGGAAACAGGATACTGGGCTTGATGGACCTAGGTCTGACCCAGTATGGCATATCTTATATTCTTATGGTATATATCCAAAGGTGTTGAAAGAATCGAAATATGAGACTGAAGACCTATCATTAAAATCATCTGTAGTACCAGAGGATTGGAGAATGGCATATAAAAACGCTATTTTTTTAAAAAAAAGGTTGTAGGGGTGATCCGGGAAACTATAGACTGGTGAGCCTGACGTCAGTACCAGGCAAAATGGTAGAAACCATTATAAAGAATAAAATTACTGAACATGTAGATAATCATGGTTTAATGGGAGAAAGCCAACATGGATATAGCCAAGGAAAGTCTTGTCTTACTAATCTGTTATATTTTTTGAAGGTGTGAATAAACAGGTAGACAAAAGGTGAGCAGTTAATATAGTGTATCTGGATTTTCAGAAAACCTTTGACAAGGTCCCTCATGAGAGACTCTTGACGAAATTAAAAAGTCATGGGATGGGAAGCAGTGTACTATTGTGGATCAGGAGCTGGTTAAAAAGATAGAAAGCAGGGCTAAATGGCCACATCTCTCAATATAAAAAGGTGAATAGTGGATTACCCCAGGGATATGTTCTGGGGTCAGCTGTTTTCTAATATTCATAAATGAGCTGGAAATAGGAATAACGAGTGAGGTAATCTAATTTGTACATGACACAAAATTATTGTTGTTAAAATGCAAAAGGATTGTAAAAAACTGCAAGAGGATCTTGAAAAATTGGAAGACTGGACGACAAAATGGCAGATGAAATTTAATGTGGACAAGAGCAAAGTTATGCACCTAGGAAAGAACCACCGAAACTATGGTTAGACAATGCAAGGTACCACCTTAGAAACCACCACCCAGGAAAAAGATTTAGGAGTCATCATGGATAATACGTTGAAATTCTCCACCCAGTGTGCAGCGGTGGCCATGAAAGCAAATAGAATATTAGGAATCATAAAAAAAGGAATGGAGAATAAAAACAAAGGGTATTATAATGCCTCTATTGTTCCATGATGCAAACGCACCATGAATATTTTGTGCAATTCTTGTCACATATCTTAACAAGAATATAGCTGAATTATAAAAGGTATACAAAAGAGCAACAAAAATGGTAAAGGGAATGGAAGGATACCCCTATGAGGAGAGGCTTAAAAGGTTGGCACTCTTCAGTTTGGAAGAGACATCTGAGGGGGATATGATAGAGGTCTATAAATTAATGAATGGAGTGGAACGGGTAAATGTAGACTGGTTGATTATGCCATGAAAAAGTAGAAAGACTTAAGGACACACAATGAAGCTACAATGCAACCCATTTAAGACCAACAAGAGAAAATATTTTTTTACTCAATGCATAATCAAACACTGGAATTCATTACTGGAGGATGTAGCAAAAGCTGTTAGTGTAGCTGGGTTTAAGGAAGGTTTAGACAAGTTCCTTGGGTTAAGGTCCATACACCATTATTATTAGGGAGGACCCGGGAAATCCATTACTTGCCCCAGGACAAGCACTGTGGAATCCGTGTGCCTCTTTGGCAACCTGCCAAGTATTTGTGGCCTGGATTGGCCACTGTTGGAAACAAGATACTGGACTTGATGGACCTTGGTCTGACCCAGTAAAGCATTTCTTATGTTCTTATCCTCTCAGAAGATAGTCTCCAGGCTATCAGTTAGTCTCCTGTCCATCCATGAAGCTTTGAGATGCAGCCCCTGCCCATTCCACAGGCAGATATGAAGGGCCCAGCCTGGATACTACAGACTTGCAACCTTCCAAGGTAACCTAAAATCAGCCAGTGAACTGCCTCAGGAGCTGATACTAAAAATCTCCCAAGAAAAAGGGCATGTATTCCCAACAGCACCTGTACTCCTGTACTCATGGGGTCCCCGCACTACCTTTGCTTTCTCTGTCACCAGCAGAGACCATGAGGCCATCCAATATGGCCACCATTCCTGGTAGCAGGAAAGTTGGGGCAGTCACGAGGGAAAGATCAGCACATGTCTCCAAACCCCCCCCCCCCCCCGAAACCAAACTCTCTCAAAACCTCTGCCCTGAGACATCCCCATCACACTCAGGGTAATAACAGGCCACAGTGCTAATCTGGTAGTTGACGGAAGTCACACAGTACTGGGAACACAACATTGCAAACCGTGGGCCACTGCTGAGGCAAAAATGAACCTCCACCGAAAGGAAAACCCCAACAGCAGACCAGGAAATCAACTCTATCCCCCTCCCCCACTGGAAACTATGGCTGCCCCAACGTCTCTGCAGAGCTGGGGTCAGCCACTATTAAGCAAAAATTGTGCCTTTTTTTTTTTTTAAAACCTGATTTAAATTCAAGGCTGTTTCCCCATGAAAAATAAAGGCGCCGACAAAAAAACAAAAAACAAACAGTGCTATTCTGCCCTAGAGAGAGGCCAGAGGAAGGGGGACAGGATAGGAGCCCTTACATAAGCCAGAGACCCATGGGTAACAGCTCTGGAACCAGGGCAACTTCAGGCTCAGTGAGGTGAAGGTTCACAAACCCTGGGCCTAACAGGCACAACCACAATGATTGCAAGGCCACAGCCTGGGCTTCGGGAGCTAAGCCAAATCTTCACACTGCTGCACCAGACTACAATGCAAACCATCTGCTGGCAGCAGAAAATATTGGCAATTTCCAGTGTCGCACCACCAATTATACCAGGCAATGATGTCACCAAAGGCTGCTATGTTCTTACTCTGCTTGGTGGGGTGTACTGCCCCAACTTATCTAGGCTGGTATAATTTTAATTTTCCATGTCATCCTGCTAGACATCACCCCTCCAATTAATTTCTCCTGCTCCAGGACTGTCCCTCAATCATTCTGCAACTTGAGGCAGACCTGTGCTGGACTAGGCCTGTGTGATGCTATGGTAAAATGTCAAGAATCTGCAAGTGAAATTTTCTAGTGATCAAGTCTATAGCTTTGGTTAACAATATACAGAAATTGAAGCTGGTGTCTGGAAACTGTATATAAATCGCCAACATTTGATTGTTTAAGTCTTGAACTAAGAAAAACTGACCCAACACAGAAGGGAAAAAAAAAATTATTATAAAACAGAACTCCATCCAGAAATTTCATTTGAAAAATTCTTAGATGCCAAATGTAGTGTATCAAAACAATCATCTTAGCATCATAGAAGGAATCCTGGTTCCACAATATAACTGCAGGTCCTCAGTCACTCTTGGGTAGCTTTTATTTTGGGCTTTGTTTGTATCGACTTGCTATTAGAAGCACATCAGAGACCCACAATGGCAACATGAAACAGGCTGCCAAGGCTCTGGCTCAGCATTCTTTGCCGCATACTTTCATAGTTTTTGATTATTTTTCTTACCTTGTTTCATGGGCAAAAGAAAAGGGCAGTCACAAGTAACTTCTACAGAGCTCTTCCCAACTGATCCCCATTTCTCAACCAGGCATAATTGCTTTACCTATGGTGATGTCCATGGGTGCCCTGGTGAAGGAAAGGGGCTCTCCAAATGCCTAGATTGGGCTGCTTCACAGATTTCAGATACAGTAGTACTCAAAATTATTGACACACTTGCATTTTAGATATACCATGTACAATATATTGAGAAATAATTGGAAATATTCCAAAGGTACGTCATCATAATATTTGAATAGCATGTTCAAAAGGTATACAACAAAAGACAGACAGACATCTGTGCAACTTAAATGTAGTAATTTCAAAGGAAAAAAATATGACCTGGACAGGATTAGAGGCACCCTTCACTAATATTTGGTTGCACAACCCTTAGCAGTGATGGCAGCCTCCAAACGTTTCTTGTAGCCATCTATAACTTTCTTCCAACCATCTGCTGGTAGTTTTTCCCACTCTTCAACTGTGATTTGCTACAGCTCATGAATGCTTCCAGGATTTATTTTACCAATGGCAGATTTCAGCCCTTTCCAAAGGTTCTCGAATGGATTGAGATCAGGACTTATTGCTGGCCAGTTTAAAAAACAGTCCATTTGTTCCTTTTTTACCAACCATTCTTTTGTACTTTTGGATGTATGATATGAATCACTGTCCTGCCGGAGGACCCATGATCGTCAACAGACCTAGCTTTCTGACACTAGGAAGCACATTTTGCTCCAAAATTCCTTGGTAGTCCTCTGAATAATACATTCCAGGCATCCAGTTCATGAGGCAGCAAAGTAGTCCCACAACATTATGGAATCGCCACCATATTTAACAGTAGGAAGAGTTTTCCTTATAAGCTTCATTTCTTTACCTGTAAATGTATTGCTGGTCTGCATTGGCAAAGAGCTCAAGTTTGGTTTCATCTGTCCACAGAACATTTTCCCAGAAGGATTGTCATTTCTCAAGGTGGGTTTGGGCAAAGATCGGGCATGCCTTTTTATGTCTGTCTCTGAGCAGTGGGGTCCTCCTTGGCCTTCTCCCATGAAGTCCTTCTTTGTTTAGTGTGTGGTGTATGGTGCAGGTTGAAACCACCACTCCCGATTGTTCCAGGTTAGCCTCAAGCTCCTTGGATGTTGTACGTGGTGTTTTTCTAACAGTTTGTACTAACCTTTAAAGACTTCTTGGAGTAATTTTCACTTTCCCACTACATCCTGGGAGGTTACTGACAGTTCCATAAGCAGAAAACGTAACAATGCAAACGTAGACACAGGAATCTCATGGTCTTTGGAGATGACCTTGTACTCCTTTGAAGTGTGATGATAATGGCTTTTCCGATGGTCTCAGGTAGCTCTCATCGTCACCACTGTGACAATGGATCAAGGTGGGTATGTGGCCATTTTAAACAGAGTCATCATTCATTGGTTGATTCAAGTCATGCGAGTACTGACAATTGATGACAGGTTCGTCTAATTTACACTGCAATGAGAATGTGGTTCTTCTGTTCAAACCGCTTTGAATTGTTTATAAGGGTGCCAATAATCATGCCCTGGCAATGTCCCAGTTTTTATACCATTTCTTTTTTTAATTGGTTTTGTTTTATTTGATTCTTTTGTGTGTCAAATGTGTGTGCATATATAGTCCAAAGTTATTTCACTGGCCACTTTTGTTTAGGAGATATGGAGAAATGTCACTTACGGTTAATTTCCCTTCCTGGAATCCTGCTAGAACAGTCCAGACAAATGGGTTAAGTCCCCCTGCCAGCAGATGTTGGAGACAGAGAAAAACTACCAGAAGCTTGATTGGTTGAGCCCTGGTAGACATAGCACAGTTACTTACCATAGCAGTTACTTACCTGCTCTTATAGTGACAAAAGACCCAGACTTCAAACCACCCACTCACCTCACCATGGGAACCACGCAAATTCAAATACAACCACACATAAGATATCTTGGCATTATCAATGATCAAGCCCTAACCCTTAAGCAGCAAATCAACAAGACCACTGGAACTGTATTCCACAAGGCAAAAACGGTACAACGTCTCCGACCTCTCCTCGAACCGCAGGACTTCAGGACAGTAATGCAGGCTCTGACACTCCCTCATCTGGACTACTGCAACATAATCTACCATGGCCTACCTGCCACACAAACCAATCCCCTCCGAACTGCCCTAAACACCACGGCAAGAATAATTCACGATGCAAAGAAACGGGACCACATCACCCCAATTCTGAGAGACCTTCATATTCTCCCCATCGAAGCAAGAATCAAGTACAAAGCTCTTCTACTCACCCACAAAACCATCCACCAAACACAAGGCACCCCACTCCACACCCTACTGTCTCGCCCAACCCACAGCAGAACAACCAGACAATCCTCCAACAGCTCCATTGCCGTCCCCCACAAAAGAACCAAGGCAACACAACGGACCTGCACCAGAGCCTTTGAACTCTATGCCCCATCCCTCTGGAACTCTCTGCCAAACCACATCAGGAACAACGGTGATCTCCCATCATTCAAAAAGCAGCTAAAAAACTCCTATTCCAGGAACATCTCTGAACGGGAACCCCCTACCCCTATTTCTCTTCAAGAACGTCAGACCAGTAACTGTGCTGTCCTGTCTGTCTCTATGTTCATCCCAAAATCATCAATGTTGAGCCCCCGGTGATGGCCCCCTTACTATTGATCCCCCCCCTGTTATGTGTCTCACCGCTTTGACCCGGTGAAAAGCGGAATATAAATACAGTTAAATAAATAAATAAATAAACAAACAAACAACAGGTGATCTCTGGGAACAGCAGGAATAAGTCTTCACATATGGGTATCGTCGGTACTGACGGAGCCTGCGCGGGAATGCTCCCCAGCGTCCAGAAAGCAAGCTTTTGGGAGCATCCCACAGCGCCTGCGCGCTGCCTTCCCACCTTTCCTAACCGCCTTTCTCCAGTTCGAGTTTTAAGCTGAGACAAAGAGAGAGAGAGAGGAAAGGAAAGACAGATAGAGAGATACAACTCCTAGGGGAGGTGGGTGGGTTGTGAAGACTTATTCCTGCTGTTCCCAGAGATCACCTGTTACAGGTAAGTAACTGTGCTATCTCCAGGAACAAGCAGGAATGAGTCTTCACATATGGGGACTCCCCAGCTAGAGATGCCAGGGAGATCTCCAAGGTTGTGAGTCCCTGAGAAGGGCTCTACCTCCCCCCATGGATCTCGGTCATCCAACCAGGGATGGGGGTAGGAGTTGATTAGGTATGGAACAGGTGTTTGAGAACAGCATGACCAAACAAGGCATCCCGGCGGGAGTCCTTGTCCAAGCAGTAATGGGCTGTAAAGGTATGAACCGAGGCCCAGGTGGCCGCTCGACAGATTTGGTCGATAGACACAGAGTTTAGATGAGCCATAGAGGCTGCCATGGCCTTCACATTGTGAGCTGTGACATGGCCCTCCAGAGAAAGGTTCTTACTCTGGTAGGCGAAGGAAATACACTGAGCAATCCAATTGGACAGAGTTCTCTTAGAGACTGGAAGTCCTAAATGAGAGGGATCAAAAGCAACAAATAGTTGAGAGGTCTTTCTATGTTGCTGTGTCCTTTGTAAGTAAAAAGCAAGTGCTCTCTTACAATCCAGGGTATGACGATTCCTCTCTGCACTTGATGCATGAGGTCCTGGAAAAAACACAGGTAAATACACCTCCTGGTTCAGATGAAAAGGTGAGACCACTTTAGGCATAAAGTGTGGATTAGTCCTGAGGACTACCTTGTCATGATGGAACCTTGTATAAGGAGGATTAGCCACCAAGGCTTGCAGCTCACTGATACAGCGAGCTGAGGTGACTGCAATGAGAAAAATAACCTTCCAGGAAAGGAATTTCAAGGAGGTAGTGGCTAAGGGTTCAAAGGGTGGCTTCATGAGCTGGCCAAGAACCAAATTCAAATCCCATGCCACTGGAGGTGGTCTAATGGGAGGTTTAGTTAAAAGAAGGCCTCTCATGAATCTTGCAATAAGAGGATGAGAGGAAATAGGATGTCCATTGAGAGGCTTAAGGGATGCTGCAATAGCACTCAAATGGACTCTTACTGAATTCGTTTTAAGGCCTGCATGGGATAAATGCAGTAAATACTCTAGTAAAGAATTCAGAGGTATTGCAAGAGGGTTAAGACCCTTCTCTGCACACCAAATGGTAAACCTTTTCCATTTAAAAGCATAGGAACGTCTAGTGGAAGGCTTTCTGGAAGCATGAAGGATATCCTTCACCTGCTGAGAAAGATGCAAATCTTGAAGGTCTAGGCCTTCAGCAACCAGGCCCTGAGATGAAGAGACTGGGGATTTGGGTGCCACAACGTTCCCTCCTCCTGGGACAGGAGGTCTGCAGCAGATCCCAAGTCCAGGGAGGGAGCTTGAGAGAGATGAAGAAGTAGAGGGTACCACACTTGGCGTGGCCAACGTGGAGCTATGAGGATCATAGACCCCTTGTCTCTCTGAAGCTTGAACAGTGTCTTGGAAATTAGGGGAATGAGTGGAAAGGCATAGAGGAAGTCTTGCTCCCAATGGAGGAGGAAAGCATCTCTGGCCTGAACTTCCTGACACGGAATCCTGGAACAGAACCGGGGAAGTATGGCATTCCACGGACTTGCAAACAGGTCTATGTCCGGGGTTCCCCAAATTCAAAAGATCCTGGCTATCTGGTCCCCATGGAGGGACCATTCGTGTGGAAGCAGAACTCGACTGAGTTTGTCTGCCCAAGAGTTTTGAACCCCTGGAAGATACACTGCCATGAGATGAATTTGATGCTCTCTGGCAAAGGCCCACAATCTCAAAGCTTCGTTGCAAAGCGACAGAGAGCCAGTCCCACCCTGCTTGTTCTCGTAGAACATGGCTACTTGGTTGTCCGTGTGGATGAGGACTGTCTTGTAGCTGAGCAGGGTGTGGAAGACTCAGAGCTAGAAAAATTGCTCTGAGCTCCAAGAGGTTGATATGTAGAGATGTCTCCTGTGGAGACCAGATGCCCTGGGTGGAGAGATCTTGTAGATGAGCTCCCCAACCCCTTGGAGAGGCATCTGTTGTAAGGGTTGCTTGGGGTAGCAACTGTTGAAAGGGGGACCCCCAGCAACAGATTCTGAGTGGACTTCCACCACTGGAGAGACCAAAAGAGGCGACTGGAGGTTGCTATTTTGTCTGACAGGCACCCTGATGCCTGGGTCCATTGGGTGGACAGAGTCCATTGAGCTGCTCGCATGTGAAGGCGAGCGTAAGGAACCACATGCACGGTGGATGCCATGTGGCCTAACAGTTGTAACATCTCTCGAGCAGTTAAATGGGACTTTAACTGAACTTGTGAGGCTAACTGCACCAATCGGAGGCAACGGGCTTGGGGAAGATAGGCCCTTGCAGTTGTGGTATCCAGCAAGGCCCCTATGAACTCTAGTGACTGAGTAGGGGTGAGATGTGATTTTGGGATGTTTATTACAAGTCCCAGATACTGAAGAACATGCCTTGTGCAGGCTAGGGAAGCCTGGGCCTCTGTCTGGGATAGAACTCGGATGAGCCAGTCGTCCAGATATGGGAATACAAATATTCCTAGAGTGCGTAGAAATGCAGCTACCACTGCCATGCATTTTGTGAACACTCTTGGAGCAGAGGCCAGACCGAAAGGAAGCACTCTGTATTGGTAGTGTTTTCCTTGATAAAGGAACCAAAGGAACCTTCTGTGTGTTGGATGGATGAGGACATGGGTGTACGCATCCTTGAGATCTAGAGAACAAAGCGAATCCTGTCTCTGAAGGTATGGAAGGAGAACACCGAGAGAAATCATCTTGAATTTCTCCCTGCATAGAAACTTGTTCAATTCTCTGAGATCTAATATGGGTCTGTAGCCCCCTGTTTTCTTTGGGATAAGAAAATAGGGGGAGTAGAACCCTGAACCATGTTGAAGAAGGGGTACTTCTTCTATTGCCCTTTGGGTAAGAAGGGTAGCAATCTCCTGGCCCAGAAGGTCGAGGAGAGATGTTGGAGAATTGAACTATCTCACCATGGTGTGAGGAGGAAGGTTTAAGAAATGAAGCTTGTACCCCTCCCTTATGATGGAGAGGGTCCATTGTTCTGCTGTGATTTGTTCCCATCTGGGAGCAAAGTGAGCTAACCTTCCTGGAATGGTGAGAGGCTTTGGTTCTTCTAGAGCCAGAAAGGCTAAGTTCTCTAGTTGTAAGTCAAAGGCCCTGAGGAGGCTGAGGCTGTTGGGCCGCAGCAGTCCTTGCAGCCTTAGGCTTGGCTTGTTTAAGTTGTTGCTGACGCTTTGCAGCAAAACGACCTGCAGAAGATGCCTGGTGACCATAACCAGGATAATATTTCCCTTTTTTGGGAAAGAAAGCCTTTTTGAATAACCTTTTTCTAACAGGAGCAGAAGTAGACTTTGAAAGTCTAAGGCAGAATTCTCAGCATCCATCTGAGTGGCCTTTGCTTGCCAATCCTTGCCAAAAAGGTTTTCACCTGTACAAGGAAGATTTCCTAATCCATCCTGGACCCAGGGTTCCAAATCAGAAGCTTGTAACCAAGCAAGTCTGCGTGCACCTATGGCAATAGCCGAGGCTCTGCTGGCACACTCAAAAGAGTCAAAGGCTGCACGGTTGGAAAATTTGGAAACATCCTGGGCATGTTTAAGCCAGGTGAGAAACTCCTCCCTTTTATCTTCTGAGACAAAAGGAGATAAAGTTTGCAGATGATCTGTAACTTCCTTTAGACACATCCCCATATAGAGACTATAGGAGTTGATTCTGGCAGTAAGCATATTGGCCTGGAAGATTCTCCGGCCAAAAGCATCCAAGGTTCTGCATTCTCTTCCTGGAGGATTAGATGAGTGTCTTTTTGCACTCTTTATCTTCTTCATAGCAGACTCCACCACAATAGAGTGGTGAGGAAGCTGAGTCTTATGAAAGCCAGGACAAGGAGGAACACGGTACATGGTGTCCAACCTGCGAGAATGAGGGGAGGTAGTAAGAGGTGTCTCCCATATGCCCAACATGTGATCATAAAGGATCTCATGAATTGGTAAAGTAGCTGCCTCTTTAGGAGCCTTAGGATATTGTAAAATATCCAATTTCTTGGCTCTAGGCTCTGGTTCAGGGGCCACTGAAATAAATAGAGAGGCCCCTGGCCACTTCCCTAATGAAGTCTTGAAAAGACAAGTCTTCTGGAGGAGACATTCTTCTTTTTGGAGAAGAGGGCTCCTGAGGAAGGAGTACCGATGCTTCGACAGAAGCCTCTGATTCATCAGAGTCTTCAGAGGAATCGAAGTATCGCCTGTCTGGATGCTCTTGTAGAGCCCAATACGCGTACCGAGTGGTATCGACATCGGGAGTGATCGGTACCGATTCGGTACCGATGGGCATCACAGAACAGGGTACCGCTGCAGTTGACACCGAAGCCAATGCAATCGGTACCGGCACCGGGACCGATACCGGTACCGACAACGGAGTTTGTTGCGGTACCGGAGGCGTCGCAGCTTGTATGAATGCCGTAATGGCACGCTGCATGGTCAGAATATTCTGATCCATCGACGCAACCAATGTCTGGATGTCGGTACCAGTGGAAACCACCGGTACCCCAGAACATGGCAACAGGTGATCGGTCGAGGCCACGCCATCGATGTCAACCTGTGACCCCATAGATGAAGCTTTGGAAGCCGGAGCTTCCTGCTGGGGTAATTTTGCCGGTGCAAGATCCTCGAGAGCAAGCCCGGAGGCATCTCGATACTTAGAGGGAGATCTACCCTTCGAGGACCGGCTGGACTTATGTTTGGTTACCTGAGATCCATGGGAGGAAGAAACAGCCCTGGAAGATGTCGATGCCACCGAAGCTGCATCAGAGGGAAACAGGGTACTGAGCTTGGCTGCTCGATTCTGTCGACCTCTTTTAGACATCATGGAACAGGACTCACAATCGTTGATGGAGTGGTCAGGGCCCAAACATTTTAGACACCAATCATGGGTGTCGGTGATAGAAAGAGTACCACTGCACTTCATGTACTTTTTAAACCCGGAAGTGGGCTTTTCCATGAGGAAATGTTTGCTAGGCCTAAGGCCCAAAAGGAAAAGTTGCACAGAAGTGGGAGATGGTAGTTTTTTTTTTTTTTAAAAAGAAAGAAGAAAAGACCGGCGGTACCGGTCCGACGTCAAAGAAGGCAGACGTGCGACCAAAGAAAAAGAAAAATAAAGAACTTCTTCAGTGGTGACAGGAACACGACCTGCTGGCTCCGTGGAAAAGAAGAACTGGAGAGAGGCGGTTAGGAAAGGCGGGAAGGCAGTGTGCAGGCGCTGTGGGATGCTCCCAAAAGCTTTCTTTCTGGACGCTGGGGAGCGTTCCCGCGCAGGCTCTGTCGGTACCAACGATACCCATATGTGAAGACTCATTCCAGGAGATATAGCTGTACCCCTAGAGGTCATCCTCAGTATACTCTGACAAAGCCAAGAAACAGTCACTGAATAAGGCATGATACCCCAACAACTGAGCGCTGCTCTCATGCAACAGCCAGAACTATAGATTATAGTTCATTTTACTTGATATACGGCCTATAGCAGGCAGCAGCTAGATTGTCAAGGAAGTGACATGAAGCAACAACCCTTCATGAGGTGCGAATGAACTGCAACATAAGAATGTGAGCATAGGCTGTCGAAAAGAACCCAGAATGGGCGGGTCCTGGACTGGTCTAGCAGGATTCCAGGAAAGGAAATTAACAGTAAGTGAAATTTCTCCTTCCAAGTCATCCTGCTAGACCAGTCCAGACAAATGGGAAGTACCCAAGCTAACCCACTTCAGGGCGGGAAGAGACACCACACTGGCACCAAATTGCAACACATTGGAAATCAAGGCGATGGTGCCCAGGTTGTGAGCCTTTTGCTCATGGTACTGCTTGAGATCAGATAGAGCGGGCCGTGAGCCCCACGAGCACCAGCTTACCCTGGAGAATGTAGTCCGACTCAGTGGTTGTGCAGAACCATTTCTTTTTTTTTTTAAACTTTTATTTTCATTTTGCAACAAACAAAAGAAACAACACACCAAAGGAGACAAAACAATTATACAATAAAGAAAAGTAAACCCAGTTACCCCCCACCCCCACGCTTCTTCTCTAGCTGATTATGTCAGCATGTGAGCGCTTACAAACAACAGTGATTATACATCAAAACAATCAAAAGAGTATCTGCGATACAGAATAATCATGGGACAAAGATATATACAAATTTAGACAGTCAGATGAGAGCATTGAGCAGAATGTACATAGTCATTGAGCATCTTCCATTTAGACCGATGATAAGGAGTCTGAATGGGGGAAGCAAACATACGAGGTATTTGTTCATATTTACTGTAGAGACAGACATGATTCCACCATTCATTGGGGCTCAGCTGGGAGCTATTTTTCCAGTATTTCGTAATTAGGGAAATAGCAATGCCAAGCATAAAGTCCAAAAGGAAGTAAGCCGTTTTTGGAAGAGAGGGGATCCCCGCAGCTGAGCGAAGTCCCACTATCCTCCAAGAAAGGGGCTCTTGAAAGTGCAAAATAGACTGGATACGACCCCAGACCCGACTCCAGTAATACTGTAGTGCGGGACATTCATACATAACATGAGGTAGTGAACCAATGGCCGCATGACATGTCCAACAACTATTGCCCTGAGTAGTGTTCCATTTGGCTAATCTGTCAGGAGTGTAAAAACACCGGTGGGCTAGAAAGAAGAGTGTCTGAGTGAGTGAGGCGGATCGGGAGACCCGTGTCACTCTACTCCAGACAAGGCTCCATTGCTCCGGGGTCAAAGTCACATGCAATTCTCTCTCCCATGCTTTCTGCGCTATAGGGGTATCCCTAGTAATAGCATTACATAAGGTTTTGTAAAAATTGGATGCTACACCCGGTGAACTACCGATAGATCGGATAGTCTCCAACCAACCTTGTGTAGGGGAGGCCGATGGCGGGAGCACCTTAGCACTCCGAAGGCAATGCTGAAGTTGCACCAACTGAAAGTAGTGTTTCGCTGGGAGACCAAATTCAATTTGCAATTCACTAAAAGTTTTCCAGCGACCTTCATGGAACAACTGACTAGGAAGCCAAATGCCCCTAGTGTACCAGGGGCTCCACGCCATCGGCTTATTTTGTATTCGAAATCGAGTGTTGTACCAAAGTGGGAGCTTGTCTAACGGACAGAGTCGGGAGTCTAAAGATTGCATGAGATTATTAAAGGCACCTAAGGTGTCTAAAAGCATTGGTGGAAAGTGGGAGTCTGATGGGAGAGTCATACCAGGGAGAAAAGTAAGAGGAATCGGTTTGCAAAGGTCCTCTTCTATGTCTAGCCACACAGGTCTACTCGGTACTGGATCTTCCAGCCAACGAGCGCCTTGTTTGAGAAGAAAAGATTGATGATACTTCAGGAAATCAGGGAATCTGACACCCCCATTTTCCTTATCTGCTTGCAGCTTATGTTTCGCTATCCTAGGTGTCTTGTTTTGCCACAAGTATCTAGTCAGAAGGCCCTCTATATCTTTATATATACGTCGAGGGAAGAGACAGGGCAACATTTCTAAGATATAATTCACTTTCGGAACAATCATCATTTTCATGGTTTCTAATCAACCCCACCAGGTAAGTGTTAAAGGAGTCCAGCGGTGAGTAAGCGCCCGGACTTTAGAGGTTAAGTCTTTGGCATTGAAGGAGATAGTGTCTTCCAAAGGAGAACAATAGTGAACCCCAAGGTATTTGACCATGCGAGGTTGCCATAAAAAGGGGAAGGGTTGCATATCTGCCTGATGAAGCAAAGGATTTAATGGAAAGGCTACCGACTTGGTCCAATTTATCTTATAACCGGACAGTTGTGAGTATTTACCAATTTGCTCTAGGACAGCCGGTACTGAGTCTATAGAGACAAAAAGCATAAGATCATCAGCATACGCTGAAATTTTGATGTCCCTATGGGTGAAGGGGACTCCATGAATCTCCTCCGATTGCCGGATTAGTAAAGCCAAGGGTTCGAGTGCAAGATCGAAGAGAAGTGGAGACAGTGGGCATCCCTGGCGAGTGCCGCGTTGAAGGGGAAAAGGCTGAGACTTTAAAGCATTGGCACATATACTGGCTGTAGGCTGTGCGTACATGGTGCGAAGACAACGGAGAAAACCTTCCCCGAATCCGTACCAGCGGAGGACTGCAAACAGGAAGGGCCACTCTAAGCGATCAAAGGCCTTCTCAGCATCAAGTGAGAGGCCAACAAATGGGCGATCAAGATTAACTGCGGTAGTCAGTACATGGCATAGAGTCCGAGCATTGTCAGCAGTTGATCTACCAGGAATGAAACCGCATTGATCTGGGTGTATTAAGGTAGGCATCCTATCCGAGAGCCGGGTAGAGAGAATGGTGGCAAAGATTTTATAGTCCGCGTTTAGGAGGGAAATTGGACGATAATTAGCTGTTAGTTGCGGGTCTCTCCCCTCTTTCTCAAAAACTACTACATTTGCCATTGAAAAGGACCCAGAAGGAGAACCCTCCTCGGCCAGAGCAGAAAAATAAATTTTCAAAACTGGAGCTAAGTCAGCGTGAAAGGTTTTGTAGAATTCAGCAGGGAGACCGTCTGGGCCTGCGGCTCGACCTGAGGCACATTTCTTGATAGCAGAATGAATTTCTGAGACAGTAAATGGTGTGTCCAAGGCCACTCTATCTTCGTCAGATAGGGTCGGTCTATGTACCCCTGAAAGTAAGCGTTCAAATACATCTGGCTCAAAATCACATTCAGATTGATAAAGCCGAGTATAAAAATCACGAAAGAGTTCTAAGATTTCGGTATCTTTAGTGACCAAGCCCCCCCCCGACGGATTACGGAGGGCGGTAACACGCTTGGCTTCTTTTCGACCTTTTAGGGCATTTGCTAATAATTTGCCAGCACGATTATTTTCCCGATAATATAGCCCTTGTTGTGATTCAATATTTTTAACAGCAGCAGTGTACAAAAGCTGATTGTATTGAAAACGCAAGCGTTGTAAACGGAGTAAAATACATGGGTCAGTACGGGACGTGAGGAGACGCTCCCCAGCTTGTATCTGCTGCTCTAGAATCAGTAAATGCTGCTTTCTTTGTTTCCCCTGCCGAATTTGATAGCTAGTTATAGTGGCACGGATAGATGCTTTAAAACCCTCCCACCAAGCCCAGCCCGCTGTGTCATGGGGTGAGTTAAAATGAAAATAATCTTGGATAGCGGCCTTTATATCAACCTGAAAATCTTTTTGACCCAGTAGGGATCTATCAAAAAACCAAGCTCGGGGAGAATCGTCCCGCGCAGTAACACGTAATGATAAAGATATGGCAGCATGATCTGAAATATGGAGAGGATGAGTCCTAGTCGTGTCTACTTGAGAAATCAGTGCTTTGGAAATGAGAAAGAAATCTATTCTAGATTGGGAGTGATGGGGGGCAGAAAAGAAAGTGAACTCTAAGTCGGAGGGGTGAAGCAGCCTCCATATATCTACCAGCGCAAGATCTTGCATCAGAGCTGTAAGGGTAGCAAGACTCTTGGGTGGACTACTCGTTCTAGGCGGCTGTCTATCTATCAGAGGGTCTAACACTTGATTAAAGTCACCACCAAGTATTAATGGAGTATTGGCAGAGGCCTGTGCCAACTGCGCAATACTTGCATAGTAAGCAGGGTTGTCCACATTCGGGGCATAAATGCAAATACATGTAAATTCACTATCTCCAACCTTAAGATGTACTCGGGCCCATCTACCCTCCTTGTCAGCGCTAGTATCAATTACAGTAGCTTGCAAAGATTTCTTAACCAGAATGGCTACCCCGCACCGTTTGGAAACAGCGGGAGAATAGGCAGCCACCATGTAAGGCTTAACATTGAGTTTCAGTGTTTCAGCAGAGTTTAAGTGCGTTTCCTGAAGAAACGCTAAATCAGCATGCTCATGGCTAAGATAGCTAAGGATTTTCTTTCTTTTGATTGGACTATTAATGCCCTTTACGTTGAGTGATAAGATTTTACATAAAGCCATTCAGACAAGTTAAAAATTCTGAGCATGACAGCGCACCTAATTTCACAATGTCCCTCATATTGACTGTATCTGGCTGTACATATGGCATAAAAGAAAATAAGCTTAGATAATACAATGAAGCGCCCCACATTAAAAAAGAAAAACCGCAGCGCGGTAGAGAAGAAGCAGAACCCCAAAAATTACTGGCGACCATGTGTCTGCGGGGAGAAGCCCCAGAGAAGGCCGAAATTGAAAAAACACATAACCTGTAGGACTGTGCGTGCTCCGAATCCGACCGAGGCACACATCATGGAGGGATAGGAGACCACAAAACAAAAGTCATAGAAAGAAAGAAAGAAAGTCCAGGTAGTCTCTGTGCTTGACTATGACCGCCGCATCGGGCCCTTCAAAATGGCGGACAGAGCCGGCAAATAAAAGTCCACGTCGTTGGATTAGCGCATCTGCTCTGCTTCTTTGGAGTCTAAAAATGTTGATAGTAGATCAGGATCTTCGAATGTCCTGGTTTGGTTGTGGAGAGTCACTCGGAGCTTCGCGGGATACAACAGGCCAAAGCGAGCCTGTAGCTGTTGAAGTCGAGGGCGAAAAGCAAGGAGTTTCTTCCGTCGGTCAACGGTAGGCTTTGCCAAATCAGGGAAGAAGGAGACTTTGTGACCTTCAAATTCCAAATGATGGTTCGCCCGGGCAGCATTTAAAATTTGTTCCACTTGTTGATATCGTAGCAAGCGAAAGATAATAGGCCGGGGGGTCGTTCGGTTGAGCGCCATGTGGGTAGGAACACGGTGTGCACGATCGATTTCCAATTCTTTATGAAAGGTGATCTTCAGCAAGGAGGGAAGAGTTTTGAGCAGGAATTCTCTCATATCTCCCGCTTCCACCCCCTCCGGTATTCCAATGAGCCTCACATTGTTGCGACGGGCTCGATTATTGCTATCTTCTAACTCCTTTTGAAGATTCTGTATCTGGCGCTCAGCCTTGTCCAGTGCGCCCAAGCGCACCGCGTGCGAGTCGAGGACCCCCGCCATATTGTCCTGCCGTAATGAGAGACTTTCAAGTCGGTCCTGGAGCACTCCAAAGTCTTCTCGCAGGGCTCTAAGCGCTTCTCCATTGGACTGCACCAATTCCTTCACGCCGCGTAGTTCCTCCAAAATCTCCAGGTGCATTTCGGGGTTTTCACGAAATGGAACCATCTTCTGTGGGGAGGACACCTCTGTTTTGGAGCGTTTTCCGTGAGAAGAAGAAGGAGACCCGAAGTCCAAGCGCGCTGGTTTATGGGCCGCCATCCCCCCGAGGTACCCCGGTCAGCCCGGAGCGAAATAGTAAGTTTGTATAGGTATTAAGTCAGGATTCTAAGTAGGCCTCTCGGGAGCTTCAGCGCGAAGCGTCTTACCCGCTGGACATCAGGCTCCGCCCGTGCAGAACCATTTCTAATGGAGGCTGTGGAGGCCACAAAAACCTTCTGAGGCCCTGCAAACAGTACAAATGGAGATCGGATCTGCGAAAGGAATTGGTGACCCCGCAGAGCGCAGTAGCACCCTACTGAGATCTATGGTGCAAAGTCCTATATTGATGCCCACATTGTTTTCTTCAAAGGCAGGAAACAAAATCATCCAGTTGGAGTGAAATGGTGTAACCACCTTAGGCAGAAAGGCAGGCAGCACCCAGAGGGACATGCAACGCGGAGACGTTCCTGGCCAAGATTAATGGCTACTAGAAATGCCAACTTGAGGGATGAGTCCCGGAATGAGGTATATTTGAGCGGCTCAAAGGATGCCCGAATAAGGCCCTGAGGACCAAGCACCCACATACTCCTGAGAAAGCTAGCAACTCTTGCAGGAGACACCATTGAGCGTCCTTAATAAGAACATAAGATATGCCATACTGAGTCAGACCAAGGTCCATCAAGCCCAGTATCCTGTTTCCAACAGTGGCCAATCTAGGTCATAAGTACCTAGCAGTTCCCCCAAAAGACACAGGTTCCTCAATGCTTGTATCAGGTCAAACAGTGATATCCTGGGTCCCTTTTAATAATGGTTTATGGACCTTTTCTCCAGGAACTTGTCCAAATCTTTTTTAAACCCAGCTATACTAACAGCCTTTACGACATCCTACGGCAACAAATTACAGAATTGATTACATGTTGAGTGAAAAAATCATTCTCTCTTATTTGTCTTAAATAGTTTACCCTGTAGCTTCAATGCATGTCCCCTAGTCTTTCTATATTCTGATAACGTAAACAATCAATCTACGCTTACCCGTTCCACTCCATTCATTCATTTATAGACTTCTATCATCTCTCTCCTCAGCTGTCTTTTTTCCAGGTTAAAGAGCCCTAACCTTTTCAGCCTTTCTTCATAGGGGTATCCTTCCATCCCCTTTATCATTTTGGTGGCTCTTCTCTGAACCTTTTCTAACAACACTATATCCTTTTTAAGATACGGCAACCAAAATTACACACAATATTCAAGGTGTGGTCGCACCACAGAACAATACAGAGGCTTTATAATATCCTTTGTTTTATTTTCCATTCCTTTCCTTATGATACCTAGCATTCTATTTGCTCTCTTGGCTGCCGCTGCACACTGGGCGGAGGGTTTTAGCATGTTGTCCACAATGACGCCTAAATCTTTTTCCTGGGTTGTGGTTCCTAATGTGGAACCTTGCATCGTGTAACCATAGTTTGGGTTGTTCTTCCCTAGGTGCATAACTTTGCAGTTGTCCACATTAAATTTCATCTGCCATTTTGATGCCCAGTTTTCCAATTTATCAAGATTCTCTTGCAATTTTCCACAATCCTCATGGGTTTTAACAACTTGAAAGAGTTTTGTGTCATCTGCAAATTTGATAACCTCACTCGTCATTCTCTTTTCCAGGTCATTTATGAATACAGTCAAACCTCGGTTTTCATGATTAATCCGTTTGAAAAAGTCTGACTAAAACCGAAACGTATGAAAACTGAAGCAATATTTCCCATAAGAAATAATGTAAATCCAATTAATCCATTCCAGACACCCAAAAATATTCACAAAAAATACATTTTATAGAGAATAACTACATTTTTACATACAGAAAACAATGAGAAATAAATATAAATGACTAATGAAATGGATAAATGAACATTTAACATCACACTTACCTTTATTGAAGACTCTTGTTGGCATATGGAAGACGGAGAGGAGGGGAGAGGGAGGAGGAGAGGTTATTATTTGGAAGGGGAATCCCCCTCCATAAGGACCTCAGGTATCAAGGCCCTATCCGGGGTTACTTCCCTTCTTTGTCTTTTACTGGCACTAGGACCAGCTTGAGAGTCACTGGACCCCTGTCGCACAAAAAATCTGTCCAGAGAGGTCTGTTTCTGGCGTCTCTTTAAGATTTGCCTAAAATGGAACAAGGTATTGTCATTGAACATGTTGCAGACACGGCTTGCAACAGCTTTGTTAGGGTGATATTTCTCCACAAAACTTTGCAATTCACTCCACTCTGCACACATGTCCTTAATCACTGAAGAAGGCACCTTCTCTCCTCTCTCTTCTTCCTCCTCCTCTGAAGCAATTTCATCAGCTACCATCTGTTGCCGTTCCAGTTGAAGGTCTTGCAGCTCTTCAGTGGTTAGCTCTTCCTTGTGGTCCTCCACCAACTCTTCCACATCCTGGCCACTCACATCCAACCCCATGGACGTCGCCAAAGACACAATAGATTGCACAACAGGCGTAGGGTCGTCAGGGTGAGCCTCAAACCCTTCAAAATTCTTCGAGGACACATTCTGGCCACAATTTTCTCCAAGCAGAGTTCAACGTCCTGGAAGTTACCCCCTGCCAAGCCTTATCTATAAGGCTTATGCAATTGAGGATATTGAAGTGATCCCTCCAGAACTCTTTGGGTCAATTCAGTGTCCGAGGTCACTTCAAAGCACCTTTGAAACAGTGCTTTGGTGTAGAGTTTTTTGAAGTTTGAAATGACCTGCTGGTCCATGGGCTGGATGAGAGGAGTGGTATTAGGGGGCAAGAACTTCATTGTGATGAAACTAAACTCCTCCAACAATTGGTCTTCCAAGCCTGGAGGATGAACAGGAGCATTGTCCATTATCAGGAGGCACTTGAGTGGCAATTGATTTTCCAGGAGATATTTCCTCACACTTGGGCCAAACACTTTATTGACCCACTCAATGAAAATTTGCCTCGTGACCCATGCCTTATTGTTAGCCTTCCACATCACACACAATTTACTCTTGATGACATTGTTTTTCTTGAACACTCGGGGATTTTCAGAGTGATACACCAGTAAAGGCTTCACTTTGAAATCCCCACTAGCGTTACCACACAACAAAAAAAAGAGTTAGCCTATCCTTCATAGGCTTGTGTCCTGGCAGTGCCTTTTCCTCCTGCATGATGTAGGTCCTCTTTGGCATTTTCTTCCAAAAGAGGCCTGTTTCATCACAATTGAAGACTTGTTGGGGGAGGAATCCTTCAGCCTCTACGTACTCCTTGAATTCATCAACGAATTCTGCGGCCCCAAGTTTGTCCGAACTTGCAGCCTCGCCATGCCTTACCACACTGTGTATGCCAGTTAGCTTCTTAAATTTGTCAAACCAGCCTCTGCTGGCCTTAAATTCAGTAACATCAGCACTTGTTCCAGGCATTTTCTTTGCGAGATCCGCATGCAACAGCCTTGACTTTTCACAAATTATCGCCTCCGAAACACTATCTCCCGCTAACTGTTTTTCGTTGATCCACACCAACAACAACTTCTCAATATCTTCGATTGTTTGCGATCTCTGTTTCGTTAGCACATTTACCCCTTTTGCAACATCAGCTTCCTTGATTTCGTTTTTCTTCACCAGGATGGAACTGATTGTTGATGTGGACTTCCTGTACATCCTGGCGAGTTCGGCCACGCGTACGCCACTTTCGTACTTTGCTACGAGTTCTTTCTTGAATTCAATCGTGTTTCTTGCCTTCTTTGTCAAAGGGCTGGCACTCGGAACTTTCTTTGGCCCCATGGTGGCTTATTTAGCAGTCGCACTCAATGAATGTGCGGGGTGATGCTCACTCAATGAGAAACAAAGGCAGACTGAGTCCCAGCAGGGGGTCCTAATTGAGCGTCGAAAGCATCAGAACAGCTCCAGGCACTTCTCTCACCTCACTGGACAGCACACACACAGATCCCTCAAAGTTTTGCCATCAGCAGGGAGCGTCGGAAGCCGCACTCTCACTGATTCTTGCTACAGTACAGTATTTTTCAAAGCTCAGGATCGCTGAAAGCAAAGGGCTCTGGATCACAAAAACAAGACTGTACTGTACTGAGCACCCCTCCCCCCCCCCCGGTACGGACCTTTTTTTTTTATTATTATAAATTTGTCTTATTTATTTCTTGTATCCCTCTGCTGCTGCTCCTCCTGCCCTGGCGTTCTCTGCGCTGCTAAGGCCTTCTCTCCCACCGGATTGGTGCCAGGTGTTCTGTGCCTCTATACACTTCGCCTTCTCCTCCTCTGCCTTTACAGTACAGTATTCTATTATTGGCTCCCCCCACACAGCACCTTCAGACCGGCTCCTTTCCCCAGCTGCCGCATTGTCTCTGCTGCCCACCGGGTCTCCGACTGCACTGGCGACGATCCCCGGCCTGCTTTTTCTGGCCAGCCCACTCCTCTTCCTGGACGGCCCGGGAGGGTCCTCGCAGTGCCCGAACCTTGACGCAATCTGGTGCGGGTGCTTCGCGTCTCTCTTGCCTCCACACCCGATATCCTCACCGGCCTTTTTGCAGGGCGGCCACGTGTACACGTCACTGCCTTGGGTGAATATTTTTCTAGTAAAAAACAATTAATACATCAAAATAAAATAACAAAGAACTAGTCTAGTGTGAAATCTAGTCGCTCCAATGTTTCAGAGCCTACTGCTGTTAATCTCAACCTCCTGTAATGATGGCTTCAAAAGCCACTGATGCCTAGATATCGCCCTATGTAAAAGTTACTTTGCCCTCTAAAAGGCACTGTGAGCTGCATATCTTTAGCTCTTGTAGAGCGAAACCTTGCATGAACCGCACGTGCACGTGCCATTCCTTCTCGCGGCTGCTCCCAGCATGCATCTCGTTAAAAACAAAGTCCCACCTGACCGGCTATACTGTCATGGCATCTCCCAGCAGAAAAGTAGCCCGTCCGCCGTCGGAGATTGCTGTGGCTGCTAGCGGTGTTTCTGGGCATCGAGAGCTGCCTCCAAGTGGCGAGTGCCATGAACCATTCCGGAACGATGACCGCCTCACTTGTTGTGGAGTGTTAACCTGGGAGCTCTGGGTCCCTCTGTGTCTGCCCATGTGACTTCTGGCCTGATTCTGCTGTTAGAGTGTTTCTGGCTGTGGTGTGTTGCTGAGAGTGTGCGAGTGCTTAAGGTGCCTGTTTTGCTGCCTTACCACCGTGTCAGGGCTCTGGAGGAGGGTCTGTTTTTGGTACGCTGCTTCAGAGCTTGTCACGCTTGATGTTTTTTGCCCTTAGAGTGTTTGGGTGGCTGCACGATTCAGAGTAGGCAGGCGCACACATGAATTTTGTTGAGGCCACCTGCAGGATGCGCTGGGACATGCTGTCTGCCACACATCTCTGCCATTTGTGCTCAGAGGAGAGCAAAACAGTAGAGCATGCCTTGCAGCCTTCTCAACAGTGTGGCACTCCAAGGGGCAGCACTAGACTCCGACTCAATGGAGGCCTCCTTCCTACTGTGTGGCTCAGTTTTGGTGGCAGGTGGCCATTTTGGGTCATCTGGAGGTGGGAAGAGTGCAGGAGACAGCTAGACTACTGGAGCCAAATGCAAGACCAAGGAGGTGGCGAGCTCTTGGACTCTGTGGACGATGCTGAGGGACTGTATGTGGCGGTGGAGAGATGTCCCCTGTGTAACACCACCCGCTGGAGGCTGACCTGCGCCAAGTGTGTCCAGAGCGGAGACTTTGTCTTTTTTGACAGCCGGAACACGGAGAGGTAACTACGACGGCGGCTCCAGCACTCGGTACCGCTACTCTCTGGCCTTCGCTCCTGGAGCAAATATTGTAGCCTGGGCTAATGCTCCTGGAGCCGTCTCCCCCACCTCAGTCGTTTCTCTTTAACCAGTTACTGTAGCGCTCCTGGCCTTAGAGGACGTCTTGTATGAAAACAGAGCGGATGTACGAGAACTGAGACAACATAGCAATGAAAAAAGTCATAGAAAACCGAAGCTAACGAAAACTGGGGCATACGAAAACCGAGGTTTGACTATGTCAAAAAGCAGCGGACTCAGCACAGATCCCTGGGGTACACCACTATTCACCTTTCTCCATTGGGAAAATTGACCATTTAACCCTACCCTCTGCTTTCCATCTTTTAACCAGTTCCTGATCCACAACAGTACACTGCCTCCTATCCCATGACTCTTTAGTTTTGCCAAATGTCTCTGATGAGGGACCTTGTCAAAGGCTTTCTGAAAGTCCAAATACACTATATCAACCGACTCCTTTGTCTACCTGTTTATTCACACCTTCAAAAAACATAACAGACTAGTAAGACAAGATCTTCCTTGTCTAAAGCCTTCTTCTAAACACATTGAAGACGCCTTCTTCTAAACACATTGAAGACACCATCTCCTCACTCAACACGACCACTGCACAAACCGATCCCTGCCCAGCCTTTTGGATAAAGGACCTGCGGGGTGACTTTAGCACCTTCATTGCAAGAATCATGAACCTCTCTTTCACTACTGGCGCCTTCCCATCTGCATTAAAACTCACATCCATCAGGCCACTACTGAAAAACGCTAAACTGGATCCAAAACGGCCAGACTCCTACAGGCCAATAGCCAGTATCCCCCTCTTAGCAAAGATCTTTGAGAAAGAGGCACAGCGCCAAATCCAAGACCACATCGACTCCGCAGCCCCTCTAGACTATTCTCAACACGGTTTCAGAGAATTCCACGGCGTCGAGACACTGCTTACCACCCTCTTCAATGATATTCTCAATACCATAGACAACATCCGACAAGGCGTCGTGCTAATCTTCTTGGATATAGCAGCAGCGTTTGACTCGGTAAATCACGAGATTCTCCTCGGTCGACTGGAAGGAAAAGGCATTTGCAACTCAGCACTTGAATGGTGTAAATCATACCTCGACACCAGAATGCAATACGTCAAATCCGCAACAGGAGATTCAAAACTCTTCCATCAAAGACAAGGCGTTCCGCAGGGGTCCTCACTCTCATCCCTCTTGTTCAACGTCTATATGCAGCCTATCTGCGATATCATCAGGTCCTTCAATGTGAAATGTATGATATACGCTGACGATATCCTACTCTACATGCCATTTTCCACAATGCAAATGGACTTACTGCCTATAACAAACTGCTTCGATGCAGTATCACAATGGCTCCTGTCACAGAACCTCCGCATTCAGCATAAGAAAACTGAGGTTCTCTTTATCACAAGAGACCCCAACTTCACCCCACCACCACATATAAGTGTCAAGGGAGCTGACCTAGGCACCAAGGATACAATAAAATACCTCGGAGTCACACTAGACCATAGGCTCGACATGAAATCACACATAAACAATATCGTAAAATCTGTATACTTCAAAATACGCACTCTTAGACACCTGCGTCCCCTACTAGACCACGAAGACTTCAGAACCATCTACCAAGCACTGATACTGCCGCACTTCGACTTCGCCAATTCCATTCTACAAGGACTCCCACAATCCACAATAAGCTCCCTGCAACTCGCAATGAACACCGCTGCCAGGGTTCTTCTAGGAGCGGCCAGAAGTGAACACATTACACCTATCCTCAAAGAGCTCCATTGGCTCCCTATACACGGAAGACTTACATTCAAAACCCTCCTTCTCACATTCAAGGCCTTAAATGGTTTATCGTCCACATCACTTACCAAACTCATCCAATCCGTCCCATCAAATAGAAATAGGAGACATGCAGCATTAAACTCACTAACAACCCCAAAGGCTATAACAACGTGCAGCCTATCAACATCAAACAGAGCTTTCATGTTTAGCGCACCAAAATACTGGAATGCTCTCCCACCTGATCTCCGCGCCATAACCGACCTAACCCAGTTCAGAAAGGCCCTTAAACTGCACCTTTTCATCAAATACTACCCTACATGAACCGTAACATAACAGCCTCACCCTAGTATAATCCACAATATCCCTCTTGTTCCAAGCATCACTGCTAATTTTATGTAAATAGTTCGAGCATGCTATCTAGCTAATAGATTATATACTCCATGTAAATAGTTCTCCCATGTTATCCAAGTTGATACTCCTGTTATATGTAATACCAAACAGCCTGTTGTTCTGGTTCCTTTCTGTTATTTGTAAACCGCGCTGATGTCAAAGAGTGCGGTATATAAGAAGTTGAAATAAATAAATAAATAAATAAATAAATAAAAATAAAGCCATGTTGACTGTCTCCCATTAAGCCATTACTATCTACATGCTCAGCAATTTTGTTCTTTATGATGGTTTCTACCATTTTTCCCAGTACCAACGTCAGGCTCATTGGTCTGTAGTTTCCCGGATCACCCCTGGAACCCTTTTTAAAAATTGGCATTACGTTGGCCATCCTCCAATCTTCAGGTATTACAGATGATTTTAATGATAGCTCACAGATTACTAATAGCAGGTCTGCAATCTCATATTTCAGTTCTTTCAACACCCTCGGATGTATATCATCCGGTCCAGGTGATTTGCTACTCTTCAGTTTATCAAACAGTTGTAATACGTCTTCCCGATGTATTGATATTTCCTTCAATTCTTCCGCACCTTTTTTTTTTTTTTTTTTTAAATTGTTTATTTAGATTTTCTTGAATACAAAATTACATATGCAAGAGAAAAATTCCAACCATTTAAATGATACATTCAAGAGCAATATATCAACCACATCAAAACACATCTAGAATTCTTCTGCACCTTTAAATACCACTTCAGTCATGGGTAACATCCCTACATCTTCCTCAGTAAAGACCGAAGCAAAGAATTCAGTCTCTCCGCTATCGCCTTGTCGCCTCTTAGTGCCCCTTTAACCCCTTAATCATCTAATGGACCAACTGACTCTCACAGGTTTTTTGCTACAAATGTACTTTAAACGGTCTTTATTAAGCGTTTTTCCTTCCGCAGCAAGCTTCTTCTCAAATTCTCCCTTTGCCTGCCTTATCAATGCCTTGCATTTAACTTGCCAGTGCTTGTGCTGTTTCCAGTTTTCATCATTTGGCTCTTTTTTCCATTTCCTGAAAGATGCTTTTTTGGCAAACAGCCTCTCTGACCTTACCTTTAAACCATGCTGGCAGTTTTTTGGACTTCCTTGCACATTTCTTAAAGCGTGGAATACAGCTGGTCTGGGCTTCCAAGATAGTATTTTTAAACACGCCCCAAAGCTTGATTTAAAGTCTTTAACCTTTGCAACTGCTCCTTTAAGTTTTTTCTTAACTATTTTCCTCATTTTATCATAGTCTCTCTTTCGAAAGTTAAAAGGTAGCACTGTGGATTTCCTTACTATCCCTCCTCCACTAATTAAATCAAACATGATCATGCTATGATCACTATTGCCAAGTGGCCCCAACACCCTTATCTCTTGCACCAGATCTGGTGTTCCACTAAGGACTACGTCCAATATGGCTTCCCCTCTGGTCGGTCCAAGAAGCAGTCATTTATTTCATCTAGGAACTTTATCTCCCTAGCATGTCCTGCCGTGACACTGACCCAGTCGATAATTGGCGATTTCAATTACCCCGGTATTATTACTGTGTGGTAACTTTTGTTAGCTTCCTTGATTTCTTTGAGCATGTCATCATCCATTTGTTCATTCTGGCCAGGCGGTCGATAGTACACCCCCACTGCCATCGCCTTCCCCTTTTTACATGGAATTTCAATCCATAGAGATTCTACAGCAAATTTTGTTTCCTGCAAAACTTTAATCCTTTCTGACTCAATGCCCTCTCTAACATAAGAGCACAACCCCTCCACCAATTTAATCAGCTCTATCATTACGATATAGTTTGTACCCAGGTATCAGTGTCCCACCGATTGAAATATCAGAGACATGGTGGAAGGAGGACAATCATATCTAACCTCTCATTATATATTCTAATTCTCCTATCTTATTTTTTAGACTTCTAGCATTGTATACAAGCATTGATCTGGCTATTGGTAGGCATGGGTTGGAATCTTTAAGCTCTGTCTGCTCCATACTCAAGGGCATTTGGGCTATTTTACTCTTTTTTGCAACCTCTCTGCTTTTGGTAGTATCCTTCAAGGATACATTCTTCCGAACCATGCGCTCTTGGGTGACTGTCGGCTTTCCCCTATTATCTACTTTAAAAGCTGCTCTGCAATGTAATGTGTGCTCTATCTCCTTTTTATAGGTTAATGCCAGCAGCCTGGTTCCATCCTAGTTAAGGTGAAGCCCATCCCTTCGGAAGATCCCCTCCTTTCCCCAGAATGTTCCCCAGTTCCTAACAAATCCCAAACCCTCATCCTTGCACCAGCGTCTCATCCACACATTGAGACTCTGGAGCTCTGCCTGCCTTTTGGGTCCTGCGCGTGGAACGGGAAGCATTTCAGAGAACGCTACCCTGGAAGTTCTGGATTTCAACTTCCTACCTAAAAGCCTAAATTTAGCCTCCAGAACCTCCCTACCACATTTTCCTATGTCATTGGTACCGACATGTACCAAGACAGCAGACTCCTCCCCAGCACTATCTAAGAACATATCTAGGTGGCGAGTGAGGTCCACTACCTTCGCACTAGGCAGGCATGTTACCAGGCGCTCCTCACGTCCACCAGCCGCTCAGCTATCTACATGCCTAACGATCGAATCACCAACTATAATGACTGTCCTAACCCTTCCCTCATGGGCACATGGCTCTGGAGAAACTTCCTCTGTGCAAGAGGGTTTTACATCAGCTGGAGGACAGGTCCTAGCTACAGGATCACTTCCTGCCACACCAGGGTGATGCTCTCCTGTCTCTCTTCCATGGCAACAGGGATGCTGCCAGACTGGAGGTGGAACTTCCGGACTACATCCCTGTAGGTCTCGTCTATGTACCTCTCTGTCTTTATGTCTTCCAAGTCTGCTACTTCAGCCTCTAGAGAACAGACTCGTTCCCTGAGAGCACAGAGCTCCTTGCACCTAGTGCACACGTAAGAACTCTCACCAACTGGGAGTAAATCATACATGTGACACTCAATGCAAAAGCCCCCATCTCGCTGCTGGACTGCTGTCTGCATCTTAGTTTTAAGCTTGTGTTTAGATCTTTAAGTTCTTTACTTACTAAGGGTTGCTGTGGATACTTATACTAATAAAAGTGTACCTAATACGTTTAATATACCTTGTTCGCCTGAAGCTTAATTAATCTCAGGTCCTTAATGCATGACTGATTTGGATAAAGAGCTGCACCTGAGAGCAGCTCCTTTCCTTTAAGATGTGTAAGTTCCTGTAAAGCAGGGGTCTCAAACACGCGGCCCGCGGGCCGCATGCGGCCCGCGAGACAACTTTGTGCGGCCCGCGACAGAGGAAAACAAAAAAAACACAAAACCTTGGCTTCTGCCGTTGCCGCCGTGGCAGCGGCAGAATCAATTGTGAAATTAAAAAAAAAAAGACTTCTGCTGCTCAAGCAGCAAAATCAGCTGTCCTGCGGCCCCTTCCCCTGTGCCCGGAGATCCGAGTCTGCTCTATCAGCGGCGTGCTTTTCAAGCCGCGAGGAGAGTATTCCCCTCTCGCGCGGTTTCAAGCCGCGCGAGAGGGGAATACTCTCCTCGCGGCTTGAAAAGCACGCCGCTGATAGAGCAGACTCGGATCTCCGGGCACAGGGGAAGGGGCCGCAGGACAGCTGATTTTGCTGCTTGAGCAGCAGAAGTCTTTTTTTTTTAAATTTGACAATTGATTCTGCCGCTGCCACGGCGGCAACGGCAGAAGCCAGGGTTTGGGGTTTTTTTTGTTTCCCTCCTTCGCTGGCCGGTAATGAGTTATGGAGGGGCTGACTGAAATGGGGTAATGGGGGTTAGGACTGGAAGTGGGCTATTTGCAGGGGGGGGGTTATGACTGGTAATGGGCTATGGTGGGGGCTAGGACTGGAAATGGGCAGATGGGGGTTAGGACTGGAAGAGGGCTATTGGCAGGGGGGGGGTTATGACTGGTAATGGGCTGGGGGGTTATAACTGGTAATGGGCTATGGTGGGGGCTAGGACTGAAAATGGGGTGATGGGGGTTAGGACTGGAGGTGGGCTGATTGGGGGGTTAGGACTGGTAATGGCCTATGAGGGGAGGTAAGACTGAAAATGGGGTGATGGGGGATACGACTGCAAGTGGGCTATGGGGGGGACTAGGACTGGTAATGGCCTATGAGGGGAGGTAAGACTGAAAATGGGGTGATGGGGGATACGACTGCAAGTGGGCTATGGGGGGGACTAGGACTGGTAATGGGCTATGGGGGGGGTAAGACTGAAAATGGGGTGATGGGGGGGGTAAGACTGGAAGTGCGCTATGGGGAGGTTAGGACTGGTAATGGGCTATGGGGGGTCTAGGACTGGTAATGGGCTGGGGGGGTTGCTAGGACTGGAAATGGGCTGAGTGGAAGGGGGGCTTGAACTGCAAATGGCTGATGGGGAGGGGGGCTTGGAATGGAAATGGGCTGTGAGGGGAGGGAGCTAGGATTGGAAATGGGCTGATGGGGGGCTAGGATTGGAAATGGGCTGATGGTGAGGCTAGGATAGGACTGGAAATGGACTGATGCAGGGACTAGAAAGGAGCAGATGCTGGGTGGGGCTGGAACTAGAAGGGAGCTGATGTTGGGGGAGGATTAGAATGGAATGGAGCTGGGAAAGTGAAATGGAGAGGGGAAAAATATTTTGTCTGGAAGAGAAGACAAATCTACAATTGGCCAGGTATTGGGAGAGTAAGTGGGGATTGAGGATGGAGGGGTAAAATTTGAGTGGATGAAATAGGAATGAGGAAAGAGCAAAAGGAGAAAGATTAGTATGTTAAAGCAGATGTAGAGAGAGAGAATGGAAAAAAACTAGAAGAGAGAAGAAAGGACAAATGGACAGCAGACGATGGAGATAGCAGAAGACACGAAGAAACCAGAAGTGGCTGGAGCAATTGCAACTGAAAAAAATGCACAAAAGGTAGAAAAATATCTCTTTATTTTGAATTTATTAACTGGAATATGTCAGCTCTGGGAAATGTGCATCATTAATGTTTGCACTTTGTTTAGTACAAGAGGAAATTAATTTATAGTTTTATTTCTACAGTGTTGTTGTACATTCCAAGTTTGGCTTTTGGGGTTCCCAGTTTAATTATTGTCTTCCTATTTCTAAATCTTTTAGTCTTTCTTTATCCATACTCATTAAGAGGCATGTTTACTAAAAGTTAGTGTATGGTAACATTATGCAAATATTTATGCAAATGAGGCCCCTTATGCAAATGAGGCCCCATGTCTTATGCGGCCCCCGGGTTACTTTACAAGTCCTCATTTGGCCCTCAAAGCAATTTGAGTTTGAGACCCCTGCTGTAAAGCTACAATTATCCCAGGGGTGGGTGGGTGCTGGGGAGGGACGGAAATAAGACTTATTAAAAGAGGGCTGCTACATAGTACCCTGTCCTGTGCTTCTAAGGTAAGCTGTGAGCAACTTCCTGGGTGATTAACAGTCCTTGCTTGGATAGAAGGAGTCTTTCAAAATGGCCTTTTGACCTACCACCTGGCTTTAACACCTATTTAAAAAGTTTCACAGGTCTCTTGCCCCCTAGGTAGAAGGCCTCTTTGTAAAGGTCTCTAGAAGACTACTTATTGCTCAAAAGATACTGACCCTGTTTTGCCTTTTATGCTAAGTAATATTCTGATTTCATTTAAAGCTCTTTGCTGCTGCTAGGCTCTAACTTAGTATGAAATTTAAACTAGAAGCTCTCTGCTGGGTTCTGAATTTAACCAGAAAGCTCTCTTCTGTGTTTTAAGTTTAAACTTAAACTGCTGCTACTAGGCCCTGACTGATTTAACAAATACAATGGGTTCACAGATTAATCAGCTTTAATCCAAAGAATTCCCTTCAGAAAAATTCCCAGAAGTATATACTCACTATTGCAGATCTCTCTCCAGAAGTAGCAGTCCCCTTTTGTAGTCCTTCAAACAGGTTAATGCAGAGATGTGAACCCAGAGAGAGCCTAGGACCAGACCAGAGTTGAGAGCGTTATAAAGGAATTACAGAATGTCCAGGATCTGTAAGGCGCTGCCAAAAAGCACCAAGACTCAAGGATGCCACATTCTCGTGTAGACTAAATATGTAACGGGCCATCCTGCCTTGGACAGGAGAGTCACTACCTGTGTCGAATGACCTCTATAACTCACCCAGCATCTTTCATGCACCAGATTATAAGCGAATAGGGAGCAGTATCAGCCATGGTGATTGGACCTTGTCGCAAGAGACCTTTCTGAGGAAGAGAGATGACTGGGTTAGTTAAATAAGATCAGCATACTACGGCCGCTGAGGCCAGTCGCATGACACAAAGATCACCATGCCAGAATGAGCTTCGATCCGACGGAGAACCCTCCCCATGCAGGA
This sequence comes from Ichthyophis bannanicus, assembly GCA_033557465.1. Taxonomy (NCBI): domain Eukaryota; kingdom Metazoa; phylum Chordata; class Amphibia; order Gymnophiona; family Ichthyophiidae; genus Ichthyophis; species Ichthyophis bannanicus. The sequence continues at coordinate 487,637,227 of CM066031.1, forward strand.
CACAAGAAGGAAACATGCATAACAGGGGAGCGGAACGCCAGGACTGAACACGTCCAGGCCACAAGGCCCATGCTCCTTCCGCCGACCAAGGCCTGTGTCTTGGCGTTCTGTGCCGACAACCTGGAGATCCACTGTGGGCAACCCCCAGGTTCGAACTATTTGTGGAAAGGCCCAGGAGGCCAGTTCCCAATTGTCGGAATCTACAATGTGACAGCTGACGTAAGCTGCTTGTACGCTGTCCATCCCCCACAATGTGCTGTGCCGACTTGTCGATGACACTCCATCCAGGGGAGAAGAGCCATCTCCCTAGCCATTCCCAGACCTTTTGTTACACGCTGTTGGTTTAAATAGGACACCGTCATAGCATTGTCGGAAAGAAAGTAGACCGCCTGGGATCGAAGGAGAGGCAGGAAGTGCAGCAAGGCAAGGTGGACCGCCCGGGCTTTTAAGCAGTTGATCGTCCAGCATGCCTCTGAGCCGTCTGGGACTGGCAAAGTGCTCCACCGCCCGAGAGACTGGCATGAGTGTTTACTAGAATCCAGCAAACAGCCTGCAAGAGAATGCCCCAAAGCAGATGGGCCGCTGAATGCCACCATAGAAGACTACGTCACGTAGCGTAAGGGGGGAGAGGCGACAGTCAGACTACGGAAACCAGGGACAGCGCGACAGACCGGAGTGTTGAAGACTCCGCATGTGGGCTGGTCCATGGGATAAACAATGGTGGCCATCATGGACCTTAGGGTCTGAAGATAGTCACACATGTGCGCAGCTCTGTAGGAGAAAGAGTTGAAGGTGTGCAGAGTGCTTGAGAAAATGTTCTTGTGTTTTGCCCAGTCAGTTATCGATTAGTGCTCCGAGAAATTCCACAGTTTGGGGTGGCCAGAGGCAACCCTTGGAATAATTGACCACTCAACTGAGGCTCTCCGAGAAGGTGACCAGCCAGGAGACCGTCTGACTGGCTTCCAACATGGGACTTGCGTGAATGAGCCAGTCATCCAAGTATGGGAGGACTTGAATGCGCTGTATGTGCAAAGCTGCCACGGCCACCACAATGACTTTGCAATCATCAGGCCAAATGATAGAATGCAAAACTGAAAATGCTGCCCGAGTGTGACAAAGCGCAGAGAACGCCGGTGACCCTCCCGGAGAAGAATATGTAAATATGCTTCCGCTAGGTTGGACAAGGCAAGGAATTATCCCATAAGGGCTGCTTGAATTATTGGATATATCATTTTCATATGAAAAACGGTACATGAAGGACCCAATGGACCTCCTTGAGACCCAAACTCTGCTGAAAGGACCCCTCCTTATTGGATACCACAAAGTAAATGGAATAATGAGCAGAGTCCCTCTTTGCAAGTTGGACCGGTCGAATGGCTCAAAGAAACTGCAGACGTTGGAGGGTGGATTGTATGGTTGCCCTCTTTCGGGACGCTTTGCTGGGTGAAACTAGGAAGGCTTCTTGGATGGGAGAGCATAGCCTTGGCTGACGATGTTGAGGACCCACTGATCGAAGGCCATGTGTGCTCACTGCTGGGAAAAGGCATCCGCCCTCCTCGTATTGGTGGCGACGTAGGCATCCCGTCCTTTCCCGACTCCCCGAAGGACTATGATCTTTGACCGGCATGAAGTCACAGCAAAGGCCTTTCCGCAACGTGTAAAGGACCGGGGCTTGCCTTCCAATAGCCGCTATGGCTTGACTTCCCCCAGGTCCTTGACAAACTTGACAAGGTCTTCACCAAGGAGCCACTTGCCTTGGAAGTGGATCTTAGAGAGAGGCACGCCTTAAAGGCTAGATCAGCTGACCATTGACAAAGCTAGAGCAGGGTAGGAGGGCATTGGCCACCAGACCTCTACAAACTGATGCCTGCGTGGATTTTCCTATCCTAATGATCCGAAAGGGCCGCACCCCCTTCAACAGGAATAGCGATGTGCTTAGTGACGGCAGTCACCAGAGCAGCCATCTTCAGATATGCAAAGCACCTATCCAGATCCGCTGGAGACCAAAAATAGCGCTGTCCCTAAGGTAGTGCTGTCCCAGATGGCGAGCCGTATGCATCAGGTGAATCAAACTTCTGAGATACCATTTGCTAGGGCTCCGGTGGGAAAGGGAAGACCCTGGCAGGCTTTTGACTGCTCCGCAGAAGAGCCCTGACAAAAAAAAAGGCAGCCATGGCAGGCTTTGAAATGCCCTGCAGGAGAGCTCTGGTGAGAAAAGGCTTTTGAATGCCTTTCAAGATCAGATCGGCCTGAGAAAGCACCTGAGGATGACTGTGCTCTAGAGGAACGGTGCGGTGTAAGCTGTTCACTTCTTGAACCATCAGAGCAGGGAGTTCATCCTTGCGGAACAGGCGGATATCCTGTGTGCTGTCTTGCTCGTCAGCTCACCATCCTCCCAGTCAGAGGCACCCAGGCTATCCTTGGCTGACAAGGCTTCTTCATCTGGGAAATCAGGTGCACAAGGCCGCAGCCCAAGAAAAGTTCCTTGAGAGGATGCCCCATGTTCCTAAGAACCCACTCCTTCCGAGAATGCTTCCGGGACCCCAACATAGAGTCTAGCAAGGTTCTGTGGACTGAACAGGCCTCCAAGCCAGAGATGACAGGGTCCACGTGCCAAGGGTCCAAGCCTAAGGAGCACTAGAAATTGTTGTAAATCTTGGTTCTGAGAAGACTGAGATGGGTTTTGAGGCAGCAGCATCTGAGCCGAAGGATCGGCAGGCTGAGGGAGAAGGAAGCAGGGAGGAGCGACCCTGGATTCCACTGGGGGTGACAGAGCAGCGGAAACCCCCATCGCTGCCTACTGACTGTGCGAGAAGACTCACCCAGGAAAGCGGAACAGGCCAAGCACCCAATATGATGTAAGTATTTCTGCTTGTAGCTGTAGACAGTACACTTCTGAAGGAGGAGGGCACTGTAAATAAAACATTCCCCCGAAATAATGTTACATAAAGGAGAAAGAAAACGCTGCGGCTCTCACAGGCTGCATAGCTAACTTTCCCACTCCAAACCAGCCACCGTGGCTGAGAATGCCACGCGGCTCTGACATTTAAAATGGACGCTGCACTCCCCATGGCTGAGGAAATGGCTGCCGCACACGCCGGATCAGTCCGAACAAAAAGAAGGGAAACAGAGAAACAGAAACACAGCAGTGCGGAAAGAAGGGCAGTGCAGCCACAGCAGTCGCGAAGAAAAAAACCACGGTGTCTCTGCGATAGTGGCAGCGCGACCCAGCGCTCAAAAAGGGGTGGGGGGGGAATTCAAACTCCCCGTGTCCTCCTGGAGAAGCAGGAGAGCCAAGGCAGGGGCAGTATTGCAAGAGACTGACTCAGAGCGCTTAGCAAAAATAAAAAGGCTCTCCCTGCTGCCAGCCTGCTGGAACCCCCGCTGTACAAGCGCCCGGAGCCTCCGTATCCCAGAAGGTAAAGAAGAGTGGCAGACCTAGGCGGGGAAGGGAGGGGGGAGGAACTTACTCACAGTGCCCCATGCGATCACAGGAGTAGTAGAGCAGAGGAGCCAAGGCAGACGCTGCAAGAAGGCTGACAAAACTGCTGCTGTAGCTAAGAGCAATGAAGGCTCCCACTGCTGCTGGCCTACCGGGTCCTTGTGATCAGGAGGCGGCCTTCCCCTCACATAATCGGAGCTCGACTAGTCCTCTTGACCAGGAGCTCAACCAGATGAGCTGGGAAATTTCAGAGGGGCACCTCCTGTGCGCCCTGAAAACGTCCAGCTGAAATTAATAACTTAAACGAAAACCTGAAGAGAAAAACAGAAGAACACCAGCATCTGCTGGAGACAGAAAATACTGAGGGCGACCTCTAGGGGTACAGCTACGGTATATGTCTACCAGGGCTCAACCAATCAAACTTCTGGTAGTTTTTCTGTCTCCAACATCTGCTGGCAGGGGGACTTAACCCATATGTCTGGACTGGTCTAGCAGGATGTCTTGAAATGCACATTAAGGGGTTGAACTGCAAAGGTGCCACTAATGTTGACCACAACTATTTATTGATACCCCTCCCCTCCACCAAAGATTACCTAGCTGTGGAGATGGCTACAGCAGTGTAGTCCAATGCAGTGCTTCTCAACCCTCCCCTGAAGGCACACTTAGCCAGTCGTATCTTCAAGAAGAGTAAATTAGACTTACCTGCTAATTGTTGTTCCTTGCGGAACTCTAGTCCAGTCCCGGAACCATAGAGTTGTGAACCTCCACCAGCAGCTTTGGAGACTGAACATCTTCATCTCTTTGATCATCCAGCTATATGCAGCCCCAAGGACCGCCCACACATCAGTACCTATTGACAAAGCATACTAAGCAGAGCAACAAATAAGTAGATATAACAACACAGTGGAAAAAAGGATCCTGATCCTAAAGTTCCCACCACTAGCAAAAAATTTTTTTTCTTTTTCCAATTGCGTAAGAACAACCTCCCGCCTACGGGAAGGCGGACCAGAACGGCCGTGGCGACCCTTGTGCAAAACGCATGCAACAAGAGACGCCACCGCTCACCCCCAAGATTTGACCCCGAAAGGGAACTAAGGCGTGCTGCAAGCAGAGGAGCTCTGACCGAAAGTATAGAGAACAAAAACCCTGGCAGACTCCTATAATGAATGTACCTTCTTGGCTGGCAGCGAGAACAGATAGACAGGGAGGGATCCGGGACTGGACTAGAGTTCCGCAAGGAACAACAATTAGCAGGTAAGTCTAATTTACTCTTCCTTAGCGTCCCTCTAGTTCAGTCCCGGAACCATAGAGGATGTAACAGAGCAGTAAATCTCAACGGGAGGGCCTCGCTAGTCCAGCCTGAAGCACCCGAGACCCAAACCGCGCATCCGACGCCGCCTGCACATCCAGACGATAATGCTTAGCAAAGGTGTGCAAGGACGACCACGTCGCCGCCCGACAAATATCCACCGCCGGTACCAAGCTAATTCCGCCCAAGACGCCGCCTGCGCCCTAGTCGAGGGAGCACGAAGCCCGGCAGGAACCATCCTGCCATGTAAAAGGTATGCCGACGAAATCGCCTATTTCAACCAGCGGGAAATGGAAGACCTAGACGCTGCTTCCCCCTTGCGCGGACCGCCAAATGCGACAAATAGGCGATCGGACTTACGGAAGGCCGCCATTTCCCCCAAATACCGACGAAGAGCTCGACGGACATCCAACGCGTGCAAGGAATTATCCGCGTGCTGGCCCCGTTCCTTGGCAAACACCGGGAGAGACAGCCCCTGATTCATGTGAAACGCCGAAACTACCTAAGGCAAAAACGCGGGAACCGGTCGCAATACCACCTTGTCGGCAGAGAAAGACAGATAGGGTTCCCTACACGAAAGAGCCTGCAACTCCGAGTTCCTGCGAGCTGACGAGATCGCTACCAGAAACACCATTTTCAACGTCAAGTCCCTCAACGAAGCTTGCGCCAAGGGTTCAAACGGCAGAGCCACCAGAGACCTCAACATCAAATTCAAGTCCCACGAGGGCACTAAAGCCCTGTACGGAGGACGCATAAGCAACACCGCTCGCAAGAAGCGCTTCACGTCCGCATGGGACCCCAATAACTGGCCCTGAACCTTGCCTCGAAAACACGCAAGAGCTGCAAGTTGTACCCTCAACGAACTGGCCCCCGCTTGCAAGAAGGAGAGGATCTGAGGAACGGAGGTCCGCAAAGGCCGCAACTCGCGAGCCGCACACCAGCTCTCAAAAATACGCCAGACCTGGACATACGCTAGCGACATAGACCGATGCCGCGCCCGCAACAAGGTAGCAATGACCTCCGGAGAATAACCTTTGGCTCTCATTCGCGCCCTCTCAATAGCCATGCTGTAAGCGAGAATCAAGCCACCTGAGGCATCTGCAGCGGCCTCTGCTGAAGGAGATCCGGCCGAGGAGGAAGGAGCCACGGATCGGCCACACTCAACCGCACCAGATCCACATACCAAGGCCGACGAGGCCAGTCCGGGGCAATCAGAACCATGGGACCCAGATGCCGCTCGATCCGCTGCACCAGGCGACCCAGCAGGGCCCACGGAGGAAAGACATAGAGCAGCCCATACCTTGGCCACCTTTGTGCCAATGCATCGAGGCCTTCTGACATGCGTTCCCGACGCCTGCTGAACACTAGCAGAGACTCTCCGTACTGGAGAACCGCTGATAAATGGAATGGGAGCATAGATAGCTTCAAAGGACAGAGTTCTATTTTGCAACCCCTCTCCGCTGAGCTGCCTTTTCCATATGTAAAATTAAACCACATATATCCAAAATGAAGACATTACAAATCTACCGTAAAATCTTATAATTTGGGCAAAGCCAAACTAAACGGGAACATTTTCCATTAAGAAACCACACAACTATAAAATCCTTCCCATGACATAAAGCTTATGGCAGAGCATTCCACATCTGTGGGCTGGCCATGGCGCTCACCCAAGCATCTGTTACAACTGTCCAAGAGAGTTATCACCATAATTCCTTTTGACCTGAATATGTTTACAGCAGAACATAGCGCTATATCACAGCAGCTAAGCCAAAATATTATCCCGCCATATAAACCGACTTTAACGCTTTATAGGACCCTCTATGGATAGCGGAAGGATAATCTTTTTTTTTTTTTAAAGTAGAAGACTCCAAAAACCAAGTTTCCGCCAACTCCAATGAAATCAAAGCAGATCAGCTAAAATTACCTGAACTGCTACTATAGCTTTGCAAGAAGCTACCAGCCCCCGCTGCACCCAGTTGTCCTTCCCCCCCCTTATCCAGGGGGATTCTGCATTGCAGGAGGCGTTGCCCACCCCCTGCCAGCCTACTGCATCTGCCAGGGAGCTGAAGAGCAAAATAGAAAGTAGAACCCCTGGAAGCAAACAGTGTCGTGTCCCTGGGATTCAGGCGCAAAAGGTAAAAATCAAAAAGTAAAAGCAACAGTGTTAGCTAAAAATGAACAAGGCTATCTCTCACTAAAGTGAGTTTCTCTTTCTTATTGAAATCCCACCGAAGTCCGTGGGACCCAAGCTTTCGAACACAGACCCAAACGCTGTGCATTAACCACAACCAGAGAAATGAAAAGAATGAAACCCTGCTCTAGTAATAGATGAGAATTTCCTGGGAAGGGCCTGCTAAGTGTTGCTATGAAACCCACAAGCACCTCACCAGGCCTTCCTGAAGTCAGAGAAATAGCAGTGGAATACACCGACCACCTTGAAAATGGAGGTCTGAGAGGTTGTGTCGCCTGTGTGAACCTGATGAGTAATATGATTTTGTATTGTACCACTCACCCCCCAGGGATGGGGGCACTGAATACTTTATGTGATTCATGAGCAGCGCTGTCATTCGGTGGCCTTTAGGGCAGCAGAGCCCGACCAATGATACAGAAATTAAGAGCTTTAAATCTTGGTCATATAAACTGGATTCTCAGACCTTACATCACAGCACCGAGGCTCTGTGGTGATTTCTATCCTGACCTGCAGATAATGGCTGCCTGCACAGTCCTAGAAAGGCACTATTGAGTGTACCAGCTGCCCTCTGGTGGCCATAGACCGTAGCACAGGCCCTTCCCGGTTGACAGTTTAACTGCCAGTCTATTCTTGTACATCCTAAGGTTTCCTAAACCTGTCCCTATGAATTTTGGGCAACTGTCACTATAGAATACATAAAGGCACACTTCTAGGCTTTCCCTCCTGCAAACTACAAGTTAGGGCTCTGCCCTTGAACCTAAAAGCTGGCAATTTGCCTAATATCCTGGGCCTGAACAGATGCTCCTCAGAGACATGACTAGGAGGGAAAGAACATTTAGTATCAGGGATCAATGCCAAAACTGCTGTCCTGTTTTTAAGTTTATTCTTATTTATTCTATAAAGAGGATTGACAACAGTCCCCCTTAATGCTGAGGAACCCCCTGGCCTCAAAAAAAAAACTACAAACAAAAGAAAGAAATAATCACTAGGCCCAAAAATTTAGCTATTCTGCCTGTTTTCCTCACGCAGGCAGTTCACTGCAATGCTCGCCATGCGGTCCAAATACCTAGAGAGGAAATGGCCGCCCCTTCGCCAATGAATTTTGGCGCCAAGAACAGCCGCCGCTGCAAAAATGAGGCCTCAGCAGACCGACAGAGCCCGAAGGCCTTACCTGCACGGCCGAAAGCCACACAGCCTGCTCCTACCTCCTTGAATTCCTCCGATCCTCAAACTGCGCTGATGCGCCTGGCAGCCGCGGCGAGGATCGCTCAGCCGGTTCCACAGACTAAATTAAATCCCGCAGCAATGGAGAGGCTCCGTCCCACACCGCTTCAGTGTGGCTGAACGGGTCCCGGAGCTTTCTCCCGTACAGTCCAGGGAGAGAGATCCGCACCGGCAAATGCCTGCAGCAAGTGAAAATCACTGACAAGGAGGGAAGGCAAGAACTGCTACTAATTTAAAGAACCAGGCTCAAATTTAAAATTACTGTAAATTAAAGGTAAAAATCAAAAGTAAAATCAGAATTTGTCACACTAAATGCTCCTATCTGTTCCCCCCAAGTGAGCCCAGAAGCTAGGCTCACTATGTCCTCCTGCTGCAAGGAGACTGGACACACTGGAGGCTGATGGGAGATACCAGCAGGCTATATCCAGTGACTCGTCCCCAGGAGGCGCAGAATCCGCAACACTCGGGGGCCGGCTCTTCTTTTGTGGACCAGTGTCTCCCTCCACTGAAAGTGGACGCTTTAGCCCACGGCGGGGCAGGACCGAGCCTCCCCCCGCCGGCTGCAAGAGAGCCAGAGCCTCCTGCATGAGAGAGAAAAAGGCGGGTGGAACTCCCAGGGATCCCTCCCGGACGCCCCCCGCCAACAGGCGCTCCGGCACCGCAGAAATCCCCGGACCAAGGACCGTCTCTGCCTGCTCTGATGTCCCTTCTGTAGATACAGGTGGGAGATCTGCACTGGAGCCCTCCAGAGGATCCTCCATGCCAGCACCCACAGCAGAACAAGTGGCACAGACTCGGGCTGCCAAATTACTACTTCTACGAATGCCACAGACCAGACACCGAGGACTAGGAGGCATGGCTATGCACACAGCCCTTTGCCAGCAAAGCAGGAACACCTTGCTGAAGCAAACAGAGCAGAAAAAAAAAATCGCGATTTTAAAAGTGCTCAAAAACGCTCCAAATTGCAGGATTAGATAGAGCTGGAGTCAATTAGCTGAAATCTGACCAAGAAATGCAAAAACGAAGCTCCTATCCCTAAAAAAAAACACGAAGAAAAACAACTTTGAAAAAACAAATCCAAAATGGCTGCCGGACCCGATCCCGCCAAAAAAAGGACCAGAAAAAATACCCAAAAGGTCTAAAACACTCCCCAGAGCTGATTCCAGGCCACCCCAAGGCCTCCACCACTGCCTTTAGAAAGAAAAAGCTTCAAACTCTACTCACCCACACACAAGAGTGGAGGGGGGGTCAAAACACTGAGAGTGCTGTCCAGCGTGCCTGTCACAGGCTCTGAGTAGCAGTTATCAGAGTCAATAACAGAGTAATAACCGCTCAGGGCAGCTCGGGGAACCCCTAAATCAGTCAGGGGACCCTCAGAGCCTACTGCTGTATTCAATTGCTGCCTGTAATTGTCTTCAACCTTCTCCTCACCCACCAAGGGGGTTAGGTAGAAAGGAGACCTGTGTCCTGTGCAGCTCCCCTGCTTGTTTGACCTATGGGGAGACTGACAGAGAGAGACAGAGAGAAAAAAACAGATTAGAGAAAGACAGAAGGGACACAGTCAAAGATTTCCTCCACAGCAGCAGCCCAGTACCTAAATCTAGAAAATAATAAAACACTAAAGCTCTGCTTATTTGTTCCTAAGGAGCCCAGTTCTGGGCTCTGACTTCCAAGCTGCTTGGAGACTGAGATACTGATGTGTGGGCGGTCCTTGGGGCTGCATATAGCTGGATGATGAAAGAGATGAAGATGTTCAGTCTCCAAAGCTGCTGGTGGAGGTTCACAACTCTATGGTTCCGGGACTGGACTAGAGGGACGCTAAGGAATATACAGATCTCTCTCATGCATATTCATTGTGGTAATCCTGAAGATATGACTGATTAAGCGTACCTCCACAAGAGGGTTGAGAAGCAGTGGTCTAATGTCATGATCATCAGGATAAGCACAATGCAAGGTGAAGGAACGGTCTCTAGCCAGGAGCAAAGACTGTAAAAGACCCATCTGGAGGGTTGCCTAGAACTCCAGTGAAGCACCTTCAGAGTTCTAATCTGAAGGAGGGGTATCTGCCCAGTTTAGACGGCCCAATTTAACTTCTGGAAATTCTAGTTGTGTTTGTTCTGCAGAGGTGCGGAAGAACCCAGCTTCATCAGTTTTGGCGAGTATGGCTGTTTTCAGTTTTTAGACACTGCAGGAAGAGATTCTGTAGGTTTCATTAAAAAAATCTAATTCTACACAAACGCATGGGATTGTAGAGAAATTAGAAGAAACTCCTTGGGAAGGTTAAAGAACAGGATTCTGACTTAACTAATGCTAAATAGCATGTAACTATTACTGACAAGGTTCAACAAATACAAGGATAGAACAGTTTTTGTGAAAGACTCAATAGTAATTCATAAATTTAAAAAGGTTGAACATGTGGAGAGGCAGTGCAATTCACATCTGGTGAATTTTCACAGAATTCCATCTATTACTGCTAAGGAAACATTTGAGAGAGGCTTTGACAAATTTTCTTGGAATCTAGGAGACAACTTTAGAAGCCATCCACTGAGACTTTAGTCACAGTGCCCCCCCCCCCCCCCGTGTATCACAGGTTTTTTTTAAAGGCCCTGATTTACTAAATTTCCCATTTTCTATCAGAAAGGAAAGCTTAATAACATCATTTCCTTAACATGCCTTTACACAGTGCCAGCAGAAGGAAGCGACCCTTCTCCCTCACCAACCCCAATGAATAGGCTGTCAGTAGCGTATCGGTGACCCTTTATAGTTACATCTGAAGCAACTTCTTTCACTTCACATATCACCATGGTTTGTAATACATGAAGCGGTGAAAAAACCCTCACTACCATAGACCCCCCCCCCTCCCAGCCATCACCCAGTCTCATGCCCCTGAAAGTCTTTTATATAACGTTGCCTCATTTCTCCACTTTAAAATCATGATCGGCTCTCTGCAAGGAACTTGAAACAGCGAGATACACACACAAACACACCTTTTACCATGTGGCTCAAGCTCTTTGCAGGAAAATCAATCACGGCAAGGAAGCAACGAGGCCTTTTTGTTGTAGCTGGTGCGGAGAGTAAGAGAAATATGATAGAGATCAATAAAATTATGAGTGGAACGGGTAAACATAGATTGGTTGTTTACTCCTTCAAAAAGTAGAAAGGCTAGGGGACATGCAATGAAGCTATAATGTAGAACATTTCAGATTTATTTATTTAACCGGTTTTATATAGCGCCTTTCGACATGTCAAGGCAGTTTACATCAAACAAAGTGAACAGATCATACATAGAATCCAAGAAAGACAAACATTGAACCATCATGTCAACATGATAAACATGGGATGTGTAGCATACTTGGGGCTTGGCAGATTGGTGGGGGGGAAGAAGAGAAGGGGTTTGGGGAGGCTGGTGAGTAGGCTGAGGGAGGAAAGATGAGACTAGGGTATGGGGAGGGAGAAGGGTAGAAGGGAGGGCAGGGTTGGAAGGGAGGCACTGTAAAAGAGATAGTGCGGTTGAGGAAAAGTCGCTTGGAAGACAGTTAATCATTGTAGGAATGGAGAGGTAAAGGGAATACCAGAATCCCCAATATGTAATTGAAGATGGATGAATTTCTTGCTGCAGATCTCTGGGATGTGCTGATAGAAGAACTTTTTAACAATGACTGTCACTCACGAGTTTGTCCTTTCACCTACTTCCTCTTTGGTGGAATGGGATATCATGATCATGAGTTCTGTGTAACTGTTTTTAAAATAGTTTGAGAACATTGTTAACGCAAGCATAAAGAGTAAACACAGGCTATGAACTGCGCAACCATAGTTCATTGTACAGTCAACTATAGGTCCCTGCTGGCACAGCATAATTTCTGCAACTCTGCAATTATAAATAATTCTGTCATAATCAAATAAATTTCATCTAATACTATGTAAACAGCTATTACTCTGTAAAGAATTCTAGCGACACCTTGTGTTATGTCATGTTTATGCTTAATGACTGTGTTACTTTCCCTTTTCTCTTCAATAAAAAGAGCTTCAAAGAGGAAGAATTTGAATTCAACAGAGGTGGAACTGTGCTGTGTCCATGGACCTTCTGTTTTCCCTCTGAGCTCAAAGAAAAGTAGCACTTTGTGTGTGATTGTGTTCTGTGTTACTCTCTGCTTATTTCTCACTGCTTGAGGGACCAGAGACTGAAAGAGCCGTGGTATTGTGGCCAGATCACAGGCTTTCTTCAGTCATAAGCCAAGGAAAAGTGGACAAGGCGCTTGGAAGGCATGGTTAGTCTGAAGCCATGGAAAAGTGCTCGAGGAACAGGTGAGGTTTTTGGTTTCTTTTGAAAATCTTTGAGATCTTTTAGTATGCGAAAGTCATCTGGTTTAGGACAACTATCCAGAGGGTCGCCATGAGTAGACACCAACTTGACGGCACTTAACAACAACAGGGAGTTCCAGAGTCTCGCAGCAAACAGGGAGAAAGCTCTACTTGAGGTCCGGGCATTTTATTTCCTGCTGTCTGTAGGGATAGCAAGAGTGGTTTGTGTGCAGGTCCTTCAGGTGTGATTATCTGCAGGCCTTTTTATAAGGGTTTCTAGATAAACTGGTGAAGGATGGTGGAGCGCCTTGAAGATAGTGAGTAATGCTTTGTATTTAACACGGGCTTTTATAGAAAGCCAATGTAGGTTATCGAGTATCTGGGTAATATGCTTTCATTTGGGAGTGTCAGTTAGCACTCTTGCAGCTGTATTCATGGCCATCTGCAGTGCATTGATGAGGCTGGGAGACAGTGGAAAAGAATGTTACAAAAGTCAAGGTGACGTATAGTCAAGGCTTGGAAAACTGTCTGGAAGTGGGCTTGGTCAAAGAGTGGTCTGAAAGCTTTTACTGTTCTCATTTTCTGGTAGAAGAGACTTACAGCAGTAGCTATGTGTTGAGTTAGTGTAAGACCCTGGTCCAGGGTGACGCCGAGGTATCTTACATTGGACTTAGTGTAGATCTTTCTCCACCCATAACTACATACGGTGGGGTGTGAAGCAGGGATCTGTGGTAACATATAGTGACTCCGTCTTCTGGTAGTTCCGGTTAAGGTTGGGTGCTTTAAGCCACTGTGAGACAGCGTTGAAGCAGTCTGTCAGAGAGGTGTATACTGGGTTACGGTAGAGATAGGACTATACAACATTGTGTCATCCACATATAGTGATACAGGATGTTGTAGGAGGAGTGGATGATATTGAAGATGAGTTAAATGAATAGGTTAAACAGAGGCGCAGACAATGTTTATCTTTCTGGTACCCCTTGAGTTATGTCAGAAGGAGTGGCGCTGACCCACTTATGTACTTGTTGTCTCAAAGTTAAATATGAAAACCATCTGAGGATAGTGTTGCATAGGCCAATTGCTTGAAGCTGAAGTAGTAATGCTTTATGTGGCACAGAGTCAGAGTCAAAGGCTGCTTTTATGTCAATGACTATGAGGGTGAATCCTTGATCAGGCTTCCCTGTCCCCAGCGTCTGTCCATTAGTATGGTGATAAGATAGTTGACACCATGGTTGGTTCTAAATCCATGCTATTGTTGGTCAAGAGGAACATGTGTAAGCTAGAGATGGGCCTGTATGAGCTTGGTATTGCCGGATGCAGACTTGGGTTTTTGAAGATTGGGCCTATGGATGCCAGCTTGAAAAGCTTTGGTAGGTATCCTTGGGAGAGGGCAGTTTATGATGTTTAGAATTATTGGGGCCAGCTCTATGCAGGTTGATCTGATCCATCCTACTGGACATGGATCAAGCTGGGAAGTTGTTGTATTGAGACTTGTTATGGTGCTAAAGTCACTACAGAGGTGAGGGGAAGGACTCTTGCCCGTTGGTGGGAGCTGGGTCCTTAGTGAGGTAGTGGCCTGGAAGTAGTTTCTGAATGCTTGAGGTGTGGGGGAGTCGGGGTTGGTTCCTGTTGCAGGGTTCCTTAGCGCTGTATTTACTATGCTGAAGAGTTCCCTTGCACGGTTAATGGATTTGAATATGAGCTTGGTGTGATATATCCTTCTAGTCCTGTTGATAGTATCTTGGTATTCTTGCAGCATAGACATCTATGCTTCACCGTCAGTTGGAGATTTGGAGTGTCTCCACTGTCTTTCAGCCTTCCGGAGCCTTCGCTTAAGTGTTTTAGATCTGTTGTGCACCATGCAGCCCACCAGTGCCATGTAATGGTTCTAGGAGAATGGGGGGCTGAGGCAGCCTGAGATAAGGTGTCATGACAGTTCTCCACCGGTATGTCCCGGTCATGTTTAATTTGGGAAGGGTAGCGTTAAGGAATGCTTCCTTGTTCCAGCACTTGAATCGCCTTGGTGGGGGTGGGATGTTGGGTAGTTGTGCTTGGTCCTGGGTTGTAGATATAGAGAAGAGAGGATTATGTCGTCTGACCAGGGGACTCTATGCATGGGTGGTGGGGGAAGCTTGTAGGGTGGAGGGTGTTGCTTGTTGGTGAAGATGAGGTCCAGCATCCCTCCTTTTCATGCGTGGGCCCCTCAGCATCCACTACCTCTATGAAAGCATCTTCTGTGCTGTGCTGATGGAAGATTAAAATCACCAAGGAGTATAGCGTATTTGTTGAGAATGGATATATCGAAGGCTGACAAGTATTGGGGGGGGGAGGGGAGTTGATCACCCATAGGGGTGGGTGAATTGTGTGTTAGGCAGATGGTCAAAAACAATAAATGGATCCAAGTCATGTGCTGTGTTTGCAGTATCCCGGCGGAGTTGAAGGTGTTTAGCTAGAATCAAGACTACCCCTCCTTTGTGGTCAGCTTTATGAGAGTGGAATAAATTGCTGTCTGGTGGTAGTAGTTAGTTCATTAGTACAGAATTTGTATTTGATAGCCATGTCTCGATAATGCACATGAGATCCAAGTCGTTATCGTGGAAGTGGTCAGATTAAGATTGGAATCTTATTCCTCACTGCACGAGCGCTGATAAGAGCACACTTCAAGTAGGTAGGTGTGGTAGGGTGTGAGATAGAGAAGTCTGTTGGTTTGATCAAAATTAGAGATCTTGTGCGTTTCGGCCTTAGGTATATTGGGGCGACTGTAATTACATTGGAGGTGCTACATCGAATGATCGTGATGGGATGTCCGTTGTAAATCAGTTACCAAGCGGTAGACAAGCAGCGACAGAAACAGAAGGATTACACTGAAGGCCACAAACATGATTTTTCGGTAGTACTGGCCCTTTGGCTGTGCACTGTTCTCTGATCTTTTCCCTGAAATCCCACTGAGAACCCTTCTCAAGCTATCGGGTACATGTGGTTATACGTCTAGGAGAGTAGCAGTCAGCGGTCTTACGTGGGGAACTGCAGTCATCAGTTTTTGCCTTGGACTCTGGGCTAGGGTTGCAAAAGAACCGCTATTTAGGTTAAGTATGTGTGCCTATGGATGGGGTGGACTTATGACAGCAGCATGCATAAACAATCTTAGGGATGATATCAGGCAGAATAGAAGCAGAGTAAATGCACAGTATAGATCTGTGCTTCATAGTAGCTGTACAATAGTGACAAAGTGATAATATACTACTGAGACTTATTGTAGGGGCCTATATTGCCTTTATGCCGTATAGCTGGTCAAAATCCATCAGTGAGCCCCTCATGGACTATCTTTATATAATGAAAACTATTAAATCTATCGCCCTCCTTACAACAACTTAAACATAAGCAGACAATTGTAATCAGTCTTCTAAGTTAGGAATGCAATACAAAGATTATTAGCTAAGCAGCACTGCTTAACTTACAGGATGGCAAGAGTCCCGCCAAGCACAGGCGCGCCTGGAGGTGCTGCTGGAATTCAAGTCCTTGCTCCTGCACCCGAGGTTCCCAATTGGCCTTGCGGAGGGGGCTCTCCCTCCTGCTCACCTCCCAACAGTGAGCGGCTGTTGGAGGATGGCTGGTGACTTTCTGCGACTGGAGGCGCTGCTGGAATTCAAGTCCTTGCTCCTGCACCCGATAGGCTTTGCAGAGGTGATCAGGGAGGGGGCTCTCCCTTCTGCTCACCTCCCCGACTAATCGTAGAAAATATTTTTTCAAATCAAAGCGTAATCAAACTCTGGAATTCATTGATGGAGAATGTAGCAAACCCATTAACCATTATTAAAGTGGACTGGGGAAATTCACTGCCTACCCCTGGGATAAGCAGCATGGAATCTGTCTAATTTTTGGGAACCTAACAGGTACTTGTGACCTGGATCGATCACTTTTGGAAATGGGATGCTGGGCTTGATATAGCGTTGATGTGAACCAGTATGGCATTTCCTGTGTTCTTAGATTGAGACTGGGTAATGGCAGATGCAGAGGCTATGAAGACTTTCTTTTTTGCTTCATATATTAACAGACCATGGTGATAAGTGAAGGAAAAGAGAAAGTTACCTCAGATGTTGCTATAAAGTGTCACCAATATGCCGACAGCATGCTCACTGCAGATGATGGGGTGGGAGGAGAAGGGTTGCTGTCTTCTGTTGGCACTTTGTAATGGTATGCTAAGAGTCTGATTTATTAAGGTTTATTTTCCCACAGAAAATGAAGACAGTAATAAGGCCCCTTAAAAAGGAGCTATGATATATCTTTGGGGGTGGTTGGGCAGGCACTATGACCGATCTCTTTGTGGCCAGCTCCTAAATTTTTAAGTTGGCTCCTAGATTTCAAGAAAATGTGTCCAGGCCTGCATTTAATGCAAATCTGCATATTGCATATACACTGTGGTAAACCTGAAAACCTGGATCGGCAAGATGTGCCTCCAGGATGCTGCTGAGAAGCACTTATCTAGTATGATACTATGGAGGAACAAATACGAGTGGTGGCAGCAAGTTGCTTCTATGAAAGTCCTCATCAAAAGGAAAAGTTAAAACCTCATATTAAGACATCTAATAAATTTTCAGAATAGAATTGTGTATGCCATTATGTCTAACAGGCACAACATGGCCTCTAAACTAGAAACCCCCCTACAGACAAGACCTGTTGCACTCACCTCTGGTCCCAAAGGGCCATAAACAGATCTGGTGTGCAATATTACTCAACTATAAATATGTGCCTTATTCTTATTTATTTTTCCTCCCATGCACTTTCAAATATCTGCATATACAGTTAAAGAATATTCATTGTTGCTGTTCAGAACTCTAGCCTTTTCTGAAGCCCTGGGGGGAAGAGATGTCCCCAATTAGAAACAGTTTAGAGAACACTGCAATAACCAGGAGTACAATGGTAAGGCGACCCATAAGCTTCAGTAAAGAACAGGTGAGGCCACAGAGCAGGGAGAGTTGCAGTAACCTGCAGCCCAGAAAAAAGGCAAAGGTCAGAATAGCCCATCCTCTCTGCCCAAAGTGATTTGTTTGTCTCAATACAAGCATTGTGGAACCTGTGTGTCTTTTCGGGAAAATGCCAAGTATTTGTGACCTGGATTGGCCACTGTTGGAAACAGGATATTGGGCTTGACCCACTATAGCATCTCTTATGTTGGATGGTAAACTGCCACTCTGTGGGTTATCCATCTCCTCATTTATATGTATTTAACTCACGTCTTTCTAGAAATAGTAGTTAAAGGCTAATTACATTCAAGTACAGCACCATTCCCCTATCTTCGGGGGCTTTACAATCTTAAGTTTATACCGTGAGGCAACTGCAGGGTTAAGTGACTTGCCCAAGGCCACGAGGTGCATCAGTGGGCTTTTAACCCTGGCCTCCTTGATTCCCAGCATGCTGCTCCAAACACTAGAATACTTTATTAGCGGTTCAAAAATGTTGCATAAGTGCAAAAAAATAATAATAAATCCACTGCTATTTTTTGAGCTGAAGCGCTGAATGCTTGCTTTTCATTTTTGCACCTTTGTGTTTGGCCTCAAGGCAATAAAGATACAACGGGGCACCAATCATCTTACTCAGGGCTTCCATGCAGAATGATAGGCCTACTCCTGTCACAGTCGGCTCGGATTACCTTTTCCACGCGACCCACGAAGCAGACAGCACGGCCTACGTAACGCGACAACATAGCACTGTTCACACGGATCCGCGCTTCCCCGAAGATATCGCCCATGGCTTCCCGCGAACGCACCCAGCTGCCACTCAGACTCCCAGCAAACGCGGGAACACACACTTCCGGTCCGCTGGCAGACACTTCCAGCCAATCCTGAGGAAGGGGGTCACATGCACAAACGGGGCGTGATTGAGCTTCGTTTCCCTCAGTGTTGTACGCGCGGAGATGACGTGTGGCGATTTGAGCAAGAAAACATTCTCCAGGATAGAAAAATACCTGCTGTACCCACCCAAACGTAGAACACCTCTTCTTGAGTTACCACCGATAAAGAAGCGAGCTAAAGAAAAAAGTCTGTGTTCCGTGTCAGTTCTTATGATTTTTTCTTTCATCTTTACACTTTTACGTTTCATTCGGTTTACTAACAATACTGAACCCTTGCTGCAGTTCTGAACTTCACGGTTGTAACAATTGAATCTTTAACTAATTCTTTGCCATTATCATTCTTTCTCTTCTCCAAGGGTTCTGGGGTTCCAGGAGGCATTTGGTTACTTCTTCAATTTACTGCACTTATTTTATGCTTCGTCTCACACCAAATGATTTAAAAAAAAATCAGGCTTTTACCCGGTCGCTTTACTAATTACTATGTGCGCGTGCCCCTCCCCTTTGGTGTATTTTCAGCACAGCGCGAGATAATTTCCGCACAGAGTAAAGGCACCGTTCGGTGATGACTCGGGCGCAGGCGCTCTGTGACTATGTGGGAGCTATTTCTTTGGAGCCGGAAGTGCTCCGTGAATTGTCTGTTAAGCTTTCTGGCTCGGAATCGGCCTGGGAGAAGAGAGCGCGAGCCACAGGCTCGGGTGTGACACCTGCTAAGGCTGCCTTTTTTTGGACATTAGTGCGCGAGAGAGGCTAGCGCTGATTACTGCTGTGAATATTCCTCGGTGATTGCACAGCTGTATGATCTCCGCCTCCCCTGCGTTAGGTATGCGAACCCAGCGTTGATCTGAGCAGTTAGGGAAGCTTGCTGAGTGCTGGCAGCTATTACATGGGGAAGCTGCAGTGATGATTTCGTCTATTTAAATCCAGTGCCTAATCTAATGAAAATTGTTCTTTATATAGAAGAAAATAGAACAACTTGTAACTGACTGTTAAAGTGGTGGTCTGGTTTAGAGACAGAACAATTTGCTTCAATTGTTTTTACCTTTCATTTCCTTCTAAGTGTAATTTCCAAACTTTCCAGGTAGGGGGAGAAGCTCAGTGCTTCTCTCCTTCCACAGTCATTGGAAACTATGAGCTACCATGGTTGACAATTGGTTTTCCCCATTCACGTCTCTGATATCCAGTGGACCTCTGCCAATCCATTAGTTTTAGTGTATGTTTGGCACTGAGAACTGCTGTTTCTCGGTTTGATGGTCTCTCTGGAAAAGCAAACCAAGATGGTTTAACTTCTACGTTCTGGGAACTCGCACCATACTGAGCATTCCTTAGGCACTGTTCCCTCTAAGCTGTGTGCGTGTGCTGAGCGAGCGCACAAAAATTACGGTTCTGATTCTGATAGAAAACAACACAGACATCTTAAAATTTAAAAGTTGTGATTGTAATTACTAGAAATTTTCCGCTTCATTTATTAATTGTCTATTTTCATTTAATTTGATTAAAATCAATGTGGTGTACATACTGTATTCTGACATGTAGTCAAATTTTAAAGTATATAACTCCGAGTGTCATTATGTGGTGCACAAAAATTTAACTTTCCTTCAAAGGCTGCACAGCTGATATTTTATGCGCATAGAGCCTACAGAAAATTAGAGGGAACATTGTCCTTAGGTAAGGTGGAGGAAAATGTTCATGTTCACCAGGTATATGCTGCACCCATGGAAATTTGTGTACACTGAGCTATTAAATGTAGGGGTTGTAAGTACTTTCTTGTGGTATGCGGAGCTCAATGATGACAAGTTTCAAAAAATTTAAAAACCCTTCTCTTTCCTTCCTGTTAGGGAACATACCCTAGCATTGAACTAATGGGTGGAATCTTTCAGAAGATGTCACTGGAAGTAGCAGTATATGGTGTAGCTAAGAACATACAGGTAGTCATCGACTTACGACCATGTCTGGTTCCGACAGACCGGTCGTAAGTCGATTGTGGTCATAAGTCGGCCTACTTGACTTTCTTTGATTTAGTTTTTATTAGGTAGCTGTGCCTTTAAAAAAAAAAAAAAAAGGATCAGAGAGGCGATGGAGGAGCCGGGTCTGCACTGACCTTCTGCTTTTGTGTTCCTGCAGAGGAGTCATAGCCAGCCAGTACTGCTAGATCTCTCCTCCTAGACGGTATGGAGGAGAGATCTGCTATTGCCAGCCACCCGCTGTGATCTGGGGAGTGTCTGCAGCGCCGGCTGAGCTCCGGGCAGAGCCACGGGGTGAAATCTTCACCGGGGGTCTTTTTCTTACTGCCTGGACTGGTAGCGCACACGCCGATCAGGATTCTGCCGGCGTTTTGCCTCAGGACGATTCAGGGCTGGCGTTTTTGCTCTCACGGGCTGTCAGTCGTGGCCAGAAAACCAGTCGTAAAGTCGATCAGTCGTAAGTCGCTTAGGTCGTAAGTTGACGACTACCTGTATAGTCAATCTAAGGTCTGTCTGTCTGAAAACTTTGTTTCACGTGGGATCAATTTGATGTCGCGATAGCAAACTCTCTTCAATGGGGTATCTCCGGGTCTCCAAGTAATCTTCAGGGATCCTAGCCACTAACACACAGTGGCACTTATAATTCTTATAGTTCTTCCACAAAACCCTTCCTATTCAAACCCTTCACCAAAACCAATCAACAGTTTTCTCCTTCACAGTTAAGGTGACCTAGATCTCTCTAAGATTAACCAGTGCACCTGAGCATGATGCTCAGTTGGAAGGGCTCATTACACCTCAATGAAGTTCCACGTCACCACAATTCAAGTGTCTGCTTCTTAGAAAGCATTAGGGTGGGTGGGTGTAGGCAGCAGCCAAGATGGACACCTAAAGAGCTAGTTCTGTTCACTCACTGAAAAATCTGAGGAAATTGTCACATCAATTCAGAAAACTAGTGGCGAACAGTACAGGCATTAAACTTATGTGCTGATGATGAAAGGGGTTGAGAAAAGTGATGAGTAAGATTGGGCTGATGAGCTGTCTCAAAGGAAGAAGAAAGTGCAGTAGGTCGTGCGGTGAAGGCCTCCACTGGTAGAAACTTGGAAGCAAAAAGAGAAGGGTGCCTGACTCAGTTTTCATATAGCCATTTATAATCCCTTTAAAGAGCAATATAAATTGCTGGGCCAGGGGAACAGCAGGCAGCTTACTGGGACTGGAGGAGAAGCGGTGGCAGTGCGCAGTGGCATGTGATGTGAGAGGTGCCCAGAAGGGAACAGTGAACTCAGGTGGTAGTTGTGCATTGGAGCCTAGATAGCCGCATATGAACCAAGGTGAATCATGCCCCTTGCTGCTTATATGAGACTTTAGCCAGACTGTCTTGCTTGTAGGAAAATAACATATGAGAGAATTTAAGAATGATTGATTGTAGGGTGTGATCTGAAGTTTGCACCTGGACTTAGAACGGAGAGGTTTGCCACTACTGATAATTTATAGAGGAGAACGTGATGGAGTGCCCCAGCAGGATACAGGGGAAGCTAGCTGGAGAACTGATAATGCCTGCATAAATAATACAAGGCCAGAAGGAATGAGTGTGTAAATATGTGTCTGGGGAACAGATTGCACGGATCATGTATTTTTAGAAAAATGGAACAGAATATGTAACAAATTTTCCCTTGACCTAATGGTGTTAATAGTGGATACGACTAAAATCACTTTGACAAAACTTATAGAAGAGGCAGAAGCAATGCAAAGCAGTTTGAAGGCCAGTGAAACGGAAGAAAAATACAATAAGAAAATGGAAGAATTAAAGAAACAGATGGACATGCTTCGTCAGGAAGTAAAAATTACAAAGTTTAAAAAACTTAAGAGGGATCATACTGACTACACCATGGGGTACGTTTACCCCTGGAAGGATATTAATCGTAAGATGAAGAACAAGTGAAAAAAATAAGTGAATTTCAAGGATACTTCAGATGACAGTCACACAGATTCTAGCAAATCATCGAGGAATGATTTTTTAGAAGAGGAGGAGAAGAAGAAAAAGAAAACAGAAACAGGACGAGGAAAATATTGGGATCGTCCAGTCCAAAAGCGAAAATAAAGAAAACAATGAGTAAATATCAAAAAGATATATGCATTCAAATTTGGTGGTTAATATATCAGGGATCTCACTTTCCCATGAACACATAAGACTTTTGAATAAGGGATTATCTTTTGTCTCGTATGCCAGTTTTGACCCGTTTCAGTTTAGAATTGATTTTGAAAACCTGATTAGAAAGTTAAATTTGAAGAATTTTTTTTGCATCTAGGGCACAACAGGAGGAAATACAGGAAGATCAACCAGTGCGGCGGGTAAAGCTGCCTTTGAAATCCACCTGGTCTCCGCCAGGACCATTACACCCAGCTCTGACAATTTTTAAAAATCTAGTGTTAAGAGAAGTGGAAGTTTTGGAAGATTCATCTCACAGGAGTTTCAATACTCTGTCAAAAATGGAAAGATCTGTATTAAAAGTATTACAACGAAGAACGGATATAGTAATAAGGAGAGCTGATAAAGGTGGAGCCATAGTGGTTTTAAGCCGTGAGTCTTGAAGAAGCAATATAACAACTAACAGATCATACAATCTATCGCGTATTGGTAGAAGATCCACAGAAAGCTCTTCAATTAGAAATTAAGGAAATAACTCAGGCTGCTTTACAGGATAAATTGATTAACGTAAAGAATGTGCCTATTTAAATGTTGTGGCCCCCACCATAGCAAAGTTTTGTACAGTCCCTAAAATACATAAAAATGAGGAACGACCCCCGGGAAGACCTATGGTCTCTACCAAGGGGACCATTTTAGAACCTTTATCAACGTTCATAGATTCATACTTATATCCACTCCCCAGATCACTGTTAGTGGATATTCTGTCGTATGTGAAAGACTCTACACATTTCCTTAATATCTTAGGCAGCCAATCACAGTGGGCTAGACATGTTGATGTATTGCTGGTAACCATGGATGTGGTATCTCTATATACGAATATCCCCCAGTCAGCGGCATATGATGTAGTTGATTGGTATTTACATCAACGGGGGGATTTATCAGAACAACAGATAATATTTTTGTTACAGTTAGCACACATGGCCATTTTTCGCAATTATTTCATATTTGAAAATGTAATTTACCAACAGATTTCTGGAGTGGCGATGGGGGCCACCTGTGCCCCGTCGATAGCAAATTTTTATATGGGTAAATTTTGAAGAAAAATGGATATCAAAGTCCCCATATGCTTCTAATGTGAAGATGTGGTGTCGGTATATAGAGGACATTTTTATGTTGTGGAAATGTTCTGATGAACTTTTGGGTTTTTTTTCAGTGGATTAACCGCTGTGATCAGAATATACAATTTACACATGTTTACCATAGGGATACATTGACGTATCTGGATGTGGCTATTACCAGAGGAGAGGGAGAGTGGTTAACATCGGTCCTTCGAAAATCTACAGACCGTAACACATTCCTACATTATGGAAGTGCACATCCACCTAGACTGAAGGAGGGTCTTCCTTTTTCTCAATTTTTACATTATCGATGAAATTGTTCCAATCGGGATTTCAAGAATTTATCAAAGCAGCTCTCAGATAACCTTAGGGAGAGAGGATACCCTCCATTAGTGGTGAAACGAGCCTATTCCATGGCACATTATAATAACAGAAGTTTACTGTTGGAATCCAAAGAAAGAACAGAAAATGATAATTTGGATAATATCATAAGAACATAAGATATGCCATACTGGGTCAGACCAAGGTCCATCAAGCCCAGTATCCTGTTTCCAACAGTGGCCAATCTAGGTCATACGTACCTAGCAGTATCCCCAAGAGACACAGGTTCCACAATGCTTGTATTAGGTCAAGCATTGATATCCTGGGTCCCTTTTTAATAATGGTTTATGGACCTTTCCTCCAGGAACTTGTCCTAACCTTTTATAAACCCAGCTACACTAACAGCCTTACTACATCCTCCGGTAACAAATTCCAGAGTTTGATTACACATTGAGTGAAAAAATATTTTCTCTTATTTGTCTTAAATAGTTTACCCTGTAGCTTCATTACATGTCCCCTAGTCTTTCTATATTCTGATAGCGTAGACGATCGATCTACATTTACCCGTTCCACTCCATTCATAAATTTATAGACCTCTATCATATCTCCCCTCAGCCGTCTCTTTTCCAGGTTGAAGAGCCCTAACCTTTGTAGCCTCTCTTCATAGGAGTAGCCTTCCATCCCCTTTACCATTTTGGTGGCTCTTCTCTGTACCTTTTCTAATAACGCTATATCCTTTTTAAGATACGGCGACCAGAATTACACACAATATTCAAGGTGCGGTCTCACCATGGAACGATATAGAGGCATTATAATATCCTTTGTTTTATTTTCCATTCCTTTCCTTATGATACCTAGCATTCTATTTGCTTTCTTGGCTGCCGCTGCACACTGGGTGGAGGGTTTTAACATGTTATCCACGATGACTCCTAAATCTTTTTCCTGGGTGGTGGTTCCCAATGTGGAACCTTGCATTGTGTAACCATAGTGTGGGTTGTTCTTTCCTAGGTGCATAACTTTGCACTTGTCCACATTAAATTTCATCTGCCATTTGGATGCCTAGTCTTCCAATTTACCCAGATCCTCCTGCAGTTTTCCACAATCCTCTTGGGTTTTAACAACTTTAAACAGTTTTGTGTCATCTGCAAATTTGATAACCTCACTAGTTATTCCCTTTTCCAGGTCATTTATGAATGTGTCAAAAAGTAGCGGACGCAGTACAGATCCCTGGGGTACTCCACTATTCACCTTTTTCCATTGGTAAAATTGGCCATTTAGCCCTACCCTCTGCTTTCTATCTTTTAACCAGTTCCCGATCCACAATAGTACACTGCCTCCTATTCCATGACTCTTTAGTTTTGCCAAAAGTCTCTGATGAGGGACCTTGTCAAAGGCTTTCTGAAAGTCCAGATACACTATATCAACCGACTCACCTTTGTCTACCTGTTTATTCACACCTTCAAAAAACATATCAGATTAGTAAGACAAGATCTTCCTTGTCTAAAGCCATGTTGGCTGTCTCCCATTAGGCCATGACTATCTACATGCTGTGTAATTTTGTTCTTTATGATGGTTTCTACCATTTTCCCCGGTACTGACGTCAGGCTCATCTCAGTATGACGACATAGCCTAATCAAGCAGAAAAAGAAAAAGAAAAAACACCATGGTGAGGAGGGTAGGGAGGACTGATTCCTGATGAACACCTGCTACAGGTGAGTAACTACGCTTTCTCTGGGAACAAGCAGGAAGTCAGTCAACTTGATTACAAAATATTCTCCACTAAGTCCAGGAATTCAGTGTATCTTAAACATGGGAATGTTTTAAGTGTGGTTCCTGGGCTTGAACACAAGAAAATACGCTGCGTATGGCAATGTAATACAATTTTAAAAGAACAACTTAGTCCAGCAGTATTGCGATCCCCCTTGTCAGTAGGAATACCATCAAATTCTGAAGTAGGACATAAAAAATGCGGGACTTGTGGGATCTGCAGTATTACCTTGGAAGTGAGTGCTTTTGAGCAACATGGGGTCACATATCCTTTAAAAGAAAATGCAACATGAGATTACACTTTTGTGGTTTACATTATTCAATGTCCCTGCAAGTTAATCTACGTGGGGAAAGCTATTCGCCCCTTTAAAATAAGATTGGGGGAACGCAAGAGTCGTTTGAAATGTAAAGTGAAAGAGGCACCACTGGTTCAACATTGCTTAACAATGGGACACCAGTTTGAGCATTTGAGATGCTTTTGTATAGATAAATTATGGTCAGGTATAGCGGGAAAGTCACAGGAGCAATCCTTATTTATAAGGGAACAAAAATGGATATTTATTTATTTTATTTAGACGGATTTAGTATACCGCTTTATCATTAAATCAAAGCGGTTTAGCACATCAAACAATCGAGGTAATTGTGTGGTCAGTAGCATACAGTGGGAGATCAAGAAGAGTGATGTGGGGTGAAGAGTGCTAGATTTTATCGGTGACCTATATACAAAGTGAGCAATATATATATATATATATATATATATATATATATACAAGATAAGAGCCATGTGTAAAAGGTGATCTAAGATCCGGACCTGTATAGCATTGTAGATACTGCACATAGGAGTCAGTCCAGGTGAAGTCCTTGTAGTATTCTGTAAATAGAGTTGTTTTAAGTAGCTTTCTGAAGTCCTTGAGGTCTTTGGTTGATCTTAGTTGGTCGGGGGGAAGAGTTCCATAGTGCGGTCGCTGCCAGAGAGAGTGCCCTTCTTGATGTGGCCTGATTTGTTTTGGCGAATTCCTTTGGTGTGCTGATGGTGTCCAAGGTTACTTTTCTTCTTGGTCTTGTACTGTGGTCAGTTTTAATGATTGGTTGTAGGCTGTTAGCTGAGAGGTTTGTGTATTATTTTGAAAATGTTTATAAGTACTTTGAAGCCGTTTCGAGAGCTGATTGGGAGCCAGTGCAGGTGGTACAGTATGGGAGTAATGTGGTCATGACCTGTGCAGTCTGTTTATGATGCATGCAGCGGTGTTCTGTGCTAGTGGTAGAGGTCTTAGTCTGTTTTGGTAGCTCCTGATAGATGGGGTTACAGTAGTCTAGTGTGGGAATGATAAGGGCTTGACAGACAAAATCAGTGACACCCGGCAGTCTTAATACTTATATAGACTGGTCATCCTGTATATAGGGATTGATAGAGGGGTAATTTTATGAATGGATAAGTGAGTAGGAGTATAGGTAGGAAATATGGGGAATATATCCTTTTTAGTTTGGTCCGTGGGGAGCATGGGAACATGTATAGGAGTTAGTATACATTGGAAAAGGAGAATCACCTAATCGAATGAATGAATATAATACTATAATACTCGGTGGCGGTTGCCTTAGACCTTTCAGCATAACAAAAAGTCAAAACATGTAAAGCCTGGAAAAAAATTAGTTAAATAACAAATAATTTTTCTGTCGGCGTCCGCTGACCTGAGATGGGGAGAGGGAAAACCTCCCCACTCGTTGTCAGCAGAGACCTTTTTGTGACTTTATTTAATACCTAAAATTACCAAAAATGCATAGAGTGAAAAACATCACTTAACTGAGCGTTGGCAGAAGGGGCAGCAAGAGATGAATCAGCGACATGCATGTTTCGAGCCCCAAAGGGACCCTGTATCAAGCTGTTCCCAAAAATACGCTCGCCCTGAAAAACGCCAGAAAAGACCAGGTCATTTAAAATCCCAAACAAAATTTCAAGTGGCTGCTGAAAAGCGTCATCCACGGCACCGGGATGACGTCAGAATATGCGCAAGGAGGAAGGGAAACCTAAATGAGACTCCACCAATCACATTCCAAATTGAGTCCAGTAGGAAACACAGTTTGAAGCTGGAAAATCCAGCGTTATTCATGTTGTTGAAGCCGCTGTTCACGGTCACCTCCTCGGGGATCCAGAGGGATAAAATCAATCACACGCTGTTGGTGTTTTCTCTCTGAAATTAGAAGAGATGGATCGTCAGCTACAAGGCTTTTTTGAGAATCTACGGGCTTTCAAAACTAGTAAGTTTCAGAGGGACAAAGGGGACTATGAGGCCGAACAAGTCTATCACTGGATGTATGAGAAACCGGAATCGGATACACCTGAACCTCCTGGTTCTGACAAACACGTTTCGTTTGCGGACTCTTCGGAGGATACCGATTCGAGCGATACCTCACGTGGAAGTAGGAAATCCCGTGGCTCCTCTGTTGAAGCTCGGGGTTTTCGGGGAGGCCGACGGGGAGGGGGCCCAACCCGCCGGCCTTACACCGACGATCGGTGGGAGCCCCCGAACACCAGACAACGAGCCCGGTGTCAACAGCAGTCGTAAATCTTTCTGGTACACCTTTGACCCCGGTGCAGATGGAAGTTTTGGACTTGGGCCTCTCCTTCGTCCCCACGGTCCCGTACGACCCGTTTGAGATGAGGGTTGCCCTCTTTCGTTTTTTTCGGAAGTTGCGACTTCTTTGCTATTTTCAGGGGCGCGATAACACAGAGGATTCTTTAAAACGCCCTCCTTCTCGCTGGGTTCCTCCTGGCCAGATGGACCCTGCTATTTTTGTTTATCAATCTTTAGTGCTACAAGAATTAACGGATCATGAAAAATCCTTTACTCGCCGGTATTCCAATGTCTCCAATGTGCAACGTTCTGCTCTTCGGGAATTGGCGAATAATGTTGATTTGGTCGTACGGGGGGCCGACAAAGGCGGAGCTGTTGTGGTACAATCTCGAGCTGCTTATTTACGGGGGGCTTCTTCTCAGTTATCGGATATCAAATATTACAAACCTCTGAAACAGGATCCCACTCCACAATTACAGCTTCTCATCAAAACTATGGTGACTGATGCTCGTTCTCAAGGTTGGATCACCGCACGGGAAGCATTATTTTTACAGCAACGTCATCCTCGGATCCCGACATTTTACACAGTTCCTAAGGTTCATAAATCTATGGTAGACCCCCCGGGGCGCCCCATAGTTTCCTGTCGGGGCTCTATTTTGGAACCGCTATCCCAATTTAGCGATCTGTTTTTGCGGCAGGAAGCCCAGAGGGTTAAATCTTACTTACGGGACACTTCTCATTTTTTGACATTGCTATCTACGGTTCCCGGGAGGACTTCAGATTGTTTGTTGGTAACGCTGGATGTGGTGGCCCTCTACACCAACATTCATCAAGAGGAAGCTTTGTCAATGCTGGAAACGGCTTTTTCGACAGCACCCTCCAGGATTCCTACATCTTTCCTTTTGGAGCTGACCCGGTTAGTTCTAACTCGGAATTACTTTGTTTTTCAAGGCCAATTTTATCAGCAATGCTACGGGGTGGCGATGGGAGCCACCATAGCACCTTCGCTTGCCACATTATATCTGGCGGACATGGAAGAACGGTTTATTTACCTAGCTGCAGCTTTTCAACATGTACGCCTCTGGCTTCGATATTTGGATGACATCTTCCTGCTGTGGGCTTCATCCATTGACCATTTATTGAGCTTTGTGGACTGGTTGAATAGTTTGAAACCAAATATCCAGTTTACCTGTCATGTGGATGCTCATAAGATGGAATTCTTGGATGTTCTGGTGTTCAAACAAGATGACATCTTGGCCACTTCCTTGTTTCGGAAACCCAGCCAGCGAAATAATTTGCTTCGCTACCACAGCCACCATCCTATCTCTTTACGTAAGGGGCTTCCCGTAGGTCAGTTCTTGCGACTTCGTCGGATCTGTTCTTCCCTGCGAGATTTTCAGAATCATGCACGGAATCTACGTGCACGCCTCTTGGATCGTGGATACCCTGCCTCAGTGGTCCGTCGGGCGTACCTCCGGGCTCGGTTCTCCCATCGGGAATGGCTCTTGGGTAATTTGGATTCCGCCCCAGTTTCCCTTACCACCCCTCATTCGGAAGCATCCGATACGGTGACAGGGATCCTACCCTTTACGCAGTATACGTCTTCAGTCACTGCCTTACTGAAGAAACACTGGGGGTTATTGCGAGTACATTCTTGTTTTTGTAAACCCCTCCGTCTAGCTTACACCCGGGGTCGTAATGTTCGTGATCAATTGGTTCGTGCTATCCTTCCATTGACATCTCCACAACCCCTTGCGGGTCGGGAAGGTCATTGGTCCTGTCAGCGCTGTAAATTTTGCGCCACTACCGAGGAGGGGGTCCGATGGGTGCACGCACTTTCGGGCAAATCATTTTCTTTCACGGGGCACTCTACCTGCTTGACACCTTTTGTGGTGTATATGATTACATGCCCCTGTAACTTATCTTACATAGGCAGGACCATCCGCCCGGTGCAAATTCGTTTGGGTGAACACGCCTCCCGACTAATTAATAAAGTTCTCTCTGCCCCCATTGTGGACCACTGCCTTCAACACAATCATTCCTTTGCTGATCTACGATGGCGTGTGATTGATTTTATCCCTCTGGATCCCCGAGGAGGTGACCGTGAACAGCGGCTTCAACAACATGAACAACGCTGGATTTTCCAGCTTCAAACTGTGTTTCCTACTGGACTCAATTTGGAATGTGATTGGTGGAGTCTCATTTAGGTTTCCCTTCCTCCTTGCGCATGTTCTGACGTCATCCCGGTGCCGTGGATGACGCTTTTCAGCAGCCACTTGAATTTTGTTTGGGATTTTAAATGACCTGGTCTTTTCTGGCGTTTTTCAGGGCGAGCGTATTTTTGGGAACAGCTTGATACAGGGTCCCTTTGGGGCTCGAAACATGCATGTCGCTGATTCATCTCTTGCTGCCCCTTCTGCCAACGCTCAGTTAAGTGATGTTTTTCACTCTATGCATTTTTGGTAATTTTAGGTATTAAATAAAGTCACAAAAAGGTCTCTGCTGACAACGAGTGGGGAGGTTTTCCCTCTCCCCATCTCAGGTCAGCGGACGCCGACAGAAAAATTATTTGTTATTTAACTAATTTTTTTCCAGGCTTTACATGTTTTGACTTTTTGTTATATTGTTACCCCTAAGGGGTGTCATCACATTGTTGGAGGTTTTTGTATTTTAGACCTTTCAGCAGCATTTGATTTAGTCGATCACTCTCTTCTTCTTCACCGGCTTCGGGAAGCCGGTCTCTGTAGCATTGTTCATCACTGGTTTCATTCCTTTCTTTCCTCGCGCTCTTGCACAGTCCTTCCTTCCACCTCTGCTTCCCCTCCCTCTGATCCACAGCACCTTATTTGTGGGGTACCACAGGGTTCCATCCTTGCCCCCCTTCTATTCAATCTTTTTCTTGCCCCTCTCGCTCTCCTTATCCAGCAGTCAGGTATTTCAGCCTTTTTCTATGCTGATGACATTCTGTTACTCCACCACACTTCTCCTTCTTGCCCTGATCTCACTCCTCTGAACTCTTGCCTTTCCTCTGTTGCTAGCTGGCTTACTACCAACTGTCTTCACCTTAATCTTACTAAAACTCTCGCTATTTGGTTTACTCATGGTGCCCCTTCCCCTACTTTAGCCCCTTCATTCTCTAACTCCCCGGTCCCACTGGTCTCTACATTCCGGTATTTAGGTGTTCACTTCGATTCAGACCTCTCCTTCCATTCTCACATTTCCCATATCACTAAAACATCTTTCTTTTTCCTTCGGCAAATTCGCTCAATCCGTCCTTTCCTTTCTCCTTCTGCTCTGTCTACACTGGTGTTGTCCTTAGTTATGTCACGGGTGGACTTTTCTAATGCACTATTTCTCGGTCTCCCCAAAAACCAGGTGGTTAGGCTTCAAAGAATACAGAACACTGCTGCACGTCTTGTCACACATTCCACTCTCCGAGACCATGTCACTCCCCTACTTTACCATCTTCATTGGTTGCCAGTTTCATTCCGTTCCCACTTTAAGTTATTGATCCTGCTCCATAAGGCCTATCATACTGGTACCCCATCCTATCTGACTGATCTTCTATCCTTTCATTCTCCTCGGTACACTCCCTGTTCTTTTCACCTTAACCGTCTTGCTCTTCCCTCCCCCTCCCGTGCCCATCTCCAGCTCACGCGTCATTCCGCATTTTATTTTGCCGGTCCTGCACATTGGAATTCCCTCCCTTCCTCCCTCCGCCTGGAACCACAATTCACAGTCTTCAAACAAAACCTCAAAACTCACCTTTTCTCCATAGCATTTAACCTTCCCTCCCCTTTTGTATGAGTCTGCCCTCACTGTACTTATCTACCTCTTGTATCTTGTCCTGTATTTCTTTCACTCTAGCCTTCTGTCCTTTATAGATTTGTATATTTCTTTTTCTCTCTGGTTTTGGCTAAAGTTCTTATGTACTATGTTTTTATGTTTTTGTATAATTTAATGCATTTATAAATTTTATGTATTTTATGTATTTTATTGTACACCGCCTTGATTGTTCCAGAAAGGCGGTTTTTATCAAATGATTAAACCTTAACCTTAACCTTTGGTATTGTGACAATATCGGTTTGGATGATGTCATTTGTAGGCGGGTCTTGACGTCATTGATAGATCGACAAGTTGGGGGTTTAAAAATAAGGGAGTAACCAGTAGCCCGCATGTGCTGCGTTTTCCGTAACCATGCTGGATGAGAGGTTCAAGTTGTAGCAGTTAATGAAACGCATGCAGCATCTTTCGTTTTGTCAGTAGGTGATTGTTCCCGCATAGTTTTATTAATTTATTAGAGAGTTAAAAAGGAGTTCGGGAGTTGTTAAATTATTAGAGGTTACTTATATGCTTTGCTTTTTTTTTAAAATTTTTTATTTATACAATTTCACAATAACTCGCAAGATACCTCCTTGTTACAGTAAAGAATATTCAAATGAAAGAACTTATCATTACAGCATAAGGAAAACCTTAACCCACAAAGATTAATGAAGTAACAATTCACTAGCCCACAAACAATTGGGGGGAACAAGACACAAATCCAAGGAAAAGGTTTAGGAAATATGACACGTGAAGGTGCTATTTAATAACTCCCGAATTAAGCTAAGACAGGAGAGCATTCTGACCAACTATGAACTGGGTTAGATGGGAAGGCTCAAAAAAAGTATAACTAACACCCTGGTATTTAACTAAACATCGACAAGGATATCTAAGGAAGAAAAGGCCACCCAGCTGTAGAACCTGGGGTCGAAGCAACAAAAACTGCTGTCAACGTTTCTGTGTGGCTTTTGAGACGTCAGGAAACATCCTAACTACACTGCCCATAAATGGCTCATTTCTAACTTTAAAGTATAGTTTCAACAAAAAATCACGGTCTGAGTCAAAAGCAACCATCAGCAGCAAAGTTGCTCTAGGAACATATGCAGGATCGGTGGTTTCCAAGAACCCAGTCAGATCTAATGAATCCATTGGTGGTGAATACACAGGAGAGGAAGCACCATGGGTCTTGCGCTTGGCAAGTAAAAAAACCCTAGCCAAAGGGGGAACGGATTCCAGAGGAATTTTCAAGATAGAAGAAGCATAGATATTAAATAACTCCTTCGGTGAGGTGACCGGAACACGGGGAAAATTCAACAAGCGCAAATTCCTCTTGCGGACCGAATTTTCTAACATCTCTATTTTCCCATGGATTGTAGACAAATCCTTAACAGTACCTGGAATTGTAACTGCGTCCTCAATTTTTACCTCCAGCTGGGCAACCTTGGAAGAAATATCTGCCATCTCTTGCTTCTGCTGCATGACCAATTGAGCCAAAGAGGGAAAAACCTCATACATAGCAGCAAACTGAGATGTAAAGGAAGTTTCTAGCGCCCTAAGGTCATCCCACAAGGAATCCAAAGTACTTCAGGGCGAAGAAGAACAGATTGAACCGGCGTTTTGAAACGAGTATCCAATCCAACCACTGTGTCCATAGCTGTCGGGGCCACTCCGGTAGCAGCTGACAACTTCTCCACGCCAGCCAACTCGGCAGAGTGAACCAACACCTCCGCCTCCGTCCCCAACAGCGTCGACGGTATGGCAACGAGCCCCTCACCCTTCGGGGACTCGGCCTCTGCTGCTCCCACGTCTGGCGCTGTAGGCTGCTCTGGCGGGCTTCGGGTGTCAGGGCTTAAGGTGACCTATAGCTCAGAAGGGCATGAGAGGCCTCCTTCCGCCTCCATCGCACTCAGCAAGCTCTGCTCCTGACGCAAACCAGCACCCACGGGCCGCACAAAATTATCAATTGGCCCCGTAGTCGTCGTCATCGTCGGCTTGGGAGGCTCCCAATGCTTTGCCTTCCATTTCCTAGGCATCAAGACAAAGGTAATCTTTTTTTTTAAGAAAAGCAAACACGACCGACGTCGATTAACGCGTGTCAGCCATCTTGCTCTCTACTTATATGCTTTTTGTATGTTTTATATAGAGAGAAGTCATTTGTAATCCCCTGAGGAAACTTGCAAAAGTGAAACGCGACGGAGGCACCTAGGAAAGGCGTTGGGATACAAGCTAAGCATACCGCTGAAGCTAAGGATACCGCTGAGATACAAGCAAAACATACTGAAGAAATGAGTCCACAGTAAAAAGATATGAGCTAAGCATAATTTTTTTAGGAGCAGTATTGTATTAAGTCAACGACAGCGGGCCATAAGCTTTGTGTAGCTTTAATGTACTCTCTCTTACAATTATAATAGAAGTAGTTCAAGAAAGGTCATTGATGCTAATGGGCACAAAAGTTGGACGCATTTGAAGTCTAAAAACTGGTGCCACTAAGTCTGAGACCTTTTATAACACGATAACACAATAATTGGTTGGCATAGAGTAAAAAAAGAGTTTGGCCATAAGAGTGGGTTGATTAAGAACACATCTAGACCCTTTAAGATATGAATTGAGTGATTCTTTTATTTTGAATTTACTGGCAAACATCTGCCAGGCCGCCACCTGGTCATCCACTCACACCTTCCTGGTGCATTACTGCCTGGAGAGAGAGTCCCATCGGGATGCCGCCTTTGACCCTCCGACCCTTCTTGTTCCGGCTACCAGGAGCGTGGCCATCCATGGACACGGGGTCCTTCGGCTGCCTTCGGCTTTCACTGGCAACTGCCCACAGGGATACTGTGCTTTATTCTACAAGTCCTCGGTAGCCTGTAGCTAGGGAGTCCCATATGTGAGGACTGACTTCCTGCTTGTTCCTGGAGAAAACATAGTTACTCACCTGTAACAGGTGTTCTCCAGGGACAGCAGGAATCAGTCCTCACAACCCTCCCTCCTTCCCTTGGAGTTGCTGTATATTTTTGCCATCTTCTTGAGTGGGCTATAGCTATCGCACCTGACTGAGTAAGATGGCACCCTAGGGCAGGAAGAGGACCACGCATGCATGGTGGCATTCCCAAAGGCTTTCTTTGAAAGCTGGGGAAATGCTCTGTGTGGGCTCCGTTCGTGCCAACATCACCCATATGTGAGGACTGATTCCTGCTGTCCCTGGAGAATACCTGTTGCAGGTGAGTACGCTATCTCAGCACCCTGCCTGGAATCTACAATTCACACATCAGCAAAGGGCAGAGAAACTTGGAAATGCCCAATTTAACAAAATACAATCAGGAAACGCGGAAGAGTGCATTCTCATTCTACACCCGAGACCTCTGGAACCTACACCCCACAGATCTAAGAATAATATCAGAACTCTTAGAATTTCGCAAGAGACTAAAAACTCACTTATTCAAAGAACGCTTTAAGGGCTAACAATATTCTCCTCTACAATACAAGATATCTTTCACTCAGCTGTATGCAAGTTAAAAATGTAAATTGTTACAATTATTTTATGCTAAGCGCTGTTCTTTGTAAAGTTAAAGTTCCCTGTTACATCTAAACTGCTTTGATGTCATGATTAAGCGGTATATAAAAACAGTTAAATAAATAAAATCGTGGCTGGGAGAGCCAGTATCTGCCTGCAGGGATCCCAACCCCCTGCCGATGGAACAGCTAAAAAGAGAGAGCCCTTGTCTGCCTGTGGGGATCCTATCCCCTGCAGGCAGACCTGCTTTCAACGAGAGCCATTGTCTGAACAGTCTGTGAAAAAAATGTTAGTTTGCTGCACAGATGACGGAATAAATTAATGGAGCAGTATTTTATTTTTATTTTTATAGTAACTAATGAATGGTTTGGGAATGGAAGGCAGAGGGTGAATGCAAGGGAGGAAATTGAAAAGGAGAGTCTGGGAAGGGATACAGAGTTGAGGAATGGGGGAGGGATTGCAATGGGGTGGGCAAGTGAAGAGTACAAGAGGTTGGAGGGTGAAGAAATGAATGCATGGGAAAAAGGCACAATATGAATGTGCAAAAGGCGCACCTTTTTGCCACCAGCACACACACAGGCACCCCAGTTCTCAGAGTGCTTGGCACAGCTCTTTGAGGGTCTGAAATGGGCCTTGAGAGACATACCTACTAGACAAGCAAAACACTGTGGCAGGCAGAGTCCTTCAACCACATGAATGGACACTGGACAGGGAGGTTGCAACTCGCATCTTTTGGGAGTGGGGAACCCCTTCAATAGATCTTTTTATGACTCTTCAGAATGCCTAGATGGATCAGTTCTGCTCTTCCTACATTGGTGTGGAGGGTGTTCTATATGCGTATTCTACAATTCCTCTCATTGCCAAAATCCTCCTGAACCTGAAAACAGACAGAGGCTCAATGGTTTTCATCACTTCCACTGGTCCAGACATCCCTTGGTTTCCTCTCCTGCTACAACTCTCCATTCGGAAACCACTTCGGTTAGGCCATGCACTGGATTTGATATCACAGGAGAATGGAATGATGTTGCATCCCAACATCAAATCCTTGGTCCTCACAGCATGGATCTGAGAGGTTAACATTATCTGAACTCAACCTGCCACCCAGTGTAGCCGTAAGGCCTCAACAGGAAAATACTATCCACATTGAGGTGTAGAGAAAACCCCATATTTACATTCTCTTATATACCGTGCTATTCTGCATCAGTGCGGTTTACATTGAACAAACTGAAATTACATTGAACAGGGTATTGTAACTTGGAGATATCTATTTTACAGGGAACATGGGCTATGGAGGATTAAGTGGCTTGCCCAAGACCACAAGGAGCACCTGTGGGACTAGAAACCCCAGTCCTTCCGGCCCAAGGTTGCTGTCCTCTAGTGGGATTTGAACCCCCGACCTTCCAGCCTGAAGTACCTTGCCTACAACCACTAGGCCACTCCTCCACTTCACTCCATATCTGTGTAGCCTTTAGCTGTTTATGCAGGATTTGTTTCTCTTGAAGCTTCCTTACAAACCACCCGCAGTGTCTTGGGACCTCATTGTGGTTCTTGCGCAGCTAATGAAAGCTTCCTTTGAGCCAATCGGTTCCTGCTCTCTGAAGTTTTTGACATGGAAAGTTTGTTTTTGGTGACAGTCACTTCAGCATGCATGGTGTGCGAGCTTCAGGCTTTAGTGGTTCATCTACCTTACACTAAATTCCATCATAATAGTGTGGTCCTCTGTACTCATACCAAATTCCTTCCAAAAATGGTATTGGATTTCCATCTTAATCAGTCAATTGTTCTACCAACATTTTTCCCAAAACCACATGCTCATAAAAGGGAAACTACGCTACACATGTTGAACTGTAAATGAGCCTTAGCCTTCTATTTGGAGTGGATAAAAGTCCATAGAAAGTCCATCCAGCTTTTTGTTTCTTTTGACCCCAATAAGCTAGATGTTTCCATCTCCAAACACTCACTTTTAGTTTGACTAGCAGACTGCATCTCTTTCACTTATTCCCAGGCAGGCCTTAGCCTTGAAGGCCATGTCACAGCACATAATGTCAGAGCCATGGCTGTGCTGGTGGCCCACTTGCGCTCAGTCCCACGGAAGAGATTTGCAAACCTGCAACATGGACATCAGTCCACTCATTCACATCTCACTATTGTCGGGAGGGGGATTCCTGATGTGATAGCAACTTCGGCCTAGCAATTCTTTGGAATCTCTTTGGGGAATGGAATCCAACTCCATCTCCCATAGGTCCATTATTTTCTGTTCAGGCTACCTTTTTAAAAAAAAAAAAAAAAAAAGATAAAATACATTCTCCAGGAACAAACAGTCAGTCTTCACATATGGGGTGACGTCTGCACCGCTGGAGCCCCCGCGGAAGTATCTCCCCAGCTTTCAAAGAAAGCTTTTGGGAGATGACACCATTTACATGTGGTCCCCTTCCTGCCTAAGGGTGCCATCTTACTCTGTCTCCCTTTTTCCGTGAAGCCCAACAAACCTCAGTTGTCTTTCCCTGGAAAAAACTTGATATTTTTGTGCATAAAACTGCCCTTCCTTCTCCAGTTAGCACCGGTCCCTTTCCCGCCTCTGAGCCCTGTTGTCCTGGCATCGAGTCTCAGAAACATTTTTTGTTTTTCTTCCAACGTGGTTTTGCGCCCTTTTCTAAGTGCTGGCCGCATCAAGGGTCTTTGACTGCGCAGGGGTCCTTTTTGCCCCAAAGGCCAGTGGGTTGAAAAAGTGTGATTGATGTGCAATGAACATGTCCCTAACCGATACACACGACTGCTGCCTCCGGTGTCTACGTGCCGACCATGACCCAGAGGTTTGCGCCCCGTGCAAAAAGATGTCCGAAGGCTATCCAAAGTCATTGGCAGAAGCAAGCAACATCTTCCACAGGTCAGATTCTGCCCCAGTATCTTTGGTAGCCTCGCGCTCTAAGGCCCCACACGGATCCTCAGAGTCGTGTAAAGCCCCCATGGCACCCGATCGGTTCCTTGGAGTGTGAGTGCAAGAAGAAGAAGAAATTCTCAAGGACCTCATCCTGGGAATCTGACACACACAGCAAGTCCCATGCCAGGTCCAATGGTCCCTAGAAGGGTATCTGAGGAGTCGGTGTGGGAGTGGCTGGCAAAGGTGCCCAGAACTGATGCCCCCCTCCCAAAAGCCTGCCCTGTCGAGGAATCCCTCTCTTTACCTTTGCCAGACCTGGCCACCCCAGTGTCCATGTCGAAGACTGCAATTCCTGAATGGGAAGCCAGGATAATGGCATTGAAACGCAGTGTCGCTGCTTTCCTTGCCTCGCAGAAAGCGTCGATGCCCAGCCCTACCAAGACCGCAGGGACCTCTACATAGAGGACTCCCTGGGCCACCGAGACTATCCTCGAGAGCCTCAAGCCAGTCCTCGGTGAGGGTCTTGATCCTGCTCCCAGTCCTTGAGAGCAAGATTCTCCCTGGCAAGCGCTTGTGGCTCCGGACAAGCAGCCACCATGAGTAACCCAGCCCAAGTCCAGCACCTCAAGCGCCGTCCAGCCTCGAGTCCTCGACTGACTGCTCAGATTGGGAGTCCGAGGCTTCCCTAGAACACATAAACACCATGATCTCCCCTTGGACCTGTCTCCCCCAGCATCATGTCAGAGGAGGAGCCTTGCATGGAGGAGTTTGGAATCCTCCAATATGAGGCTGTACCTAAGGAGGCCCTGACGGACCCATCCCCACCATCCTCTGGTGACTCCTCTTTCGGATGTGGGAGACACCGGCGTTGGTACAATAGTTAGCTGACGCCTTGACGCCATGTGGGGCCCTGGCTTTCAGAAAGCGCTAGTCCCACATACCTCTATGATAGAGTTAACCATGTGCTGACAGAAAAGCTAGAAGACTCACTCCTCCATGCCCCTGGGCAGGGAGTCCTGTGCCCTTGACACCCTTGGATGCAAATGCTACCCGGGCTTGATGCTAGGTTGCCGAATCCAAGCCTTCCAGCTGTATATCAGCATGTATTTGAGACCTAGCAAAAGAAGTCGCAGGTTTCTCGGTGGGTCTCAGTGGAGATCACCTTCAACGATTCCAAACCCTTACGAAGTGCATGGGGAATGCTTGAAGTACATGTCTTGAGCCGCCTATGATGGCTTCTAGTCAAAGCGAAGGTGGCATGCAGGTATCTGTGCCCGAAGCCAGGCCTTTCTCCAGGCATTGGACCTCGAACAGTGGGTCCAAGAGAAACTCCTTGACGTCCCATGTCTTGGTGAAAACCTTTTTGGTAAACTGATGGAGGAAAAGGCGGCAGAGATCAAGACCGAGTTTATCACTAGGGCTCAGCTCTCCAGAAAGACTTCCATCCTTCCCAAGAAAAAAAACATTGGGGAAGAGGCTTCCTTTTCACAGAAAAGGCCAGCCTTACCGAGGCTATTCCCAATACCAGGGCCCCCAGACCTCGCAGCTGAGTCACCAGGGCAAAGGAGTGGGCCAAGGCCAACGCAAGCCTAAGGGCTCTAAGCCCCAAACACCGGCTCCTGCCCAGGCTGGGTCGGGTTTTGACTCCCTGAGCATAGCCTCTCCTCCCAGAGGGGAGCAGCTGCCAACAGGGGTGTGTCTAATCCACTTTGTCCATCAGTGGCCAGCCATAAACACCAACTCCTGGGCCCTCCAGGTGGTCAGAAAAGGCTATCTCCTTCACTTGGACAGGGCGCCTCCCCCTTTCTTTCAAGGAGAGCCCCCTCAGACACCCCTGTACTAGTTCCTGAAACTGCAGGAACTTGCAGGCCTCATCAGGGACGGAACCACAGAACCAGTATCCCTCCACCTCAGGGGCAAGGGGCTCTACTCATGTTAATTTCTGGTCCCAAAATGAACAGGGGGCCTAAGGTCCATTTTGGACTTGCGAAACTTGAACAAGTTCCTGGTGCGGGAAAAGTTCAAGATGCTCTCCCTTGGAAAATTGCTGTCATACCTCCAGCAGGGAGATTGGCTATGCTCCTTGGACTTAAAGGATGCTTACACCCACATCCTTATTCATCCCAGTCACAGGCACTACTTAAATTTCATGGTCGGGGGCGACCACCACCAGTACAGGGTACTGCCCTTTGGCCTAGCCTCCGCACAGAGTCTTCACCAAATGCCAGGCAGTGGTGGCAGCCTACCTCAATCTCCAAGGGGCCTTCACCTTCCCATGCCTAGACAATTGGCTTGTAAAGGGGGACATGGCCACCGAGGTGCAACAGGCCACGGCCCGCGTCATCAAGGTCCTGCAGCATTTGGGGTTCATGAGAAACCATCTCAAGTCTTGCCTCACTCCAATGCAGGACTCGAGTTCATAGGAGCTCTACTGGACACTCTCCAGGCCAGAGCCTTTCTTCCCTTGGACAGGGCAGATCGCCTCAGGGCCCTGGCCACCAAGGTGCAACGCCATCATGCAGTGTCGGCACGGACCATGCTCCGCCTACTGAGCCACATGGCATCCATAGTCCATGTGTTTCCCATCGCTCGCCTCCACATGTGGGCAGCTCAGTGTTGCCTCTGCTCACAGTGGACACAAGTCAGGGGCAGGCTCCGGGACCCGTCAGCTAGCAGAGTTACTCGACTGGTGGCAGGGCACACAGCAGCTGCAGAAGGGCATGTTCTTCCAGTCCCCAAATCCCCAGAATGTTCTCACCACTGACATGTCTCTACTGGGCTGGAGTGCCCACTGCGAGGAACTACACACACAGTGCAACTGGTCCCTAGTGGAGAGCCAGCAACAAATCAACCTGCTGGAGCTCAAGGCCATTTTTCTGGCAATGAAGGCCTTTCTCCACTGCCTGTGGAACCAGTCAGTGCTAGTCCAAATAGAAAACCCCAGTCACGATGTTCTACCTGAACAAGCAGGAGGGCACAGGGTCTTAGCCCCTCTGCCAGGAGGCAGTATCCCTCTGCTCATACATGATCAGTCATGGAATGATCCTCAGGACAGTATACCTTCCGGGCCAAGACAATGTGTTAACGGACATGCTGAGCAGGGTCCTCCCAGCTACACGAATGGCAAATAGATCCCAGGGTGGCACAGTGGCTCTTCTGACCCTGGAGAACCCCAATCCTGGATCTCTTTGCCAGCCCGACCAATACTCAGCTGCCCTACTTCTGCTGTCTCCAACCGCATCTATCCCAGGTAGCTGCGGATAGCTTCCTCATCTTGTGGTTGGAGGATCTTCTGTATGGCTTCCCTTCCATGCCACTAATTTCCCGGTCCTGCAAGACAAGGCCTCCATGATCCTAGTGGCCCCATGGTGGCCCAGGAAGCCTTGGTTTCCCTTGTTGCTCCGTCTCTCAACGGAGTTCCTGGTCCCTCTGGGGAATGCCCCGGGGCTACTGACCCAGGAGGAGGGCTTCCTTCTTCACCCCAACCTGGGTTCCCTCATGTTAACAGCATGGCTGCTGAACGAGTAACCTTAGCACCCTTCAACCTCCCAAGAGAGGTGGAGGAAGTCCTCCTGGCCTCTCGTAAGAACTCCGCAAGACGGGCCTATGCCTTCAAGTCGCGCAGATTCTCAGTATGGTGCGTAGAGAAATGGGTTGACCCGTTGTCTTGCCAGGTGCATATGGTGCTACAGTACTTGCTTCACCTTTCGCAAACTGAACTAAAGTCCAACTCTGACAGAGTGCACCTGAGCGCACTCTCGGTGCACCATCATTACATAGAGGGCAAACATCTTTCTGTGCAGCTTCTCATTACCAGATTTATGTGTGGCCTTCTGCTCTCTAAGCCTCCCATTTGCCCACTCGCCCCCGGTGGAATGAGACCTCAACGTGGTTCTGACGCAGCTTACCATGCCGCCTTTTGAACCTCTGGCTACTTGCCATTTGTGTTCTCTCTCCTGGAAGGTCATCTTTCTGGTAGCACTCGCCTCTGCCCACAGAGTCAGCGATCTTCAGGCCTTGGTAGGTGAGTCACCTTACACCAGGTTCTACAAGAATAGGGCCATGCTCTGCACCCACCCTAACTTCTTTCCAAAGGTGGTATCTCCCTTCTACCTCAACCAGGAGGTTGTGCTCCCCACCTTCTTTCCATGGTCCCACACCAACAAGGCGGCAGCCATTCCCCATACTCTGGATTGTAAGAGGGTCCTGTTCTTATTTATCTATTTATTTATTTATTTACATTTCTTATATACCGCGCTATTAAAATCAGTGCGGTTTACAGTGAACAGAAACAGTATTACAATGTAACAAAAACACATTGTGTTTACAATGAACAGGATAATAAACTTGGGTGAGAACTAGTTACAGCACATTTACAGATTTAAGAATATTCACAATTGAGCATAACTGACGGTGATGGAGGGTTCATGCAAGGGGTACGCCGAACTATCCATTCTCACGTTGGGTTAAGGTATTAGAGCAGTTAGGGAGGGGGGTCAGAGGGCTTGTCATGTGTTTACCTGGGTTGCTTTCTGGGTAGTGTTTTAGGAATAGATGGTATTTTAGCGCTTTTCTGAATGGGGCAAGGCTCGGAATAGCTCGAATTTCAGAGGGGAGGGCATTCCAGGCTGTGGGTGCATAAACAGAAAAAGCCCTATTGGCTGTTGCTTTTAGGCACTTTGTCATTATCTTAGGGATTTTTAATGCATTCCGCATTGC
Source organism: Ichthyophis bannanicus (assembly GCA_033557465.1). Classification (NCBI taxonomy): domain Eukaryota; kingdom Metazoa; phylum Chordata; class Amphibia; order Gymnophiona; family Ichthyophiidae; genus Ichthyophis; species Ichthyophis bannanicus. Next base: position 487,680,365 of record CM066031.1, read on the forward strand.
AGATCTTCTGTCCCTGTTGCCAGGCATGTTGTTGATTAACCTACCGATGGGTGTGGGGGACTGATTCTTCAGTGCTTTGAATGTCATGACAAGTGCCTTGTAATGGATTCGAGCTTGTAGGGGTAGCCAGTGGAGCTCCTTCATCACAGGCGTAATGTGTTCTGACCTTGACACACCTACAAGTACTCTTGCGGCCGAGTTCAAGGCAAGTCGGAGTGGATTCAGGGTTGACTGTGGAAGCCCATGGAGAATGATATTGGCAAAGTCCAAGTTGGGGATCACAAGGGCTTGGAATACAGTCATGTTCTTCTGCCTGCAACGTACCCAGGTCCACCACAAAGCCTCGCAGCCTTTCATTTCCTATAACCCCAGTCGACTGGGGGAGGCTATTACTGAGTGGACCCAGTCCACCTGGATGGCAGACTGCGTCGCCTTCGCCCACAATCAGGCTAGGCTCTCTTTTGGAGCGCCTGGTCACAGCACACAATGTCAGGGCTATAGCAACCTCGTAAGCCTGTTCTCTGTCCCTATGGCAGACATCTGCCTGTCCGCCACCTGGTTCTCAGTTCACACTTTTGCTCACTACTGCCTGGAGAGGGAGTCCCGATGGGACAGCGCTTCAACCAGGCCATACTCTGTAATCTGTATGAGGTTTAAGCAACTCCTACCTTCCGACCCTTCTTGTTCAGGCTACCAGAGTGATGGTTCTCCCTGGACGCTGGGATACTTAGCCTTTCGTCTGACTCGCTTGCGGCTGCTCATGGCTGGGCCATGTTTTTCTACAGGTTCTCGGTAGCCTGCAGCTAGGGAGTCCCATATGTGAGGACTGACTTTCTGCTTGTTCCTGGAGAAAGCGAAGTTACTCATCTGTAACAGGTGTTTTCCAGGGACAGCAGGAATCCGTCCTCCCCACCCTCCTCCTTCCCCTTGGAGTTGCTGTACAATTTTTGCCATCTTCTTTTCTCTGCTCTAGCTATGTCATCTGACTGAGTAAGATTGCACCCTTAGGCAGAAAGGGGACCACGCATGCATGGTGGCATCTCCCAAAGGCTTTCTTTGAAAGCTGGGGAGATGCTTCCGTGGGGGCTCCGTCAGCGCCAATTTCACCCCATATGTGAGGACTGATTCTTGCTGTTCCTGGAGAAACCCTGTTACAGGTGAGTACCTACACTAAAGGCCTGTTGCCAACAAAATCAAAATTGTTTGCCCCTGTTTGCAACACTCAATTCCCTTTGTTTTGTTAAGGAAGCCTGTAGCTAGGGAGTCCATATGTTAGGAATTTCTTTCTTGTCCACAGAGAAGAGGTAATTAATTACTCACATGAGCAGGTATGCTGTATACAGCAGGAAAAAGTCCTCACAGCTCTCCCACCTCCCCTAGGAATTGTATGCTACTATAGCTATAGAATCAGACTGAGGTAAAATGGCACCGTGGCGACAGGTGGAAAGATGGCACTTATGCGCAGAGGAAGCTCCCTAAAGCTTCGAGTAATAGCAGGGGAGTACTTCCCATGCGGACTCTGTCAGATGATGTCACTCATACATAAGGACTTTTTCCTGCTGGCCACAGAGATCACCTGCTACAGGTGAATAACTACCTTTTTGGTGGAAGTATGTTCAGCAAGGCATATTTCAAAGCTCCAGGCATTATCTTTCTTCCTTCCTTTCCTCCTTCCCAAATTGGCGACTCCGTTTCATCTTAATCAAATACTAGAACTGCCATCTTTTCGTCAAAGATTGAGGTTCCTCTTTTTTCATCTTCTATGACATTTTGGATGTAAAATGCACTCTTTTGACTTATTTTATTGCTATATATTTCTATTGATACAAATATCAAACAAAAACAATAGCAAAATAATGTTATATAACAATACATGATAATACAAGTCGCAAGCCAATCTCAAAAAAAGTTAAATGCATTCTAGTCCATTATCTGGAGGTTACCGATGATTTTTGGAAGTCTGATAGCTTATTCATTCTCTTCGGGGGTACTAAGAAAGGCCAGGCTACTTCAAACATGATTCTCATGTGGTGGGTTAAGGAGGCAATCTGCTACTCATACATTTTCTCTCAGTTGGTGTACCCCAAGCAGCTGTCTTGGGTCCACTCCTTTTCTTTCTCTCTCTATACCCAGTCCCTTGGTGCACTCATCTCTTCCCATGACTTTCAGTACCATCTTTATGCTGATGACTCCCATATGTACCTCTCTACACCTGAAATCTCTCTGGCAATCCAGACCGGAGCTCTGCCTGCCTTTCTGACATTGCCGCTTGAAATTGAACATGGGCAAAACTGAGCTGCTTATTTTCCCCCTAAAACCTCCTCTCCTTTTCCTCCTTTCTCAGTCTCTGTGCATAACTCTCTAATCCTCCCTGTTTCCTCAGCTCACAACTGTGGGGTCATCTTTGACTCCTCTCTCTCCTTTACCACACACATCCATCTGATATCTAAGACCTGCCGTTTCTTTCTCTATAACATCAACAAAATTCGCCCATTCCTGTCTGAACAAACTACTAAGAAACAGAATACCTCTCCTGCAGTAGTGAAGCACAAAAAAAAGGGAGCAAGCAGAGCCACAACCTTAGTAGACAGGGCTTTTATTTGTAGTCTCAAGGGTCAGCCTTATATGTGTTTCGGCAGAAGCCTTCTTCAGGGGACTGTGACCACCGAATCAACGTTAAATCAATTAGATAGTGCACCACTAGAATGCAAATGCTGTTCAAGTTTTACTCCAGCGTTCTAGTGGTGCGCTATCTAATTGATTCAGCGTTGATTCGGTGGTCACAGTCCCCTGAAGAAGGCTTCTGCCGAAACTCATGTAGTGCTGACCCTTGCAACTACAAATAAAAGCTCTATCTACCAGTGGTGTGGCTCTGCTTGCTCCCTTTTGTTTGTGAATACACTACTCCTTGTTGGTCTCCCGCTGAATCATCTCTCTCCCCTTCAATCTGTTCATACACTGCTGCACGGCTAATCTTCCGTGAACCTTGTCATGCTCATATTACCCCTCTTCTCAAGTCTCTTCATTGGCTCCTTATCCATTTCTGCATCCAGTTCAAACTTCTCCTGCTGACCTATAAGTGCATTCACTCTGCAGCTCCTCGCTACATTTCCTCTCTTATACCTCCCTACACCCCTCCCCAGAAACTCCACTCTTCTGGCAAGTTGCTTCTATCTTGGCCCTTCTCTTCTATTGCTAACTCCAGACTTCACTCCTTTCACCTTGCTGCTCGTTATGCCTGGAATAAACTACTCGAGTCTGTACATTAGGCGCCTTCTCTGGCCCTTTTCAAATTCAGGCTGAAAACTCACCTCTTCACTTTCGTTTTTGGATCTTGACTCACCTGATCTCCTTTGTGTTTCCTTACCATTCCCCCTAGATGTATCCCATGTCTATACCTACTGTGCTGTCTGTCTTGACTAGATTGTAAGTTCTGATGAGCAAGGACTGTCTCTTACATGTCTGTGCAGTACTGCGTACATCTTGTAGCTCTATACAAATGCTCAGTAGTAGTAAAGTTCAGCCACTCTCCTTTTTGAGCACATTTGACTAGAGGTGTAATAGACTCATGAGCCAGAATCTCCTTTCATTTCTTTTCTAAGCATTACAGGCTTGATGTCCATGCCAGGAAGGATGGTACCTTTTGGGGCTAGAGTTATTAACACAGGGGTGTTTGCATCCTGCCCTAATTAGGGGTGCTTTGTTACATCCCATGCCTTCTGGACTGGTCTGGTTGATGATAGGAAGAAGGTCTTACCTGCTCCTTTTTTTTCCTCGAGTCCAACCAGACTAATCGGAGCCTGTCCATAATTTTTTTTTCTGTCTTAATTCACTGTGTGTGCAGGCTGAGGAAGGGTCTTTGGCTTTTGTTGGCTTGAGCTTTCGGTTAAGGGAGATTATATGCCTGGATTCCTCCCTTAGGTGAGTGGGGGGTGGGGGGGGGCTTGTTAAATTTTGCAAGAGTTTGGACTTGTTTCTTTGATACAGAACTACTGGAAGCATGTGGCTGCACAGTGTCTAATATAGACCAGAGCTCACAGTTCTTTGATCTCCATCTCTATCTGTTGGTTGGCAGGCATGACCCATGCATTTTGGACTAGTCTATTTGGACTTGAGGAAAGAAAATTAGCAGGTAAGACCAAATTTCTCCTTAGCTGCTGGCTTCTAGGTTATGGGGCTAGCTGCTAATTTTCAAAGAACATTTGTTAAGGCCTGCACTGCTCCACGTGTCTTTGTTTTTATGTACTTACATAGATCTTAGTTAAAAGCAAGGAAATTAAGAATATTCTGACACAAAATAAGTGACTATTTGGCTCTTCTTTAGACTATTAATATTGTCAAAGAGCCATCAGTGTACACTCTCTACAATATGAATTGCAAAGTTCCTTGCCCAAGGAGCTTGTAAACTAATGAGCTTTCTTTGTCTACTGTAGTATCTGGTTCTATGCTGTGACATGATTGATTTGAGATTTTTTTTTTCCCTTCACAGGTTCGTACAAATGAATTGTATTTGAAGTTTGCATTACTCTTCTGATCATTCCCAGAATCTTGCGGCTGAAGCCATGAGTGGCTCCAAACCTGACATCCTCTGGGCTCCACATCATGTGAACAGGTTTGTAGTTTGTGATTCAGAACTGAGCCTCTATCACATTGAGTCTGCTGTGAACTCCAGTACAGAACTGAAAGCAGGTTCCCTGCAGCTCTCAGAAGAAACAACTGCTACTCTGCTAGCAATAAATTCAGACACACCCTATATGAAATGCATGGCATGGTATCCAAAATACGATCCTGAATGCCTTCTTGCGGTTGGACAAGCCAATGGTAGAGTTGTTCTCACAGGTCTTGGCCAAGATCATAACTCCAAATGCAAAGATTTGATAGGGAAAGAATTTGTGCCCAAGCATGCTCGGCAGTGTAATACCTTAGCATGGAATCTCTTGGACAGCAATTGGCTTGCAGCAGGCCTAGATAAACACCGAGCAGACTTTTCAGTCTTGATATGGGATATCAGCAGCAAATACACTCCAGAGGCAACAATTCCTATGGAAAAAGTGAGGCTTTCAGCTGCCGACACAGAAGCTGGTTTAGTAGTAACAAAACCACTTTACGAACTGGGGCAGAATGATGCTTGCCTCTCTCTCTGTTGGCTTCCACGAGACCAGAAATTGCTTTTAGCTGGGATGCATCGTAACTTGGCTATATTTGACCTGAGGAATACCAGTCAAAAAATGTTTGTGAACACAAAAGCTGTGCAAGGGGTAACTGTGGATCCACATTTCCATGATCGTGTGGCTTCCTTTTTTGAAGGCCAGGTTGCCATATGGGACCTCCGTAAATTTGAAAAGCCTGTTTTGACCCTTACAGAGCAACCAAAGCCCTTGACAAAAGTAGCTTGGTGCCCAACTAGGACGGGATTGTTAGCCACCTTAACCAGAGACAGTAACATTATTCGACTTTATGACATGCAACATACTCCGACGCCTATTGGGGATGAGACCGAACCTACAATCATCGAAAGGAGCGTGCAGCCTTGTGACAACTGCATTGCTTCATTTGCATGGCACCCCACCAGCCAGAACCGTATGGTGGTTGTGACACCAAACAGATCCATGTCAGACTTCACAGTCTTTGAAAGGATTTCCTTGGCGTGGAGCCCCACTACATCTTTGATGTGGGCTTGTGGCAGGCATCTGTATGAGTGCACAGAGGAAGGGCAGGCCAGCTCTCTAGAAAAGGACATTGCCACCAAGATGCGCTTGCGAGCTCTCTCCAGGTATGGCCTTGATACAGAACAGGTGTGGAGGAATCACCTTCTCGCTGGTGATGAGGATCCCCAGCTAAAGTCTCTGTGGTACACACTACACTATATCCTTTCAAACGGTCACTCACTTGAGGTCTGGTATACAGGCAATACCCCAGAAATGTTTGCCAGTTGGATAGAATGAAGGAGTAGCTATAGGTGGGAGCGGGGGAGTATTGAGCAGTATTATAACATGTTCTGTTATTTATAAATGCAACCATTCGATCTCTATAAATACATAGACATTTAAAGTAAATAAAAAATCCTGGTCAAAAAATTCATTGCATAAACTAACATATACAGATTAAGTTAACTGGGTGGGAAGATCACTGCTTTAGAGAGGCTTTATGAATGTGAAAAGTTCCTCATTTTATAGTCTAGAGCTAGTTAACATAGCAGGGTTCTTGACGATCTTAGTTTATCCAGTGAATCACTGACACAGTAAATAATGGATTAAGATGCTGACAAATATGAGTTTTACAAAAATGAGACCACAAGGAAAGAACGGAACTGGGTGCTTTTTGCTACTTGTATGGGCCAGCTTTGCAAAAGTGTGTGCCTATACATAAAGTCTGTCCATACTTTTTTTACCTGTAAACTTTATATTAATTTTCAGTTTGAACATTAAGCCAGAAAATGTATGCCCAGAAATATGCACCTACTACTTGTATGGGTACTTTTCCATGAAAACTTACTTTTGATTTCCAGAAACACACATGTATGTTTTGCCGCCAGTACAAACATAACTTACCTGCATAACTAAATCCTCATATGCAGTGGACAGTTTTTCCAAAGCACAATTTCTGTGCTTAAAATCGTTTTAAGCACAGACATGCTTTTGAAAGTTGTCCTCCCATTGCTGAGTTGGTTACAAAGATTACCAGCAATGGTTGGGAGGCAAATATTGGACATTGGTGCTATAGAGTTTGGTACTTTGGAGAGGGGGGGCACAGGTGAGGGGGTTAGTATGCGTTTAATATGCAAAATATTTTTTATCAGCCATTTGGAAAATAGAACATGACAGAGAATATGCAATAAGGTTTGAATTCTTTGCAGGCTGTCACTTGTTTTTAATTGATACCCATACTAAAAAGGGGCATTAACAATGGCACTTAATCTTGATTGAAGTGTCTTGTAAAGAAACTTTCCATAAAAGTATGGGTCAATATTCAAAAGCATTGTTTGGATGGTGCCACTGAATATTCTCTCTGATTGCCTTGGCATTATCCAGATAGTGCCACGGTGAACTAAGGGTGAAGCTGTAATTTATCTGTACACGGATGAACCAGAACACTCACAAAAGAACCTTCTCCACCTATGCACCCGACCTGTGGAATGAACTTCCCAGCAACCTAAGGGAGACTCATGACCTAAAGAAATTTTGCGAAGACCTCAAAACACTACTGTTCAAGGAACCCTTCAACACCTGAGCAATGCTCCACCCATGCAACAGCCTTTGGATGAATATGACACTTTTCCCTACTCTTGCATACCTCTTCCTGCACTCTTCCCGCTCACTCCCCCCACCCCACCTCTGTATATAAGTTCTAACTGTTAAAACCTTAAAAAACCATAGGCTATAGTAGTACTACTGTTCATCACTGTTAAATATTTAAAAGTTCTTTGTAAACCTATTAAGTTCCTGTTCCTTGTAAACTGCTTTGATTTCCAGATAAGGCGGTATAAAAAAACCAGTTAAATAAAATAAATAGCATTGATTTCGATACTGTTTTACAGATAGCTAGCTGGATAGCTTAGGACAGCAGAAAGTGGTCCTAAATGGCTATCTGGATAGCTATCCATATAACTGAGCTGAAAATTGCTGCTATACAGATATTTCTGGTGCTGACTGCAGTGCCCTGATATTCAGTGCCGGCTGCTTATCTGGCTGTTGGTGATGAGTAGCTGTTATTTATTTAGCCGCAGTAGCTGGCATTTAAAAGAAATGCCGACTGCTGTGGCTAAAGCCTGGAATGACCTCCCTTTAGTCGTTGTTTCAGAGCTTCTCCTACTTCAGGGGAAAAGTCTGCGCTGATGCTTTCCTCTTTGACGTAATTCCATAAATCTTTCATAATTCCATAAAAGCTTTTTTCAGAACCTTCACAGGAAAACAAATCCATTTGGAGAAATTGCCCCAGGGAAAAAACCATCTCTTTCTGGGTGACTAGCCTTCGGTTTTTGGGTTTTTTTCAACTTTAATTTTATTAATCGCTTCACACTCCAATGTGCACTGCCAACATGGCCCGGTCAACTTTTTCAACTAGTCTTTTATAACTTTACAACAATGCATTAATTCCATAATGCTAACATAAGAGTGAAACTTCTCCCCCCTCTTCTAAGTTGCAGTGAATATTTGTCCATTCCCTGTCTTGCCTCCCTTGTTCCCCAATACTTTTTCATCTCCCTACTCCCTTACTGCACTCTCCTCTCGCCCTCCCCTCTCCCTTATCCCATGTGTGTTTCGCCCCCTCCATTCTAGCCAGTTCCATACCCCAGCGTTGGACCTTTTCAAAATTACTCTGTTTTTGGACAGTCAGTATATGCATAGAATAAAGGTATTGGAACGTGTTCACGAATCCCTCCAATCCAGGTAATGTGGGAAAGGCCCACCTCGCTGCTATTTCACTTCAAACCGCTACTATACAATGTTGTATTACCCCACTCAATTGTATAGATAGCTCCTCTATACCGCTATATGAACTCCTATCAACATTTCCTCCATATGATCCAACACTATATATCAGGCATGACCAACAGGTAGATTGTGATCTACCTGTAGATCGTGGAGGGGTCAGAGGTAGATCGCCAGCCCCACTTGGCTCCATCTCTCCAGCAGCTCGGCCTGTCGCTAGGAGAGAGCTCGTGCCAGCAGGTCATCTGCCGAGGGCTTGCCGCCACTGCTGATCCTTTGCCTGTCTCTTTTCCCTACCTGCAGGAATCTTGCCTGCGGGTGAATTGGGGGCGCTTGTTTTCGTGCCAATAGTTTGTGGGTACCCCAGGGGGCTGCTGCCACCGCCCATGCCCCACAATGAGACGCCACAGGCCCGGCATCATACCTGGTCTCCTGCCTCTCAGAATCACCCATTCATGCCCCCACCCCAACACCCCTTTAGAAGTGTGTTATATACTGGGTGATATCCATTCACCCGAGCTTTACCTTAATACACTTACCGTATTAGTTGTGTTGTGTGCTGGTCGTTGGTCGCTTTATAGTTCGTTTCATTAAACGTTTTCGGGCAAACACAACAAAGTATCAAGAATTTGGTGATTTTGGCGGGCTTTTCCAGTTTTGTTCTAACTTGCCTATGCCTTGCCTTCGAATTGGTTCAAACCACTGTGACTTTTGCTTGCCTCTGCAATTTTATTGTGCCTAGCCTTTGCATTGATTCTACACTGTGTGCAGAATGTATTAAATCGCGTGTGGTGGTATTTGAACTTGTTTGGCGGTATTTGATTTTATCTGGTTTGCTGGACAGGTGTTTGAGTTTTTTGATGATTGTTTGGTGGTATTTGATCATTGGTGCCAGTACGATGAATTCTTATTTTTACTTTTAGAACTGCATGTGTGGTTTTGGCATCTCCAGTGCTTGTATTGCACATCATCCAGAGGTTTTCAGTTCCTGTTGATCTTTAATACTTTGAGACAGTGACAGTTTTGGACCAGATTCAGCCAGTGTTAATACTAATTTAGCAGATTTGGCCTTCTTACATCCAGTTACCCCAGTATAATGAAGATGAGTGTTCCAAAGAAGAGCAAAACCTACCACTTTCATGATGAAAGACAAGTGGTGTTGTCTAATTTGTAACACCAAACTATCCTTGCCCAAAAAGGGTAATCTGGAACGTCATTATAAGGCTCTGCATAGCAATAAGTTTGATGCTGATTTTCCACCCAAAAGTGAAATTTGTAAACTGAAGCTCAAAGAACTTAAATCGAAATTGGCTACTCAGCAACGGTTGATGGCGAAGCCAAGTCAATGCAACCATAGCATCCTTCACGGTCAGCAACCTGATCACAAAGAAATGCAAACCTTTCACTGAAGGGGAATTTGTAAAAGATTTTCTTGAAGCAGCTGACAATCTTTTTGAAGGGTTTAAAAATAAGAAAGATATCATAGCTGCTATTCAAGATGTGCAATTGTCAAGAAACACCGTCGTGCGGCGAATAGAAATGATGTGTGGAGACACAACTGAACAATTGTTGGAGGATGTTTCAAATTGTTGCTTTCTCACTCCAACTGGATGACTCTACAGACATAAGAGACATAGCCCAGTTACTAGTCTTTATCCGGATGGTTTTTGAAGACTTCAGTGTTAAAGAAGAACTACTTGGAATGATTTCTTTAAAAGGGAGACCTACCAGTCAGGAAATATTCAGTTCTTTCCATTCTTTTGTGACAAAGTGTAATCTTCCATTGCATAGACCTCTTTCCAACACTACTGATGGAGCAAGAGCAATGACAGGTGAGGTTAACGGTTTCATAGCCCTCTGTAGATAGTATGACGATTTCCCAGATTTCCTTTCTTACCACTGCATCATTTTCCAGCAAGTTTTGGCAAGCAAGAGACTTGATACAAAGACTGTCATGGACATCACTTTCAAAATTGTAAATTCAGTTCGTGGAAGATCACTTCAAAGATGGCTTTTCAATCTTACTCTTGATGAAGGGGCAACAGAAATCATTTTGCACACAGATGTAAGGTGGCTAAGTAGGCACAAATTTCTGCATAGATTTTGTGATTTGCTGAATGAAATAAGACATTTTTTTGAAGGAGAGGGGAGATGACCAAGAAGAGTTGGAAGATGAGGAGTGGTTATGTGATCTGGCATTTCTCGCTGACTTTACAGGCAAACTAAGTGATATGAACCTTGAACTACAAGGTAAAAACAAATGCATTGGCGAGATGATGAGTACAGTTTCATCCTACAAGAGCAAATTTGAGCTAATGATGACTGACCTTGCAAACAACACTTTTGATCATTTTCCTAATACGCAGGACCATCTGGGACAATATCCAAGTTTTGTTTTTCAGAACGAGAAGTATGTGACAGAAATCTGTTTTGTTATCCAGGAATTCAAAAATAGATTCTGTGACTTCCAAAAAAATTGGAACAGTTGTTGAGTACTTGTCATACGCATTCAAAGTAGAAGCGGACATTAAAGAAACTGCAGCTGCTATCAGTAAAAATTACTCATTGAATAAGCTATCTCTTGAAAACAAAATATTAACCCTTAAAAATTACATTTTTCTCAAGACTCGTGCTGAGCAAGAATCGTTTTGGAAGCTAGTGCCTAGATACCAATTTCCCATCTTGAGAAGATGCAGTGAAGCTGTACACTCCTGTTTTGGTTCAGCTTATTTGTGTGAATCTACGTTTTCCCATCCGAAAATGACAGAGTACACAACGTTCCAACATGACAGATGAACATCTCCAGGATTCCCTGAGACTGACCCTCACGCAATATTCACCCAACTTCAAATGCTGGTGGATGAAATGCAGGCTCAGACGTCTCACTAATGAGCAAGAGCGAAATATTAAAGATTGTGTTAAATTTAGGTCAAGTATTGATCCAGGCTGATCTTGCACAAATTACTCAATAAAAGTTAAAGAAAGTTATTACTCAATAAAACTTTAAGAAAAAATGTACTTTCCATTTCCCCTCGCAGTTCTTACTGGATCTTTGTCTCTATATTTTGTTTTTGCTTAATTTGCTTAATAGCTGATCACATCCAAGTAAATGACAGAAGGTTCATTAAAAATGGGAGGGGGGGAATCCTCCAACTTTATTGGGTTAAAATTTAATTTGAAACTAATTTGAAACTTAATTTTCATGGTGGTAGATCACCGGCACTTTTGGCCAGAAAAAATAGATCATGACCTGTTCGAAGTTGGACATGCCTGCTATATATCAAGGGGTGCCGAAGCATTCTCTCATACCACTGCAACTATCCCAGAACACCATCGCTCGCACAATCCTCAGAGCACCCAAGCACTCCCACATCACCCCTCTACTTTAATCTCTCCACTGGCTACCCATCACCTCCAGAATCGCATTTAAAGTCCTCACCCTCATACACAGAGCCCAGAATGGCCTCACAGCCCAGCACCTGTAAACATTCATTAGCCCCCCCACGACCAACAGACCATGCAGGCACAGCACATGGAACCTCAGCCTGCCGCTGCTAATCCGCAAGTGCACCCAACATACCCAGTTACGAGTCTTCTCGCTCAACGCCCCCACACTCTGGAATGCACTCCCTTCCGCCCTGCGAAGCACCCAATCAAGTAGCACCATCAACAAGTTCTTGAAAACCCGCCTGTTCCAGGAGCACTATGGCCCCTGAGCTGCCACCAGACCCACCGTCGCTACTTGCTATAACTCACTGCCTCTGTTAAACTGTGTAATACTTCACCGGCCTATGTAACCCATTGTACCTCGTTACACCCCCTCCCCTGCTTATTTCTCACTGACTGTTCACGGTTTTGACTGGTAGAAAAACGGTATACCAAAACCAGTTAAATAAACACCACGTTCCAGTAATGATGTACCTCCCTACATTCCCACCATATGTGTAAAAACGTTCCCCTCTCCCCACACTTCTGCCAGCAATTGGCTGATTGCCGCAGCCCAACTTTATGAAGTTGTATGGGGGTATAATGCCATTGCATTATTATTTTGTATCCATTTTCTATAATAGTGGTTGCTTCTGACAATTTTGCAACGTGTTGAACTATTCGTTCCTATTTCTGTTCTCCCCAGGTGACTCCGTCCTTTTCCCAAGTATACGAGTACATGTACCCTGGCTTACTGTTGTGCTCCTGTTCTAGCCCCCGATACAGCTGGGATAGAACGCCTTTCCTTTCCCGTGACCCGATGCATATAGCTTCAAACCACTCACACTCTTTAGCGAGATTCTGTCTCATTTGTTCCTGGGATAGTCTGTAATACATTTTATAAGTTCTTGAGTCCCTCAAATTGGCACAATTTCCCCCCATGTAAGAGTTGCCCCACTTTGGTGATGCTTTTCTGGGCCCATTTTTTCCATGTTCTGGGGTCAGGATCCGCCCCTTCGGGGAAGCAGTAAGCCAGGGGAATTGTTACAGACACTCTTTGCCCTCCTAATAATGTCTGTCTGTGTCGGTACTACACACCCAAAGTGTGACCTATGTATGGTTATCAGTCTTTTTAGTTTTTTTTCCCCCATATCCATTTTCCTAATTTCCCCACTTGTGCCAAATCCTCCTCGATCGTGACCCATGCTTGGGTGGTTCTTGTAGCCATGAACATACCCTTTTGACCTGTGCTGCCTCATAATATCTGTGCTAATCTGGTGCTCCCAAACCACCATCACTTTTGGTTCTCTGAAGTACTGACCAGGATAACCGGGAAGCCCGTCCATTCCATATAAATCTTACTATTTTATTTTGCAATCTCTTCAATATTTTGACTAAGACCTCCCCCGGGAGCACTTGGAATAGACATAAGAAGTGTGACACAAACATCATTTTCACCGCTGCTATCCACCCCATCCAAGATAAATAGTTGTGGTTCCACCTTCGCAGCAAACCATCTACGTCTCTCACAAGGGGTTGATAGTTTCGTATATATAACTCACTGGCCTCCTGCCCAATATTGACTCCCAAGTATCAAATCCCTGTGGTAGCCCATCTAAATGGGTATTTACTCTGTAGTAGCTTTTGCATATCCTCTGGCATCCGGATCACCAAAATCTCCAATTTAGCCCAATTAAGGTGGAAACCAAATAGTCGGCCATACTCCCGTATTTCCCACATTAACAGGGGAAGAGATATCTGTGGTCTAGTAATTCTTAAAATAAAGTAATCTGCAAACAACATTATCTGATAGTCTCTGGTCCCCACCTGTATCCCCTGCAAATCTCTGCTCATCCTTACCTTGCTGCAAATGGCTCTAGGGTTATTGCAAAGAGCAATGGGGAAAGGGCAGCCCTGACATGTGCCCTTTTCTATCTGGGGAAAAATTGGGAGTAGCTGCCATTGACCTTGACACAGCCTTTGGTGACTTATATAACTCCCGCACCCAAGTTGCAAAATACTCCCCGAAACCCATTTTTGTCAGCACCTGCTACATGAACTCCCATGATACCTGGTCATATGCTTTTTTTGCTTCAAGTGCTAGCAATAATGCTTCCTCCAGCTTTTGTTGTACAGCCCAGACTACAGTAGATTTAGAATTTTGCGGAAATTGTCAGCTGCCTGCCAGCCAGGCATAAAGCCAGCCTGGTTATCGTGTATCAAATGCAGAATGATTTTATTTAAGTGATTAGGTAACACCTTAGCTAAAATTTTGGCATCTATATTTAATAAGGATATGGGGCAGTCTGCCGCACGATCCAGGGGCTCTATCCCTGACTTGGGAATTGAGTTTATTCCTGCCCATCCCATTGTTTCAGCCAATTTCCCCCCTTCCCAAGGTAAGTTAAACATGTGCACTAAATGCTCCTGCAGGTGCTCGCCAAAGGTATGGTAAAAGAGGACTGTAAAGCCATCTAATCCCGGTGCCTTTTCTAGACTCAAGGACTTGATCACTCTCCTTACCGCTTCCACTTGAATTTTTCCTCCCAAACTTTCTCTAAGCTCCCCCTCTAACTTCAGCAAAGGGACTGAGGCAAGGTAACTCTCAATATCATCTGGAGGCGGTAGATCCCTTACTGTGTATAGCTGCTGATAGAATTCTGCAAAGACTTTGCACATCTCCTCCCCTTTAGTATGAATATGTCTTTGAGCTCCTTGCACCATGATAATTTGATTTCAGGTCCTTTGCTGTTTCAGTTGCCTAGCTAAGTTTACCTCCCTTGTTGCCCTCTTCAAAGAATTTCTGTTGGGTCCTTTGCATTTGGTGACTAATGGCAGCCATTTTCAGTGCATTTATTTCCGCCCTCAAGACTAGCACCTGGCCCACAAGGCTGCCCTGCTTGCTTATGGCATTTGCCTCTTCCGCTTGGGCGAGCATCCTCTCATCCTCCCTTTTGATTTGCACCTTTTACTTCATTAGGACTCCCCGCGCTACTGCTTTGAAGCTGTCCCGCATGACATCTCCCGCTACCTCCCCATTGTTATTGGTAACAAAATATGCGCTAATGCACTCTTCCTGATCGTCCCTCCAGGCTAGTCCCGGAATCTCTGGGTTGTCAACCTCTACCAGCAGCTTTGGAGACTGAAGAACTTCAGATCTGTGACATCACCAGTATATAAAGGCTGGCTCCGCCTCCTCCATCAGTTTTTCAGTCTCCAAAACAGCTTGTGAGGTGTGAGCCCAATGGTTCCAGGGCTTACTTGAGGAACATTTGTGTACAGACAAGGGAGCAAATAGCATATTTTCTTGTTTTTTCTTTGGGTTAGAGTAGCTTAATTGGTCGGGTTCAAAGGGTGCACAGGATTTGCCTTGAGATCCTTTGTGTTTTCTTTCCTTTCTTTTCTTCCCTTCCCCCCCCCTTTTTCTTTTTTTTTCTCCCTCCCCCTCCGTTTATTTCGGGGAGTTAGCTGGGTGCTGGGGGTTGGGGGTATCCTGCCCTACCTGACTACCGTACCGTTTGGACGGGAACGGGTCCGGTGTCTTTCATAGCGCAGTGAGGCAGAAGGCTTGCCTGCCAGCTCTAACGGCGACATACTGCACAGGTGCGTGGTTCCCTATTGCTGTCCGGTTCCTTTCTAGCTTCGGATAGAGTCTGTGCAGTGCCGGCGTGCCCGAGGCAGCAGGTAAGGAGAGCATCTACCTTTTTTTTGTGAAGGACAGCACGCGACAGTGTACGGCCTGTGTTGGGCGGGAATCGCCTTTTCAGCAGTCCTAGGCCTCACCGCGTGTGCGGGAGGCGGGAAAAAGTGCCGTTTGCAACGGTCAGCGGCGGCTTGATTATTTCCCCTTAGGAGCTTCGTTTTATTTTAGTTCCTTCAGGGGGCAGGTTGGGAGTCCCCCGGGAGGGCTCTGAGTTAAAAAAAAAAAAAAAAAAAAATTATATTTCAATTTACTGCCTTTTTCCTTTGGTCCAGCTTGCCTGTTGGGGCTGTGGTGATTATGCCGGCCAAGCATATGTGTTTGTTATGTGGGGTTAAACGCAGTTCCCTTTCGCCTGATGGCGTTTGTAAAGGGTGCGCGCCGGAGTTGGGGTCCGCGGGCATGGATCCCATCCCGGAGCCTGCACAAACAGCTGATGTGGAGGAAAAAGCAGGGCCCTCTTCACCTTCCCTAGGGGGTCCGGAGACAAGTAGCAGCATGCCGACAGCATCGCTGCCGGGCTTCCCGCCACAGGTCGGGGATGCCAAGTCTAGCTTCCATTTTTTCTACGGATTTCCTGGACCTCCTCCAAAAGACCTTGTCCGGGGCGCAGGGAGCGTCAGCGGCTGGAACCTCTAGGGCGGATCCTGCTCAGAAGCGACCCGGGTCTCCTGGGTCGGTGGTGGGGTCTGCCAGCGGGACTAAGAGGAGGAGGCCATCGTTTGATGTGGTGGCTCCGTCCCTGGGCTCGGATGAGGCAGGGTCGGACGATGAGCACGTGCAGGGGAAGCTGGAGGATCTCGAGGAAGGGGAGATTCGGGAACACGAGGATCAAGCGCACGTGGTTCGGGTGTTTCAGCGGGAAGAGCTGCCGGCACTCATTGCGGAATCCCTCAAGGCTCTTAATATGCCGGACGCTGAACCGGGGGAGGACGCTTCCCTGGAGGATCCACTGTTGCAGACAATTCGGAAGACGCGAAGAGCCTTTCCAGTACATAGGGTATTTAAGGAGATGATTCAAGAAGAGTGGGATACGCCGGAGGCCGCGCTTAAGGGAGCGCGGATTATGTCTAGGTTATACCCTCTTTTGGATCAGGACAGGGAGTTGTTTAGGGCTCCCCGGGTAGATGCAGCGGTGGCAGCGGTGACGAAGAAGACGACTATCCCCGTGGAGGGTGCGGCGGCACTCAAGGATGTGCAGGATCGCAAGTTGGAAACGTTGCTCAAACAGATCTTTGAGGCTAATGCGCTGTCTCTGCAGGCATCCATATGTGGGGCCTGGGATGCCCGGGCTTGCTTGCATTGGGCTCAGCGGGTTCAGAGTGAATCCTCGGCAGAAGGGGTCGAGGAGGCGGCGCGCTTAGAATCTGGAGCAACGTACCTCGCTGATATCCATTATGATTTGATAAGAGGACTTGCAAAGAGTATGGATTCAGCGGTTGCGGGGAGAAGGTGCCTCTGGCTGCGGAATTGGTCGGCGGATGGCTCTTCTAAAGCCAGGTTGAGCAAGCTTCCTTTCCGGGGGAAGTTGCTTTTTGGCGAGGATTTAGAGAAGTTGGTGAAGGACTTGGGAGAGTCTAAAGGAGGCAGGTTGCTGGAGGATAAGCAGAAGCAGAGCCGGTCGGCCTTCGGGTCGCGGCAACAGCCAAGGGATTTTCGTCGCTTCTCTGCGCAGAGGGGCGCTTCCTTTCAGAGAGGCAGGTTTCCGGCTAGATCCCAAGGGTTTCGAGGCTTTCGGGGAGCCAACAGGGGGTTTGCGTCGGCTTCCTCGACCTCGGCCACTTCCTTCAAAAAGTCACAATGAAGTCAGGGGGGCTCAGGTGGGGTTCGTTCCCATGGGAGGGCGGCTACGGGAGTTTTACCCTGCCTGGGCCCGGCTCACCTCCGACCAGTGGGTGTTGGAGGTAATTCGGGAGGGGTACGCGCTAGAGCTACAGCGGCCTGTGCCCGACCTTTTCATTCGGTCTCCGTGTGGCACGGCAGCAAAGCACAGGGCGGTGCGCGAGACCGTGCAGAAGTTGTTGCGCCTCGAAGCCGTAGTCTGTGATACAGCGGACCCTCTGGCAGAAAGAAAAAAAGTTTTAAATTTTGAAAAAAACAAGCTTCACATGCAATTTCCTGAAAGTCCACATAGAGGGAGCAGGAGAGACAGCCTGGAAGCAGAGGAACCATGCCTCTATGGGCAGGACCTAGAATCAGTTAGTCCCGATTTAAGCAGGGACAAAGCTGAGTCAAGCGGAGTCGGAGGCAGAGTCAGAGTCAGAGCTGGAGTCGGTGTCAGACCCAGAGCAGCTCGAGGAGTTGAAGCAACTTGGAGAGCAGGCCAGAGAGTAGGCCGAGAAGCAGGCCAAGGAGTAACTCAGAGAACAGGCCGAGGTGAAGGCCAAAGAGCAGGCCTAGAGGAAGGCCAGAGACAACTGGAAGGAGCAGCACTGCAGAGAGCAGCCAAGGAAGGAGGTGCTCTCCCTTCCAGCCTGAGAGAAAGCCCTATCCAGGGAGAAGGGCTGGGATACAATCTGAGAAAGAGATATCCAGCTGAAAAGAATACCCAAGGAGAGAAAGGTACTTTTAAAGATTTTTATAGAAGTAACCTGAAGGAGGAGTGGAAAACTCAGAGGCCTGGGGAACAGGGAAGAGCTGAGAGGGCGCGGCCATTAGCCAACTGCCACAGGGGTGGAAGTGAAGGACAAGCGCATCAGCTGCAGCCATGCCTCAGAGACGTTTCTCCCCATTCTAAAGAAAGAAAGATACACTGTGAATACTTGAGCCAGCAAGGATTGGAGGACAATCAGGCTAGGCCTCAAGCCTTTCCTGTAAGAGACTGCAGGAAGTTTAAAGGCAAAACAGTTGTTGCCTGCAATTGCTTGCCTAAACCTAGCACAAGAGAGAAACAAAAGAATGAGTTTTATCTGTTTGATAAGGACACTTTTATGCAAAAAGTAACAGATAATCTCCCCAAGAAGAAAGCTAGTAATGCTAAAGGCTGGGACAAGCGAACTTTTAAACCTCTAGCAGATGAACAGCCAGGGTTCTATACCATAGCCAAAAACCGACGCCCCAAGCTGACAAACCAGCATTGGAACACAGTGTGGCATGCTTTCAGAAAGCCCGAATTCAACCCTCCTGAGGTTTCAGATTCAGACCCCTCAGAGATGGAATGGATGCCAGGGGAATCTGAGGTTGATGAGGCAGATGAACCCATGGATTGTATTTATTGTACAGTAGGAAAGCTTTAAGCTGTTTGGAGCAACAGAATGTATGCAGTGAATACAGGATGCTTTATGTTTTAAGTTTCTGTGAAGATTTACAGTGTTATTGTGAACGTTTTGTGTGAGTTGAACCTGATGCAAGGAATGATACAGCCCTGTTATTTTCTTAACCGCATATTTTGAACCATTTTGCGTATAGGTGAAATAAAAGCCTTTTTCCTTTTTCCCTACACTTGGCTGAAAGTCGCTTTATTGGGAAGTTGGCAACGAGGTAGCCACAGAGGGCCGCTACCTCATGACCCTCGCAACAGGCCAACCCTGATACCCCTATTCTTATGCGCTCCCCAGCCCCGGTGGAACCACTACGCCGCCACCAGAGGGGGCTGCGGGGGACAAGTCCCGGTACCGCCCGACCAGTTAGGCTGCGGTCGATACTCCATTTATTTTGTGGTCCCCAAGAAGGAGGGGTCCTGGCGGCCCATTCTCGACTTAAAGAAGGTCAACCGCTGTTTGCGCGTGACTCATTTTCTCATGGAGACGCTCAGATCGGTCATACTAGCGGTCAGGAAGGGGGAGTTTCTGACGTCCTTGGATCTCTCGGTGGCCTACCTCCACATTCCGATTCGGCAAGAGCATCAGAGATTTCTCAGGTTTGCAGTGCCGATGGGTCATTTCCAATTTCAGGCGCTTCCGTTTGGTCTAGCAACGGCGCCACGGACGTTCACCAAGGTGATGGTTGTGGTGGCGGCGGCTTTGCGCCGAGAAGGTGTGTTAGTGCATCCCTATCTGAACGATTGGTTGATAGGGCAAAGTCCCGGGATGAGAGTATCGCAGCGACGTCCAAGGTGGTCGATTTGTTGCGCAGTCTAGGTTGGGTGATCAATACGGCAAAGAGCAAATTGCTTCCGTCTCAACATCTGGAGTATTTGGGCGCTCGATTCGACACCAGCGAGGGTCGCGTGTTCTTGCCACAGCATTGAGTGTTGGAACTCCGTCGGTTACTGCGTTGGTTTCTCCTTCAGAGCCGTCCGACAGCCTGGGAGTATTTGCAGCTATTGGGTACCATGGCGGCAACATTGGAAGTGGTTCCCTGGGCGAGGGCGCACATGCGTCCTCTACAACAATCGCTGTTGCGGAGGTGGTCACATCAGAGGGACTCTCTGTTCTGCAGATTGGTTTGTCTCCCCCAGACTCGCCGGGCTCTGAGTTGGTGGTTGCGGCCAGGGGGTCTGGAGGCCGGGATGCCCCTGGAAGTCCTGACGTGGGTTACATTGACGACGGATGCCAGCCTGTTCGGCTGGGGAGCTCATTGTCAGGGTCATCTGGTTCAGGGGCAGTGGTCCGTGCTAGAGAGAGGCTGGTCGATCAACAGGCTGGAGCTGCGAGTGGTGTCCCTGGCTCTGCAGAGGTTAGGCTCGGTGCTTCGCGGGACGGCCGTGAGGGTGTTCTCCGACAACGTGACCGCGGTGGCCTATGTAAACCGGCAGGGGGGCACCAGCAGCGTAGCGCTGGAGACCGAAGCGGAAAGTTTGTTCGAATGGGCCGAACAGAACCTCTTGGCTCTATCGGCGGCGCATGTCGCAGGGGTGGACAATGTCGAAGCCAATTTTCTAAGCCGGGTGAAGGTAGATCCGGGGGAGTGGGTTCTCCATCCGGAGGTGTTTGCACTTCTGGTGCAGCGCTGGGGGACACCTGTGATGGATCTGATGGCGACCTTTCAGTCCGCAAAGGCAGCTCGCTTCTTCAGCAGGCGAAAGGAACGGATGGCAGAAGGTCTGGACGCGCTCGTTCAGGAATGGCCGGAGGAGCATCTGCTGTATGTGTTTCTGCCGTGGGTGTTGATCGGAAGAGTGGTGCAGCGAATAGAGCGGCACAGGGGACGAGTGGTTCTCGTCGCTCCGGATTGGCCGAGACGGCCGTGGTACGCGGACCTCGTCCGGCTTCTGGTGGAGCGTCCTTGGCGGTTGCCCAGTCGGCTGGATCTGCTGCTGCAGGGCCCTCTTTGCATGCCCCAAGTGGATCGGTTCTCGCTTACGGCTTGGCTATTGAGCGGGCGCGGTTAGCAGCGAGGGGGTATTCGCCGGCTGTAGTGAGTACCTTGCTGAAAGCGAGGAAGCGGTCCACTTCGTTGGCGTATGTGCGTGTTTGGCGTGTGTTCAAAGCCTGGTGTGCCGAGCGGGACTTCGTTCCCTTGAGGGTATCGATACCGCAGATTTTGTCATTTTTGCAG
The DNA here is from genome assembly GCA_033557465.1 of Ichthyophis bannanicus. Taxonomy (NCBI): domain Eukaryota; kingdom Metazoa; phylum Chordata; class Amphibia; order Gymnophiona; family Ichthyophiidae; genus Ichthyophis; species Ichthyophis bannanicus. The sequence continues at coordinate 487,701,362 of CM066031.1, forward strand.
GACGGTTTTCAGAAAGGTTTGGCAGCGGCGGCGCTCAAAGTACAGTTAGCGGCGTTGGCCTGTTATAGGGGTAAGGTCCAGGGGGCTTTGCTGGTGGTTCATCCGAATGTTAAGCGTTTTGTGCGGGCGGTGACTCTGCTTCGTCCGCCGCGTAGATTTGTGGTTCCGTCCTGGGATCTGCCTTTAGTGTTGGAGGCGTTAGGTCAGGCTCCGTTTGAGCCGCTGAAGGAAGCTTCCCTGAAGGATCTTATGCTCAAGGTGGTGTTCTTGGTGGCTGTGGCCTCCGCTCGGCGGGTTTCGGAGCCGCAGGCCTTGTCTTGTAGAGAGCCTTTTCTGTCATTCTCAGATTCTAAGGTGGTGTTGAGGCCAGTGCCGTCGTTTTTGCCAAAGGTGGTTTCCCCGTTTCATGTCAATCAGGTGGTGTCGTTACCGGTATTTTTCGATCAGCCTAATGGGCGCCGGGCGCAGCGCCTTCATCGTTTGGACATCCGTAGGGCATTGCGCAACTATCTGAAACGGACGGCGGCCTTTCGTAGGTCAGATAGGTTGTTAGTCTTATTTGCGGGGCCTCGCAGAGGGGAGGCGGCCTCTAAGGGGTCGATTGCTCGCTGGATCAAGGAGGCGATCACTTCGGCATACCTTTTGCGAGGCCGAGCGGTGCCTGAGGGGCTCCGTGCTCATTCCGCGAGAGCGCAGGCGGCATCGTGGGCGGAGTGTGCTTTGGTGCCTGTGGCGGATATCTGTAGGGCAGCGACTTGGTCATCGCTGCATTCCTTTGTCAAGCATTACCGACTGGACGTTCAGGCCGCAAGAGATTCCTGTTTTGGAGCGGCGGTGCTTCAGGCCGGTCTGGCCGGTCCCTCCCGTTGTTGATTTGTACTGCTCTGGTACTTTCCAGAGATTCCGGGACTAGCCTGGAGGGACGATCAGGAAGGTTAAATTAGACTTACCTGCTAATTGTAGTTCCTGGAGGACATCCAGGCTAGTCCCGGACCCCACCCTTTTTCGCTCTGCCACGGCCTGAAGCGGCAGCTAAGTGACCGGTAAGTGATGTTTGATTACTCTTCGCTGAGGCTCCTGGGGATCTGAACAGAGCTGGGAGTGGGGCGCAGAATCATAGATGTCAGCATTTCGCGTTCAGGGGAGGGCATGTAACAGGGGATTTCATGGCAAGCCTTCTATGGGATCTCCTATACTGGTGCAGTTCTTGAGTGAGGGAGATTAATAACATTTGTACAGTTTGTTTTGGACTTGTATTTAGTTCTGGTTTACTGCATTGTTGCTCCGGTGAGTCTGCTTTGTCAATAGGAAACTGATGGAGGAGGCGGAGCCAGCCCTTATATACTGGTGACGTCACAGATCTGAAGTTCTTCAGTTTCCAAAGCTGCTGGTAGAGGTTGACAACCCAGAGATTCCGGGACTAGCCTGGATGTCCTCCAGGAACTACAATTAGCAGGTAAGTCTAATTTAACCTTCTATCTCCCTAACCACTCTGGGGTTATCTAGCAGGGAGTCTTTTAACCTCCAGTATTTTGTCCCCTCTGCTCCATTATGTGCAGCTATGGTTACCGTGTTAGGTGTCTGGTCGGACCAAGTTATTGCATCTATTTCAGCTCGTTGGGCTCTACCCACCCCTTCCCCACCCTCCCATCCAGATCATGTCCAGGCGCGAGTAGGATGAATGGACATGTGAGTAGTAGGTGTATTGGTGATATCCCGGGTTTAAAAGGTGCCAGACATCAACCACCCCTATATCATGTATAAAATACTTTAGGCGGGCCTGGTCTAAGTGTCGGTGTCCCTGTCGCATCCTGTCTGGGGTCCCAGGTCATATTGAAATCCCCCTTCTCCCACATTGTTCACCATTGTTGCTAGCTCTTCAAAAACGTTTCCCTGTGCCTCATTGGGCGCATATATGTTGACCACCCTGTACCAGTCTGCTTCAGTCTTTAAGCGCACTCTATTAAGTAGTAGCTGACTAGATTCCATATAACCTCCCCCACTCCCACCCTCACCTCCACTGCCACCATGATTGTGACCCCTCCCCTTTCTTCTTCTCTATTCTATTAGAGGAAAAATGACACACCTGGGTATATTGGAGGTTAACTAGATATTAATGTTTGCGTTGCAAATGGGTCTCCTGATTTAAGGCTAGTGTTGCCCGTTGCCTCCCCCATTCTTTATGTAATTTTTGTCTTTTTTCATTGGGGAATTCAAGCCTCGCACATTGAGGGACATCACCTTAACTCTTGACATTATAGAGACATATTCTCCCCACCCTTCTATGTAACCAATTTCCCACCAGCCCCCTCCCCACACTCCTTGCCCCGCCACTGCACACTAGGGTGCTGGGCACTACCATCATCAGTCCAAGACAGCCAGGCCGATCTCATTGACTATGCATCCCCTCCTTAACCTGCTAGGACCAACCTCTAAACTTCCCCGCATACCTTTGCCAACCCCCACCCTGCTTCCCCCATCTTCTCACTTTTAATCACTCACACTACAGTCTTTCCTCCCTATTTCCCCCATGCACTTATCTTTCATACCCCTTTAACATATGTTCTGTCACATATACTTAACAAGGACCAGTCCACCGCCGGATCCACCCACTAGCGAAAGTGTGGGAAGCCTGGATGGCTTACTATGGATATGTCCCATAGCAATCTTATTGGGTTCAGATCTGTTCAGCCTTTAGGAAAACTAACTTTTCCAATACCTCAGGGAGTCGTTAGCGGGATGGGAATAGCTGGGGGATGTAGAAAAACAGTGGGCAAAACTGAAAGGGGATATTTTAAGGGTAACCAATCTTTTTGTTAAAATGGTAAATAAAGGTAAAAGGAAAAGGAGACCGCTATGGCTTTCAAAAGAAGTAGCTGAAAAAGTGAAGAAAAAGAGGGAGGCCTTCATGAAATAAAAGATCACAGAGAGAAGAAAACAGGCATCTATATTTGGAAAAAAACTTAGAGAAGCTAGCAATGTAGTCAGCAAAGCAAAGATTCAAAAAGAGGAGGAAATAGCCAATGCAATAAAATGGGGGGATAAGACATTTTTCAGATGTTAGTGAGAAGAGGACTGGCAAAAGTGGTATTGTCAGACTCAAGGATAAAGGGGAGGAATATGTAGAAGCTGATGAGGATAAAGCGGAATTGCTTAACAAATATTTCTGTTCTGTGTTCACAGAAGAAGAACCAGGAGCAGGACCTCAGAAAACACCCACAAACAGGAACAGAAGCGAACAATTTTCAGAAGACTGTGTTCATGAGAAACTAGCTGAACTTAAAGTAGACAAAGCGATGGGACCGGATGGGATACACCCTAGAATACTGAGGGAACTTGGGGACGTTCTAGCAGCTCCACTGACTGACCTTTTCAATGCCTTGTTGGAGTCGGGAGTGATGCCAAAGGACTGGAGAGAGGCTCATGTGGTGCCTTTACACAAAAGCGGAAGTAAGGATGTGGTTGAAAACTACAGGCCAGTTAGCTTAATTTTGGTGGTGAGTAAATTATTGGAAATGCTGCTGAAAGAGAAAATTAGTTTGGTTTCTGGAGTCCAGTGGATTACAGGATCCGAGGCAGCATGGATTCACCAGAGGCAGATCTTGTCAGACAAATCTGATTGATTTCTTTGACTGGGTGACCAGGGAGTTGGACCGAGGGAGAGCCCTAGATGTGGTGTATTTAGATTTCAGTAAAGCCTTTGACACCGTTCCTCACAGGCGACTTATAAACAAATTGAGCACCCTAGGGATGGACCCTAAAGTTACTGCTTGGTTTAGAAATTGGTTGTGTGGGAGGTGACAAAGAGTACAGGTAAATGGAGCTCACTCTGAGGAGAAGGATCTGTCCTTGGTCCGATTCTTTTTAACATCTTTGCTAGTGATATAGTGGAAGGGCTGTCTGGTAAGGTTTGCCTCTTTGTGGATGATACCAAAATCTGCAATACAGTAGACACCCAGGAAGATGTAGATAACATGAGGAGGGATCTAGCTAAGCTTGAAGAATAGTCTAGAATTTGGCAGCTGGGATTTAATGTTAAAAAATGTAAGGTCATGCATTTGGGTTGCAGCAATCCAAGGGAGCAATATAGTATAGGGGTTGAAGTATTTTTGCCAACTAAAGAAGAGCAGGACCTAGGCGTGGTTGTGTCTGATGATCTTTAAGTAGCTAAACAGGTAGAAAAAGCGACAGCAAAAGCTAGAAGGATGCTTGGGTGCATGCAGAGAGGAATGGCTAGCAGATAAAAGGAGGTGATAGTGCCCCTGTATAAGTCTTTGGTGCGACCTAATTTGGAGTATAGTGTGTAATTCTGGAGACCACACCTTCAAAAAGATATAAACAGGATGGAGTCAGTACAGAGGGTGGCTGTTAAAATGGTTAGTGGTCTTCATTATAAAGCATATGAGGACAGACTTAAGGATCTTAATATGTACACCTTAGAGGAAAGATGGGATAGCGGTGATATGATTGAGATGTTTAAACACCTCCATGGCATAAATGCACAGGGGGAGAGCCTCTTTCGATTGAAAGCAAGTTCTGCTATGAGGGGACATGGGATAAGGGTGAAGGGGGATAGATTTAGGAGTGATATGCGGAAATATTTCTTTACGGAAAGAGTGGTGAATCTGTGGACTAGGCTCCCAGTGGAGGTGGTAGAGATGAGGACAGTATCTGAATTCAAAAAAGCATGGGACAAACACAGAGGATCTCTAAAGGAAAAAAGGGGACTGTTGTAATTGTTGATATGGAAGGACAGACTAGATAGGCCATGTGGTCTTTTTCTGTCGTCGTTTTTCTATGTTTGTCCGCCGCTGGCTCCTTTGCCAATTCTCCTGATCATTGATGCAGCAGATTGCACACGCTGCCATTGGGGTAGACCTGCCTTTGAACTCCATTCTTTGCCGGTTGCTTTTCCAGTCCCGTAATTCCATGATCTGCCAAGATTTGAACTGCCTCTCCTCTAGTCCGAACTCGCCAACATTTCCCCTGCAGCGTGAAGGATATCCTAAAAGGGAATGTCCAACTGTAGCAGATGTTCTCCAGGACCAAGCAGGAAGTCAGTCCTCACTTATGGGTGACATCGACGTCGATGGAGCCCCCGTGCGGAGCATTTCCCCAGCTTTCAAAGAAAGCCTTTGGGAATACTGCATGCATGCGCGGTCCCCTTCCCGCTTAAAGGTGCCATCTTGCTCAGTCTTTCTTTTTCCGTGGAGCCCATCGGAAGTCTGTCCGTGTCACCCAGAAAAGTTGACGTTTTTTCTTGTGATTACTTCGCCCTTTTCTCCGGATTCGACACCGGTTCCCCTTCCTGCCGGGTTCGGTATACCGGTATGGAGCCCGTCTTCTATTTTTTTGGTTTTTGCCCTTCGTGGCTGGCATTCGCGCCCTTTTTTGCCTTTTCCCTGGAAAGCCGGTCCTTTAAACTCGCCAGGGCCCTTTTTTCCCCGATGGCTTCCAGTGGTTTCAAAAAGTGTGATCGGTGCAAGAAACTGATGTCTCTCACCGACACACATGACTGCTGCCTTTGGTGCCTAGGCCCAGATCATGATCCTATGATCTGTGGCCCATGTGGCAAGATGTCCACCAAGACACTCCGAAGCCGTGAGCATCAGAAAGAGAGGATTTTCTCGGACTCTGCCTCTGGCCGGGCCCGGACCTCATCTGAGGCCTCGACGTCTCAGGAGTCTGATCCTGAGCATCGCCGGGGCTCCTCGGACAGGGGATCCCCCGATCGGGAACGTAAGAGGAAGAAACGGCTCGTGAGGGCGGCGTCTCAAGAGTTCCCTGGTTCCTCGAGAGCCAGGTCTAAGACCCCCGACCGCCGCCCTGGGCCCTTGGAGCAGGAGAAGCCTCTAAAATGCCTCGCATCGAGCCGGAACCCATCGGACACGTAAGTCCTGTAGTCCTCGTGGACTCTCCTCCAAGGGAGCCGACGTCAGGCCCGGCGCTGCCGGGGCCTGAGTTGGTGGCTGCTGAGTCTCCTGAGCTTGGACTCAGGCTGACAGCCTTGGAGTGCAGACTGTCTGCCTTCATGGATCAGCAGCGGGTACTGATGGCCAGCCTCGCTGGTGCATCTGCCCCGACCACCGGGACATCGACGGAGACCGAGCCGATACTCGAGACCATGAAGGCTCGAAGTCGTCCTCGGTCACGGTCACCCTCGACCTCCTGCTCAGAACCGAGGGTGTCGACGCCGGTGCCTTCGGCGTCGGGGCGGGTGCCACCGAGGCCTGCGCGATTGGAGCCCCCCGACTCCTCTTCGGATGAGTCCACGTGGGAGACGGAGGACGAGGAGTCCCCCGATACTTTTCTGACTCGTTGCGTCCCTTCGGACTCACCGCAGTCCAAGCCCCGGAGTAGGTCCCCACCGGAGGACACCAGGTTCTCGGAGTTCGTCAGGGACATGGCCAAGGCGTTGGTGATTTCCGCAGACCCCGAGGAGGAGCCTCGAGCCGAGGAGCTCGAGGCCCTCCACTATGACTCTCCTCCGAAGGAGGGTACACAGAGAGGAGCACTTGCTCTCGCAGTAAAATCCAGGGAAACACAAGGAGCAAGAGTCGTAAATTGGTGAGATTGGTTTATTGAAACCCCTACGTGTTTCGGCTGTCGCCTTCTTCGGGGGGTACACAGCTAGACAATACAATAATTTAATATAAATATGTGAAAAATAAATTAAAAAAGATACAATAACTAGTTAAACATAAAAACGTTAAAAACACATATAATATAAACAATAAGATCATCAAGGCACCTACATGCATATAAACTAATGCTCATGGAAAAGTATAAAATCATATAAATAACATGATTATGTTTTAAAATAATAAGAAAAATGAGGTGTAAATGAAAATCCAAACGCAGAGTGGGAGAACACAGATAAAATATCCTTTTTGATTGTACATTTGAAGTGTATGTCAGATGGTGACTGCAAAATACTTACACTATTTGTGTAACTCATTAAGTTTATGATAGACATGCTTTAAATAAATATGATCTAATAAATAAAAAGACATCATATTAATATTGCCCCAAAAAACCTGAGTTATTATGGAAATAATTGAATACCAATTGTGGAACAGGAAGGAAGAAGGGAAGTGGAGGGGAGGAGGGGGAGGGGGAACAGGAAGGAAGGTTTCACAGCTTTCCTTTATCACATGGTCTGTTTTTAGCAAGCTCACAATAGTTAGGTCATTTATTCTTACTCCATTTCATTTGCATATAACGAGTACACTATGTACGTTATAACGCCCCTCAGTCGGACCAAGAGAGGTTCCAGACATCATTCCCATCACCCAGCACTAATATTGTTAAAAAATACGTCATTCATTTATTAAGCAAGGTCTGCCCATAGATCGCGTCATCAAATTTGACATCGGCATTTTTACATTTTAACCAGTTATAGTTTTCATTTGATCTCGTGTGTCTCTGATATAGATTTATACTATAAATACATTTTTCAGTTACACACTACCAATCATCATTACAAAATTACATCTTGAATAAACTACGTGTTCATGCACGTCACTCTAGTCCCGCCTACAATGGCACGTCATAGATTTTAGCCACGAATCTCAGCGTTTTTAAGCATCAGAGCTGCTCGGTTACATTTTCTTTCATTCAGCATATAAGCCAAGCTCTAAATGCTTTTAAGGTTAGTAGGTTTTCCTTCAAAGGCACATTGACAGTATTTCAATTTCTTTTCAAAGATTGTTATGTGATTGGCTGTTTAAATTATATTTTCAGCGATTCTCTTCACATGCGCAATTCGCGCCTGTAGAACCCCTCTCAGTGTCACATAAGTAAGTAAGAACATGTATGGTCACATCCTTTTTAATTTTTTTAAGTAAAGGCACAGCTCCCCGCTCTTTTGCACACCACTATATCACAACGAGTTCCAGTAGTCCTGTCCACATTGGCACGTCGTAGAATTTTATCGCGAATCTCAGCGTTTTTAAGCACTAGTGCTGTTTGGTTACAATCTCTTTTATTCAGTATAGAAGCTTTTCCTCAGAGGCATATTGATAGCATCTCAGTTGTTTTTTAGAGATTGTGATGTGTTTGGCTATTTTAATTATATTTTCAGCGATCCTCTTCACACGCGCAATTTGCGCTTGCACAACCCTCCTCAGTGCCACATATGTAAGTAAGATTATCAGCGTCCCATCCCTTTTCTATTTTTTACATAGAGCTACCGTCTCCCTGCTCTTTCAAATATTTCTGCACTAGTGACATTCATCGAGATTTCCTTCTCCCCATTTTTTTGTTTAACACAGTATCAGCAGAATTGTTTCTTTCTCCTTCCCCTCCCCCCTTTCCCTCTTTTGCCCTTTCCCGTTCTGCCCTCCTTCCTCCCCTTGCCCTCTCCTGTTCTTCCCTCATTCCTTTCCTCCCCTTTCCTTCTCTTTTTTCCCCCCTTTTCCCTCTCCCCCCTCCCTCCCCCCTCCCTCCCCCCTCCCTCCCCCCACCCCCTCTTCCCTTCCCTTCCTTTCCCCCCCTCCCCCCTCCTCCTCTCCCCTTCCTTCCTGTTCCACAATTGGTATTCAATTATTTCCATAATAACTCAGGTTTTTTTGGGCAATATTAATATGATGTCTTTTTATTTATTAGATCATATTTATTTAAAGCACGTCTATCATAAACTTAATGAGATACACAAATAGTGTAAGTATTTTGCAGTCACCATCTGACATACACTTCAAATGTACAATCAAAAAGGATATTTTATCTGTGTTCTCCCACTCTGTGTTTGGATTTTCATTTACACCTCGTTTTTCTTATTATTTTAAAACATAATCATGTTATTTATATGATTTTATACTTTTCCATGAGCATTAGTTTATACGCATGTAGGTGCCTTGATGATCTTATTGTTTATATTATAGGTGTTTTTAACGTTTTTATGTTTTTTAACTAGTTATTGTATCTTTTTAAATTTATTTTTCACATATTTATATTAAATTATTGTATTGTCTAGCTGTGTGCACCCCGAAGAAGGCGACAGCCGAAACGCGTAGGGGTTTCAATAAACCAATCTCACCAATTTACGACTTTTGCTCCTTGTGTTCTCCTCCGAAGGAGGCCTTTACTGTGCCGGTCCCTCTGATGCTGGAACGGCTCCTCTTCCGGATGTGGGAGGCACCAGCCTCGGCGCTGGTTTTAAGCAAACGGGTCGATTCTATCTATCGACTCCGTAAGAGCCCTGGATTCCAGAAGGCGCAGTTGCCGCACCATTCCATGGTGGTGGAATCTGCCATGCATCTTCTCAAGAGCCAGAAGATTCACTTTGCGGTGCCTCCCAGCACCTGGATGCTTTCGGCAGAAAGTACTTTCAGGGCTCGATGCTTGCTTGCTGTGTCCAGTCCTACCAGCTGTACATGGGCATGTACTTACGAGACCTGGCGAAAGAGATTGCCGGGTTCTCTGCTGGCCTCTCCGGGGAACCTTTGCAGAGGTTCCAGACTTTGTCCTCAGGAATCCGGGACTGCTCTAAGTTCATGTCCCGAGTGGCCTACGATGGCTTCGAGGCTTCGACTCGTGTAGCGGCAGCCAGCATCAGAGCCCGACGCCAGGCATGGCTGCAGTCATCGGACCTCGAGCCCTGGATGCAGGACAAGTTGGTCGATGTCCCTTGCCGAGGTGAAAACCTTTTTGGCAAACCCATGGCCGAGAAGGCGGCTGAGCTTGAAACTGAGCACCTGACTAGGACAAGGCTGTCCAGAAAAACGTCTGCCCCTTCTCACAAAAAGAAGGGCTCGGGTAAAAAGCCCTTTTACTCGAGAAAGGCAGCTGGCTACAAACCTTTCCCTCAGTACCAGGCCTCCCCAGCAGGGTCAGCAGGCCAAGGGGCAGGGACATGGGCCCCATAGGCAGAATACCCCAAAGCCTCCGGCTCCTGCTCCTGCTCAGCAGGGAGGGGGTTTTTGACTCCCACAGCATAGCCTTTCCACCTCTGCTGCCTCATTCCTGCACAGGAGGTCGTCTAGCCCTGTTTGCCCACAGGTGGCCACCCATTACAGGGGATGCATGGGTATTGAGCATAGTCAACAGAGGCTATATCTCCATTTCCAGCAGTTGTCCCCTGCCTACTTCCCAGGAGAGCCTCTAAGGCCTCCTCTACACACAGACCTCCTCCTTCAAGAACTTCAAGGTCTGCTTCTGGACAAGGGGGTGGAGCCTGTACCTCCTCGCCTGCAGGGGCACGGTTTCTACTCCAGGTACTTCCTCGTGCCAAAGAGAACCGGTGGCCTCAGGCCTATTCTAGACCTCAGGAACCTCAACAAGTTCTTGGAGAAAGAAAAGTTCAAGATGCTTACTCTTGGAACACTTCTGCCCTACCTCCAACGGGGAGATTGGCTATGCTCCTTAGATCTCAAAGATGTGTACACTCACATCCTCCATTCATCCAGACCACAGAAAGTACCTCAGGTTCATTGTGGGAGGAAACCATTACCAGTACAGAGTACTGCCTTTTGGCCTAACCTCCGCCCCAAGGGTCTTTACAAAGTGCCTGGCTGTGGTGGCGGCCTACTTGAGGACTCAAGGTGTTTTTGTCTTCCCCTATCTGGACAACTGGCTCATCAGGGGTCAGACTTACCAGGAGGCCAGGCAAGCCACCTTTCAAACTGTATCACTCCTTCAACACCTAGGCCAGCGATGGCGAACCTATGGCACGCGTGCCAGCTGTGGCACGCGAAGGCCTTGCAGCTGGCACGCGGGAAGGTCGCACATTAAAAAAAAAAAAAAAAAAGCTGCCCGCTGCCGCCGCGGCGGCATGGAGTGTCCCGCGGGGCTCCCTCTGCCCGGCGGGACTCTCCCGGCGCTGCTCAGCCCCTCTCTGCCGGCTTGCAGAGACGCGAAGGGAGAGTCTCCCTCGCGTCTCTGTTAAGCCCGCAGGAGCTGATGGGAAATTTCCCATCTGCCCCTGCGGGCATACGAGAGACGAGCGGGAGACTCTCTCTCCCTTCGCGTCTCTGCAAGCCGGCAGAGAGGGGCTGAGCAGCGCCGGGAGAGTCCCGCCGGGCAGAGGGAGCCCCGCGGGACACTCCATGCCGCCGCGGCGGCAGCGGGCAGCTTTTTTTTTTTTTTATTGCCATGAGCCGAGGGAGGGGGGTTAAGACTGGCAATGGGCTAGGGAGGGAGAGAGGGGGGTTAAGACTGGCAATGGGCTAGGGAGGGAGGGAGGGAGGGGGGTTAAGACTGGCAATGGGCTAGGGAGGGAGGGAGGTTAAGACTGGCAATGGGCTAGGGAGGGAGGGGGGTTGAGACTGGCAATGGGCTAGGGAGGGAGGGAGGGAGGGGGTTGAGACTGGCAAGGGGCTAGGGAGGGAGGGGGGTTGAGACTGGCAATGGGCTAGGGAGGGAGGGAGGGGGTTGAGACTGGCAATGGGCTAGGGAGGGAGGGAGGTTAAGACTGGCAATGGGCTAGGGAGGGAGGGAGGGAGGTTAAGACTGGCAATGGGCTAGGGAGGGGGGGAGGGGGGTTGAGACTGGCAATGGGCTAGGGAGGGGGGGGTTGAGTCTGGCAATGGGCTAGGGAGGGAGGGAGGTTAAGACTGGCAATGGGCTAGGGAGGGAGGGAGGGAGGTTAAGACTGGCAATGGGCTAGGGAGGGGGGGAGGGGGGTTGAGACTGGCAATGGGCTAGGGAGGGAGGGGGGTTGAGTCTGGCAATGGGCTAGGGAGGGGGGGTTAAGACTGGCAGTGGGCTGGGGAGGGGGGTTAAGACGCAGTGGGCTATGGGGGGGAGTTAAGACTAGCAATGGGCTGTGGGCTGATGAGGGCTGGCAATGGGCTATGAGCTGATGAGGGCTGTCTGGAAATGGGGTGATGGGGGGGTTAGGACTGGTAATGGGCTATGGGGGGGGTTAAGACTGGTAGTGGGCTGATGGGGGGGGTTAGGACTGGTAATGGGCTATGGGGGGGTTAAGACTGGTAGTGGGCTGATGGGGGTGTAGGACTGATAATGGGTTATGGGGGGGGGCTAGGACAGGAAATGGGCTGATGGGGAGGGGTTAGGACTTGAGGTGGGCTGATGTGGTTAGGACTGGTAATGGGCTGTGGGCTGATTGGGGGGTTTAGGACTGGCAATGGGCTATGGGGGGCTGACTGGAAATGGGCTGATGGGGGGTTAGGACTGGTAAAGGGTTATGGGGGGGGGGCTTAAACTGAAAATGGGGTGATGGGGGTTAGGACTGGAAGTTGATTGACGGGGGGCTAGGACTGGTAATGGGTTGGGGTGTTGCTAGGACTGGAAATGGGCTGAGTGGAAGGGGAGGCTTGAACTGCAAATAGCTGATGGGGAGGGGGCTTGGAATGGAAATGGGCTGTGAGGGAAGGGAGCTAGGACTGAAAATGGGCTGATGGAAAAGCTAGGATAGGACTGGAAATGGGCTGTTGGGGGGAGCTAAGATTGGAAATGGGCTGTGGTGGGGGCTTGAATTGAAATGGACTCATGGAGGGGCTAGAACTGGAAGTAGGCTCATGGGGGGGCTTGGACTGGAATTGGGCTGAGTGGAGGGGAGCTATGATTTGACATGGGCTGATGGTGGGGCTAGGAAATGAGTAGAAATGGGCTGATGGGGGGGCTAGGATTGAAAATGAGCTGATGAAGGGACTTGGACTGGAAATGGGCTGATGCAGGGACTAGAAGGGAATGGATGCTGGGTGAGACTGGAACTAGAAGGGAGCTGATGTTGGGGGAGGATTAGAATGGGATGGGGCTGGGAGAGTAAAATGGAGAGGGGAAAAATATTTTGTGTAGGAGGGATGAAAAATCTACAATTGGCCAGGTATTGGGAGAGTAATTGGGGATTGAGGATGGAGGGGTAAAATTTGTGTGGATGAAATAGGAATGAGGAAAGAGCAAAAGGAGAAAGATTAGTATGTTAAAGCAGATGTAGAGAGAGAGAGAATGGAAAAAAAACTAGAAGAGAGAAGAAAGGACAAATGGACAGCAGACGATGGAGAGTTAGCAGAAAACATGAAGAAACCAGAAGAAGGTGGCTGGACCAATTGCAACTGAAAAAAAAATGCACAAAAGGTAGAAAGATATCTCTTTATTTTGAATTTATTAACTGGAATATGTCAGCTCTGGGAAATGTGCATCATTAACATCTGCGCTTTGTTTGGTACAAGAGGAAATTCCTATTTGACGTTGCCACTTGTTCTCTTTCCCCAGTATTCTCTGAAATGTATTGGTTTAATATTTGCAGTGTTGCCTTTTGATAGGTAGGGTATGGTGCTTTGTGAGTCCTGTTAATGCTGTCAGGATACGGCGGGTTTGCTATGGGTTCTAAATGGGCAGCGTTTGTAGTAGTTCCTAATGTGCCTGGCGGTTGGCACTGGATTATAGTAATGTAGAAATCTTTTAGTCTTTCTTTATCCATACACTCATTAAGAGACATGTTTACTAAAAGTTAGTGTATGGTAACATTATGCAAATATGTATGCAAATAAGACCACTTATGCAAATGACGTGCTGGCACTTTGAGGAAATTCTTTGGTTTTGTGCGGCAGTTTGGGCACTCGGGCTCAAAAAGGTTAGCCATCACTGACCTAGGCTTTGTCGTAAACTTCGCAAAGTCCACTTTGCTCCCCTCCCAGAACCTAGAGTTCATAGGGGCGCGGCTGGACTCTCTGCAAGCAAGGGCTTACTTGCCAGAAGACAGGGCTCAAAGGCTCATGGAGTTGGCATCCCGGTTTCTCAGCATGCCAAGGGTTTCTGCCCGACTCTGTCTACAGCTCCTAGGCCACATGGCGTCGACAGTACATGTGACCCCCAATGCTCGCCTCCACATGAGGCCTGCACAGTGGTGCCTCAGAACTCAGTGGAAGCAAGCCACAGGGAGCCTAGCAGACAAAGTAAGGGTGTCCAAACCCTTCCTGAATTCCCTGCAGTGGTGGCTACACCCCCCCCCCCCCAACTTCAGGGGGTGCCTTTTCAGGTGCCTGTCCCCACAGTGGTGTTGACGACAGATGCCTCCTTGCAGGGCTGGGGTGCACATTGTCTGGAACGGTGCATCAAGGCCTATGGTCTCCATCGGAGGCCACGCAACAGATCAACCTACTAGAACTTCGGGCTATCCGTTTAGCCCTCAAGACTTTTTCTCACACTTTGGCTCACCAGTCTGTTCTGGTTCAGACGGACAATCAAGTGGCCGTGTTCTATGTGAACAAACAGGGAGGCACTGGGTCCAGGCCCCTGTGTCAGGAGGCACAGGCCCTGTGTTCCTTTGCGCTCAGGCACAACATGTTTCTCAAAGCTGTGTATCTCCCTGGCCAGGAGAACTTCCTGGCAGACAGGTTAAGCAGGATTCTGCAGGCCCACGAGTGGCAACTGCACCCATTGGTGGTTCAGAAAATTTTCCTGAAATGGGGACTTCCATCCATGGATCTCTTTGCCAGTCCTTTGAATCACCAGCTACCCAGGTTCTGTTCCAGGCAACCGCACCCCCTGAGGTTAGCAGCGTATGCCTTCCTGATTTCTTGGTCCCAGGGCCTCCTATATGTGTTTCCTCCCACACCTCTGGTGGCCCAAACTTTGTTCAAGATTCTAAGGGACAAGGCCTCGGTACTTCTGGTAGCTCCCAGATGGCCGAGGCAGCCCTGGTTCCCACTTCTACTTCAATTAGCAGTGGAAACACCACTATCTCTGGGGTTGCAACCCGATATTCTCTCTCGGGATCAGGGTTCCCTTCTGCACCCCAAATTCAAATCTCTCAATTTGATGGCCTGGAGGCTGCAAGGGGTAGTGTTGGCTCCCTGGGGCTTGCCTCAGGAAGTGGAAGAGGTGGTCTTGGCCTCTAGAAAGCAATCCACCAGGAAAACGTATGCCCTGAAGTGGAGAAGGTTCTCCTTGTGGTGTCAGCAACGCGAGGAAGATCCTTTCGCCTGCACTGTGCCAGTAGTGCTTCAGTACCTGCTGCACTTGTCCAATCAGGGCCTTAAGTCCAATTCTGTTCGGGTCCACCTCTCTGCTCTGGCAGCTCACCACTCTGGTGGAAGGACACTCTGTCGGTTCACCCCTTGGTGTCCAGATTTCTCAGAGGCTTGCTATTGCTCAAGCCTCCTCTCCGTCCACCGGCCCCTGAGTGGGAGTTGAATGTGGTCTTGCAGCAACTGACTCGTCCACCTTTTGAGCCGATGGCTACATGTCCTCTCCGCTTCCTTTCTTGGAAGACTCTCTTCCTGGTGGCCCTGACCTCGGCCAGGCGAGTGAGTGAGCTTCAAGCCCTGGTCTGTGACAGGCCATACACTTGCTTCTGTAGTAACAGGGTAGTCCTTAGGGCTCATCCTAAGTTCCTCCCAAAGATTGTCTCCTCTTTCCATCTCAACCAGGAGGTGGTTCTTCCAACGTTCTTCCCTAGGCCCCATGCCAGCCGGGCTGAAACAGTCCTGCATACCCTGGACTGTAGGAGGGCCTTATCCTTCTACCTTGAACGTACGCAGGGGCATAGGAGGGCTACTCAGCTCTTCATATCTTTTGACCCTAATAACTTGGGGTTACCTGTCTCCAAGCGTACCTTGTCCATCTGGGTGGCTGACTGTATCACCTGGGCTTACAGGGCAGCTGACCTTCCCTTGCAGGGTTGGGTCACGGCCCACCGTATCAGGGCAATGGCTGCCTCAGTGGCTTATCTCCGCTCTGTACCATTGGCAGACATCTGCAGGGCTGCAACTTGGTCCTCAAGCCAGACTTTTGCGGCCCATTACTGCCTGGAGAGGGAGTCCCGTAGGGACAGTGCTTTCGGTCAGGCAGTGCTCCGGAATCTCTTTGAGGTTTAGGCAATTCCTACCTTTCAGCCCTCTGGTTGGGCTACCGGTGGAGGTATGTTTCAGTGAAATCCTTTCTCTGATGCTGCGGCTAGAGGGAGCTCATTTTTAAGCTCTGGGTCCCCGGTAGCCTGAAGCTGGGGAGTCCCATAAGTGAGGACTGACTTCCTGCTTGGTCCTGGAGAAAGAGTAGTTACTCACCTGTAACAGGTGTTCTCCAGGAGCAGCAGGAATCAGTCCTCACAACCCTCCCTCCTCCCCTGGGAGTTGCAGTTGTACATAGTTTATTTTTACATTTTTTGTGCTGTCTTTTAGCTATGTCATATGACTGAGCAAGATGGCACCTTTAGGCGGGAAGGAGACCGCGCATACGTGCAGTATTCCCAAAGGCTTTCTTTGAAAGCTGGGGAAATGCTCCGCATGGGGGTTCCATCGACGTCGAAGTCACCCATATGTGAGGACTGATTCCTGCTGCTCCTGGAGAATACCTGTTACAGGTGAGTAACTACTCTTTCTCAATTCGTAATATCTGTACCAGATCCCTCATCTCTACGTTTTTGCAAAGTTGCTTGGGCCAAATCTACATATATTTCTATGGTATGCGTTTTACAATTTAAAAGCCCATTTATGCCAGCTTTACTAGCCACAAGTTCCTTCAGGCTATAGTGGAAGCAGGCTATTATATCCCTTGCTCTGTTGTTATCCAAGCCTGCATTGCCTGCTACTTGATGTGCTTTATCAATCTTGCATTCTCGGTCTTCCCTCTTCTTTCCTGGTGTTTATAGCAGCGCTTTTACTATGCTCTGGACCGCTGTCTTACAATTGCAGTATTACTTGCCTTCTGGTATTCTCCAAAACCTCAAATTCTGGCAGCGGGACCAGTTCTCTAAATCCTTTATCTTTATTTTGGTGTTTTGATACACCACCCAGGCACAAGCATCTATTTTTTGCTGCTTATATTCCAGCTCCTGCCATTGTTGTTCCAGGGTGACCGCATTCTTTCCCTGTTCCTCTATTCAGCCTTCTATCTCTTCCACCCTGCACCCCAGGTCACTTAAGTCAGAGCAGAGGCCCTCGGTGCCATTCCTGACCTCCATGCACACCAGGTTAATATCAGCCTTTAATTTGTGAAACCATACCCACATCTCGCCTTGAAAATCCTGTTCTGTCTCAGGGCTTACTTTTGTGGTCTCATGCATGGGTTTGTGGGGTTTGACCTGTTTTCCCCTCACAGTTGCGGGTGCCATCTTTTCCGCTGCTTGTTGCTGCCCTGCTGTCAAACCTGCATGCGCATATTCCCGCAGGTCGGCTTTATTCCCCTTTGCGGCAATCCGTGATCTTTCAGGGGGTAAGCGCTCTGATTTGGCCCATGCTTTGAGCGGATCTGTTGGGGTACTGTGCTACTTTAACCTGTGGCCCGCCGGAGTTCTGGCTTTACGTAACCATCTTGCTTGGTGATGTCATCGCCCCCTCGACTAGCCTTCATTTTTTTTTTTTTTTTTATTGAAAGGCAGCCATTAAATACATAAGAACGTGAACCATAAACAGAGTACAATATCAGAAGATAACAAAGCCAACGCCACTAACAGGAAACACAAGGCTAGCCAACGAAGTGCCTTCTTTTATTTTTTTGTTATAATTATGTTACGCTCCCTCTTTCCCTTTCCCTTTTCCCCCCCCACGCCCCCCCCCACCTCCATTCATCAGTAGACTAGCCTTCATTTTAATGAACGGAAACACCAGTTCACTTTTTAAACCCCTAGGGTACCCAAGGTCACTTTATTTTGCATGTAATGACGGGCAATACTATAATCACAAGTTGGTGAATGGCACAGTGTATTAAAGCAAAAATAATGTCTTACATACCATAACCACAAAAATAACAGATATACACACTTATAAAAGTATAAATAGCACAAATCACCATAAATAGTCATACATGTATATAAAAAATTTATACATGGGGCGGAGTCCAAGATGGCGGCACCACTGGAGTGAGGAATGTGAGCATTTAGTTACTTTCCTTACAACTTTTACCTGATGGCTCCCAAGTGCAGGGGGGAAGCAGTAGCTTCTTTGGAGAAAGCTGCCTCTGCTGGGCAGCAGAAGTTAGACATCCTCCTCCAGAAGAACCTGGCAGAGAATTCTGCAATGGAAGGCTCGCTAATGCCGAAAGCTGATAGGGAGCTGTCTGCACCTGAGCAGCAGACCTCAGGATCGCAGCTGCAACTGGGAGGTTCCCTGCTTGACTGGAGACCCTTGGACTTGAGTCTTCTCATTGTTGAGTCCCCCTCTTTGTCTGTGTGTGAGGAGGCTGATGACTTTAGCAGGGACCTCGCTGCTTGTTTGATGCTCCTGAATGCTGCATCCCTTCTCCTCAGAAAACTTGGTCTTGTACCCAGAGAAACCGCAGAGAAGAAGGGAAGTTACCAGCTGAGACTGCTCCCATTGATGTTAGAAACCAGGCCTCATCAGAGATTGCTCTTCAGTCTATTTGGACTGTTTTGGTGAAGTTTGAAGGTACTGTCTCTAAATATGCCAATGATATCTCTACAACATGAATCTTTTGTAAGAGACTCGCAAGATTTTTTTTCAGGAATGTCAAAAGAAAGAGCCAAATCGAAAGTCTTTTTGGACCAACTGGTTAAAGATAAAATGGCTACCCATCAGAAGCTTGAACAATATGAGAATAAAATGAGGAGTTTGAATTTGAGGGTCTTAAATTTTTCTCATTTACAGAATGGGCCCCCTATAGAGACTTTTAGGAAGTATTTAAGGGAAGTCCTTATGCTTTCAGACCCTGCATTACCACTGATTAACAAGGCCTATTTTCTTCCTGGGAAGCCTCCATTAGAAGAGATGGATGAGGTTACAGAAGCTGTTAAAGAACAAAATTTAACTGACTTCTTGGAGAACTCTGAGCTTACTGTTCTATCTAGGTAACACTGTTAAATCTGATTCAAATATGAAATTAACTATCTAGAGTGCTTTCTCTTTTCTTTAAGAAAGTTGATGTGCCTTTTTTAGGTAAAACAGAATATATCCAGATGTGAATCATAATACACAGGAAAGAAGACTTTGTTTTTTTGGCAATGAGGCAGGAAGCTATTTCGCTGGGGGCCAGTTTTTGGCTTAGGTATCCATGTAAATGCTTTGTTACTTATTTAAATGTTAAATATATTTTATTTGTTCCCGAAGAGCTCCTTGCCTTCTTAGATTTAAAGAAGATCATAGCCTAGTCTGGCTAGCTTAGCAGACTTGAATGTAATTAGGCAGGGACTTAGTGATGGCGATTGCTATAGGGATGGGCTTTGGCATAGTGCCTATACCTTGTTACTTGGAAATTTCTTAGTTTTTCTTTAGCATCCCATTATTTTTGCTGTGCCTCTCACCACTTTTGGGGTCTAATGATAGCGTGTTGAAATTTACCTGTTAATTGTTACTGCAAGTATGCTTGTTTCTTTTGGACACTCTCTTGTACAAGGGTATACTTGTGATTTTGGTTTAAAATTGCATAAAGAGAATATTAAAATAAAATCATAAAATGACTAACATGTTTTATTTTTTTTATTTATTTATTGTTTTTTATATACCGCGCTCTTTAAAATCAGTGCGGTTCACAGGTAACATTTGAGCATCTCAATAAAAACTGATATGCTTTTACATTGAACAGGGGGTACAACTTGGATTTCAACTAGGGTAACTATTTACAACATTTACAACATTTACAATTCTGTACATTGTGACCATAGGTTGCCACCTGGCTTATTGTTTAGCTGGATGTGATGTGGCTGGTGTTAGGTTGTGAGTAGTGTAATAGGAAGAGATGATGTTTTAGGACTTTTCTGAATTGGTTAATGTCGGAGATTGCTCGTATGGAAGATGGAAGCGCATTCCAGCATGTGGGGGCATAGAATTTGAAAGCTCTTTTCTTTGTTGCCTGGTTGCATTTAGTTATTTCGCGGGGAATTTGGAGGGTATTGATGGCGAAAGATCTCCTCTCTCTGTTTGCAGGGGTAGGGTGAAGCAGCTCTGTTAGGGAGGAGGAGGACATGTTGTTGATGGCTTTAAATGTCATCAAGACTATCTTATATGTGGTACGACAGTAGATAGGTAGCCAATGCAAGTCCTTTAGAATTGGGGTAATATGGTCTCCTCTGGATGTTCCATGCAGGAAGCGTGCAGCGGTATTCATTGCTAGTTGTAACGGGCTTATAGTGCTCTTGGGTAGGCCATGAAGAATCGCATTAGCGAAGTCAAAATGGGGGGTCACAAGGGCCTGAAAGACTGTTCTGAAGTTGCTTGGTTGTAATAGTGGTCGGAGATGTCTCAGAGTTCTAATTTTGTGGTGGATCTGTTTAATGATGTTATTGATGTGCATTTTGAACTCCAGCTGCTGGTCCAGTGTGACACCGAGGTATCGGATGGTGGGTCTGCTTATGAGCTCAGCGTCTCTCGTCTTTAGAGCCGGTGGGGGGGAGAAAGATTGATTTCTTGTAGTGAAGAGTACATCTGTTTTGCTGAAGTTTATTTTGAGGCCTTGTACTTGGAACCAGTCTGTGACAGCTTCAAAGCATTTAATCAGTGGGGAGAAATCCGGTTTGTCAGTCAAGAATGGTATGAAGAGTAGGACATCATCAGCATAGATCAGACATGAGACGTTGAAGGATCGGATTAATTCACATATGGGCTGCATGTAGATGTTGAATAATAAGGCGGAGAGTGAGAAGCCCTGCGGTATGCCATGTTTTTGTTGGAAAGGTTCCGAGGTTGTGGTGTTTGAATGAACCTGCTGCCATCTCTCCGTTAGATATGATTTACACCAACTTAATGCTTGCCCGTTGATTCCCTTATCTTGTAGTCGTACCAGGAGTTGATTATGGTTTACAGAATCAAAGGCAGCAGCTATGTCCAGGAAGATTAATGCAAAACCTTGTTTGATGTCGTCGGTTCCTGCAATCAGTGTGTTGATTAGAGGGGTTAGGAGGGTTTCTACTCCATGAGATTCTCGAAAGCCATGTTGGGATGGGTCGAGGGGAGCTGTGGAGTCGATGTCGTCCTGTATTTGGTGCTGGATGACCTTCTCGATTAGCTTTGCTAACAGCGGGATGCTTGATATTGGGCGATAAGATTCTACCTTCTGCGGGTTTAGTTTGTTGTTCTTCAAAAGGGGCCGGATTGATGTCTGCTTGAGGCATGATGGGAATATACCTGTGGAGGATAGATCCATAATCTTGCATAGTATAGGGCTGATTTCCTTACATAGTGCTCTTATCCAGAATGCTGGACAGGGGTCGTTCGGGGCAGTGGTGGCATTCACGGTGGAGATAATGTTCTCAGTTTCAGTAGGTGTTGGTGTTCTGATGGTGGTTAGTGGATTAAGTTGTGTTGGGTTGCTGTTGGGGCTGGATAGTGTGGTTTTTCCAATGCTATTGATTTTGGCTTGTAAGTAATCTGCATAGTCCTGTGGGTGAATTGTGGCTAGTTGGGGGGGGGGGTGGTGAGGGTTCTTTTGTTAAGGTTTTTACTATGTTAAAAAGTTCATGGGGTTTGTTCAGAGCACGGTTCAGGAGATTTGAGTGATGATTTCTCATTGTTGTGGATATCTAATCTCGATGCTTCTTAAGGTGGGAGGAGTATGCTGTCAGGTCTGATGTGGACCGTGTATGTCGCCAATTTCTTTCCAGTTTACTTAGTAGGAGTAGAGAGGTTCTTAGTTTGGTGGTGTACCAATGGGCTGTTTTCCTGTTTCTTGGATGCTTGCCTGGGGCGGGCGGATTGGTTTGGGCAGGTTTGCGGGCAAAGGAGCTCAGGCTGTTGTTCCATGAGGCCATGATCCCTTCGAGGTTTGGTGGTGCATTATTGATGTTAGGTAGGACTTCCTTGATGATTAACACCTTGTCAAAAGATCTGAATCGTCCAGTGGATGATGTTGGATTTGTAGTTAATTCCTTTGTACGACCATTATTCTGTTGGGGTGGTATTTGGAATTGTATCAAGTTGTGATCAGACCATGGGACGGGTGTGATAACTATGTTGTGATTGTATTTTGAATTCCCATCAGGTTGGGGGCAGAAGATGAGGTCTAGTTTGTTCCCTTATCGATGAGTGGGGGCATCAACTAGTTGTTCGTATCCTAAGTTGTTGAATGCTTCGAGGAAGGCATTGGCGTGACTGTCCTGCAAGGTTGGAAGATTGAAATCACCCAGTACCCAGTTTGGCTTATGTATATTTTTGGGGTTGGATGCTAGATCAATAATTTTTTATTTATTTTTTTTATTTAGCTGTATTTATATCCCGCTTTTCACCAGGTCAAAGCGGTCAATTGGGGGATACATTTAACACGAGGGGATATGAGACACATACGCTAATACTTACAGGGAACATGGGCAATGGAGGGTTAAGTGGCTTGCCCAAGACCATAAGGAGTGCCTATAGGACTAGAAATCCCAGTCCCTCCGGCCTGAGATTGCTGTCCCCAGGTGGGACTTGAACCCCCGGCCCTCCGGCCTGAAGTACCTTGTCCTAACCACTAGACCACTCCTCCCTCCCTAGTTGCAAGGTCTTCAGCAGAGGCATTCGGGGATCTGTAGATAAGGTTAATGGTGTTATGGTTGTTGGCAATGGTGATTACATCAAGATGGTCTGAGCTATTGGAGCTAATTGTTTGGTATTGGAGATCTTCTTTTGTCAGAATGAGAGTACCACCTCCTTTACGGTCTATTCTGTGGCAGAAGTGTATTGAGAAGTTCAGGGGGATGAGTTGATTAATGAGTACTGAGTCTGAGGTGGTGAGCCATGATTCTGTTAATAGTAGGATGTCTAGCTTGAGCTGTGTTATGAGGTCAATAATGGCTGGCCACTTTTTACGGACTGATCGAGCATTTATGAGTGCACATTTTAGGTTACATGGGTGTAGGTGCTGCCTATCTTTGTGTTTTGTGTTATGTTGGAGTGGTATGTGTATTAGGTATGAGTGAGGGTTCTGGGGGGGTTCAGGTAGGATGTGATGTGAGTGGTTGTGTTGTCTCCTTCCTTGTGTTTGTACTATTGGGATCAAGTTATGGGTGGATGCAGCGGATAGGGTGCCGGTGATGGAGATGCTGAAAAGGTATAGACTAGAGAGGGTTAAGAAGGAAATGGGCATGTTAAACTGGTTCATTATTTCCTAGTAGTGGGATTCCTTTGGAGATAATGGGTATGCTGGTGGTGCTTCTAACCAGGATATGCATAGCCTGCTAGGTTGTGTGGAAATTAACTAGCGGTTATGTGATGGAATTTGCAGCAACAATAGTATCAAGAATACTGGCAACACTGTGATGGAGTTTGTAGCAACAACAGTATCAAGAATACTGGCAATACTGTGATGGAATTTGCGGCAACAATAGTATCAAGAATAGGCAACAATAGTATCAAGAATACTGGCAACAATGGTAGCAATAATACTGTCAGCAAAAGGAGCCATACTATTGGTAATACTAGTAGGGAAAGTATTGGCAACAATAGCAGTAATATTGCAGGCAATAATGGCAAAAGGTTAATTGGCAGTATTAGAAGTAAGGTATAAGCAATAGAAATAGCAAGACTACCAATAGTAATGGCGGCAACGTATTGGCTGTGGAGCTTTCAGCAAGATAATAGTAGATATACTTGCAGCACGTGGTTGAGGGGAAGCGGATGGCTGATCGGGTCACTATGTGGGAAACGTTGCTTTTAGAGCGTCTTGAGGATATCTTGATGCAGGCGTTTTGATGCAGGCAAACTGTCTGTTTACACAGTTTGCCTGCATCAGGGGCATGCAATTCCACAAGGCAATACTATAAGGCTCATAAATAGTGTGATTCAAAACAGAACCATCAGAGAAGAGTAGATATCCTGGGGAAGAAAACGTGGAGAAACATGAGGCAAACTAAAAACCCTTAAGCATCTAAAACACAAATTAAACCACAAACCTTATTATAGGGGAGCTTGTCGTTCACAAGACAGAACTATCCCACCACACTCTACATTTCTAAAAACAGAAGCAGAATATATACTTTAAAAGCTAAACCAAAAAATAAACTAATACAAAAAGACAAAAAAGGCCTTCCCCAGTGGAAACATGTACTGAAGGGTATATACTCGCAAGTACCCACAAGAAAGGTCAAAACGTGTTCAACAGCAAAATACAGGGTCACACAAGCTCACTGAGTCCAGCTCATAAAACTACAGTGCACTGGGAGCAAAAAAGCCATAAGCATGCAACATTTCAACCAACCATAAACCAATAGAGCAGAGGTAGGAAAGACAGAGGTTGAGATGGATAGAAAAACATAAACTTCCAAAAAGGCACAGAAGTACCCCAAAATTTGAGCTTTAAATACACCAAAGTGAGAAACAGGAACAAAAGTGTGTAAATACAAAATGCCTGCAAAACCCAGTACAGCAATGGATGAAAAGCCCTTACCACCCCCAAACCAAAAGGCATTCAAACTGCTGCCAGAAAAGCCCCAAACACTCCTAGAAGACTTACCCGGGCTAAAACTGTCATCAGGAATGGGCAGTAAACATGACGCTATGGCAGCAAGGCTGCCTTTTGAGCCGGTTTTCCCACGGTACAGAGGTGACTGACAGCGTGCTGAAAATGAGGCCAAGAAACCCCGATCTTGTGAAAAAAGACAAATACGTTAAATATGTTAAATGTGCTGACCCCGAGCAACTAAACACTCCAGGGTCAGCAAATTAAAGGGCCAGATGCTATGTGAATTGAAAGCGTGGTAGGTGGGGAGAGAGAGAAACCTGACTAAATGGACCCTCTTCTGAACTCCCCCTCCTCCCCTACCAGAGGATTCCGCTGATTTGAACAATCTCAGTCCTCGGAGGGGGCTGCTCACTTGCCTCCAAATCATTTCAAAAACTGACACCTACTACCTAACTATTAAAGTAGACTAAACTTTTATTTATTTATTTTTAAAAAAATGTATAATATGCACACTAACGTGGCAGAGTACAAGAGACACTCGCAATAATTCACAATATTTCAATAAAAGAATAATACAAAAATAAAAATAAAAACATAAACATAAAAACATAACATAAGACTTTTATATGAAAACCAAACAATATAGATATTCAATATAATAAAAAAAACTAGCCTATAAGCAAAGGGCCTCTAATCCCCTTTTGAGACAAAAGAAATCCCTTCAGTGCAGCCCAGACTGGGCTGAGCTCATCCAATCTTTGGAGATTGAGAAATACTGGCTTAAGGGGTGGAGTGTTAGCTCCCTTATACTGTGACATCACAGAAGTCTCCAATTCTCAGCCTCCTTCTGCTGGAAGGGGGAGAGAACCCAGGAGTCTTGACTGGACTGGAGGGACTCGAGGAAAGAAAATTAGCAGGTAAGGTCTAATTTCACCCTACATGAATGTAATAGACTTGTTATGATCTCATAAATATTTTTTCATCTCTCTTTGTTGCTAGGAAGAGGACTTTAAGAAGGCCTAGCATCTACAATTGCATGAGGCACAGTAGCTGCAGCAGGTGGAGGTGAATCTCGAATGGTACTAAGATGAGTGCACCTAAGTTGCTCTGCAAGGGGTCACATGCATATCTGTATTGATATCTATCATTATATAGTCATTATTGTCCAACTAGGTGACCCACATCTGTGAAAGGCTGTTTGTCAAGGTCTAGGTCTATGTATGCATATTGTGGTGGTACATCCTTTCAAAGCTGTCAGAATAGGAAATGGAGAGGACAACAAGAATCTATCTGAAAGGAGTGTTTTTCAAATATGCATGGCAGAGCCTACTTGCTGGAGCAGCATTCTTGAGCTATTTTAGCAGGGATGGCCTACTTGAGTCTCCAGGGAGGCAGAAAACCCCACAGTTGCCAGCTTACATACATCGGGGACACCTATGTCGGGAGGAAGAGCCGCCCAGGGAATCCCTAGGAGAAAGAGCTTTGCAGGATCCAGGCTGGGTTTTAGACAACTCCCTGCAGACAGAAGCTGGAATCTATGTGAAAGGGGTGGAGCCAGAGACTGGGTGGTTTCCCAGGGATCTATTTATTTAGCTAAGCTTATATACTGTTTTTCACAGGGTCACATCGGTTTACAGTGAACAGGACATCAGTTACTTGCTATCCAAGATGTTATTTGTTCTATGTAACACAGATACATGGAACAAATACTATTACTATAACATTTAGTTTGCTGTTATATATACTATATAACCAATTTGCGATCATTGAACTATTTACAATAGGAGGGCTATACACAGGTGGTATATTCTTTATCTAAGGAAGAGGGTGGGGCTGACATACCTCTGTGAGAGAACGAGGGGTATATGAGGCCACTTCCAAACACCAGGAGGACTCCTGCCTGAAGTCGGCTCCGTGCGAGCTTCCAACAATCTAGGAAGTACCGGAACCCATGGAGCTGGGAGAAGCAGAACATGCTGACTAGATATCCGATGAAATGGAATAGCAGGAGGCCGCACTGCCACACATGTGAGTAGACTTGCTTGCCTTTTGACTGACTGAGCTTTAGGGAATGCTTTAGGGACTGACTGAGCTTTAGGGAATGCTTAGAGGCGTGAGTAGAAGGCTTCCCTAACCACACTCCAGTGTATAAAGGGAGGAGTAAGGGTTTGCTCAGAGTGGAGGAGTAGCCTAGTGGTTAGAATATTGGCTTGGTAACCAAACCACCAGGGTTCAGTTCCCGCTAGCACTCCTTGTGGCCTTGGGCAAGTCACTTAACCCTCCATTGCCTCGGAAGAAAGGCCTGGCAATTTGCGTCTGGTCACACTGTCAAGAAAACCCAGGAGCTTCTGGGTTGCCAGGAGTCTGCACTGACTCGAAGGCACACATTGCATTTTGCAAGGGTTTGCCCAGGACTGTAAAGTGGAATGTATAGAATTGCTGAAATGAACTATTCCAATATTGATCACTGATTCTGATGAAAGGGAATGTAAAATAGAAACCACCTCCAGAGGTACAGACTAAAGGGGGCAAAGCAGCCTTTTTGCTTCAGGGGAGAGGAGCGGGCTGGTTTAAACCCTTTGGTTTGGAAAACTGACCCAGTTTGCAGCTTTGCAAGCCCTATCCAGAGACTGCACTTACCGCAGATGGGGTTTTGATTGTTTTCTTCATTGTTGATTTGATTTATACTTGTGCCTGCTTGAGAAATATGCGGTTCTGAAGACTTTTTTGAAACTGTTACATGGAAATAAATAAATCCAGTATTCTTCAGTGGTGTGAATCTTATTCCAAGAGTAGCAGCAAGAACCTTAGAGTCTACTGCAGTTTGCAGAGATGACACGCCCCATACAGCATGCACCAAACCCTTGCATGTGACACTCTGCAATGGATATGTATTCTAACACATGGATACCACTCCTTAAAAAGTCAGGTTACAAAGTAACCTCTTATTGCCGCAACCATTAAGGTATCAGAGGTAGTTTGTCAAAGCGTCCTCTCCACATTGGCCATTTAATGTGGACCTCTCATTAAGTTCTCTCCATGCTTTGCACCTTAGCTTTACATAAACCTTTTATTAATATATGCTTTGGAACCAAAGCTCATTGCACATTAGTCCACTTCTTCTATCAATCTTGTCATTAGCCTTCCGCTAGGACAACCCCACACATGGAGAAAAGAACTCTCTCATCACACTGAACTAATACTCCGCAGCACATTTCATAATACCTGTTTGCTTAACTCTCCAGATTTTTATCTTTTTTCAGAGCCTGCCATCTCATCCTCTGAGAAGGGAGCAGTATATCCCTTCAGCTTCTGCATCAGCTGTTCCACCAAAATCTGGAGAGCTCGAACTAGCCCCGGCACCAGCGGCTAGGAGGCTTGAGACAGCCCTCCCTCATCACTAGCTGCTTCTAGTAAAGTAGCAGAAGGGGTAGAGATGAGAGATTTTGTGGGTTTTTTTGGTGCTGATTATTGATAATGGAGGTCATTCCGATTGCGAATAGTGGGGGCTAGACATCCGATATGGACGTCCAGCCCCTGCTAAATCCACTAGCCGCTATTCCAAGCCCAGAGCTTCTGAGATGTGCGGGGAGCTCTGAGTGAGGGTGGCAGGGGGACCTGCCGGAGGTCAGTCCCAACAAGTTGAGCTGGGCCATGGGGGTCCCCACAGCCCGATACCAGCATTGGCAGTCTCAATTGGAGGTCGGGCTGCGGGGAAACGGCGCATTGCTGAGCCAGAGGGCGATTGGGGCTCTGACATGGCTGCCTTGTGCGGGGAGGGGGCTGAATGTCCAGGAGATTGGAATCAGGGCACAGCCAGCCTGTCCAGGCTGATTACACCCGATTCTGATCCTGCGGGGGCATAAAGCCCCAGCGAGATCAGAACTGGGTACAAGTCTGGCGTGTCCAGATTCTGGACGTCCAAGCAGGCAGGATGTGCCCTAATTGGAATGGGCCTCTAAATGGGGGAGTTAAGCGTGGTGGGATTTATAGTCTTATTGTAATAATTTGTTTTATATTCTTGGGAGCAATTGTATTGATTGGACAGGATATTTATTTATTTAATTTTGTTTTGTTGTGTTTTTTTTTTTAAATATCGCTTTATCCTTCAATCAAAGTGATTTACATTGCAACTCAACATTATACATGGAACATTTAACTAGTATACAAAAAAACACTTAAGCAGGGGAGAGGGAGGAGTAGGTAGTGATAGGGTTAAATATGTACAGTGTCATGTGTGTATGGCATAACTATATACAGTTCAGTGCATAGTGTTAAGAGTGAGTTGTTGGTCTATGGCCAGGGGTCAACAGATGGTGGATTGGGTCTTGTTGGTCAGGTGGTTAAGTGATGTGTCCCAGGTGGTTTGTGTAGAGAAGAGTTTTCAGTTTCTTTCTGAAGTCTTTAATGTCCGTAGTCACTCGTATGTCGTCTGGGAGCAAGTTCCATAGTGACTGAGCATAAAGTGAAAGTGCTCTTCCTGATGTGAATTGGTTGGTCTTGTGGTATCCATGGGGTGTGATAATCATATTTTTTGTTATTTCTCCTAGGTCGGGTGCTTGTGTCTCTTATTATGTAATCTTGTAGGATGTCAGCTGAGGATCGGTGTATGATTTTACAGATGTTTAAGGTTGATTTGTACTTGATGCAGGAGTGGATTGGAAGCCAGTGTAACTAATCAAGTATGGGGATCACATGTTCTTGTTTGGGTGTTCCTGTGATGAATCGTGCTGCTGTATTTTATGCTATTAGAAGTGGTATGATGGATGGTTTGTTTTGGGAGACCCTGATAGAGAGAGTTGCAGTAGTCAAATGTTGGGATGATGATTACCTGGCAGATGGTGCGGAAGTGATCTTGGTCCAGAATTGGTTTTATCCTCCTGATTACCTTCATTTTATGGTAGGCATTAGTTGTGGTTCTTTTTATGTGATGCTGCATGGTGAGGTGTTTGGTCCATGATGACTCCTAGGTATTTGATTTCTCTCTTTACTGTTATGTGTGTTTGCCGTATGTTGATTGATTGCAGTGGGATAATTGTGGTGTCCCTTGCGACAAAGAGTGCCTCTGTCTTTTTTTATAGTTTATGGATATGTTGTCGTTTTTGAGCCAGTTGATCATGTCTTCCATGCAAAACATTATGGTTGAGAGATCAGGCTTGTGTATTTCAAGTGGAGCATATACCATGATGTCATCGGCGTATGATCTGTACTGGATTTTGTGTTTTTTGTTAATTCACATATGGGCTGTATGTAGAATTTAAATAAAAGTGATGAGAGTGATGAGCTTTGTGGAACTCCTTGGTTTAAGGGGTAGGCGTTGATTTGATCATTCTGCATTTGACTTGCTGATGCCGGTTGCTGAGGTAAGATTTAAACCATGCTAGCATGTTGTTAATGCAGACCTATTTCTTGAAGATGCCGCAGCATGATGCTGTGGGAGACTGTGTCAAAGGTGGAGGATATGTCCATGAAAATGAGGATAAATCCTGTTTTTGCGTTGTCTATTCCTCTGATGATGCTGTCGAATAGAGATACTAAGTGTTTTTGTGGAATGGTTGGGTCTGAACCCATGTTGATGTGGATCCAGTGGTGCATGCTGGTCAGTGTGGTCCTGAAGTTGCCTTTGAATTACCTTTTCTATGATTTTAGTGATGAATGATAAGCTGGAGATTGGTTGGTACACAGATGGGTCATTTTTGTTGACGGACATGTCTTTGAGTAAAGGTCATATGGTAGCTTGTTTGAGTGATGTTGGCATGTATCCTTGGGTGAGTAACATGGTGGTTATTTTGTGGGTAAAGTGTTTGAGTTGTTCTTTCATTGACCTTAATCCATGTAACGGGACACAGGTCTGAGGGTGATGTGGTATTAAGTGAGGAAATGACATCTTCAATTTGCTGGATAGATGGAACACTGAAAGTTCCCCGTAGTTCTCTTGGATTGAGTCCTAGGATTGGTGTGTTATACCATTGCGGTTGTTAGATTCTGTTTTGGTATATTTGTCTCTTAGGTAATCCGCTATGATTTGGGGGTGTATTTCAGGGGTGTATTTTTGTGGGTCTCCAGTGAGTGTCCTCATGATATTGAATAGCTCCCTAGATTTGTTGATCTCATAATGAGATTTGTATGGTGTTTTTGCCTGCATCAGTTGATTGATTGTTTTTGTGTATTCTGTTTGAAGGGTTTAGTATTGATGTCTGGGGCTTTTGTCTGTCTCCATTTTCTCTCAAGTCTTCTTAGAAGTTGTTTGGCTGACCTGATTTCATTGGAGTACCAGGGTGCTGTTTTTAATCTGTGTGCGGATGTAGGCTTTTTGGTAGGTGCCATCGCTGCTGCAGATAGGGAGCTGTTCCATGTATCAGTAGTGTCATCCAGGTTATCTGTGTCTTGCTGTTGCTTGGGGATTATTTCATTTGAGAATTTGTCTTTGTTAAACCTTTTTAATCTTCTGTTGCGGGGGTTCCTGTTCGGATGACCGAGTGATGCATAGAGTGAAATTTATTAGGTGGTGGTCTGACCATGGAATTGGGGTGACTGTGGGGTGTGCTATGTGGTTGTGGTCTAGCATTGTTTGGGGGATGAAGATAAGGTCAGGAGTTGTGCTGGTTTGGTGCATGGGAGTTTTTAATAGATGGTGGTAGTGTAAGGCTTCCATGGCATTGAGGAAGGACCTGGCCTCCGTGTTAGAAGAAGCTCCAAGGTTAAAGTCTCCCAGGGCTATGAGGGGTTTTTGAGGGGTGCTATATGTACATACTGTTTCAAGAACTTTGGATAGTTCATCACTCTTGGCAGAGGGGGCTCGGTTAGTGAGGCTGAGTGTGATATAGTTGTTGGCTATGGTGATTATGTTTGATTCATCTGAGCTGTTAGATGTGAGTGTTTTTTTAATTTAAATTGTGTTTTTGCTAGGATGAGAACTCCTCCTCCTACTCCTCTTTTATGGTTTCTGGGGCAGTTGAAAGAGGAGTAGGTGGCTGTGGTGATGTGATTGAGGATGACCTGATCGGTTTCATTTAGCCAGGATTCAGTGATAAATAGAATATCTGTATGTGTGTCTCTAGGTAGTCGGTGATAGTGTATGTTTTGTTTTGTATAGATCTTGCGTTGACAAGGGTGCATGTGATGGGGGCATCTAGCAAGGGGTTGGTGTGTGGTGATTTTTTTTGCCAGGGATAGGTTTTATGTGTATGAGGGTAGTGAGCTTTCCTATTATTTTTGATGTTAAGGCATTGCCAGGGAGTGACGTACCAAATATGGGCTGGTAGGAGGAGAATTAATTTAATTTAATTTAATTTAATTTAATTAACAGTTTCTTATATACCGCATCTTCCCAAGATCAAATGCGGTTTACATAGAACAAGGTAACATAACAGACAGGTGTCTGTTTTTACAGTGAACATCTTAGAACCATAACAACTACATTACAATAATAGAACAAGCAAGAACTATTTACAGGGAACAAAATAAGTAACAGATACAGTGTTGTATGTGACATTTAAGGATAATAAGCATATAGAGTTTCACATCATTTGTCAATTCTAGTTTGGTTTATGGGGAAACTTACTTGGTATTATCCATTTTCTAGCAGGGGAGGTGTGTTTGGCAAAGATCCGTAGTATGATGTGAACAGGTGCGTTTTAAGTTTAAAGCCTTTGTAAAGCTTTGAATAGTGGTGGTATGCCATAGCAGCAGTATTGCTATTATTAGAGCACAAATGAGGTGTTTGTAGTCAGCCATTATAGTGGTTGGGATTTTGTAGAGTGGTGTTACTTAGAGTGGCGCGTGTAAGGCAGTTCCACTTGGATCCTTTAGCTTGTTTGTTGGTGGCCTAGATAGTTGGTGAGTCTGTAGGTCCGCTAGTGTTTGTTCTCATGTTATTGGCATCCAGTGGTAGATTGTGTAGCAATCAGATTATCACCAAAGGGCCCTCTGATGAGGCCCTCAGGCGCGGGCCTGCTAGAGACAGGCATTCCTAGTAGCGTGTTCCTTTTATGCTTGTGCTGCTGATGTCCCGATTGGCTTGGGTGGAGGGAGTGGGAGGGGCTTGCAGCTCCCGCTTCCACCCCTAACATTGGATCAGGTGCCGGTGAAGAGGCTGCAGCCCTGGTAGCATGCTCCTTTTATGCTTGTGCTGCTGGTGTCCCGATTGGCTTGGGTGGGGGGAGCGGGAGGGGCTTGTAGCTCCCGCTTCCACCCCCATGTACCTCTCTGAGGAGTGTGAATAATTAAGTGAAATAAATAAAATAAACTGCCAAGCTCTCTGCACCTCTCCTGTCTGTACTTTTGTTTGCCCCCCCCCCCCACCACCACTTGTTCACACCTAGCGTTTTGCCACCAAGAGTTGTGGTTCTCAGATGCTCTTCATTTTAAAGCAAGTTCATCTGCATGATGGTAACAAGAAGGCCACACCTGCTCCTGGAGTCACTTGCAGCATCACATGCTGGGTCTCATAGTGGAGCTCTTACTGCTGCTTCTCCTGGACCCAGTTCAAAGCTGATTATGGGCAGTGCTGTGGAGCAACTGAGCCAGATGCTGGCAGGTATAGAGACCAGATGGAGAGGTTAGACAGGCATCAGGAACAGTTCATCAGCATCCTCAGGGAGGTCTGCTATTCTTCAGTAGTTGCCTACCTTATCCTCTCTCAACCCCTTTACCCTTAAGAAAAGCGCCACCTGTTAGGTCAAAGAGAAGTTCAAGATGCTGTCCCTTGGAACATTGCTACCCTACCTCCTCCAGGAAGACTTGCTATGTTCCTTGGACCTCAAAGATGTCTATACCCACATCCTGATCTACCCCAGACACCGTCAGCACCTCTGCTTCATCATAAACATAAACATAGGTTGCCACTACCAGCACTGGGTACTCCCCTTCGGCCTTTCCTCAGTCCCAGGGTATTCACCAAATGCCTGGCAGTCATTGCCACTCACCTCTGTTTGCTAGCAGTCTTCGTCTTCCCCTACCTGGATGACTGGCTCATAAAGGCCAGCTCATGAGGTCTGCCAAGCAGCACGCCGCACCATCAGGGTGTTGCAGACTCTGGGGTTCGTCATCAACTTCCCAAAGTCACATCTGCTCCCAGTTCAACCTCTGGAGTTCTTTGAAGCCCTCCTGGACTTGAAGCAGGCCAGAGCCTTCCTCCCTCTGGACAGGGTGCAGGGCTTGGCATCACTAGCAGTGCAGGTACAGTCCTGGTCAATGGTGTTCACCAGGCTCATGCTGTGCCTCTTGGGGCACATGGCCTCGACAGTCCATGTGACCCCACAGGCCTGCCTCCAGATGCGGCAGGCCCAGTGGACTCTGAGCTCTCAGTGGACTCAGGCCACGGGCCATCTGGAGGATCGGGTATGGGTCACGTCACCTTTGGCAGTCTGGGGTAGAACTTCAGGGCCATCCTGCCCTTCCAGGCCCCACTGGCGCACTGTGACCTCATTACAGACGTTTCCAAGCTTGGCTGAGGAGCCCACTGCGATGGCCTGCAGTCGCAGGGTGCATGGACACGGGACAGAGTTCCCTCCAGATCAACCTTCTGGAACTTCGAGCAGTGACCAATGCCCTCCAGATGTTCCGTTCTTACCTGATGGGCCAGACAGACAACCAAATAGCTATGTTCTACATCAACAAGCAGGGGGAACGGGCTTGTACTTCCTCTGCCTGGAGGCTGCTTGCCTCTGGAATTTCACCACAGAGAATGTCATGTCCCTCCAGGCAGTCTACCTGCCAGGTCAGGACAACCTGCTTGCAGATCGGCTCAGCAGAGTGGTGCAACCTCACAAGTGACAACTCAACCCAGAGGTAACTGGCTCTGCCTTTCAACGCTGGGGGACCCTAGCATTGGACCTCTTTGCCAGTGCTGAAAATGCACAGTTGCTCCATGTTTGCTCATGGAGGCCAGCGCAGGGCTGGCGGACGCTTTTCTCCTGCACTGGTCTGGGAGTCTCTTGTATGCATACCTGCCTATGCCCCTGTTCCCCAAGACCTTGCTCAAGGCGCAGTCAGACAGGGACTCGGTGATCCTCATTGCCCCTCGGTGGCCCCACCAGCAGTGGTTCCACCTGCTCCTGCAGCTGACCCAAGTGGACCCGATACCCCTTGATCAGGACCCAGACCTGCTGTCACAGGAGAATGGGATCTTTCTCCATCCCAATCTCCAGTCCCTTGCCCTGATGGCGTGGCTGCTGAGAGTCTAACCATCGCACTCCTCCACCTCTCCAAGGAAGTAGAGGATGTCCTGCTTGCATCCCACAAGGCCTCTATATGGCAGGCATATGCCTTCAAGTGGTGCCATTTCTCTGTCTGGTGCGCAGACAAGAATCTCGATCCCTTCTCTTACTGCAAGATGTCTTGCACTGAGCATATCCTGCATCTCTCCCGGATGGGGTTGAAGTCCATTTCGGTTATGGTGCACCTCAGCACCATAGCAGCGCATCATCATTCTGTTGACAGCCAGCCCGTCTTGGTGCACCCCCTGGTGGGCCACTTCATGAGGGGGCTTCTCTCACGGCCTCCCCCTGTTCGTCCACTGCCAATGGCGTGGGATCTGAATGTTATTCTGGGGA
Organism: Ichthyophis bannanicus; assembly: GCA_033557465.1. NCBI lineage: Eukaryota > Metazoa > Chordata > Amphibia > Gymnophiona > Ichthyophiidae > Ichthyophis > Ichthyophis bannanicus. The sequence continues at coordinate 487,736,149 of CM066031.1, forward strand.
AGCTGATAGCCAGAGGCTCAAAGGAGGGAGCCATGTGCCATCTGAAGTATTAGTCATGGAAAGTGGTATTTCTGGTTGCGCTTACTTCAGCCAGGCATGTCAGTGAGCTGCAAGCGCTGGTGGCACATACCCCCTACACCAGTTTCCTCAGAAACAGGGTAGTTCTCTGGACACACCCCAAATTCCTGCCTAAGGTTGTGTCCACTTTCCACATGAACCAGGCGGTGGTCCTTCCCAACTTTTTTCCCAGGCCTCACACTTCCCGGACAGAGGCCTCCTTGCACACTCAGGTTTGCAAGAGGGCCCTGTCTTTCTACCATCAGAGGACACAGCCCCACCGCTGCTCATCACAGCTGTTCGTTTCTTATGATGTCAACAGGTTTGGAGTTGCGATCTCCAATTGTACCCTGTCCACCTGAATGGCATACTGCATCGCCTTCACCTATGAGCAGGCTGGACTCTCCCTGAAATGTCACATTACTGCGCACAGTTTGCATGCCATGGCAGCCTTGGTGGCCAACCTATACTCGGTCCCTCTGCTGGACATCTGCCGGGCAGCCACCTGGTCTTTGTCCATACCTTCGCTGCATATCACTGCTTGGAAGAAAGCTCATGGCATGACAGCGCCTTCGGCCAAGCCGTATTCCATCACCTCTTTGGAGAATAGTGCAATTCCTGCCCTCCAGCCCATTGTTTTCGGTTACTGATGAGGTGATTCCATGCTCAGTGCTGCAGCTGTGTCCCTTGCCTTCAAGGCATTCATGCTCCTTACTGCTCCACTCGCTTCACTTTTTGGAGTCGTCGGGGCTCCTACAGGTTTTTTCGGTAGCCTGTAGCTTAGGAGTCCCATATGTGAGAACGGACTTCCTGCTTGTTCCCGGAGAAAGCGTAGTTACTCGCCTGTAACTGGTGTTCTCTGGGGATAGCAGGAATCGGTCCTCACAACCTTCCTTCCTTCCCATAAAGTTGGTTTTCTTTTTATATTTGATTATGCTATATCATCATACTGAGGTAAGATGGCACCCTTGGGCGGGAAGTTGACCGTGCATCTGTGGTCTAACTCCCAAAGGCTTTCTTTGAAAGTGGGGAGTGAATCCGCATGGGCTCTATTGGTGCCAACGTCACTCATATGTGAGGACTGATTCCTGCTGTCCCCAGAGAACACCTGTTACAGGTGAGTAACTACATTTTCTACAGAGGTGGGGTACTTGTGTGTGTTCTCTAGGGGGAGGGAAATGCACATTTTGAGAATCTTGGAGAGAGAGCTACTTTAATATCTCTCTTCAACAATAGAGAGCATTTCCTAGGTGTCTTTCTCAGATTGGTTGCGGTCCCCTGAAGAAGGCCATCTGCCAAAACATGTGTTTGGCTGACCTCAGACACCAATAAAGCTCCAGACTATGCAGTGCCTTTTAGGTTTCCTGCTTGTCTTGTGGCCAGTACAGAAATAGTACCTGTCTCCAATTTGTTTTGGTGTAAGCATTACCTCAGAGGGGTTTCTCAAGGGGAAAGTACTGGGCAAAATTAGGTGTTGCTCTGCCTCGGTGGTCTTAACCTTTTTTGATGGTCACACCTCTTTCAACTTTGAAATTGCAATCTAGCACCCCATATAAAATCAAATTTTTGTCTAATTAATGGAGAAATATTTATCTTTCTGAATTGTTATCAAATTTTAGGAGGACTTGAGTGATGATGATAAAAAATTCACTGTACAAAATTGATTTATTAGGTAGGGGTCATACAGAAAAAAACTGCATAGATCTTACTCCTTGAAAGACCTCTCAAGGTTGAACAGGAACAAATACATTTTTAAAAAATCTTACAATTACAAAACAAAACACAAATCATACAAAAATACTTAATCATAATTGTAATCAATTTTTAAAGAAATTCAATAACTTTTCTGTTTATTCTCAATAATATTCGTTATGCGAGGCTCTTCATTTGAAAGAGCCGCTGTAATGTCTTCAGACATATTTAAATGGTTTCTGGTATTGGTTTTTATATGGAGAAGTGATGAGAATCCTGATTCACATAGATAAGTGCTAGCAAATGGCAACAGAACTTGCAATGCAATTTTCACCAAATGTGGATAGCACTAATTGAGCACACCAAAACTGTTCTAAGGTCAACTGATTAAATTGCATCTTGGTATGAGTGTTGGCCTTAATTTCAATTATGTCATCTTTGGCTAAATCATTGTCATCCATAGAGTCAAGATTAAAAAGAAATGGATCCTATATCCATGTCTGATTTGCATTCAGATCATCAGTAGGAAATGTATTATCCTGCAAATAAATCTTTCAATTGCTGCAAATGAATTATCATATCAGATGCTATTGAAATCATGTCATCCTCTGAAAGAAAAGTTTCTTCAAGCAAAGAAAAAGTTGCAACGTTTCTTATCTCCATTCATTTCATCCAATTTTGCAATTAGACACTGAAAGTGGAAAGGTTTTCCTTACTTTTTATTATATTCACATTATATTTATTTATTTGGATTTGTATCCCGCCTTTTCCTAAAATCAAAGCGGTTTTCACTTCAAATGATTCAAATTTGTAAAAGGGTGAGGGTGTTAGCATGCAGTGGTTGGGTAGAAGTGTTTGTGAGAGTGTAATACATGTGTAGATTAATTAATAGATGCAATATATACAGCATGAGCTATTTACAATGTGCTATATACAGTTGGGAGGAGGAGTAGGCTGGGGAGGAGGGGGGGCACTTGCGGGTGGAGAGGAGCGGTGGAAGGAGCAGAGGGTGGCTTAGGTCTATGGACAGGTCACGTGATGTAGCCATAATGCTCTATGTAGAGTCTGGTCTTAAGTAACTTTCTAATGTCCTTCACGTCGACAATTGATCTTAGGCTGGCAGGGAAGGAAGTCCAAATGGCGGGCGCTGTGAGGGATGCTGCTCTCCTTGACGTGGTTTGCCTTGTTTTGGTGAAGTCTTTGGGGGTTGTGATGGCGTCAGAGGTGCCTTTCCTCCTTGGTCTGTTGTTTGTGTCGAAACTGATGATGGACGGCAGACTGTTCGCTGAAAGGCCCTGTTTGACTTTGAAGATGTTCAGTATGGTTTTATATCGGCTGCGAGAGTCGATTGGAAGCCAGTGTAGGAGGTTCATAATGGGGGTGATATGATCATGCTTTGCGGAACCAGTTATTATGCAGGCAGTGGTATTCTGCACTAACTGCAAGGGTCAGAGTGTTTTGTTTTGGGAGTCCAAGGTAAATGTGATTACAGTACTCCAATATAGATGTGATGATGGCTTGACAAACAGTCCGGAAGTGGTCTTGGGAGAGAATTGGCTTGAGGTGTCTGATGGTTCTCATCTTTAGGTAGGCAAACCTGGTGGTTTTGCTGATGTGAGACTGGAGGTTCAGCTCTGTCAAGGGTGACTCCGAAGTATTTTACTTCCAGTTTTATGGGTATTGTGATGTTGTTGAGTTCAATGGTGGGTGGGGAGATGAAGGTGGAGTTTCTGGTTATAAGTAGAGCTTCTGTCTTGTTGTAATTTATGGTCAAGTTGTTTTGTAGGAGCCAGCTTGTCATTTGTTGTAGGTAGTCCGCTATTTTTGTGTAGTCTGGGTTGCTAATGTTGATCGGGGTATATATCATTATGTTATCAGCGTAGATAGCGTATTGAATGTTGTGTTTTCTGATGATGGCACAGATGGGATGTATGTAAAGGTTAAATAACAGTGCAGAAAGGGCAGAACCTTGTGGTACTCCTTGTTTGGCTAAGAACGCGATAGGGGGAGAAAGGTTGGTATGCACAGTTCAGGAAAAAGACCTTGGTGTGATTATCTCTGCTGATCTCAAGGTGGCAAAACAGTGCGACAAGGCAGTGGCAAAAGCCAGGAGGATGTTGGGCTGCATACAAAGAGGGATTACCAGCAGAAAAGAAGAGGTACTTATGCCACTGTATAGGTCACTGGTGAGGCCTCACTTGGAATACTGTGTTCAGTTTTGGAGACCATATCTTGCAAAGGATGTAAAAAGACTGGAGACTGTTCAGAGGAAGGCGACCAAAATGATTTGGAGCCTGCGTCAGAAGCCTTATGAGAAGAGACTTGAAGACCTAAATATGTATACTTTGGAGGAAAGGAGGGACAGGGGAGATATGATTCAGACCTTTAAATACTTAAAGAGAAATGATGAACAAACCAACCTCTTCCAAAGACGGGGAACCTGTAAAACTAGAGGGCATAACATGAAACTGCAAGGGGGTAAATTGAAAGGCAATGTCAGGAAATATTTTTTCACTGAAAGGGTGGTGGATGCTTGGAATGCCCTCCCGATGGAAGTGGTAGGGGTGAACACGGTGACGGAATTCAAAAAGGCATGGGACAAACAGAGGATCCCTTTACAGAAATAGGAAAAAAACAAAATAAACGGTACCATCTAACTTCTGAACCATATAACGTCTCAACAAATAGGGATGTCCTACATGGAGTGGTGGGTTTACCCCTGAACAAGGATATGGGGAGGGGTGGCCTGCGCGGAGCGACAGGTGCACCTACTCTTGCCATCTTGCTGGGCAGACTGGATGGACCATGCTGGTCTTTATCTGCCGTCAACTACTATGTTACTATGTTACTATGAATGGTCAGGAAGTTACGGGGCCACATTTGACTTGTAGCTGTCTGTTAATGAGGTAGGAGGTAAACCAGTTCAGGGTGGTGCCGTGTAGCCCAATGCTTTGAAGTCATGATAGCAGGGTGCTGTGGTCGACTGTGTCAAAAGCTGATGTGATGTTGATGAAGATGATGATGACCCCTCTTTTGATGTTGTCTATCGTCTTGAGCAGGTTATCGAAGAGATATATCAGCAGGGTTTTGAAACTGTGTTGTGGGCGGAACCGGTGTTGATATGGGTCTAGAGGTGCATAGTTGTCAATGTGGTCCTGGAGCTGGTGTTGTACAGTTTTTTCAATGATCTTAGCCAGGAGGGGAAGGCTAGATATAGGTCTGAAGGCAGCCGGGTTATCCTTGCTCAGTGTAGTATTCTTTGGGTTGGGGCAGATGGTTGCTAGCTTTTAGGCATCTGGCATTTTCCAGAGGGTGAGGGAATTTTTCACTATATTGTGGATGATGTGGGTAAGCTCGTCCTTCGCTGATTTGATCCATGCTACTGGATGTGGGTCTGTCGGGGCGGTGCTGATGTTGAGCTTGGTGATTATTTGGGAGATCTATTCCGTCGATGGGATGCTGAACTTGTCCCAGCTTTGGTGGGGTGCTGAGGGTTCGGAGGAGGTGTTCAGGGTTGGTCTTGTGGGGGTAGAGAATTTTGACTTGGAGGTAGTCGGTGAAAGTCTGAGGATGTATCATATCATCTTTGTCAGGTTTTGGTTCATTTGTGAGGGTTCTCACTATCTCGAATAGTTCTCTGGATTTGTTTGAGGACTTGAGAATGAGGTTTGTGTAGTAGTCTTTTTTTTTTTCTGCCGTTGATGAGTTCATTGTATCCCTTCTGTTTTGTCTGGTAGAGCTTCTGGGTGTTGTCTGATCTGGTGCGTCTCCAGCATCGTTCCAGTCTCCGTAGGGTTCTCTTTGCTTTCCAAATCTCTTTTGTGAATACCAGGGGGCATTTTTGGTTTCCGATCGGTGAGTTCTTGAGGTCTTGGCTTCTGGGGCTCTGGCGGCAGAAGATATGGTGTCATTCCAGTTTTCTATATAGCTTTTTGAGTCGTTTTCTATTGTGCTCAGGTTGGGTAGTATGTCCTGGAGGAATGTGTCCTTGTTGAAGTTTTTAAATCTCCTGCCTGCGTGAGGCTGATCGTAATGATCTTTTGGGTTAGTTGATAGTATTTTGATTTTTATTATGTGGTGGTCCGACCAAGGTACAGGTGTGATCAATGGGCTTGTGATGCTGTCCTTTTCTATGAGGTAGTCTGGTGCAAAGATGAGATCTGGTGAGGATCCGTGCCTGTGGGTCAGGGCTGGGATGATCTGTGAGTATTGCAGTGAACTCATAGCTGTTATGAATGATTCTGCATCCTTGTTAGAAGCTTATTTGAGGATGAAGTCTCCCAGCACTATCATAGGTTTGTGGAGGGTATTGACTGCGCAGACCGCTTCCAGTATTGAGGATAGTTCTTCAGAGGAGGCGTTTGGAGCTCTATAGGTGAGGCATAGGGCTAGGTGCTTGTTCTTTGAGGATTGTCTCGCATTGCAGTGTATTTGTAGTGGTCCGGGTCTTGAGTCTCAGGTTGTTTCTGGCTAGGATCAGAACTCCTCCTCCTTTTTTGTGTGTGCGTGGGCAGCTGAAGGCGATGTGAGTTGGGGGTACTAGCTGGTTGAGGAGCACAGTGTCAGAGGGTGTGAGCCATGTCTCTGTGATACATAATATGTCAGTCTGCTGTTTTTCTAGGTGGCCTTCTAGGGTGTTGATCTTGTTCCTTATTGACCTTGCATTAATGAGCTCTATGGTGATTGGTAGCAGATCTTTGTGGGGTTTAGGTGCCTGCCTGGAGAGAGTGCGGGAACCTGTGTTTGCATTGGTGAGATTCCTTTGGCAGGGTTTCTTGCATGTGGGTTTAAGGGTTTCCTGGTACTGCAGTACATGTGTCGAGATCCAAGGAGGTGCCTGCCTGGTGTTTGTGCAGATTGTGTGGGAGGAAGCAGTTGTGTGATGAGGAGAGCTATGGGGAGGTAGTATGTGGCATGCATTGTGTTGGTAACGGTGAATACCTTGTGCATTGTCGGTTGAAGTTAGATATTCTATTGCTGGGGGTGGCTGCGTTTTTGTTGCTTCGTTGACGGATTGTCACCTTCGTTGTGATTGTTGGTTTCTGTCGCGGAGTTGGGTCTTCGTTGGTGCACGCTGTTTGCTGGAGGGCTCTGTTCTTGTTGGTCCCCTTTGGAGAGGTTATGTCCTCCTGCCTCTGTGCCCTGCCTAAGAGCCACGGCAAAGGGCCCTCTGGTGATGCCCTCAGACGTGGGCCTGCCTGCTGGAGCTGCTGCTTATCAAGTGTCCCTGTGAGTCCTGATTGGCCTTGCGGCGGAGAGCGGGAAGAGTTAGGGCTTCCCGCTCTCTGCTCCGACGCCGAGCGGGGCTGGAGGTGGTGTTCATCATCTGCTGGAGCTGCTGCTTATCAAGTGTCCCGGTGGGCCCTGATTGGCCTTGCGGCGGAGAGGGGGAGGAGTTAGGGCTTCCCGCTCTCTGTTCCGATACCGATCGGGGCTGTAAAGATGTGTTTAATGCATTAAGATGGGTAAATATGTCAGCTAAGTAAGCCAAATAAAGAATAGAATCCCTGGTTTGAAAATTATCCACTAAACTACTTTCTTGGTTTTTGAGAAATTGGATTATTTCTTCACGTAGTTCAAATACTCGACTGAGCATTTGACCTTTTAGAAAGCCATCGTGTGTAAAAATAGAATCATATGAACAGTACCGATTTCTTTGCAGAATGTGCAAAACAGTCAATGATTAAGTGCTCTTCCTCTGATATGATTTACACTGTTCACTACATTTGATAACATACTCTACTTTTCAAATTTGATGGCAAAGTTTTTGACATAAGTGCAAGTCAGTGTAGCATACAGTGGTTAATTACAATCTCCAGGAACAAGCAGGAATGAGTTTTCACATATGGGTACGTCGGTACCGACAGAGTCCGCGCGGGAATGCTTTCCAGCATCCAATCAGAAAGCTTTTGGAAGCATCCCAACACGCCTGCGCGCTGCCTTCCCGCCTTCCCAACTGCCTCTCCTCAGTTTTCGTTTTTCCGCGGAGCCGGCAGGACGTCCTCCTGTCACCACAGAAAATTCTTCTTTTATTTTTTATTTTTCTTGTGGTCGCGGCTGCCTTCCCCGACGCCACCGGTACCGCCGGTATTTCTTTCTTCTTTTCTTGTAAAATTTTTTCCTTAAGGAATATATTTTTTCTTCTTAGTGTCTCACAGTTCTCAGGCCTTCTAGGCCTCTCCATTTTTCCTCATGGAACCGCCAGCCACTTTCCCTAGGAAATGTACAAACTGTGGCGGTACAGCTTTTATTTTTAGACACTCACAATTGGTGTCTAACCTGCTTGGGTCCTGACCATTTTCCTCCGGAGCCCTCGGGCACCAGTACTGTGAGAAGCACTTTTCAACATCGAGTTCCCCTCGACACACGGTCACTTTCCAACTTCAGGGCACCGACCATATCATCTTCTACACAGGATCAGGTAACCCAAAAACAGTCTATTAAGACTAGCCAGTCCTCGAGCGGCACTTCTCATGCACAGCATAGAGATGCCTATGGCCTTGTCCTCGAGAATTCACTGGTTTCAAAACCCCAGTGGGAGTCTTCGGCCTCCAAAGCCTGTGTGGGGTTTCAGGTTGTTCCTGAGGTTCACCCCTCACAGAACATACCTGAGCCATGCCCGGTGGTGGCAACCGCTTTGAGCGGTACCGATACCCCGGCATCGGCACTGCTGTTGGATGAAACATGCCTCACCAAGGATCGTCGTCTGGCATCCTCGGTACCTATGGGCCCGGTGGATACGCTTCAGACCGACTTTCCAGTATCGGTATCGACACCGATACTAGTTCCGACGTCGGTACCTTCCAGACGTGCATCGATAGACTCGCTTCCTTCGATGCCGAGCCTGGAATCGATCTCCAGTCTGGAGGACTGGGTACCGACTCCTGTCGGTACCGAAGGCTCGGTTCCGATACTTTGGATCCGCAACTCTCGGTTCCTCCGATACCGTTAGAGTTGCCACCGGCTGGCCTTCATCCTCCAGTATCAGATACGGTACCGAGGTCGGCACCGATATCCACATTACCTTTGTTGTCGGTACCCTCCATGCTTCTCTCGTCAGGCTCGCTTCCCTCGATGCCGAGTTTGGAATCGATCCCTAGCATGGACGATCTGTTACCGACTGTCGCTGGTCCTGACCTGCAGTACCAGCGACCACCATCTAAGCCTATATACTTAGATAGATCCCTCGGTGCCAACGCTAGTTCTTCATCAGATCTAGCCTATCCAGGGGAAGTTCCCTCTAGGGATCCTTCTTTCCAGACTTTCCTCCTGGATATGGCAAAATCACTTGCCATTCCTATTCCTGGACAAGATCCTACACATGGGAATACAGAATACCTCTCTGTTCCTAACAAAGCAAAGGAGAACATAATGCTTCCTTTGCATCATTCTTTGCAGGATCTCCTTCTACGAATGTGGGAAGCTCCTTTAAAGTTACCCCCACCTTCTAGAGCAACTGATCTTCTATATCAGGTGCCCCCCTCTCCAGGGTTTCAAAAGACTCAACTTCCTCATCATTCCATTGTGGTAGAATCAGCAATGAGGCGAGTGAAGAGTAATAAAAAGCACTCTTCTTGTCCGCCAGGTCGTGAGTCTAAGACACTAGATGCCTTTGGACGTCAAATCTTCCAGACATCCTTGCTTTCAGCAAGGATTCTCTCATATATTTTTTATATGGGTCTATCTCTTGAGGAGATCACAAAGCAATTACATCTTTTGACTCCTTTTCTTCAAGAACCCATATGTACAGACTATTCCTCACTGGTTAGTCATACTCAGAATATCTCTAAGTTTCTTACTCGTGCTGCCCTAGACTCCTTTGAGTCTGTTAGCAGGACTTCTGCTATAGCTATAGGGGCACGACGTAGAGCCTGGCTTCAAGCCTCAGACTTGGACAAATGGGCACAGGAAAGACTGGGAAATACTCCTTGCACTGGAGAAAATCTCTTCAACAAGGAGTCTTTACTTCAGGTTACTCAGTTTTCCATTGACTTTCCTTTTTCCAGAGGCTGTTCTACGCCTTCTTCTTTTCCAGTAGGTAGGAAATGTCCTACCAAATTTCTTCCCCTAAGGGGAGAAGGTTTTACCCATCATCTGCCCATCATTCAGATGTTCCCGAACAGGGGAAACATCGCCCTGGTCTGAGGAATCCACAACCTCAACAGGGTTAACAAACCCAGCAGTCGCAGGGTTTCAAATAGATCATTGCCCCTTTCGGTTGGGGGGTTAGGATGGCAGTCTGCTTCTTTTCACTTGAAGTATCTGCACTAATTTTATCCTAACCTACCTAGATATCTCTTCATGAGACATCTTTTCTCTAAGAGTCTTTATGATGATCATGCCCATACTTAACAGATTTTCCTCTTCCTCTTGGAGGAAAGAGAGGTAACAACTATCAATAGACAGTTGTTTCTCTATACTGGCATGTATCATCTCACCTATCAGAGACTTCCTCTATAGTGGGTCTCTTGCAACTCTGTCTTACGTCCCTCTTACTACAACATTTGGTTTGTAAGAGTGACTTTTTACACGGGTAAGCCCCTATGGTCTTCTATCTGTTCTACCGGGGGATTCTCCCTTCTGGAGTTGTCTTCCCCCTTGTTACCTTAGGGAAGCTCCTCAGACAATAGGAGGTCCTACCATGTCTGTTGTTTTCTTTTTCCCAATCTAAAAAAAAAAAAAAAAAAAAAGGAGGAGGGAAAAGAAATTCTCCATGCTGCCCTGATAGTTGCTGCAGATGCAAAAATTCCTAGTAGTTAGGCCACAGGTTTTGTTCACTACACAACCAGGGCTTCCCCTCCACTAGCAATCCTCCTAGCCTCAGTGCTAAGTCCCAAACAGGTTATCAACCTCGTTTGGGAAACCCTGTTATCACTGTTTGGTTGGTTAACTTATATTCTTTGCCCCCTTGTCCTTGGCAGAATAGTTGGTTACCTACTGGCTTCCACATTCCTCACCAAGGATCGTCCACAGCTAATTTTTTCTTCTAACAAACCTGCAGCATGCTCTGTGCAACTCTACAGAGTAGCTTTGCACTATGGGCCCTTGCTAGAGAGCATTAGTATCTTGCCTAACAGATAACCCCAGATGGTTAAAAAGGGTTTCCCCCAGTCATGTTCATGCCTGGCAGGTATTCTCTACCCTTTCCATCTTATCTTAAATCTCTGTTGAGGCATAAGCCTCAGGCCTTTCATTACGTGAAAGCCTAAAAGAAGGGCCAATTCCCTGGCTTGGCCCATATCGCCTTGGGTTTTCCCGTCAAGGATAAATTCTTCACTGGCAACTAGAGGACACCTAATACCCATCTTGCCCTCATAGGCGGATCACTAGGGTATCTTCCTCCAGAGGCCTCCTCTATCCAATCTCCATACTACAATTCTGGAGATATCTGGACTTCCTGTCTGCAGACTGACGTTATCCTCTGCCATTTTCACGTAGGCCATCCTGGTTATTCAAGAGCTCAAATTCTGCAAAGAATTAAGCCGCCTTCTTGTCAGGGACACCCTCCTCTGGCTATGCCAGTCATAACCAGGAGATGAGGATTTTTTCTATTTATCTACTCAAGCAGGTATCAACCTTCTTGCTGTCAGATGAATCTTCCTCTCTCCCTATAAGGGGGGATGGGGTTCTCTGGACATCTCTCCATCCATATACCTGGAGACATGTCTCTATATGCCTGCCTATTCATCTAGGTATATATAGATATATATACATACAGATATATACTTATCTATGATCTATCTGTGTGTCTTCTGCCCATACTTATCTCTTTATGGATATATGCATATATACCCTATATATGTGTATGTATATGTATGTATGTATATATATATATATATATATATTTACAGATATAATGAGATATATTTTTAGATAGATCTGTATCCATCTACTTATCTATCTGTCTGTTATGTTCAGATATCCTTACATTCCTATATGATCCTGACAGATGGGCACTACCCCTATCAATGCTGTGCCAGCATACTTAGGGGGCTACACCTATAACCACTTCCTGTGGTAATTAACAACCTTTATCTTTACCATAACCTTTTCAGGTTAGGTACTCCTGAAGCTCTCCATGTACCTTTTTTCTTTCCTAATTGACCCCATTTAGGAAAGACTTTGCAGAGCTTCAGTTGCTCTAAAGCTTAGCGCTCCTGAGTCTGTCTTTACTTTCTTATCAGATACAAGGGTCTCCATACCCTTTCTCCCCTACATGGACTGATCCAACCCCAGTCCATTTGGGTCATACTCATTTTTTCTCTTGGACCAAAAGAGCTTAAGCTTTCTTTAATAGTACCTTCTGCGTCTCCGCTGAAGCTCTACCTCTTATACTACCCCAGTTTTCCCCTGGGGCTATTTCTCACCCTGAAGGGTTCTGACCTCCACTTGTTTTTGTTCTACTTTATTACCTCTACTTCTCAGTGAGGTACCCCTTGAGCACATTCACGGGCTCTTCTATCAGATCCATATGTAGCTCAGTGCACCTGTGCAGTGCCAACAAGGGAGGCCCAGATCACAATATTTTACTACCAAATGCCCTCGATACAGGGTCTTCCCCTTCTGAAGCCCTGTTCTAGCCAGCTGTTCCACAGCTCCTTCTCTGTATTCAACTCCTACCCTCCATCCCCAAGATGCCTGAGGTCCTGAGGAATAGCATGGCTCGTTCTAGACTTGCAACATGCTAGGACTCCCTCCGGGCATCTGAGCTTGGGAGTCCCCATATGTGAAGACTCATTCCTGCTTGTTCCTGGAGATAGCACAGTTACTTACCTGTAACAGGTGATCTCTGGGAACAGCAGGAATAAGTCTTCACAACCCAACCACCTCCCCTAGGAGTTGTATTTCTCTATCTCTATCTTTCCCTTCCTTGCTCTCTCTTTTTGTCTCAGCTTTAAAACTTAACTGAGGAGAGGCAGTTGGGAAGGCGGGAAGGCTGCGCGCAGGCGTGTTGGGATGCTTCCAAAAGCTTTCTGATTGGACGCTGGGAAGTGTTCCCGCGCGGACTCCGTCGGTACCGACGTACCCATATGTAAAGACTTATTCCTGCTGTTCCCAGAGATCACCTGTTACAGGTAAGTAACTGTGCTATATCTGGTATTTCCTTTTTCAATTAGGTAAAAATTCTGGATTTATTTCTTAACAGCAGGAGCGCCATCAGTACAAACTGATCCTATAATTTGCATTGATACTTCATATTTTTCAAAAGTTTTTGACACTGTTATTAACATCAGTTCTGTTCATTGTCAGTTCTAGAGGTTTGCAAAACAAGAAATCTTTGATAATTTCTTTCTCTTTTACACAACACACAAACACTAACAACTGACTGCAATTACATCTGTAGACTCGTCTAACTGGATAACTACTCTCAATGGGTTGTCTTTGATATCTTGAATTACTTGTTGCAAAATGTTCTCACTCATATCATTAATCCTCCCCAAATTGCATCATTTGACAGGGAAATCTGCTGAATTTTCTTGTGAGCCTCAGGCCTAGCACAATTTTTGCTGTTTCTAATGCACAGGGTTTTACCAACTCCTCAGCTAATGTATGAGGTTTCTTGTTTTTCACACATAGATAGGCAACTTGGTATGAGCCTTGTAACAACGGTTTCTCCATTGCCAAATATGTATGTGATGTGATGAGATAGGGTGAAATTTTGATGCTGGTAGTACTTTCACTTTTTAAGATGTTAAAAGTATGTCCTGCGGCTTCACCACCATGCTGTTTGTTGAAGTGTTCTAAGAGTTTTGACAGTTTAATGTGGTCGCTGGATTCCATCTTTTTCTTTCATACAAGTGAAACCATAGTGAACATAATCATCATTCCAAAAGCGCTTTTTCGATATTTCAAGATCTGGAAAAAATTTAGAATTTAATGTTAACAAAAATTTGTAAATAAATTAATTCAAGGCTATTTATAATGTGGATTAAGTGTTTTACATAGGTAAACTGTGTCTACAAAATGTATTATTAACATTCGCTATAATGGAAGAAAACTTATTTGTAATATTGGTCAAAAAGGCGAGTCACTGACTGACACATACTACGTGCTAGAAGAAAACATGGCACAGCCATCTAAGAGAGACTAAGGAAATCGAAAGTAGAGCCACACTTCATTAGATTTTAGAACAGTAAGGTGTTCTACTGAGCACTTGTTTCGATGCAGTGGGCGGTGAGTTCGTATTCCCAATTTCTAAGAAAGCGATAAGATTTGTTCTTTAATAACATCAACAATATTTCATCTCCATCTCCGATTCAAAGCGTATCTTCTAGCAGTATTATCTAGGATTGACAATATGACAGTGTTTCAGCTACACATCAGTTAGTGCAACTTCTAATGTGGAAATAACATTATTGTGTTTTCTGAAAAATGTACTAGAAACCTTTTAGAATTTTCTGGGAAAGCAATCCACTGTTAGAAATACCACCTCTACCAATGTGCCACTTGAGTCTGCCACCTCACCGCCCTCGCCCTTTGCACTTATAGATCACAGAAAATTTTCTATAGTCTCGCACCCCCAAAATTATTGTCGTGCATCCCTGGTTACGAACCACTACTCTAGCTGATGGTGCATGTACAAGTGCCAAGAAAAATATGGCAGTGACAATTAATACGCTCTTTCTAGCATTCTGGGCATTGTCAGGAACATGAGCCTGTTGCCTATAATCACCAAACGCTTCAGCACTTTCCTTTCTTAAACATAAAGAACATAATACTGATACTTTGGGTTGTTTATGTTTTATGCTTTTTGCACTTGGCGGTCTGTTTTCGCAGTCTGTAACTGTTTTTAAATAAAATAAATAACACTTCATGCTTCTCTACCTTTGAAGTTAGCAAAGTGGCCTACTTTTCCCCCCAAATAAATGCCCTGTGTTTGAAGCTGCACAAACTATATAGTTCTTTCACTGTTTTTTTTAAGTGCCGTCAAGTCGATGCTGATTCCTGGAGACCCAGCAGTCCCTGGGTTTTCTTGGCAAGGTATGATCAAAAGTAGATTGCTAAACCTTTTCTTCCGAGGCAGTGGATGATAAAATGACTTGCCCAAGGTCACAAGGAGTGCCAGTGGGAATCAAATCCTGATCTCTTGGGTACTAGACCATTGCTCTAACCACTAGACGACAACTCCACTCTTACATAATACTACTTTTTTTTTTTTAAAGCTGCCCATTATATCATACAGCACAGGTAAAGCCCCCCTTTTTATAACAACCCTGTATAGGAATAACAGATGAAGGCTATACTCGATACATTAATTTTACATTAATGCAGAGCCTAACAAGGCCCCACTTTGCCTTCTATGTGTGGGCATTAATTTTTGCATTGGTATGGAGATAAGGCCTGTACTCTAAAGGTCAAGACACAGATTAAGGACTCGCATTGGGAAACTTTGGCCAGCCGACCTGGTGCAATCATTAGGCAAGACTAGGCAGTCACCTGGGGCAGCAGCTTCTGAGGGGTGGCCAAGAGCAGCAGCAGTCAAAACAGAATCTATTGGATTGATGGCCACACTAACTCAGAGCTTTTAGCACATTTTTTTCTTTTTTTTTTCACTGAAGGGAGAGCAGGCACATACATACTTTTGAAAATTAAACTTTGCTTTGTATGTATGATACCCAATTGCACATTTTTTATAGAATTGTCTTAGGAGGGATGATGGGATAATGATTGTTGAGTTTAGAATCTCAGAGGGAGAGAGTGCAAGACTGAAGGTTTGCCTAGGGTGCCAAATACCCTTGCACTGGCCCTGGGAGCCAGCTGACTGTAGATGTGCATGAGATGTTGATCCAGTCTTTCTTATCCCATTCCATACATGAAATTGTAATCTTTACTTGCTTAGGGAGTACCAGAGGGAATGTAGAACTATAAGTCCCTGCATGCAGAGGTATACAATCAGCCCTACATCATGTAGTCCTGAAATAGTGCAGGCTGTAGGGAAAGCAGTCAAATGGGGAGCTGCTATGCCAACTGCTATTGGTAGTAGGCCTCAAACAGGGGTCCACTCCACCTGAGAAAACATTATTGCTTTGAAAGAGCACCCTTCATACACAAGTCATCAGTAAAGGTAAAAGACACAAAAAGAAATTTCTGCAGCAGTACTATATATGCAATACAGTAGCATTCATTTTTAAGATACTAGTTTGCTAAGAGCTACAGTGCTTACAACTGGGAGCTGGACTTGGACTGGCCAGCAAAACAGCCCCAGCGGGAGAATACTTCCTCCAAAGCATTAGAGGGGCTCTGGGATGCTCCTGAGGCATCATCCTCCTCCGAAGCTCCCTGTACCGTATTCTGGGATGGTGACACAGTACCCCCATATAGGAATGTACCCAGATACCTCTAGTCTCCCTTGACCAGCAGGTGCTGGCTATCAAGTGGAGTCTGGCTGCTGTCCTGGCAGCAGTCGTGCCAGAGCCCTTGAGGCCCTCGGGATCTAGAGACCCGATGCCCGACTTTGATGTTGGCGCTCCGAGGCATTGCTTATGAAACCGTCACCATCTCAGGCTCCAGGGCCGATACTCCCGCGGCGCCTCTTTCATTCAGAATTCACAACGATGAGACGTGGGCAGCAACAAACATAACACTAAGAAGAATCTCCTGATGAAAGTGCGATACTGAAACGCTTTAGAGACGCTGCAGTAGAGCATCGGGATTCACTTCTATTAGTGCCAAAAAGGTTTGACATGTGAAAAAATGTTTTACAAAAGAAAAGCAATTAAGAAGATGGTTGTGAAAGAAAAAGTTTGTGATATATACGTTTGAATTAACAAAGAATTTTTGAAGAAAACATTTGATAAATAAAGAAGATTATTTTAGATGAAAACATTGTCCACTTGGTTTTAAAGACACAGAGATCAGTTGTTTATTTAAACCAACTACTGGCAGTTAACATTGAACGTATGAATAATATTTTGAAGCTTTATACACGTTCAGAAAACAACTCCAATCTTGGCAGTAGTTGTGGCCTACCTCCGCACACTGGGCATCTTTGTCTTCCCTTACTTAGATGATTGGCAGTGATCATATCTCTCCAATGCACCATTTTGGTGCTTCAGCAACTGGGCTTTGTGGTCAACTACCCAAAGTTCCATCTCACTCCAACTCAAAGACTAGAGTTTATAAAGGTACTTCTGGACACTACAAAAGCTCGAGCATTCATTCAAGGAGAACAGCTCCACCATCTCATCGAGCTGGCATCTGATTGCCAAAGTCAGTCCCATATCAGGACAAGGGACATACGGACTCCACAGTCCATGTCGTCCCATAAGCTTGCCTTCACATGCACCAGCGCAGTGGACTCTTTCCGCTCAGTGGAAGCAGTCAACGGGTCATCTTGCAGACAAGATCACCAACACCCTTCAGCTTGTGGACTCCCTCAAGTGGTGGTACACCCCTCAAAATCTTCTCATCATGTTACCTTTTTGGATGTCTGCACAGCAAAGTACTCTGACAACAGATGCTTCCAAACAGGGCTGGAGGGCTCACCTCGAAGGCCTTGCTACGCAAAGTCTCTGATCTTCCAAGGAAGCTTCCTATCATATCAACGTCTTGGAACTCAAGGCAATTTCCAATGCCCTTCATGTGTTCTGTCCTCAGTTGACCGGACAATCGGTATTCATTCAGACCGACAACTAAGTAGCCATGTACTACATCAACAAACAAGGAGGAATAGGTTCTCGCATCCTTTGCAGGGAGATGATCGCCTCTGGTCCTTCACTATATCTCATCAGATGTTTCTTCGAGCAGTTTACCTGCCAGAGGAGCTCAATGTACTGGCAGACAAACTCAGTGGAGTCCTTCAAGCACACAAATGGACTCCCCATCAAGAAAACCCACTCTCAGCTTCTCTGAAGTTCCTCACTTGGAAGGTTACCTTCTTGTTGCTATCACATCGGCGCATCATATAAGTGAATTACAAATTTTGGTGGATTATGCTCCTTACACATGCTTCAACCATGATAGGGTGATCCTCTGGACCCATCCCTGGTTCCTTCCAAAGGTGTTCTCTCCCTTCCACCTTAATCAGTCTGTTTTTTCTTCTGACCTTTTTACGAAGACCTCATTCTTTTCGAGCTGAAGCAACACTGCATACCCTAGATGCAAGAGAGCTTTAGTCTATTAGTTAGATAAAACTAAAGCCCATCAATGGTCCTCACAACCTTTTGTATCTTTTGACCCTAGTCACTTGAGCCTACCAGTCACCAAGCGTACTCTTTCTTACTGGATTGTGAACTGCATTTCTTTTGTTTATGCACAGGCCAGACTTTTCCTAGAGGGGCATGTCACAGCTCATAACGTCCGATCTATGGCCGCCACAGCCACCCATCTACATTTTGTCTCCATCTAGGAGATCTGTTGAGCTTGCCACATGGTCTTTATTCATACTTTCGCAGTCCATTACTGTCTGGACAAGAACTCCAGCAGAGGTGCAAATTTTGGCCAAGCCATTCTTTGGCATCTTTTTGGGACTTAACTACAACTCCTTCCTCTCGCACTCTCTTCCTACCGGCTACTTGAGTGGAGAGTGTGCTCAAGGGGCTAAGTTTGATGGATGCATGCTCTATCCTCATTGCAGTTTGGGCTTTTTTTCCCCCCTGTCAGTCGCACCTTATTCCTCTGGTATCCATGGTAGCTGTGAAGACTGCATTCCTGCTTTTTCTTGGAGATAGCGTAGTTACTCACCTTTAACAGGTGATCTCTGGGAACAGCAGGAAGTAATCTTCACAACCCGCCCCCTCCCCTGGGAATTGTAGAAGGGTTTTTCTGAATTTTCTCTAAGCTCTAAACCTTACTGAGGAGAGTTGCTGGGAAAGCAGGAAAGCAGGCACACATGCATGGAGGGATGCTCCCAAAATCATTCCTATTGGATGCTAGGGAGTGTTCCCGTGTGGGGCTCCATCAGTGCCGATGTCACCCATATGTGAAGACTAATTCCTGCTGTTCCCGGAGATCAGCTGTTACAGGTGAGTAGCTACGCTTTATTGTCCTATGTAACATACCCACCTTCGTTTCAAATTGTATATATGAAAGTATGATGTAGATGTTTTTCTGATGTTTATTATTTATTGTACAGTTTAGCCATTTTGAGCACCTGGTGATTTGTAAACCTCCAAGACCTCAGAATACTGTTCTGTAGGAGATGATATCAGTAGCAGATAAATACACATGTATAAATACTCGGTCTCTCTTCAGAAAGCCTTTGACAAGGTTCCTCATCAGAGACTTTTGGCAGAACTAAAGAGTCATGGGATAGGAGGCAGTGTACTATTGTGGATCAGGAACTGGTTAAAAGATAGAAAGCAGAGGGTAGGGCTAAATGGCCAATTTTCCCAATGGAGAAAGGTGAATAGTGGTGTACCCCAGAGATCTGTGCTGGGTCTGCTGCTTTTTGACATATTCATAAATGACCTGGAAATGGGAATAACGAGTGAGGTTATCAAATTTGCAGATGACACAAAACTATTTAAAGTTGTTAAAACCCATGAGCATTGCGGAAGATTGCAAGAGGATCTTGATAAATTGGAAGACTGGGCATCAAAATGGCAGATGAAATTTAATGTGGACAAGTGCAAAGTTATGCATCTAGGGAAGAACAACCCAAACTATGGTTACACGATGCAAGGTTCCACATTAGGAACCACCACCCATGAAAAAGATTTAGGCGTCATTGTGGATAACATGTTAAAACCCTCTGCCCAGTGTTCAGTGGCAGCCAAGAGAGCAAATAGAATGCTAGGTATCATAAGGAAAGGAATGGAAAATAAAGCAAAGGATATTATAATGCCTTTGTATCGTTCCATGGTGCGACCACACCTTGAATATTGTGTGCAATTCTAGTCACCGTATCTTAAAAAGGCTATAGCGTTATTAGAAAAGGTTCAGAGAAGAGCCACCAAAATGGTAACGGGGATGGAAGGATACCCCTATGAAGAAAGGCTAAAAAGGTTAGGGCGCTTTAACCTGGAAAAGAGACGGCTGAGGGGAGATATGATAGAAGTCTATAAATTAATGAAGGGAGTGGAACGGGTAAAAGTAGATCGATTGTTTACATCATCAGAATATAGAAAGACTAGGGGACATGCAATGAAGCTACAGGGTAAACTATTCAAGACAAATAAGAAGAGAAAATATTTTTTCACTCAACGTGTAATCAGACTCTCTGGAATTTGTTACCAGAGGATGTAGTAAAAGCTGTTAGTGTAGCTGGGTTTAAAAAAGGTTTGGACAAGTTCCTGGAGGAAAGGTCCATAAACCATTATTACAAAGGGACCCAGGATATCACTGCTTGACCCAATACAAGCATTGTGGAACCTGTGTCTTTTGGGGAATCTGCTAGGTACGTATGACCTAGATTGGCCACTGTTGGAAACAGGATACTGGGCTTGATGGACCTTGGTCTGACCTTATCTTACCATATCTTATGTTATTTTCTTATGAAGGACTGCTACCCTCTTTCTCCAGGATTCCATAGGACCATCTGGCAAACTATGTGATAAAACAACAATCAGTCCTGTTTGTATGAAAATTAGACTTTATTTCTGATAGCAAAAATAGTGGAAATATTGGAATAAATTAGATTTCTGAGGTAGTGTGTTATTCAGTTCTGTGTTACAATTACTGAGAGACCTAATCTCTGTTTTAAGAGTCATTGTCACTGATCCACATGCACTCTGACGTACAGTAAATTGTCTGTCTAAGCTAGCCCCAACCTCCGGCCAAAACACCTGTGGCTTTGGTCTGGGTCTCAGGAATGGAACGAAGTCAAGGTATGGCAGAGGTCCAACATTAGCTGAAATGAACTGCGTGGTCGTATACTGAGCTGCCGGTCTGTGGGAGAAATCCACTTTGTCTCGAGGCTTTGGCCTTGAACAGTATCTGAATTTCCAGCCAGAGAAGAAAAGACAGCTGGGCTGCGTCTGTCTGCACTCTCTTCGTTCCTTTTGCCCACTTCTTCTCTTCTTTATTTCTTTCTCTTTCTGCGTCCTGGGTTCTGGTGTACAGCCATATAATTCTTTGTCCTGAAGACCTGGTGATTGGCTGGACTCAAATCCTGTATGTCATCTTCAGCAAATCTACAAACAAAGGTCCATCGTGCTCAAGTTGCTGATATGCAGGTTCATACATTGTTACCAATGTTAGCACAGTGAACGTCTCATCCGTGTTCTTCTGCACATAGTCAGCTGGAAAAGTACTTCTAAACTGGCAGAATTACTTAATCTGCAAGTTTTAATGCTGAGTTATAACAAAACAGGAATCCATCTTGTTTAATGTAGTCTTTGGTTCAGAGCAGGCCCCATGGTTCAGGCTTTGATTCAGAGCAGGCCCTGTCTTGTAACAGGAAGCCATGCTATTGGTTCAGACATAAGATTTTGAACAGGTACTAGCCCTACAATTCTAATGGTAGTATAACAAATAAGCATCAATAAACGAGTAATTGAATCTAAAATAAAACAGAATTTTCCAAATCTGAACTCAAGGCAAGTTACATTTGGGAACATCAGTTATTTCCTTGCCCAAAAGGGTTCACATCTAAGTTGTACATGAGGGAACTGAAGGGTGATGTGACTTGTCCAGTGTCACAAAGAGGATTTGAACCTTGGCGTCCCTGGTTCACAGTTCACTTTTGTGACCACTGAGCTACTGCTTCACTGTGTGGTCATAATCTCCTGTGGTCATTTCTCTGGATGCTTTCTGTCCTGCAGTAAAACAAAGTAAGTACATTTTAATACCTTGCTTACATTCCTGCCACTCCTTGGTGTTTTCTGTTGAAACTATTTGTCCATGGCTGTGCAGTTTCTCTCCTTCCTTGGAGAAGTCTGACTGTTGGGGCACTGCTTAGCCCTCCAATCCCAATATGACTTTCCCCCTCGTCAGTATTTCCCATGCCTTTAGCTAGCCTGTGGCTGCAATTTTTAAACCTCCAAGACCTAGGTAGAAGGGCCAAGTCCTGGCCTACTGCTCAGGGGTACCTTGTACTAAGAAATGTTACATGTGTGACACTCGTTTACATGTCTCTGGTACTATGGATCCCTTTGTTTCCTACCTGCAGGAAAAAAGAGAGCCATGCTTGACAATGCTACATACCGTTGTCATGCAGCAGGAGTTTGCAAGGAGTGTTGTGGCTTTATTTCATCAACCAGCCATGATGAAAGGGTGCATCAGAGGTAGAAGATGTGATCCTAGTACAGGCAACGGTCATAATGAGGCAGGATGAGGAGATTAGGGTACCAATGGCTTTGTGGGAAAGGAAGTGCCATGATGCAGCTGTGAATATCCATCTTCCTCCAGGTGATCAAGATTTTCCCTGCACTCCCAGGTAACCTGTTTCACATCTCAGAATGAGTGGGTGGTGGATGAGCTGGTGAGCCTGAAGGGTGAACTCTGCAAATTTGTACATACAGTAGAAATGTGTAATTCAGAATCACACCTTTGATGCACTATAACACAATGGTTTTTTTTACATGCACACAGGCACAATTTCTCTTGTATGTTTACTGGATGTTCAATAAATAGTTTTTACCATAAAATTACTTCATGCGCATAACTCTTCTTTGTGTGCCTGTGTAAAATGATCCCAAAGTGTATTAATGTTTACTTTTTTTCTCAATATTGTGTTTTTGTGAGGCCGTTATCGCCCTCACGGATTTCATGTTTCCTTGTTATAATAGTGTAAGAATTATCCTTACGTGCTGACACACATGAATTTTAGGTATTGCATAGTCCCTCTGTCATATTTGGAGCTGTTGCAGTCTCAGATATTAAGCTACAAATCTGTCATGATGAATTATGCTCAGCATTCTGCTTTTTCTTGCTGTTTCCTAGGGACAAGCTGAAATAATTTGTAATAAAATATGTCTCTGCTTGTATTTTCCTATACATTGAAATACTTATGAAGCAGTATACGGAAGAAGTGGAGCAAAAACCTACAGGAAACAAGGGTCCCTTGGTGTATGCAGGTATTAAAGCAATTGTGAAGTCATCACACGGTAAGCAATTGTGAAGTCATTACAGGGAGAGCTTCTTTAAAACTCTGGTCTTTAGTCATGTGAAATGAGCACGGCACCATGAATTGTAAATAGCAACACTAAGAACATGTTGGATTCTATGAAGAACCAATATTTCCTGCAAGAGAGAAATCAGGATTAATGTACTGAAGTTTTTATCTTAGTAATGATGATTTGGGAAAGTGTTGTAGCATGGGATGGTCGGGTGCCAGACCAAAGGGAAGGTTAACCCTTTGGTCAGCATTAGGCAGATAACTGTGTTGACATCCCCCGCTGTTTCAGTAAATACTTTTTCTTTGGGAACAAACAGGAAGTTAGTCCTCACATATGAGTGACGTTGGTGCCGACTGAGCCTGCACAGTGACCTCTCCCCAGCTTTCAAAGAAAGCCTTTGGGAGATGCACCATGCATAGTCCCCTTCCCGCCTAAGGATGCTATCTTGCCTCAGTCTCCTTTTTTCTATGGAGCCTATTGGACATGTGTCTGTTCCTCCCTGGAAAAAATTTGATTTAATTGCTTCCTTTTTCTTCAGTTCTCAAATCGATTCTTTCTCTAGTTGCATACCAGTACCCTTCTCGTTTTCCAGGTCTGCTTGCCTCGGCATCACGTTTTTTTTCTCGGGTTCTCTTTTTTTTTCCCTTGGGGTTTTTTCTTGGTGCATGGGTTTTCATACCCTTTCTGGCCAGGCCAAGAGAGTTTGACCTCGCGTGGGGTGTATTCCCCGCCATGGCCTTGGTCAATGGCTTCGAGCCTTGTGACCGTTGTGCACACAATATGTCACACACGGATCCACATGATTGTTGCCTTTGGTGCCTTGGACCAGATCATGATGCCTTGATGTGTGGTCTCTGCCAGCAGATGACCCCCCAAGGCCCTCCTAAGCTGTAAGAGGCAGCATGAGTCAATTTTTCATAAGACCGACTCTGCTCCAGAGTCATCTGTGGGATCAGTGCCCTCGAGGGCTGCCGGAAAGGCCCCGGTCTCATGTGGCAACTGTGCTTCCTTGGAGCCTTGAAGTCATGGGACATAGAACTGGGACTCCCTCAGAGGGACACACCTCGAAGAGCTGGACATCTTGATGGCCTCGTTGGATGATGAGTTCGGGACGGTGGGCAAGTCCCATGGCCCTCGGCCTCAGAGCTCTCAACCTGAGGGTAATGGCTGGGAGTGTCCCTTGAAGCTGCCCCAGTGGGAGAAAACACAGAGTCCAGGATGGCAGCCTTGGAATGCAGTTTGTCTGCCTTCATATCCCAACAGTGGGTTCTGATACCTGAATCCTCCGCGTCATCACTCCCGACCACCGGCCCCTCCACAGCGAGGAAGTTCCAGGAGGTGGAGCCGATCCTCGAGTGCCACTGGCCTTGAGAGATACCTCGGCACCGGTCCCAGTCCCGGTCGGGGACGAGGACTTCCCCACACACAATGGTGGGATTCAGCCAGTTCAGCCTGGTTTGCGTGAACCAGTTCCTGCCATGGGCTGCGTTCACCAAACTGGGCAAAAAATGGCATCCTTATGCTGGCATTACACTGTCAGGAATCCCCTCCCCCCCACCCGCCAGTGGTTTGACGGCATTGGAGGACTGCGGCATCAGTGGAAGCCGCCGATATCATCAAACCACTGGCGGGTGAGGGGGGGATGGGCCACTGGGTCACCAGCAGGGGCAGCTCTATTATTAGAGGCCACCTGAGGCAGTCGCCTCAGGCAGCAGTTTCAAGGGGGGGGGGCGACACTCTGGCAGTCACAGCTCTGTTTATTTCTGATTTTGCTACCTCTGGCCTGCTACTGCTTTCCCATTGCTTTTTTCCCACTCAAGCTCATCCAAATGAGGGAAAAAAAGCAACTGGAAGACATGGCAGGTCAGAGGCGGCAAAATCAAAAATAAACACAGCCGTGATTGCTGGAGTGCCATCCCTCCCCTCCTGCGCTTTATTTTTCCCGCTCAAGCTCGGGATGAATCAGGCTGATTCCTTAGAGGCCGGGCCAACCTGAGGCATGTACAGCAATGTTGCCTGCACATGGCCCTGCACACCCCTGACTGGTTTAAGAGGCATGCTCTGAGGCTTGAGTGAGGTGCCAAATGCAGAAGCGCGTGCGTGCGGCTGCTGAGCAAAAGAGGAAAAAATTCCACCTTGAAACCGGATAGGAGTGTGGACGAAAAGTCTGGGGCTGGAAAAAAGTGTTCAAAATCGTCCTTTCTCCTACCATGAGTCTTACTCATTATCTCATTTTATATGGGCAGAGGGCATCTATTGTAAGGCAGTTTGTACCCTTCCCAGGAGTCTGTGACCTGGTTACATACACGGGGAGAGGCGCTGAAAGCTGACCGGTAATGTGGGAAGGTAGGAGAAACTAGGCAGTTGTTGCCTGGTGCCCATCCCCCATACTCACACCTGCTATCTCCCATTCTCGCTGGAGTGGAGGGACAGAAAAGGGGCCTACTCCCAGGGTGTTGCATTTATTTTTCAGGGGCGGGCAGTGAGAAGCGGTGTCTGCACCGTCGTTCTTGGTGAACATGATTCTCTTTAGCTTATAATTATGTTTTTGTTTTACTGCCCATCCCCAAATGATTTTGTTCATTAAGTAGTGCTGAAGATTTGTTGTGGAAAACTGTGGGGGAGGGGGGGAGGAGGTTAGAGTTGGTTTGCCTAGGTAAGTGGAGAACCAGAGAGGAATCTCAGCTGGGTAGACTGAATGAGCTAATTTGCTCATCTTTTGCTGTCATTACTACAAAAATATTAATATGATCAACTTGGCAAAGCTCTTGAACTTGGAAAAAAGATGGCTGAAGGGAGATATGATAGAGGTCTATAAGGTCGTCAGTGAAGTGTAACAGGTAGTTTAAGATCGATTGTTTACTCCTTCAAAAAATAGAAAGACTAGGAGACACGCAATGAAGCTACAATGTAGCACATTTAAGACTACAGTCAAACCTCGGTTTTCGTATGCCCTGGTTTTCGTACGATTCGGTTTTCGTTGATTTTTTTCATCAAGATTGTGTTTCGGTTTTCGTACGTTGTCTCGGTTTTCGTACAGCATTTTACCCCCCCCCCCCCCCGTACCTGCCATGGATTAGCGTGAGCCAGCGATCTCCCACGGAGCTTGAGCCAGCGATTCTGCGGGACCTCTGGGGAGCCGAGGAGTTCAACGCTCCAGCGTGGCCTGCCCGAAACTGCTTCCTGCCCCGGACTCTCCCCCGATTGACGTCTGCCTGCTGCCTCTTCCCCTGCACATCCCTTGAACCGGGACAGGAGCTGGTGACCGAATCTGCTTCTCCTTGGCGGCCCAGTCTCCCGCCGGGGCCCCTGCCCTCCCGATTGGATTCTGGGTGTCCTGCAGGCCTGCACACGCGGCCTCTCCTTGAAACCTTGCAGTCTGCAGCTGCAGGCTCCTGCTGGCACAGCCCCACGCTGTTCTCTGACTCTCACCTGTGTCAGGCTGCTACCTTAGGGGGCCGGAGGCAGCCTAAGACTCTCTGTCCCACTGTTTCTCAACTGCCTGCTGCTTGGCTGCTGACACTGCCTCTCCACCTCTCCCGACACTGTGTATGCCAACAAAAGTCTTCAATAAAGGTAAAAGTGATGTTACATGCTCATTTATCCATTTCATTAGTCATTTATATGTATTTCTCATTGTTTTCTGTATGTAAAAAGATAGTTATTCTCTATAAAATGTATTTTTTGTCAATATTTTTGGGTGTCTGGAACGGATTAATTGAATTTACATTATTTCTTATGGGAAATCTTGCTTCGGTTTTAGTCCGTTTCGGTTATAGTCAGACTTTTTTGAACGGATTAATCATGAAAACCGAGGTTTGACTGTAATTGGAGAAAATATTTTTTCACTCAACCCATAATCAAACTCTGGAATTCCTTACCAGAGGATGTAGTAACAGCTGTTAGTGTAGCTGGATTTAAAAGAGGCTTGGTCAAATTCCTCGAGGATAAGTCCATAAACTATTGTTAAAGACGACTATGAAAATTCAAGTGCTTACCCATTGGAGAAGCAGCATGGAATCTATATACGTTTTGGGAACCTGACAGATACTTGTGACATAGATTGGAAAAAGGATATTGGGCTTATGGACCCTTGGTCTGATCCAGTATGGTGTATCTTATGTTCTTATGAGTAAGAGTCATCAGGAGGTCTGGGGCTGTGATCAGGAACATCGTGACTGATCCTGATCACAGCAGGGAAAGCAGTAGAGCATTGAGGAAGGAAGTGTTCCTGTTTAACCTCATCGGGATCTCTAACATGCCTGACTCCATTTCCACCCCCCCCCCCCCACCCCACCAGGAAGAGCTATGGCATCCACGGCCTTCCCTGATGCTCTACTGCTCTCCCTGCTATGATTGGGGTCTACAGGCCCGAGGCCTCACATCAATTTTTCTCTTTTTTTTTCTTTTATATGCGAAGTAAAAAAACAACACAGCTGCAAATCGCAACCACAGGAGCACCGGCAAACCCCTGATGCCATTTTATTTAAAAAACACGCTGGTTTTTTCTACCTTCCCCACAGCTACAGAGAAGGGGGGAAAAAAACCCCTTCTTAACTGCCCCCTGTAGCCCCAGACTCCCAGAGCAACACAAAAGAAAAAACAAACACAACTTCTTCAGCAGCCATCTTCAAGACCCCAACAGGTACCTTTTATATTTTTTATTTCTTTACTTTTGCCAACAGGTTACATTCTGTTCATGCCATATAGCAGTTTTGTGGGTCTTTAGGCTATTGCCTGAAAAATATGCCTAGGTCAGTGATTTAATAAAACCTAGCTTCATAACATATAAACATTGTTCTGATAACCCAAGATGGTGGGTGACTGAAATTATCAACAGTTTTGGCCTTTGTCATGTCCTTAATATTTCATCATGGATAAATTTAAGAGATGGGTCCACCAAGGAAACAGCAAACTGCCACGGAAAACCAAAAGAAAACCAATCCAGAAACGTGGCAGAGGGTACAAGAAAAAACCTTTATTATTCCAGGGGATGAGTGGTGCCAAACCCAACACTGGCCGTGTTTTGTATGAAACTTCTTCAGGGGTATATGGCTCTAATACAAATAAATACATTGATATATCAAAAAAACAATTGAAAAAAAAATTAAAAACAATTAAAAACTAATGTATAAAACCATCAAATATTGAATCATTTAAATTATAAAAAACTTATCTAAATAGTTAAGGAACATCCATCGGAGGTATAATGTTTCCATAAATTATAACATGTATATGAAAACATTGTATATAAACAATAAAAATTAATAAATATAGTAAAACAATATAACGACAACAATGTGCATTAATAGTGCATAAAAACATAAAAAGTGCTAAATTAATAATCATGAACAGATTAAAATAAACATGTAAAGTACCATTATAAACACGTGATAAAACAAATAACTTCATCCTACTACTAAAAAGCTAAAAAGAGAAAAAGAATAAAATGAAAAACAAAAGAACAGGAGAGGACTGATAATAAAACTATGTATTGAAACCATATGAATTAAAACTATTAAAAACATGTATATGGTACAATAAATATAATAATAAATAACTAAAGACAATAAAATCAGAGGACTATAGGAGAAATGGAGCAGGAGAAAATATGCCTAGGTCAATGATTTAATAAAACCTAGCCTCATAACATATAAACATTGTTCTGATAACCCAAGATGGTGGGTGACTGAAATTATCAACAGTTTTGGCCTTTGTCATGTCCTTAATATTTCATCATGGATAAATTTAAGAGATGGCCATTGACTTCTCAGTTTTTGACCATCCTGCTTCTAGCTTAGTTGCCAGGACACGCCCCTGTTTAACCTCTATGTACTGAGCAGCACTGGCAGCTACAACCTAGCACAGCCATGGGAGAAAAAGGAAAATGTTCAGTGGACTTTTATTTTCGTGGATGTGCAGAGGTGAGCCAGGGTGGCAGGCTTTGAGTTTAGCTGGCTCCCTCTTAAGCCAGTCAGAAGCATGTGGGGCCCGTGTGTGTGTGAGAGAGAGAGAGGAGGGGGGAGCCGCTAGCACTGGAAGAGGACTGCTACTGGGATTAGAACGGGAAATGGGCTAACGGGGTTGGGGAGACAGTGATTTGAAAGAAAGACAGTGATGGGAGGGACTGGGACTGGAGGGGGGCTGATACTGAGGGGCTAGGACTGGAAATGGGCTGATGCTAGTGGTTGGGGAGTCCGGGATTGGAAGGGAGATAATTTTGGGAGGGATTGAGACTGGAGGAGAACTGATATTGGGTAGCTAGCCTTGAAAATGGGCTGATACTGGGGATGGGGAGAGACTGGAAGGGAATGGATGCTGGGAGAGGCTGCAACTAGAAGGGAGCTGATAATGGGGGATGACTAGAAGGGGATGGGGGGGGTGAAAAAAAGAAGCTTGTGGAGTAAAGATGGAGAGGAGAACAGATGTGTTGTGTGGGAGAGAAGAAAAATGGTCATACAGAGGGAAGAGTTGAAAGAGAGGGGCATAAGAGTGAATGCTGAGGTAAGAAGGAGGAAAGGCAGAGTTAATGAATATCTAAGAAGGAAATAACTGGGTGGCAGAAGGAATGTATGAGGCAGAAGGGAATAAGAGGCTAGCGAAAGAATGAGATGAGAAATGGGGGAGCTGGGCTGGAAGTTAGAAGAGCAGATGGATAGTTGCCAGGTGAAAACTCAAAAGGGGATTGAGGACAGAGGGTTGAAATTGATTGAATGAATGAATAAAGAAAGAAATGGGGAAAAAAGAACAGAAAGCAAAAAATCAATGTCAGAGGCAGATGTAGACAGAAAATGGAAAACAAATAGGACAATGGAGAGTTAGCAGAAAACACAAAGTACGCAGAAGAGAGAGACTGAGGCAATTGCAACTAAAAAATAAAATGCCCAAACAACAAAAGATAGAAAAAACGTTATTTTGAATTTATTAACTAGAATATGTCCGCTCTGGAAAATGTGTGTTGATGTCTTTGCGCTTTGTTCAATATAAGAGGAAATGAATTTCATAGTTTAATTTTTCCAGTTTTGTGATGCATTCAAAGTTTGGCTTTTGGGGTTACCAGTTCAATTATTGTCTTCATTTTTCTAAATCATGATCCCTTGTTCTGTATTTGGTGACAGTCTGTTTTGCATGTATGACCTGAACTGTGCTATTCTGTTCATCTAGTTTCTGTGTAGTAGACTCACTTGTTCTCTTTTCCCAGTAAGAGATGTATTGGTTTAATATTTGTAGTGCTACCTTTTTGATAAATAGGGTTAGGTGCTGTGTTGAGTCCTGGTAGTGCTGTTATGATATGGCAGGTTTGCTATGGGTTCTAAATGGGCAGGGTTTTGTAGTAATGCACCTGGCAGAAATATGGTAGCCTTTCTTTATCCTCACTGTACATGTAAATGGTTTTCAGACACTCATTAAGAGGCATGTTTACTAAAGGTTAATGTGCTTTCACAAATTTGAATGTGTGCCAGGTGCAGCAATATCCATTTATGTCTATGGATATAGTGGCACTTAACACACATTAATGTTTAGCAAACACGCCCCTAAGTCATTATTAGGACAAAAAAGAGTCTTGTGAAGGACTGCTTTGAAAGCCGTTTAAAATTTTAGATGGGCAGCATGTACATTTTTAAATAAAATAAAATTAGATTTATATAAATGAGGCCCAGTAAAATGTGCAAATATTTATGCAAATGAGGCCCCAAAATTAGTCTCTATGCATGGCCACGCAATTCCCTTGGAGGAATCAATAACGGCTGTGTTTATTTCTGATTTTGCCGCCTCTGACCTGCCACTGCCTTCCCACCGCTTTTTTTTCCCGATCAAGCTTGCCCTTCAGTGGCATGGTGGAAAGCTGGTCTACATAGTTACCTGTTTATTTATTTATTTATTTAACAATTCTTTTATACCGCGCTATTACAATCAGTGTTGCCATCATAATGTATACAGTTAATTGTTCTATCTGATTATATACTGTACATACCTAATTGTTCTATGTAACTGAATATATACTGTTCTGTACAATTCAATGCTTTCCTTTTTCTCTAATTCCATTACTACCGCCTCTAACCCATCTCGACAGCTCTTCTCCATCCTCCGCTCACTCACTTCTATCCACTCTGGTCCTTCCCCTGCTCCCCCTCCTCCCATGCCCTCCCCTACCCAACTAGTCGTTCACTTCACTACCAAAATACATGATCTCCGTTCTAGCCTTCCCTCCTGCCCACCCCTCTATCCTCCCGACCTCCTCTTTCCCTTCCTTCTCCCCCTCCTCCCTCTCTTACCCACACATGGTCCACTTTTTATCCTATCACTACCTCTGAATTAATCCCCTCCCTTTCCTCTGCACGTAAGACTACCTGTCCTTTAGATCCTATTCCCACCAGTTGGCTCTTGGAGCCCTCACTAGCACTAATTCCCCATATCTGTACATTGATCAATTCCAGTCTATCGAGTGGAACTTTTCCCTCCCCTTGGAAGCATGCTCTGGTACGTCCCATCCTCAAAAAACCTCTCCTCGATTCCTTGGTCCCCGCCCATTACCGCCCAGTTTCCAACCTCCCCTTTCTTTCAAAAATCTTGGAAAATTTTGTTTTTGATCAGCTCTCACAACATCTTCACTCTGTTAACTGCCTTCATCTCCGGCAATCTGGCTTCCGCCAGGGACACAGCGTGGAAACAACTCTGACTGCACTTCTCAATGAACTTCACACGATCGGGGTGATATCTCGGTGATGGTCTCTCTTGATCTTTCTTCTGCTTTTGATCTTGTTGATCACTCCCTTCTCCTCTCTCGGCTGTGGGACGCAGGCCTCCGTGGTACTGTTCTTCACTGGTTTCATTCCTATCTTTTTTCTCGTTCTTTCTCTATAGCATCTGCTGTAGACTCACACCCTCCTTCAACTGCTTTTCCTCTTCCCTGTGGTGTTCCCCAAGGCTCTGTTCTGGCCCCTCTATGTTCAACCTTTTCCTCACACCACTGGCCCTTTGTATCCAGCAGACTGGCTTGTCTGCTTTTTATTATGCTGACGACATAATTATCATCCACCACACTAATCTGCTCTATCCAGATCTCACACCTTTGAACTCTTGCCTTACTCTCGTTTCCAATTGGTTATCCTCAAACTGTCTTCATCTTAATGTCACTAAAACTTCGGCCATCTGGTTCACATTTGGAAGTCCTTGCCCTTCTCTTGCTCCAATTCTTAACCACTCTGCAATTCCTATTGCCTCCTCCTTTAAATACCTTGGTGTTCTTCTTGATTCAAACCTTGCTTTCAAAGAACATATATCGCACCTGGCTAAGACTTCTTATTTTTTTCTTCGACAGATTCGATCTATCTGCTCTTTTCTATCCCCCTTGGCCCTGACCACCCTCACATTGGCTACAGTTTTATCATGACTAGACTATTGCAACTCCGTTTTTGCTGGTATCACCAAAGTCCAACTTCATAGACTACAACTCATACAAAACACTGCAGCTAGAATCATTTGTCACTCCTCCCGCTTTGATCACGTTACCCCCCTATTGCTTCACCTCCACTGGCTTCCAGTCTATCATTGCATCAAATTTAAGATATTAACTTTAGTTCACCGCACTCTGTACACGCATACACCGTAATTCCTTACTGACCTTCTCCACTTCACCACTCCCACACGTAGTCTCCACTCTCTCCACATCAACCGGCTCCATCTTCCCTCACCGTCTCGTGCACGTTTACAATCTACCCGCCACTCTGCCTTTTTCTTCTATGGTCCAGCCCTCTGGAATTCTTTATGCACCCCACTTCATCTGGAAGAGAACTATAATACCTTTCGGTCTTTACTTAAAACTCATCTCTTTGCCTCTGCATACAACCTCCCAGCCACAAACAGTTGACCTGGTTTATTCATGTTTACTTGTGTCTTCCTTTTTGTCTGTCTCCCCTATGCACCCTTTTTAACCCATCTCTTTCTATTTTCTCTTTCCTCTTTCCTGTCCCAATTATGTATTTCCTTTCTTGCTATAGGGCTCGTGCCCATCCCAGTTAGTTTGTACTATGTGAACCGCCCTGGTGTAATGAAAGGTGGTATATCAAATTGAATAAACATAAACAATGTAAACCGCATTTGATCTGCTGGAAAATGTGGTATAAAAATTTTAAATAAATAAATAAGAATGCTGAGAAGGGGAAGCGGATTCGGGATTGGGACTGGTGAGCTTTCCACCCTTACACAAGATGTGTATTGCAATATATGTGAAGAGCTGAAAGGGGATCTTGTGGTGCACCTGAGAGTCTATTCATTTCTGAACAGATGCTACAGGGGTGAGAGAGAAAACAGACTTGGACTGTATCGCTAGGGGTCGGTGGAGGACTTTGAGGTGCCTGACTTCACCCATAGGTGCAACTTGGATCTGATATTTCACAACTCTGTCTGTCTGGTGGTAAAATCAGATTGTATGGATTGCACATAGTCCAGCACAAACAATCTCCCCTTGCAGTGCTGGGAACACTTACCCCTTTGTGGGCCCACATCTTGCATTTCCTCCACATTATATAATCAGCTTTTTGGTTTGGTTCAGTCTTTGACTGGAATTTTAAGAAAGCTCACCATCCCTCGCCTCAGGCAGCAGATTGCCTTGAGCCGCCCCTGGCCACCAGGGAGTAGCTGCCCTGTGGTGGCCGCCAGCGGCCTGAGTGGGCAGTGCCGACAATGCAAACACGCTATTCTGCAACCTGCTCGGTTCTATCAGTGGCGGAACTGATCCAGACTGGTTCCTGTTTGTATCAAATCCTGCCACTGCCTGCACAGCGTACCCAACTCTGAGTGCAAGTGCATTGGGGGCCACAGGCCTTCAGGACTGGGGCGCGAGCCCAAGGCCCAGAGAACCCTCGATCTCCCCCGACTCCGGGTTGGAATGGGGGAGACCAAGGACAACGATTCCGCGGACACTCAACTCAACAGGGATATGCTGCAGACCCTTTCCCTCCCCAAGCCCAGCGCTGGTCCCGCACTCGAGGACCTGGCTTTCTGGACTTTGTCCGGGATACAGTGCCTTGTGAAAGTATTCATCCCCTCGGTTTTTGTCCTGTTTTGTCACATTACAATCTGGAATGAAAATGGAGGTTCATTTGGATGTTGTTAGGTAATGGACCTAACAATATAGTCCAAATTGTTGAAGTGGAATGACAATAAAATACATTGAATATATATTTAAAAAAGTAAAAATTGAAAAGTTGTGAGTGTATATGTATTCATCCCTTTTGCTATGAAACCCCTAAATAAGATCTGTTCCAACCAATTAACCTCAGAAGTCACATAAATAGTTGATTAGGTTCCACCTGTGTGCAGTCAGTGTCACATGATCTGTCACATGATGCCTGTATAAATATACCTGTTCTGAAAGGCCCCTGACTCTGCAACACCACAAAGCAAGCAGCACGAAGATCAAGGAGCAATCCAAACAGGTCAGAGAACATTGTGGAGACGTATAGATCAGGGTTGAGTTATAAAAAAAAATCCCAAATTCTGAATATCCCACAGAGCACCATTAAATTCATTATAACAAAATTGAAAAAATATGGCACCACTACAAACCTGACAAGAGAAGGCTGCCCAACAAAACTCACAGACCAGGCAAGGAGGGCATTAATCAGAGATGCCACAAAGACACCAAGGATAACACTGAAAGAGCTGCAGAGATCCACAAGAGAGATGGGAGTATCTCTCCATAGGACCACTTTAAGAACGGGGCTTTATGAAAGAGTGGCCAGAAAAAAAGCCATTACTTGAAGAAAGAAATAAGAAAGCACATTTGGAGTTTGCACAGTAGCATGAGGCGGACCCCCCAAACACTTGGAAGAAGCTTCTCTAGTAAGATGAGACGAAAATTGAACTTTCTGGCTATCATGGGAAAAGCCATGTGTAGCGCAAACCCAACACTTACCATCATCCTGAGAACACCATTCCCAAAGTGAAATATAGTCGTGGCAGTATCATGCTGTGGGGATGTTTTTCATTGGCAAGAACAGGAAAACTGGTCAGGATTGAAGGAATGATGGATGGCACTAAAGTGCAGGACAGTTCTGTTTCAGTCTGCCAGAGATATGAAACTGGGACGAACATTCACCTCCCAGCAGGACAAGGACCCTAAACACACTGCTAAAGCTACACTGGAGTGGTCTAAAGGGAAACATTTAAATGTCTTGGAATGGCCCAGTCAAAGCAAAGACCTCAATCCAATTGAGAATCCATGGCATGACTTGAATACTGCTGTACGCCAATGCAACCCATCTAACTTGAAGGAGTTGGAGCAGTTTTGCCTTGAGGAATGGAGGAAATCCCAGTGCCTAGATGTGCTAAGCTAATAGAGACGTACCCCTAGAGACTTGCAGCAAAAGGTGGCTCTACAAAGTATTGATTGGGGAGGGGGGGAATACCTATGCACTCATGATTTCTGGGGGGGGGTGTGTGTCTTACTTATTGTTTGTGTCACAATAAAAGTAGTAGGCATGTTGTAAATCACATGGTGCTAACCCCCAAACCTAAATTTTCATTCCAGGATGTATTGTGACAAAACAGGACAAACACCGAGGGGATGAATACTTTCACAAGGCACTGTATGACAAAGGTTCTTGCCTTCACTACCGAGTCAGAGGAGGAGTCTTGGGCAGAGGACTTCAAGATCCTCCAATATGAGGCTCCCTCTAAGTAGACACTCACTGTGCGCATTTCCCGATCCTGGAATGGCTGCTCTTCCATATGTGGGAGACACCATCTTCAGTGCCTGTTGTGAGCAGGCGGCTGGACTCGATGTACCAAGTCTGCTGGAGCCCCGGCTTCCAAAAAGCTCAACTGCCTCACAACATGGGGTGGAGTCGGCCATATGTAGGATCAAGAGCCAGAAAACGCACTCCTTAGTGCCCCCGGGCAGGG
Organism: Ichthyophis bannanicus; assembly: GCA_033557465.1. Taxonomy (NCBI): domain Eukaryota; kingdom Metazoa; phylum Chordata; class Amphibia; order Gymnophiona; family Ichthyophiidae; genus Ichthyophis; species Ichthyophis bannanicus. The sequence goes on from CM066031.1 coordinate 487,771,806, forward strand.
AGGCCCGTAACATGGATGCTGGGGGGAGAAGGTGCTTCCAGGGCACAATGCTGCTCAGCCGGATCCAGGCCTACCAGCTGTACATTGGCATGTACTTAAGAACACAAGATATGCCATACTGGGTCAGACCAAGGTCCATCAAGTCCAGTATCCTGTTTCCAACAGTGGCCAGTCTAGGTCACAAGTACCTAGCAGTTTTCCCAAAAGACACAGGTTCCATAATTGGGGCAAGCAGTGCATTTCCTGGGTCCCCTTTAATAATGGTTTATGGACCTTTCCTCAAGGAGCTTGTCCAAACCTTTTTTAAATGCAGCTACACTAATAGCTTTAACTATATCCTTCGTTAACGAATTCCAGAGTTTGATTACATGTTGAGTGAAAAAATATTTTCTCTTATTAGTCTTAAATATGTTACCCTGTAGCTTCATTGCAAGTCCCCTAGTCTTTCTATATTTTGATGGCATAAACAATCGATCAACGTTTACCCTTCCACGCCATTCATTAATTTATAGACTTCTATCATATCTACCCTCAGCCTTCTCTTTTCCAGGTTGACGAGCCCTAACCTTTTTAGCCTCTCTTCATAGGAGTATCCTTCCATCCCCTTTACCATTTTTGGTGGTTCTTCTCTATACCTTTTCTAATAAAGTTATATCCCTTTTAAGATATGGCAACCAGAATTGCACACAAAATTCAAGATGCGGTCACACCACGGAACGATATAGAGGCATTATAATAATCTTTGTTTTATTCTCCATTCCTTTCCTTATGATTCCTAGTAATCTATTTGCTTTCTTGGCCGCTTCACACTGGGCAGAGGGTTTCAACATATTATCCATAATGACGCCTAAATCTTTTTCCTGGGTGGTGGTTCCTAATGTGGAACCTTGCATCATGTAACCATAATTTGGGTTGTTCTTTCCTAGGTGCATAACTTTGCACTTCCCCGCATTAAATTTCATCTGCCATTTGGATGCCCAGTCTTCCAGTTTATCAAGGTCCTCTTGCAATTTTTTGCAATCCTGTTGGGCTTTAACAACTTTGAATATTTTTGTGTCATCTGCAGATTTGATTACCTCACTCATTATTCCTATTGCCAGGTCATTTATGAATATGTTCAATAGCAGCGGACCAGCACACATCCCTGGACTACACCACTATTCACCTTTATCCATTGCAAAAATTGACCAGTTAGCCCTACCCTCTGCTTTCTATCTTTTAACTAGTTCCTGATCCACAGTAGTACACTGCCTTCTATCCCATGATTTTTAGTTTCACCAAGAGTCTCTCATGTGGGACCTTGTCAAAGGCTTTGTGAAAATCCTGATACATTATGTCAATCGACTCACTTTGTCTACCTGTTTATTCACACTTTCAAAAAAACATAACAGATTAGTAAGACAAGACCTTCCTTGGCTAAAGCCATGTTGGCTGTCTCCCATTAAGCCATGACTATCTACATGTACAGTAACTTTGCTCTTTATAATGGTTTCTATCATTTTTCCTGGTACTGACGTCAGGCTCACTGGATCACCCCTGGAACTCTTTTTAAAAATTGGAGGATGGCCAATGTAACTCCAATCTTCCGGTATTACAGATGATTTTAATAATAGTTCACAGATTACTGATAGTAGGTCTGCAATCTCTTATTTCAGTTCTTTCAACACCCTTGGATGTATATCATCCAGTCCAGGTGATTTGCTACTCTTCAGTTTATCAAATGGTTGTAATACATCTTCCCAGTGTAACAATAATATTTATTTCAATTCTTCTGCGGCATCACCTTTAAATACTATTTCAGTCATGGGTAGCATCCCTATATCTTCCTCAGTAAAGACCAAAGCAAAGAATTCATTCAATCTCTCCACTATGGCCTTGTGTTCTCTTAGTGCCCCTTTTACCCCTCTATCATCTAATGGTCCAACTGACTCTCACAGGCTTTTTGCTACAAATGTACTTGAAAAAGTCTTTATTATGCGTTTTTGCTTCCTCAGCAAGCTTCTTCTCAAGTTCTTTCTTTGCCTGCCTTATCAATGCCTTGCATCTAACTTACCAGTGTTTGTTATTTCCAGTTTTCGTCATTTTGCTCCTTTTTCCATTTCCTGAAAGATGCTTTTTTGGCAACAGCCTCTCTGACCTCACCTTTAAACCATGCTGGCAGTTTTTTGGACTTCCTTCCACTTTTCTTAAAGCGTGGAACATAGCTGGTCTGGGCTTCCAAGATAGTATTTTTAAACACCCATGCTTGATGTAAATCTTTAACCTTTGCAACTGCTCCTTTTAGTTTTTTCTTAACTGTTTTCCTCATTTTATCATAGTCTCCCTTTTGAAAATTAAAAGTTAGAACTGTGGATTTCCTTGCCATCCTTCCTCCATTTATTAAATCAATTGCGATCATCCTAGGATAACTATTGACAAGTGGCTCCAATACCCTTATCTCTTGCAACAGAATTTGTGTTCCACTAAGGACTATGTCCAAAATGGGTTCCCCTCTGGTCAGTTTATGAACCAGTTGCTCCAAGAAGCAATCATTTATTTCATCTAGAAACTTCATCTCCCTAGCATGTGCCGCCGTGACTCTGATCCAGTCAATACCAGGGTAATTAAAATCACCCATTATTATTACTATGTTGTAACTTTTGTTAGTTTCCCTCATTTCTTTGAGTATTTCATCATCCATTTGTTCATTCTGGCCAGAATGTCGATAGTACACCCCCACTTCCATCGCCTTCCCCTTCCCCTTTTTACATGGAATTTCAATCCATAGAGATTCTACAGTGAATTTTGTTTCCTGCAAAAGTTTAGTCCTTTGTGACTCAATGCCTTCTCTAACATAGAGTGCAATCCCTCCACTGATTTGATCTGCTCTATCATTACGATATAGTTTGTACCCAGGTATCACAGTGTCCCACTGGTTGTCTTCCTTCCACCATGTCTCTGAGATACCAATCATATCTAACCTCTCATTTAGTGCTATATATTCTAACTCTCCCATCTTATTTTTTTAGACTTCTAGCATTTGCATACAAGCATTTTAGAGGCTGTTTTTTATTCATATTAATCTGGTTATCGGTAAGCAGGGGTAATTTGGAATCTTTAAGCTCTGTCTGCTCTGTACTCAAGGGCATTTGGGTTACTTTTGTCTTTCTTGAAACCTCTCTGTCGATGTGCCCTACCCTCAATCTTTTGCTAGTATCCTTCAAGGATACATTTTTCTGAACCATGTGCTCTTTGGCGACTGTCGGCTTTCCCCTATTATCTAGTTTAAAAGCGGAAAGCCATGGTACTTGCGGGTTCTCAGCTGGTCTCTCTAAGGAACCTCTTCAGCAGTTCTGAACGCTGACCTCCATGATCAAAGAGTGCTTCAAATTTATGACTCTGGTAGCCTATGATGGCTTCACGTCAGCAGCTAGGCATTAGTCCCTGCCACCAGGCCTGGCTAAAATCTTTCAACTTGGAGCAATGGGTGCAGGACAAGTTGGTCGATGTTCTTTGCTGAGGAGAGAACCTCTTCGTCAAGCCCATGACGGACAAGGCCACTGAGCTGGATTCAGGGTTCATGACCAGGAATAGGCTCTCCAAAAAGACTGCTGACCATTCCTGAAGGAAGGCTTTGGGTAAAATGCCCCTATACCCAAAGAGGTGGAAGGCTTACATAAACTACCCTCAGTATGCTGCCTTCCCAGCTCCCCAACAGGGCCAGCAGGACAAGAGACAAGGGCATGGCCCTTGTAAGCCTAAGACCCCCAAGCTCCAGACTATGCCCCCGGTGCTACCTGGAGGGGACTTTTGATTCTTTGGGCATAACCTCCTGTCCCCTGGGAAGTCCAGCCCTGCAGCACATTGGAGGGGGTGGGGGGGGGGCATCTGGTGTTTTAGTTCACACGGTGGTCCACCATATCCATGGACCCTATAGATGGTGAAGGAGGGTTACCTCCTCCACCTCAAACAAATGCCCCCGCCAGTTTTTCTGCAAGAGTCCCCTATCACTCCCCTTCACTGGTGCCTGCTTCAGCAGAAATTCGCAGGTCTTCTGTTAGATAGGGTGATGGAACCTGTCCCTCTCCACCTCAGGGACAAGGGGTTCTATTTCCGCCATTTTCTGGTACCCAAAAGGACCATTTGAGACCTGCAGGACCTCAACCGGTGAGGCAGAAATTCAAAATGCACTCCCTTGGGATATTACTGCCATACCTCTGGCAGGCACATTGGCTGTGCTCCTTGGATCTAAAGAATGCATATACACACATCCTCATCCTTCCCCCTTCACGGACGGCACCTCCACTTCATGCTAGGCGGCAGCCACTATTAGTACAGTCTCCTCCCAGGAAGGTGAATACTCTTCGGTCTGGCCTCTGCCCCAAGGATATTCACCAAATGCCTAGCGATAGACGCCACCTTCTTGCATCTCCAGGCGGTGTTTGTTTTCCCCTACTTGGACGACTGGCTCATCAAGGGCAGCACCGCTGCTGAAGTTCATCAGGTGACAGCCCACGCCATACTCATTCTGGAGCACTTCAAAGTACGTCATAAACTAACCAAAGTCTCATCTCCATCCGGCACAAAGCTTGGAGTTCATAAGGGCGCTGCTGGACACTGTCCATGTCAGTGCCTTCTTCCCTCTGGACAGGACCCAGCACCTCAAAGCCCTTGCAGGGATACATCCAGGGTTACCCCTTGGCATCTGCCTGCCTCTTGCTTCACCTGCTGGGTCACATGGTGTCCATGATGTATGTCATGCCAGATGCCCGCCTACATATACAGCTGGCTCAGTGGGCCCTATGCTCCCAGTGGTCTCAAGCGATAGGGCGTTTGCGGGACAGAGTGGTCGTGACCTATTCTCTATCAGACTCCCTCGACTGGTGGCAACAGCTCCACCTTCTAGGCACCCACGCCCCCAGAGGATCCTTACCATGGACACCTCCAAACTGGGCTGGGGAGCCTATTGCGACAACCTCCGCACTCGGGGCAGATCATCCTCCTGGAGCTCCGATCCATAGCATTAGCCCTCTGGGCCTTTCACCATCATCTACGGCATCGAGCAGTACTGATCCAGACTGACAACCTACATCAACAAACGGGAAAGTATGGGATCATCCCTCCTGTGCCAAGAGGCAGTGAACCTCTGCTCTTTTGCCAGCAACAGTGGGATGCCCCTGCAAATAGTCTATCTCCTGGGCCAGTACAATGTCCTGGCAGACCAGCTCAGCTGGGTCCTCTAATCACATGAGTGGCAGCTGCACCCCTGGGTGGCCAGTCAGCTCTTCTGTCTCTGGGGGCTCCAGGCAATCACATTTATGATTTCAGTCAAAGTGGTTTACTTTGTAAATTAAACTTGGTAATATATATTAAACAGGGACATTGATAACTTAGATTTTTCTGAGGCAATGGAGGATAAGTGACTTGCCCAAGGCCACAAGGAGTGCTAGTGGGAAATGAACCCTGGTCTCCTGGTTCCCAGGCCAGTGCTCTAACCATTAGGCTACTCCACCACTCCATTCTTCCACAACTCTCGGGTGGCGGCAGATGTGTTCCTTATTTTGTGGCTGTGGGTCCTCTACGCCTTCCGGCCCACACCACTGATCGCCCAGACCCTGTTCAAAGTGCAACTCGACAGAGCCACCTTGATACTGGTGACCCCTCGGTGGTTCCCCCTGCTCCTCCGCCTGTCCCAGGTGCCCCCCTAGTTCCTCTGGAGTGTGCCCTGGGCCTGCTCTTGCAGGAGGACAGCTCCACACTGATCTGGGTCCTTGACTCTGACAGCATGACTGCTGAAAAAGTAGCCTCGGCCCACTTCAGTCTCTCAAGCGAAGTGTAGGAGGTTCTCCTGGACTTCCGCAAAACTTCCACCCGCCGGACCTATGCCTCCATGTGGTGGCGATTCTCTGTGTGGTGCACAGCGAAGCAGATCAACCCCTTCTTCTGTTCAGTCCAGCTGGTGCTGTAGTACCCACTTCACCTGCCCCAGGCAGGGCTGAAGTCCAACTCTGTTAGAGTACACCTTAGCGCATTCTTGGCACACCACCATATTGTCAATAGCAAGCCCCTATCCATTCAGCCCCATGTGACTCACTTCCTGAGGGGCCTACTACTCTCAAGGCAACCCATCCACACCCTGCTGACGGAATGGGATCTCAACGTGGTTCTCTTAAAACTCACCTTATCACCCTTTGAGCCTCTCAGCTCTTGCCACATTGAATATCTCTCTCTCTCCTGGAAGGTGGTCTTCCTCATGGCACTCACCTCCACTCGCCCATCCATGTTATACGAGATTCCACAAGAACAAGGTCATTCTCTGCAAGCACCCCAAGTTTCTGCCTAAGTTGCTATCTCCATTCCACCTCAACCAAGAGGTAGTGCTCCCCCCCTTCTTCCTGATGCTTCAAGCTAACAGAGTAGAGACCGCTCTTCACACTGTGGACTGCAAGCAGTCCCTGGCCTACTATCTGGAGCATACCCAGCTCCGCCATCGCTGCTCATGGCTCTTCACCTCCTGCAACCCAAATCAGCTGGGGACAGTGGTCTGTAATTGCACCCTGTCCATGTGGGTGGTGGACTGTATCACCTTTGTCTCTAAGCAGTCTGGAGCGCTGTCACGGCACACAGCGTCCGGGCCATGGCGACTTCTGTGGCGAACCCGCACTCCATTACCTTGTTGGAGATCTGCTGAGCCTCCACCTGTCCTCAGTCCATACCTCCACAGCCCACTACTGCCTGGAGAAGGAGTCTCACCAGGACAGCACCTTTGGCCAGGCAGTACTTTGTCATTTATTTAGGGTGTAACGCAACTCTTGCCCTCCGGCCCTTCGGTGTGTTTAGGCTATCAGAGAATTGGTTCCTTGCTTGACACTTGGGCCACTTGTGGGTCTGCTATTCCTTGACTCCATTGCTGCTTCTCCCAATTCACCTTTTTCTGGTCACCCATAGCTTTTACAGGTTTTTTTTTTTTGTAACCTGTACCTAGGGAGTCCCATATGTGAGGACTGACTTCCCTGCTTGTTCCTAGAGAAAGTGTAGTTATTCACCTGTAACGGGTGTTCTCTGGGTTCAACAGAAATCAGTCCTTACAACCCTCCCTCCTCCTCATGGAGTTGCTTTTCTTTTTCTTTTTTGCCATCTTGAGCTATGTCATCATACTGAGGCAAGATGGCACCCTTAGGCGGGAAGGGGAGCATGCATGCGTGGTGCATCTCCCAAAGGCTTTCTTTGAAAGCTGGGGAGAGATGGTTCCTAATTCCTGGTAGCATCTGCTATAGATTTTTGGTTATTTTTTATGTTCCCTTCACTTTTTTCATGTTTGCCTGGTGCTGGCCTTGCTGGCACATGCAGGCTTTCTTGGCTGCACAAGCCCCGGTGACTCCTGTGCCCCAGTGGCATTGCCGTTGGCAGTGCAGCCTAACCTAGAGACCCACACCCTGCCGCCTGAGCTGTGGACATTGGGACATCGTTCGGAGTCTACCCAGGCCCTGCCCTGATTTCCCTCTGTGTCTCCAGCTCTGATGCCCCTGACCCTCAGCGTTTGGGGGAGGTCCGCCACCAGCCCCACAGGCAGGCATCATCTCCAAGAGAGTGGAGCCAGCGCCAGGAGGTACTTTGACTTCCTCTTGGAGTCAGAGTCCGATGGCTGGAAGATAGAGAAGGAATCCCCAGTCACCAAGAGGGATGAGCACTTGTGCATCTGCACTTCTGGATGGAAACTTTGCGATCTGTGATTTAAGAGGTGCACCAAGGGGAGTTCAGGGGATCAGCAAAGTATCTGTGTGTTGCCTTGCTTGGCTCTCACCTTCAGTTCCCCCCCCCCCCCCCTTCAGACTCTCCACTGCCCTAGTGGCATTCTCTAAGGTCCAGTGGTGGTGGCTGTGGTGCTATGGCGCCAAGGGATTTGTGTGCACCCAGACCTGGACTACTTGCTCACCGGAACCCATTCTCTTTTTAGAGGAGTCTCGGGTAGCTCCCCGAGTGGTGTCTTTCTGATAAACCTCATCTGGGTGATCATTTGGAGAAAGATCCAGTTGTTGCATTTCCAGTCCCTGGAGTTCCTGGAAGCACGTTTTGATATGGAGGCTTTAGTGGAAATTTGCAAGGCTGCAACATGGACTTACATCCATACATTTGCATCACATGATTGTCTAGAAAGAGATTCCCAACATGACAGTTGGTTTGGTCATTGTATCCCACAGAATCTCTTTCGCGATTAAATCCTGTTTCATCCCCCCTAAGGCCCATTTCTTGTAATTTACAAGCTGCCTTCCAAAAAATGAGAACACTAATATGAAAAAGACTAGCTGTCACTAAAACAATTGTTTGTGTCTGTTTGTTGCAGCACCTTGCATGTTGTTTTCCTCTTTTTCCATTCAAGGCAGGCTGTAGCTAGGGAGACTTTTGTTGTAAGGACTTTCCTATCCTGCTTGTCTTTGGAGAAAACTAAGTTACTTACCTGTATCAGATTTTCTCTGTGGAGAGCAGGGTACAAGTCCTTGCATACTTTCCCACCTCCCCAAAAAGTTGTTTTCTACAGATTTATTTATTTATTTATTTGCAGTCTCTTTTATACCGCGCTATTCGACATCAGTGCGGTTTACAATGAACATAAGAGTTGCACATCTCAATTTCGTGATTTGTGCTTACAGTGAAACAGGTATAATAACTTGGGTATACAGATAACATAAGATTTGCCATAGTGGTTCAGATCAGTGGCCCATCAAGCCCAGTATCCTGTTTCCAACAGTGGCCAATCCAGATCACAGGTACCTGACAGGATCCTGAAAGGTAGACAGATTCCATGCTGCCTTCCCCAGGGGTAAGCAGTGTATTTCTCCCAATCCACTTTAATAATGGTTTATGGACTTTTCCTCTAGAAACTTATCCAAACCTTTTTTTAAACCCAGCTACACTAACTGCTTTTACTTCATTCTCTGTCAATGAATTCCAGAGCTTAGTTACATGTTAAGCAAAAAAAAAATATTTCCTCCGATTAGTGTTAATAGTACTACTTTTGTAGCTTCCTTCATCTCCCCTAGTCTTTGTATTTTTTGAAGGAGTAAACAATGAGTAAAACTCATAGTTATTATAGACTGATGTGGTCCCTTGCAACAGTGACAGATGGGAGGTGATGCATATGTAGGTTGAACCCCTCAAAATCTTCAGGAGAATTGTTGTTACCCATGTTGTGAGGACTTGTATCCTGCTGTCCTCGGAGAACACCTACTATAGGTAAATAACTGGTTTTATTGTATGCCATTGATTTAAAGTGATTTACAGTGGGGCTTTTTCCTTTTTACATCACAATAAGCTAAAGCTTTTCTTACAAATAAATTTTAAGCTAATTTGGGAATGGAAATAATTCATATATATTAATTTGTAACTCACCTTGAGCTTGGATTTGGACAAGGTGGGTAATAACTCTAAAATCCATATCCATAGATTCTGAGTTTTATTGGGGGAGGGTGGAGATGTTTGAGCGAAAACCCTCGAAAGCATACAATCGGTCATATTTTACTTTTAGTTCACTGAGAACCAGTGCTGGATTATGGCACCATAAGCCTTCATTTGCAATCACTTTGGGATTTCTTCTCAGATTTCTCCTCTATCTTCATAGACCTATCCTCCCACTATTCCAAGTCTGGTCATTGCAGCAATAGTCCTGAGGCACCAGGTCTTCTAGAACTGTCTCCTGGGATCTAAATCCAGCCACCAGATGTTTCAACAGCGCCCATAACTCCCCCCTCAATCCAACCACCAAAGAGCTATGACTCTTGCATCTCTAGCCGATCCAGGATATGGAATACAGTTGTGGTCAACATTATTGGCACCCTTGCATTTTAGGTATGTTGTGTACAATATCTTGAGAAATAATTGGAAATATTTCAATTGTATGTCACCATAATATTTTAATAGTATGTTCAAAGATATACAACAACAAAAAAGATGTCTGTGTAACTAAGACATAGTAATTTCTGAGAAGAACAAACAAACAAAACAAACAGAATATGACCTGGCAGGATTAATGGCACCTTTCACTAATATTCAGTTGCACACCCCTTAGCAGTGATGACAGCCTCCAATTTTTTCTTGTAGCCATAAGTTTTGTACATCTTTCTGCTGGTAGTTTCTCCCACTCTTCAATTATGATTTGTTCCAGCTCATGAATGTTTCCAGGATTCCTTTTACCAATGGCAAATTTCAGCCATTTCCAAAGGTTCTCAATTGGATTAGAATCAGGACACATTGTGGGCCACTTCAAAACAGTCCATTTTTTTTCCTTTTTAACCTTTCTTTTGTACTTTTCTATGTATGCTTTGGGTCATGGTCCTGCTGGGGGACCCATAACCTTTGACCCAGACCTAGCTTTCCGGCACTAGGTAGCACATTGCACTCCAAAATACCTTGGTAGTCCTCTAACTTCATAATTTCTTTACTACATTCCAGGCCTCCAGTTCCTGAAGCAGCAAGACAGCCCCACAACATTATGGAACCTCCGCCATATTTAACTGTCGGAACAGTGTTTTTTTCCTTATAAACTTAATTTCTTTGCCTGTAAATGTATCGTTGGTCTGCATTGCCAAAGAGCTCAAGTTTGGTTTCATCTGTCCACAGAACATTTTCCCAGAAGGATTATGGTTTCTCTAGGTGGATTTGGGCAAAGATCAGGCGTGCCTTTTTATGTCTGTCTTTGAGCAGTGGGGTCCTCCATGGCCTTTGCCCATGAAGTTCTTCTTTGTTTAATGCGCGGTATAAGGTGCAGGTTGAAACGACCACTTCAGATTGCTCCAGGTCAGCCTTAAACTTTTTGGATGTTGTACATAGTGTTTTCCAACAGTTCACACTAATCTTTGAAGACTACTTGGATTAATTTTCCTCTTCCCACCACTTCCTGTGAGGTTCTTGACAATTCCATGAGCAGAAAACGTCTTGATAACATTGTGAACTGTAGACATAGGAATTCCAAGGTCTTTGGAGATGGCCTTGTACCCCCTTTGAAGTTTGGTGTTTGGTGAAAAAGGCTTTTCTGACGGTCTCGGGCAGCTCTCTTGTCTTCACTATTGTGAAAATGGAACAGGGAATAATTGTGGCCATTTTAAACATTAGAGCCATCATTCATTGGTTGATTTTAAGTCATTAGTACTGAAATTGATCACAGGTGCATCTGATTTTACTGCAATGGGAATGTGGTTCTTCTGTTTAAACTGATTTGAATCATTTATAAGGGTGTCAATAATCATGTCTTTTTTTTAAATGTCCTAGTTTTTATACTATTTCCTTTTCTAATTGGTCTTGTTTTATTTGATTCTTTTATGCGTCAAATATGTGTACATGCAAATGCAATGTGTGCCTTTGAGTCAGTCCTGACTCCTGGCGACCCAGAAGCTCCTGGGTTTTCTTGGCAGTGTCACCGGAAGTAGATTGCCAGGCCTTTCTTCCGAGGCAATGGAGGGTTAAGTGACTTGCCCAAGGCCACAAGGAGTGCTAGTGGGAATTGAACCCTGGTTGCTTGGTTACCAAGCCAGTGTTCTAACCACTAGGCTACTCCTCCACTCCAAACACTAGCGGAAAAAATTGTGGATACACCTGTAAAATTTGAGCTCTCCGTGATAATATCTGTCTTACGTTAATGAAGTATTCTATATATTAGATACTCTATGCAGATTGTTGCCATAACATTTAACATTTGGGAACATATTACAAACAAATATCATCAACATTTATCAGAAAAAACTTTGATTCGGAGTCAGACAAGGTAATTGATGTCTTTTTCTCAGGAAAATGATATTTTTCATGAAACTGTCGATCCACTTTAAGCAGGTTTTATGCAGAATCTCATATATAAGCTGACGCTTCAGATAATGTGTGCTATACTGCCAGGTGTATACAAGCTGTATCGTAGTCATATTTGTGCTTTTGTTATTTTTACAAATTTATTTTATTTATTAGTGAAAATATTTTTTTAAAAATGACAAATGCTTAATAAAAAGTTTCCAGTTTGGAATATGTTGTTGTATTTTGTAGATTAATGATGGCAGCAACAAAGAGGGTTGACTGGTCTCCTAAAAAGAGCGCAACAGCCATTACTTTGAGAAATGAGGGGTACAGCTTTTGTGAAATCGCTCAGAAAATGGGCCATGGAGCGACGGCAGCTGCTGTATAAAAGTTGTGTGTTCGCTTCAAAGTCACTGAAAGTGTTGCAACTCAGAAGGGAAGAGGAAGGAAAAAGTCTACAACTCCAAAAACTGACAGAATGATTGTTAGGCTGGCTTTAAAAAATCGTAAATCATCTGCCAAGGACATCAATCAGTAACTTATGTATCTTGGTGTGTCCGTTACTGATCGAACTGTTCGAAACAGGCTACTCAACGCCGGTCTGAGGACAAGAATTCCAAGAAAGAAACCTTTTCTGAATATTTATTTATTTAATTATTTATTTATACACTTCTTCTATACCGCCCCTTCCAGAGATCAAGGGCGGTTTACAGTTGACAATTAAACAACTTTTACATGGAACAGTGGTATTAACTATTTACAGTGGGCTAAAGAGCACCTAAACTGGACTACAGAAGATTGGAAAATGGTAATCTGGAGCAACGAGACAAGAATATCGATATTTGGAAGAGGTGGTGTTCGTTACGTAAGAAGAAAATCAGATGAAGATTGTCTCCCAGATTGCATGAAAAGCACAGTCAAGCATCCTTTGAATGTTATGATATGGGGCTGCATGTCCTGGCATGGAGTAGACAGAATCCAAGTCATTGGTGGAACAGTTAATGCGAGTCGGTACATCCATGAAGTCCTTGAGCCAAAATTACTGCCATCAATGCGTGATCTGCCTGGCCATCAGACAGATTGGATCTTTCAACAAGATGGTGCACCATGTCATACTGCACGACTAAGCAAGAAGTGGTTTGCAGAGAAGAAGATTCCACTTCTGCCCTGGCCAGGAAATAGTCCTGACCTGAATCCTATTGAGAACTTATGGTCTAGGCTGAAAGGTTTGATGGCAAGCAAACGCCCAAGCAATAAACAAGCCCTTATTGAGGCTATTGTCAGCTCGTGGTTCCATGTAATTAACACAGAAGACTTGAGAATTCTTGTTGAATCCATGCCAAGAAGATGCCAGGCAGTAATTAACTCCAAGGGCTTTCCAACTTAACTTTAAAGAATTCATAGATTAAATATGTGTGCATTAAAGAATCGTACAGACACCTTAATGTATTTGATCTAAAATATAACATAAAAATCAACTAGTTTACTGTTTCACTCTTTTATATACATTTACTGAATGTTTTAGAAAAACTTCCTAGGTTTCAAACTGAAGACATTTTGAGATTTCCATAGAAAATATGCAAAGAAACAAAAAATTTGAAATTAAAAACTTAGTGTATGCACAATTTTTTCCACTAGTGTATATAGTCCAAAGCCATTTCACTAGCTACTTCTTTTAGGAGATATTGGACATTAAGGGATTGAATTGCAAGGGTGCCAATAATGTTGACCACAACTGTACCTGATCCGTGACTCAAACCAGGGATCATCCACATGGAAGTGCAGAGTACTGTTACTAAATCACCAGGCCAGACCCAAGCCTTGTGTTTGTTTTTTTAATAGTGTGTACTGCCATCTACACAAAAGTGTTTCCAGAATAGTTGAACCTGAGTTTTTGTTTCAGGGACAACAGAGAGCTCCCGGCACAGCTGGAGTGGGTCTGACAGGCAGGCAGATGTCCTTCGGTACCTGAGCGAGGAGAGGTGCCTGGCCATGCAGCTCTGTGGTTGGATAAAGCGAGGATCAGATTTGGATGTAGGACCTTTCTTAAGCTCTTTGGAGCAGGAAGGAGAATGGGAACGTGCAGCTGCTGTGGCCCTCTTTAATTTGGATATCCGCAGAGCAATCCAAATCCTAAATAAAGGAGCCTCTTCAGGCAGAGGTAGGATTGGTGTATGTGTATGTATGTATTTATCTCTCTCTGCTTATAATATACAGCCCCATAGTTTCCAGACCATGATCTGTCCCTGACCCACAGCTGCAGCAATCCAGCTTCCTCCATTAATGTTGATCTTTTCCTTCTCTGTTATGGGAGCCTTCGTCATAGGCAGAGTGACTTGTCAGCTGATGCATACTTGAGCAAAGTACCTGAAGATATAATGCAAGGAAAACATGCTTGAGTGAATTTCTCCTTAATTTGCTTTTTTTTTTTTTTTAGTGTATTTCACTGTTTCAAAAATTCCTATTATACTGAACATAAATAATCTTGGGCAAAAATATGTAATTTTGAATGACATACCTCTTCCCTGCATTTGATTCATGTCATATTCCACTCCAAGGACATGGAGTGCTGTAGATGTAGAATAGATCCAGGATTATTTGGAGGAAATGAATAGCAAAAATGTTAGTTTTGATGGTTGGTGACGCTGGTTCACTGCACAAGAAGGGAGGAGTTCTGGATGTTACCCAGTTGTGATTCCTGTTATCTAATATGCTTGGCTTTATTCTGTAGTCTGTGCCTCTAAGCTGAAAGACTTCCCCTGTGACATTGAGCTAATGAAGGAAAGGGGAACAAACTGAGGCCAGTGGCACCTCAACTTCAGACCCTTGGTCATAAGAGGTAGAGAGTAAAGCTGAAACTTGTTTTAAGCCCCAGTGTTGTAGACAGGTTAGCCAAAGAGGAAAACAAGTAGCTGCTACACTAGTCTTTGTTTTATTATTTGCATGTGCAGGAGATCTGAACCTGAATGTGGTGGCGATGGCACTATCTGGTTATACGGATGAAAAGAATTCTCTGTGGAGAGAGATGTGCAGCACACTCAGACTACAGCTGAACAACCCTTACCTGTGCGTCATGTTTGCCTTCCTTACAAGTGAATCTGGGGTCTATGATGGCGTCCTGGTAAGCTCATCTGTGCTTTTCCAAGTAAACAAAAAAAGGATTTTCTGTTGACAAGCAGGACTGAGTCAGGCACACAAGCGGGTGATGTTATCACATGTGACCAGGAAGGAGCGGCTCTTACAGAGCTCAGAACATAGTGTAAAGCCGTTCACAAATGCAGGAGCAACAGAACATCTTTTTGGTTGGAAGGGCCAAACAAAGCAATCTCCAGCTCTGCTACCAAACTCTCTAATTGCTCATGCTGTTTTAGGCAAAATATTGGTAAGGCCATGGCCCCTGTGGCCATCCCCATTCTGTTGCTTATGCCCAAAAGCATAGTTTCCTTAGCTCCTCGTTTTATTTTTTTCCACTCTGCCAAATGTTAGCAAAATAAAGCTCACCTGATCATTTTTTTTATATCAATTATCTTTCTCTGTGGACAAACAGGAATAAGTCCTCACATATGAGTGATGTCCCCTATGGAGCTCCTGCACAGAGGCATGACAGAGCCCAGCTTCTACTGGAAGCTTTTGGGGGGCTCTATCATCTCCAGGAACAAGCAGGAATGAGTCTTCACATATGGGTATCGTCGGTACCGAAGGAGCCTGCGCGGGAACGCTCCCCAGCGTCCAAAAGGAAAGCTTTTGGGAGCATCCCACAGTGCCTGCACGCTGCCTTCCCACCTTTCCTAACCGCCTCTCTCCAGTTCTTCTTTTCCGCGGAGCCAGCAGGTCGTGTTTCCTGTCACCGCTGAAGAATTTCTTTATTTTATTTCTTTGGTCGCGCGTCTGCCTTCTCAGCGCGGGACCGGTACCGCCGGTCTTTTCTTTCTTTATTTAAAAAAAAAAAAAAAATACTGTTTTTTTCTCACTTCAGTGCATTTTCTTCTTGGCTTTAGGCCTAGAACTTTTTCCTCATGGAAAAGCCCACTTCTGGGTTTAATAAATGCACGAAGTGCAGCGGCACTATTTCTGTCACCGACACCCATGAATGGTGTCTAAAATGTTTAGGTCCTGACCATTCCATTGCGGATTGTGAGTCCTGCTCCATGATGTCTAAAAGGGGTCTTCAGAACTGAGCAGCTAAGCTCAGTACCCAGTTTCCCTCGGATGCGGCTTCGGTTGCATCGACGTCTTCCAGGGCTGCTTCTTCCTCACATGGATCTCAGGTAACCAAACTTAAATCCAGCCGGTCCCCGAAGGGTAGATCTCCCTCCAAGTATCGAGATGCCTCCGGGCTTGCCCTCGAGGAATCTTCACCGGCAAAATTACCCCAGCGGGAGGCTCCGGCTTCCAAAGCTTTATCTATGGGGTCACAGGTTGACATCGATGGCTCGGCCTCGACCGATCACCTGTTGCCATGTTCTGGGGTACCGGTGGTTTCCACTGGTACCGATATCCAGACATTGGTTGCATCAATGGATCAGAATATTCTGACCATGCAGCGTGCCATAACGGCATTCATACAAGCTGCGACGCCTTCGGTACCGCAACAAACTCCGTTGCCGGTATCGACCCCGGTACCGGTACCGTCACCAGTTCCGGTATCTGTACCGATTGCATCAACATCCGCATCGGGGTCGACTGCAGCGGTACACTGTTCGGTGGTGCCCATCGGTACCGATCCGATACCGATCACTCCCGATGTCGATACCACCCGGTATGCGTATCGGGCTCTGCAGGAGCATCCGGACAGGCGATACTTCGATTCCTCTGAAGACTCTGATGCATCAGAGGTTTCTGTTGAAGCATCGCTAATTCATCCTCAGGAGCCCTCTTCTCCAAAAAGGAGAATGTCTCCTCCAGAGGATTTGTCTTTCCAAGACTTAATCAGGGAAGTGGCCAGGGGTCTTTCCATCTCAGTGGCCTCTGAGACAGAGCCTAGAGCAAAGAAACTGGATATTTTATAATATCCTAAGGCTCCTAAAGAGGCAGCCACTTTACCAATACATGAGATTCTTTTTCATTCATGTTGGGCATATGGGAGACTCCTCTCACCACTTCCCCTCATTCTCGCAGGTTGGACACCATGTATCGTGTTCCTCCTTGTCCTGGTTTTCATAAGACTCAGCTCCCTCACCACTCCATTGTGGTGGAGTCTGCTATGAAGAAGATAAAGAGTACAAAAAGGCACTCTTCTGCTCCTCCAGGTAGAGAATGCAGAACCTTAGATGCCTTTGGCAGGAGAATTTTCCAGGCCAGTATGCTTGTTGCCAGAATCAACTCCTATAGTCTCTATATGGGAATGTTTCTAAAAGAGGTTACAGATCACCTGCAAACTTTATCTCCTTTTATTGCAAAAGATAAAAGGGAAGAGTTCCTCACCTGGCTCAAACATGCCCAGGATATTTCCAAGTTTTCCAACCGTGCAGCCTTTGACTCTTTTGAAGGTGCCAGCAGAGCCTCGGCCATTGCCATAGGTGCACGCAGAGTTGCTTGGTTACAAGCTTCTGATTTGGAACCTTGGGTCCAAGATGGCCTAGGAAACCTTCCTTGTACAGGTGAAAATCATTTTGGCAAGGATTGGCAAGCAAAGGCCACACAAATGGATGCTGAAAATTCTGCTTTAGATAGACTTTCAAAGTCTACTTCTGCTCCTTTTAAGAAAAGGTTGTTCAAAAAAGGATTTTTTCCCAAAAAAGGGAAATATTATTCTGCTTATGGTCAGCAGTCATCTACTGCAGGTTGTTTTGCCTCAAAGAGACGACAACAACCAAAACAGGCCAAGCCTAAGGCTGCTAGGACTGCTACGGCCCAACAGCCTCAGCCTCCTCAGGGCCTTTGACTTACCACTAGAGAGCTTAGCCTTTCTGGCTCTAGAACATCCAGAGCCTCTCACCATTCCAGGAAGGTTGGTTTACTTTGCTCCCAGATGGGAACAAATCACAGCAGAGCAGTGGACCCTCACCATCATAAAGGAGGGGTACAAGCTTCATTTCTTAAACCTTCCTCCTCACACCATGGTGAGACAGTTCAATTCTCAGACATCTCTCCTCGACCTTTTGGGTCAGGAGATCACTACCCTTCTTGCCTAAGGGGCAATAGAAGAAGTACCCCTTCTTCAACAGGGCTCAGGGTTCTACTCCCCCCTATTTTCTTATTCCAAAGAAAACAGGGTGCTACAGACCCATATTAGATCTCAGAGAATTGAACAAATTTCTATGCAAGGAGAAATTCAAGATGATTTCTCTCGGTACTCTCCTTCCATACCTTCAGAGTCAGGATTGGCTTTGCTCTCTAGATCTCAAGGATGCGTACACCCATGTCCTCATCCATCCAACACACAAAAGGTTCCTTTGGTTCCTTTATCAGGGAAAGCACTACCAATACAGAGTACTTCCTTTTGGTCTGGCCTCTGCACCAAGGGTCTTCACAAAATGCATGGAAGTAGTAGCAGCATTTCCACGCACCCTAGGGATATTCGTATTCCCATATCTGGACGACTGACTCATCCGAGCTCCATCCCAGTCAGAGGCCCAGACTTCTCTAACCTGCACAATGCGTATCCTTCAATATCTGGGACTTGTAATAAACATTCCAAAATCCCATCTCACCCCCACTCAGTCTCTAGAGTTCATAGGGGCCTTGCTGGATACCACAACTGCAAGGGCCTATCTTCCCCAGGCCCGTTGCCTACATTTGGTGCAGTTAGCCTCACAAATTCAGTTAAAACCCCTTTTAACTGCTCGAGAGATGTTACAACTGTTAGGCCACATGGCATCCACTGTACATGTGGTTCCTTACGCTCGCCTTCACATGAGGGCAGCTCAGTGGACTCTATCCACCCAATGGACCCAGGCATCAGGTTGCCTGTCAGACAAAATAGCAACCTCCAGTCGCCTCTTTTGGTCCCTCCAGTGGTGGAAGTCCACTCAAAATCTGTTGCTTGGGTTCCCCTTTCAACAGGTGTTACCTCAAGCAACCCTTACAACAGATGCCTCTCCAATGGGTTGGGGAGCTCATCTTCAAGATCTCTCCACTCAAGGCATCTGGTCTCTAGAAGAGACATCTCTACATATCAATCTCTTAGAGCTCAGAGCAATTTTTCTAGCTCTCAGTCTTCCACACCCTGCTCAGCTACAAGACAGTCCTCATCCACATGGACAACCAAGTAGCCATGTTCTACGTGAACAAGCAGGGCGGGACTGGCTCTCTGTCGCTTTGCAACGAAGCTCTGAGATTGTGGGCCTTCGCCAGAGAGCATCAAATTCATCTCATGGCAGTGTATCTTCCAGGGGTTCAAAACTCTTGGGCAGACAGACTCAGTCGAGTTCTGCTTCCACACGAATGGTCCCTCCATGGGGACCAGATAACCAGGATCTTCCGAATTTCGGGAACACCAGACATAGACCTGTTTGCAAGTCCGTGGAATGCCAAACTTCCCCGGTTCTGTTCCAGGATTCCGTGTCAGGGAGTTCAGGCCAGGGATGCCTTCCTCCTTCATTGGGGGCAAGACTTCCTCTATGCCTTTCCACCCATTCCCCTAATTCCCAAGACACTCTTCAAACTTCAGAGAGACAAGGGGTCTATAATCCTCATAGCACCACATTGGCCACGCCAAGTGTGGTATCCTCTACTTCTGCATCTCTCCCAAGCTCCCTCCCTGGACTTGGGATCTGCTCCAGACCTCCTGTCCCAGGAGGAGGGAACGTTGTGGCACCCAAATCCCCAGTCTCTTCATCTCAGAGCCTGGTTGCTGAAGGCCTAGACCTTCAGGATTTGCATCTTTCTCAGCAAGTGAAGGATATCCTTCATGCTTCCAGAAAGCCTTCCACTAGACGTTCCTATGCTTTTAAATGGAAAAGGTTTACCATTTGGTGTGCAAAGATGGGTCTTAACCCTCTTGCAATACCTCTGCATTCTTTACTATGTTTATGTTTATGTTTATTACATTTGATATACCGCTCAGGCCAAAGCATTAGAGCGGTTTACAATATTACATAAATGATACTGAAAATATGAAAAGAACGCCATTATTTATTTATTTATTTTATTTATTTAGTATACATTTGTATACCGCTACTTCCAGCGATCAGCAGCGGTTTTGATTACAGATTGGAAATTGTCAAATCATGATAGGAAATTTTTGAGGTATAAACACATTGATTAGACAGGAAAGCACAGCACACACAGAACTATTTTACAGGGAACATGGGCTATGGAGGGTTAAGTGGCTTGCCCAAGACCACAAGGAGCACCTGTGGGACTAGAAACCCCAGTCCTTCCGGCCCAAGGTTGCTGTCCTCTAGTGGGATTTGAACCCCCGACCTTCCGGCCCAAAGTACCTTGCCCCAACCACTAGGCCACTCCTCCACTCCCATTAACAAGATAGGACAGAGTAAGAGATAGTGATAGTCAAAGAAATAGAAGAGACAAGAGGAAAGGTTCATTATAACACCAGAGAGGCAGAATATCATACCACCACAGCTCAGTCCTTCCAAATAGACTTGACCATAATCGCTACTCATCACAAATTCAAGCCAGGCAGAAATACGCCGCAGAAATGGCTCCTTATAAACCTCTGCTGCCTGGATATACTTGACAGAAGCAGATGAGGCAGAGCTCTCACTCACAGCCTACGACGCCGGCATCATTCCTCCACCGTCCCGCTCGTCGTGGCATGCAAACCAAATACAGCAGATAACCCGGTCCCGCACGGTCCAACACCTAAGGGCCACGCCAAAGGGCCCTCAGGCGCGGGCCCGCTGGTGGAATGGCAGTTTAAAAGCCAATGGAGTGGGCAGGCTCTGTGGATGGAGGTGGAGCTCCCGCTCTCACCTCTGATGCTGGCTGCTGCTCTCCCCTCACAGAACACGCTGGTGGAATGGCAGTTTAAAAGCCAATGGAGTGGGCAGGCTCTGTGGAGGGAGGTGGAGCTCCCACTCTCACCTCTGATGCTAGAGTATACTAGAGTATTTGCTGCATTTATCCCATGCAGGCCTTAAAACGAATTCAGTAAGAGTCCATTTGAGTGCTATTGCAGCATCCCTTAAACCTCTCAATGGACAGCCTATTTCCTCTCATCCTCTTATAGCAAGATTCATGAGAGGCCTTCTTTTGACTAAACCTCCCATCAGACCACCTCCAGTGGCATGGGACTTGAATCTGGTTCTTGGCCAGCTTATGCAGCCACCTTTTGAACCTTTAGCCACTACCTCCTTGAAATTTCTTTTCTGGAAGGTTATTTTTCTCATTGCAGTCACTTCAGCTCGCCGCATCAGTGAGCTGCAAGCCTTGGTGGCTAATCCTCCTTATACAAGGTTCCATCATGACAAGGTAGTCCTCAGGACTAATCCACACTTTATGCCTAAAGTGGTCTCACCTTTTCATCTGAACCAGGAGGTTTATTTACCTGTCTTTTTTCCAGGACCTCATGCTTCAAGTGCAGAGAGGAATCTTCATACCCTGGATTGTAAAAGAGCTCTTGCTTTTTACTTACAAAGGACACAGCAACATAGAAAGTCCTCTCAACTCTTTGTTGCTTTTGATCCTTCTCATTTAGAACTTCCAGTCTCTAAGAGAACTCTGTCCAATTGGATTGCTCAGTGTATTTCTTTCGCCTACCAGAGTAAGAACCTTTCTCTGGAGGGCCATGTCACAGCTCACAATGTGAGGGCTATGGCAGCCTCTATGGCTCATCTAAATTCTGTGTCCATCGACCAGATCTGTCGAGCGGCCACCTGGGCCTTGGTTTATACCTTCACAGCCCATTACTGCTTGGACAAGGACTCCCGCCGGGATGCCTTGTTTGGTCAGGCTGTTCTCAAACACCTGTTCCATACCTAACCAACTCCTACCCTCCATCCCTGCCTGGATGCCTGAGATTCATGAGTGGAGGTAGAGCCCTTCCCAGGGATTCACAACCTGGGTGATCTCCCAGGCATCTCTAGCTGGGGAGTCCCCATATGTGAAGACTCATTCCTGCTTGTTCCTGGAGATAGCACAGTTACTTACCTGTAACAGGTGATCTCTGGGAACAGCAGGAATAAGTCTTCACAACCCACCCACCTCCCCTATAAGTTGTATCTCTCTATCTTTCTTTCCTTTCCTCACTCTCTCTTTGTCTCAGCTTCAAAACTCGAACTGGAGAGAGGCGGTTAGGAAAGGCGGGAAGGCAGCGCGCAGGTGCTGTGGGATGCTCCCAAAAGCTTTCCTTTTGGACGCTGGGGAGCGTTCCCGCGCAGGCTCCGTCGGTACCGACGATACCCATATGTGAAGACTTATTCCTGCTGTTCCCAGAGATCACCTGTTACAGGTAAGTAACTGTGCTTTACCTGCATGCCTCCTTCCCATCTGCCATGGCGGCGCTATCTTTCATTTTCCATGGAGCCCCATGAACACATTTGTCATCCTCTGCTTGGTAAATTGTTGTTTCTCTCCTGTGGGGTTTTTTTGCCTAATTGCCTGCCATCGTGGTTCTCGTTTCCCTTTGGGTTTTTCCTCCCTTAGTGGTTTGTTTATTCTTTGTCATGGCACCTTTGCTCTTTTCTGGCGCCAGTGCTTTGGTCAGGCCTTACCTTCCAATATTGAGTTGTTTGACTTTGCCATGGCTATTTTCTCGGATGACATGTCCCACACCTGCCAGTGGGTTCAAAAAGTGTTCCCAGTGTCCTAGGACCATATCTGCCATGGATACGCACAACTGGTGTGCCTACAGTACCTGGGAACCAATCATCTGTCCTTTTCTTGAAATTTGTGTTTGCAGATGACAAAACAAGGACTCAAAGGTCATGAGAAGCAGCACAAATCACTTTTTGGTGCTCAGACATCCAATCCATTGCCTTTGGCATCAATGGCATTGGTCTCTGTGGCTTCCAAGGCTGCATCGGACGCTGGCGATGCATCAACATCGAGGAGCTCTTGGGCTAAATCGGAGATGAGCACCGGTGGTGCTTCAGAGCATTGGCCATTGATTGATTACCACCCAAAGATGAGGAAGGATTCAGCCTCGTCTTCAACATCAAGGGGTGATCACACCGAGTGAAGGCTCTGGTGCATCAGCGTCAAAGCCCATTGAGGCATAGCGTTGAGAGCGATGGGGATCTGCGTGAGTGCCCCTCGAAGGTTCCCCAAAGAAGAGAGCTCATTCTCCAGGACATCAGAGGAGAACCGACAGCCGAGACCCAGCCACCGATACCCCTGTTCAAATAGCAAGTACATCGATCGAAGTTGCTCAGGCCCCACAGCCTTTGGAATCAGCAACCATGGAGAAGCACCTTCTGCAAGTGCCCGAGGCATGCATCACGGTGCTGTTGGCGGTGCAGCATGTTGGGGCTTTGACGTCAGCTGCATTGATATTGACCACCGTACAGTTGATCCTCGAGATACATGCCCTACCTGTAGAAGAGGCATCGATATTGGGGCATCAAAGGACCATGATAACAATGCCTGCCTGGTTGATATTCCTCTCTAGCATTTTAGGGTCTGATGTGCCCTCAAAGTCTAGATGGGTTTCGGTACATCATCACTCCTGAAGGGGCAGGAGAGAGATCCAGGCAGAGACTGAGAAGTACTTCAACTTCCTCTGTCTCAGAAGGCTGGGTCATCAATGTGGAATCTGAGGACTTGTTGGACCCTTCTCTACCTCATAAGTGGCGCAAGTCCCCTTCTGAGGACATGACCTTCCAGAAGTTTGTAAGGGACATGGCCAAGGCCATACCATTTTCTTTGGAGACTGAGGATGAGCCCAGGGCAGAAGAGTTGGAGATCCTACAGTACTCCTTGGCACCTAAGGAGGCGGTGACAGTGCCTGTGCTCCACATCCTACAGAGAGTACAGATGAGAATGTGACCCCCCTCACTGTACCTCCAGTTAGTAGAAGGCTTGACTCTATGTACAGAGTTCAGAAGACGCCCAGGTTTGAGAAGCCCCAGCTTCCACACCATTCCTTGGTGGTAGAATCCATCCTAAAGAGAATCAAGAGTACCAAGTCTCATTTCTCAGCGCCCCCAGGGAGGGAGGCTCGGAGTTTGAACTCTTTAGGTAGAAGGTGTTTTCAGAGTTCCATGCCTATAGCCCGCGTGGCCTCTTACTAGCTCTGCTAGGCATATTCTTGAAGAATATTATGTGCAACCTGACTGACCTGGCCCAGTTTCTTCTTCCAGAGAAATTGGATCAGTATCATTTCCTAGGGCCCTGGCAAGGACTGTACGAAGTTCATGGTCTGGGCAACCTATGACACTTTTGAAACGGCATCAAGAAATGCTGCCATAGGTATTAGAGCACGGAGACTCACCTGGCTCCAGTCATCAGCTGGCGGGCATCCCGTGTTGTGGAGAGAATCTCTTCGGTGAACAGCTTGAAGAGAAGGCAGGCTATATTGATAAGTACTGCTCTACTAATTTGTATAGCGCTGCAAGGTGTATGCAGTGCTGTACATATAGATGTAAGACACAAGCCTGCTTATCAGAGCTTACAATCTAATCAAGACAAAAACACATAGCGAAAAGCAGCATGTCACTCTCTCACTAGACTCTTAAGGCATACATCTGAGCTAGCCTCCTATTGTAGGAGATACCAAGGTGGGAGCCAGAAAGACCTATTTCTCTCGTATGCGTAAATTCTTTCCTAGGCCCCAGACCTCCCAATGCAAACAGGCCCCTCGCCCACAGCAGCATCAAGAAAAGAACACTGCTCCACCAGGCAGAAGAACAGCAGCAGCAGCTCCATCCTTCACCAACGAGCTCCCTGATCAGAGCATGAGAAGGGGAACGGGAAAGCAAACTCCTCCCCCGCTCCTGAGCGCAGGCCCAATCGGAGGCCCAGGATCGTCTACCTCACAATGCAACACTGCTCCACCAGGCGCGCCCGCGCCTGAGGGTCTCGCCAGAGGGCCCTTTGGCTCGGCCCTTAGGCGAGTAACGAAGGCGAGAACACCCTCCAACGCTGGATCTAGACCTAACCAAGAAGGCGCCACTCTACAACACATCAAAGCCCGGTACAACTCGCCACCAGGAAGGAAAACACCACAACCTCCAGGAGACAAGGTAATTGGCTGAGGCCTAATCGCCCAAGTAATCTAAAAGAACCAACCTATACAGCAAAGCTATTTGGACACTCCAAAAACAACTACCAAGGAAAGCACAAACAAAATGGCAGCTACACACTGTCTGCTTCTAGCAATCATTCTCACAAATCTCCTCCTTAGCAGCACACAATTCCTACCCATAGCCCCTTACCAAATCCTAACACCACCCTTCTACCAATCAATCTTTACCACAGCTATCCCATGCTGGCAATCAGCACAAAAACACTCCACCAAAAGAAACCTCACATTCATACACCATAGCACATTACCACTACCAAGCACAAACCACAATTACTCACACACACACACACACACACACACACGAATCAGCATCGAGCTCATCCATGCAAGATCTCTAAGAAACAAAATCCACACTCTCTGACCACCTGAACTCAGACCAAACCGAAATATTATGCATAACTGAAACCTGGCTCTCCCCCACAGATCAGGTAATCCTCAATCAGCTTACTCCACCCACACATACAGCATTCAACTGTCCATGCACAAACAAACGGGGTGGAGGTTTTCTTATCCTCGCTAGAAGTAACCTCAGATTTAAACTCTTGCAGACATCTACCACAGCACACACCAACACCACTGTCATAGAAAATAAACAGATGGCCATATACCTCACATACAGAGCCCCAAAAGCTATCTCCGATGAACTTTCAGTAACTCTGGAATCAGTATGTGCAGTCAACAACCCCCACAAACCGCTGGTGGTCCTTGGGGATTTTCATCTCAAGTCAACAACAGCCAAAGAGGCTGAATCCTTAATGCCATGGACTCACTGAAATACACCCAACTAATTACAGCACCCACAAACCGGCATGGCTCCTCTCCAGACCTCATTTTCGTACCAAATGGAGTCCTCGACTGTAACAACGTCTCAACCCCAAAGATTATTCCAGTACTCTGGTCTGATCATTATATGATGCTGCTATACATCCAGATCCCAACCACAACCCAGCAGGCTGAACAACCCACACCGTGTAGACTATTCAGGAGCTATGATAAGGACCACTTCCTCCAAGACATCCTCCCAAACCTGAACCAAAACATCAGTGACCTGGACAAACTTATCGACAACTGGAACACAACCATCACTGCAGCAGCAAAAGCACCAAATGCTCCAAACCACGAACCAGTGAAAACAAGACCCAGAACAGCCCCGTGGTATACAGGAGAAATAAGAAATGCAAAGAGAGCCCTACGAAAAATTGAAAGACAATGGCGCAAAAACAAAACCAAAAGTACCCTGCAGCTCTATCCATCGAAACAAGAAGAATACAACAACCTAGTCTATCAACACAAAAAGGAATACAACACCAACCTCATACTCAAATCAGCCAACAAACCCAGAGAATTATTTGAAATTGTGAGAACCCTCGCGAAAGAACCCACCCACAAAGAAGATGAACTCATACACCCACAGACATTTGCTGACTACCTTCAGTCCAAATATACCGCTTCCCAGGATGCGGCACCCATAAACGCCGCCAGCTCAACTCAAAACAAACAGATTTGGGTAAAGTTCAACATACCATCTACCGATCAGATAACACAAATCATCTCAGAGCTAAATGCCAGCACCTCTCCATCAGATCCATGCCCGGTAGCATGGATTAAATCAGCCAAGGGAGAACTGAGCCAACTCTTCACAACATAGTGAAACAATCCTTACCTCAAGACTACATGCCAAGTGCCCTCAAACTTGCTACAGTTCGACCACTTCCCAAAAACTCAACCGCAAGGAAAGACGACCCTGCAACATACCGCCCCATCGCAAACCTCCCCTTCCTCACAAAGGTCATCAAGAAAGTCGTCCAACGCCAACTACAGGACCACATTGACTCGCTTGCTCTTCTGGACCCCCACCAACACAGCTTTCGGCCTTACCATTAGTGTCGAAACACTACTCATCTACTTACTTGACAACTTGATCAGAGGTATTGATAACATCAAAACGGGCTTCCTCCTAATATTCATTGATATATCCTCAGCTTTCGACACGGTCTCCCACCCCATCCTACTAGACAGACTAAAAGTCATTGGTCTACACAACACCACTATCAGCTGGTTCTCTTCCTACCTCAGCAACTGACAAATGCAAGTAAAATGTGGAACAAACACCTCTACCCCGTTCCAGCCAAAACAAGGAGTACCCCAAGGATCCTCCCTGTCTGCCCTTCTGTTCATCCTATTTATCCAGCCCATCTGCGCAATCATTAAAAGGAACAAGGTCCACTGCATCATATACGCGGATGACATAATGATCTACTCTCCAATCAACCTTGTCAACCCAGACTACACGAAAGTGACGAACTGCCTAGAAGAAATGATAAATTGGCTAACCCAAAATAACCTTAAAATAAATTACATCAAAATCGAGGCCCTCCTTGTCCTACTAAACACAGGATTCACTCCACCAGACTCAATCCAGCTCAAAAACCACGCCATACCCATCAAAACATTAGTGAAGTACCTCGGAGTCACCCTGGATCGTGACCTGAACCTACAATCCCATATAAACAAGACAACCAGAAGCGCCTACTACAAATTAGGTGTCATCAGACTGCTCAGACCACTACTCAGCCCAGAACACTTCCGAACTGTGCTCCAGGCCATAATCACGCCCATTCTGGATTACTGCAACCCCATATACCTAGGCCTACCCAAACAAGCTCTCCACCCACTGCAGGTGGTACAGAGCACTGCTGCCCGTGTTATAACTGGCTCTTCTAAACATGACCACATCACTCCCCTCTTGAACCACCTTCACTGGCTCCCCATCAGCTCTCAGATCAAATATAAATCTGTGCTAAACATTTATAAAATCAAGCAATCCATATCGGCAGACGTATTGAAGAATCTCATTAGCATGAACAACAGCTCAAGACCTAGAAGACGCATCACCAATGATACAATCAGCACCCCCAGCGGAATCGTAAAATCCAGTCAATCCACATCCGGAAGAGCTTTATCCCTAGCAGCCCCTGCGCTATGGAATGCACTCCCAGACGAACTAAGAGCCACCTCTGACTCCAAGGACTTCCGGAAAAGATTGAAAACAGCTCTCTATTTGGAGCATTTTGGAGACATTACATGACAGTACAAAACAAGCCCTTATCCCTAAATGCGATTTCCTCCTAACACCCCACCTAACCTCTCTCCTCTCTTGTAATATAATGTAAATAGCTCATCCTGTAAATAGTTAAACTAAGCTCATGCATGCCCCCGCTCCCATGGTTTTATGTAAAAACTGTTGGTTATAGTGTAAACCGCTTTGATTGTAAGAGAAAGCGGTATAGAAGTCCTACTAAATTAAATAAAAAATAAAATCAAGAGAAGCCTCAAGACTTAACAAGCTCCTCATCCAAAACCTGGGGCGGGGTTTTGACTGGTTTCTCCAGAGCACAGCCACTCTTCCTAAAACCACAGTAGGAAACCCTCCAGTTGAGGGAAGGCTCATTCTTTTTGCATAAAGGTGGCATCTCATAACTTCGAACTCCTGGGTTCTACAGATCCAAAGCAGTTACAACCTACATTTATTGGAACTGCCACAAATTGCCCTCCAAAGGTACATCATCTCAACACTCTGCATCAGGGTCTGCTTCAGAGAGAAATCACTGCCCTCTTGTCAGATCTCATGATCGAGATCGTGCCGCCAGAGCAAAGAGGTTGGGGATTTTATTCCAGGTACTTCCTGATCCCCAAGAAAATGGGAGGATACTATCCCATCTTAGACCTAAGAGATCTGAACATGTACTTGGTAAGAGAAAAGTTCAGAATGATTTCTCTAGACATCCTGCTTCCTTACCTTCAAAAAGGAGATTGGCTATGCTTCCTGGAGCTGAAGGATGTGTATATCCACATACAAATACATCTCACTCATAGGAGGTATCTCAGATTCGTCCTATGGGGACAACATTTCCAGTATCGTGTGTTGCCTTTTGGCCTAGCCTCAGCACCTCGCATGTTTACAAAAAGCCTCACAATGGTAGCAACGTACATCCGAAATCTGGGAGTGTTTGTCTTCCCCTATCTGAATGATTGACTGATCAAGGGTACTACTCTGGAAGGAGTCCAAGAATCAACACGATTGACCATTTGGGTGTTGGAACTACAGTACTAGGGTTCATTGTAAATTACTCCAAGTCCCACCTTCAGCCCACTCAACAGTTGGAATTCATAGGAGCCCTGCTAGACATAACTCAGGCGAGAGCCTTCCTATTGCATGAATGACTTCGCAGATTGATGGCACTGCTGCAAGAAACTTAACTGAGTTAGCAGGTATCAGCTTGCAGGATGTTGACTCTACTAGGCCACATGACCTCTACAGTACATGTCACACCCTTGGTATGCCTCCAAATAAGGCAAGCTCAGTGGACTTTGAGGACTTAATGGACCCAGGCCATGGGTCGACTCAGGGATCGTCTGTATGTCACTGCCCCTCTCGTTCAATCATTACACTAGTGGACAGTCTGCCACAATTTGCTCAAAGGTCTTTCTTTCTAAATCACTCCAGCCCAAAACATTCTGATGTCAGACACATCCAAGCTGGGGTGGGGAGCTCATCTCGATGGGTTGGGCACTCAGGGTGATTGTTCTATCCAAGAGAGTCTCCATCAGATCAACTTCTTGGAACTAAGAGCAGTGGCAAACGTTCTAAAGGCTTTCCGAAATAGACCGGCCAACGAACTTCTTCTGATTCAGACAGACAGACAGGTTGCCACTTTCTACATCAACAAGCAGGGAGGAACGGATTCATACCTCCTGTGTTGGGAAGCAGTCAAGTTGTAGAAGTTCGCCATCGTACATGGGATGGACTTGAGAGCCACATACCTGCCAGGCCAAACGACAAAACCTGGAAACAGCACAAGCACTGGCAAGTCAAATGCAAGGCATTGATAAGGCAGGCAAAGGGAGAATTTGAGAAGAAGCTTGCTGCGGAAGCAAAAACGCGAAGTAAAGACCTTTTCAAGTACATTTGTAGCAAAAAACCTGTGAGAGAGTCAGTTGGTCCATTAGATGATAAAGGGGTTAAAGGAGCACTAAGAGGCGACAAGGCGATAGCGGAGAGACTGAATGAATTCTTTGCTTCAGTCTTTACTGAGGAAGATGTAGGGATGTTACCCATGACTGAAGTGGTATTTAAAGGTGCGGAAGAATTGAAGGAAATATCGATACATCGGGAAGATGTATTACAACTATTAGATAAACTGAAGAGTAGCAAATCACCTGAGCCGTATGGTATACATCCCAGGGGGGTTGAAAGAACTGAAATATGAGATTGCAGACCTGCTATTAGTAATCTGTGAACTATCATTAAAATCATCTCTAATACCTGAAGACTGGAGGATCGCCAATGTAACACCAATTTTTAAAAAGGGTTCCAGGGGTGACCCGGGAAACTACAGACCGGTGAGCCTGACATCAGTACCAGGAAAAATGGTAGAAACCATCATAAAGAATAGAATTACTCAGCATGTAGATAGTCATGACCTAATGGGAGACAGCCAACATGGCTTTAGACAAGGAAGATCTTGTCTTACTAATCTGTTATGTTTTTTTGAAGGAGTGAATAATCAGGTGGACAAAGGTGAGTCGGTTGATATTGTGTATCTGGACTTTCAGAAAGCCTTTGACAAGGTCCCTCATGAGAGACTTTTGGCAAAACTAAAGAGTCATGGGATAGGAGGCAGTGTACTATTGTGGATCAGGAACTGGTTAAAAGATAGAAAGCAGAGGGTAGGGCTAAATGGGCAATTTTCCCAATGGAGAAAGGTGAATAGTGGTGTACCCCAGGGATCTATGCTGGGTCCGCTGCTTTTTGACATATTCATAAATGACCTGGAAAGTGGAATAACGAGTGAGGTTATCAAATTTGCAAATGACACAAAACTATTTAAAGTTGTTAAAACCCAAGAGGATTGTGGAAAATTGCAAGAGGATCTTGATAAATTGGAAGACTGGGCATCAAAATGGCAGATGAAATTTAATGTGGACAAATGCAAGGTTATGCACCTAGGGAAGAACAACCCAAACTATGGTTACACGATGCAAGGTTCCACATTAGGAACTACCACCCAGGAAAAAGATTTAGGCGTCATTGTGGATACCATGTTAAAACCCTCGGCCCAGTGTGCAGCAGCGGCCAAGAGAGCAAATAGAATGCTAGGTATGATAAGGAAACGAATGGAGAATAAAATAAAAGATGATATAATGCCTCTATATCGTTCCATGGTGAGACCGCACCTTGAATATTGTGTGCAATTCTGGTCGCCGTATCTTAAAAAGGATATAGCGATTTTAGAAAAGGTTCAGAGAAGAGCCACCAAAATGGTAAAGGGGATGGAAGGATACTCCTATGAAGAAAGGCTAAAAAGGTTAGGGCTCTTTAACCTGGAAAAGAGACGGCTGAGGGGAGATATGATAGAAGTCTATAAATTAATGAACAGAGTGAAACGGGTAAACGTAGATCGATTGTTTACCTTATCAGAATATAGAAAGACTAGGGGACATGCAATGAAGCTACAGGATAAACTATTTAAGACTAATAAAAGAAAATATTTTTTCACTCAACGTGTAATCAAACTCTGGAATTTGTTACCGGAGGATGGATGTAGTAAAGGCTGTTAGTGTAGTTGGGTTTAAAAAAGGTTTGGACAAGTTCCTGGAGGAAAGGTCCATAAACCATTATTAAGAAGGGACCCAGGATATCAATGCTTGAACCAATACAAGCATTGTGGAACCTGTGTCCCTTGGGGAAACTGCTAGGTACATATGACCTAGATTGGCCACTGTTGGAAACAGAATACTGGGCTTGATGGACCTTGGTCTGACTCAGTATGGCATATCTTATGTTTAGGCGAGCAAAACATTCTGGCAGACAGGCTTAGTCGAGTTCTCCATCCTCACAAGTGGACGTTGGACAGGAAAGTTGCAACTCGCATCTTGCAAGAGTGGGGCACCCCCTTGATAGATTTGTTTGCCACCTCACAGAATTCCCAGGTGGATCAGTTCTGCTCCAGAGTAAGATCACACAGCAGACTAACATTGGATGCTTTCCTCCTGCATTGGGGGGGGGGGGAGTCTTCTGTATACATATCCTCCAAAACCTCTCATTGCAAAGACCCACTTTACTGACCCCGACAGCCTTAGTTTCCTCTCCTGCTAGAGCTCTCCAATCAAACGGCATTCCCGCTGGGCCATGCACCAGATCTGATATTGTAGGATGGTGGGATAATGTTGCACCCCAACATCTGGTCCTTGGCCCTCACGGCATGGATGTTGAGAGGCTAATGTTGTCTGAGCTCAACCTGCCTGACTGTGTAACCAAAGTCCTTTTGGCCTCCAGGTGGGCCTCTACAAGAAAATCTCCTACTCTTGCAAATGGAAGAGGTTTGCTGTCTGGTGTGAGGGCCAGGCCCTAAATCCTTTCATCCTTTCCACACAAAAACTGCTTGAGTATCTTCTGCACCTCTCCGAGTCGGGACGTAAGTCCAACTCCATCAGGGTCCACCTCAGTGCTCTTGGAGATTATCGAGGCGTGGAAGGAAAGTCCATCTCAATACAGCCTTTAATTGTTCGCTTAATGTGGGGGTTGCTTCTCTTAAAACCTCCTGCAGTGTCTTGCGCAGTGTGGTTCTTGCGCAGCTCATGAAAGCTCCTTTTGAGACACTCAATTCCTGTCCTCTGAAGTTCTTGACCTGGAAGGTGTTTCTGGTGGCGGTTATTTCAGCACACAGAGTGAGCGAGGTTCATGCTGTAGTAGTTCATCCGCCTTATACCAAATTCCACCATAATAGAGTGGTCCTCCATATTCCTCTTAAATTCCTTCCAAAAGTGGTATCGGATTTCGACCTTAATCACTCAATCGTTCTTTCAATATTTTTTTTCAAGACCTCATGCCCACAAGGGGGAAGCTGCATTGCACATGCTGGACTGCAAGTGTGCCTTAACCTTGTATTTGGAGCAGACAAAAGTCCCATAGAAAGTCCATCCAGCTCTTTGTTTCTTTTGACACCAGCCGCTAGGGGCTGCTGTTTCCAAATGCTCTCTTTTAATTTGGCTAGCAGACTGCACCTCTTTCACTTATGCCCAGGCAGGCCTGAATCTTGATGGTCATGTCATAGCTCACAATGTCAGAGTTATGGCTGCATCAGTGGCCAACTCATCCTCTGTCTCCGTGGAAGAGATCTGCAGGGCTGAGTGGTCTTCGATGGACACATTCACATCTGACTACTGCCTAGACGAAGATTCCCAATGTGCCAGCAACTTCAGCCAGTCTGTACTCTGGAATCTGTTTGGGGATTAGAATCCAACTCCATTTCCCCTAGGCCCATTTTTATTCTGTCCAGTCTACTCCCCAAAAAAGAGAACAGAGAATCGCTTATTTTGTACATAGTTGAATGTTGAGTTGTATGGCCTACCGTCATACTGCAGTTGAGGTTTGCCCCTGTTGGGCATCTCAGTGGCCTTCTCGGTTTTCGGTAGCCTGTAGCTTGGGAGTCCCATATGTGAGGACTCATTCATGCTTGTCCACGGAGAAAAGGTAGTTTCTCAGCTGTTAGAGGTGTTCTCTGTGGATGGCAGAAATTAGTCCTCACAACCCTCCCACCTGCTGAGGAGTTGTCTTCTGCTATTACTATGTTATCAGACTGATTCAAGATGGTGCCGTAGTGGCAGATGGGAAAGAGACACTCAGGCATGGTAGCGCTAGCTTGCTTTCGGGTAAGGTGAAAGGGAAATCTCTGGGCTCGCATCCGGAGGTGAAGAGATTTTTGAGGGCGGCCTCTGTTGAGGCCTCCGCGCAGAGTATCGGTTCCAGTCTGAAGTTGTGTACGTCCTCTCGCAGCTTGGAGACTGAGCATGTCACAGTTTTGTTGACACTAGTATAAGTGATCCAGGGACTGCCTCCTTACTTCAGTACCCTATTGACAAAGCAGACTCACCAGAGCAATAATTAAGTAAACATAAACATTTAATCTTCAACCTTTTTCCAAATAACTATAGAACCGCTTTTCTGGGCAGCACTAGGCCAGCCAAGAAACTAACCTAAGAGGATAACTCCCGCTTTCTGTCCTGTTTCCTGTACCTACTGTTTTATCTATTTATTTATTTATTTATTCTCTTCCTGTGTTCTTACCTTAAACCAGAGGAAAGTGCCTCCCCCGTTCTCCATGTCCTAACGGAAACACCGAGCCCTGCAACGCCGTCGCGGACCGTCAGTACTAATTCCTGTGCTTCAGGGTGTCGTCAGCAGACAAGAACAGGGAGGGATGCGGGACTAGACTGGAGGTCCTAAAGGAACAACAATTAGCAGGTAAGTCTAATTTCACCTTCCTTAGCGTCCCTCCAGTCTAGTCCCGAACCTTAGAAGATGTAACAGAGCAGTAACACCTTAACGGAAGGGTCCTGCTAGACCAGCCTAAAGCACTGCTGCTCCAAAACAAGAATCCCCCTCCACCTGAACATCAGTCCGGTAATGCTTCACAAACGTATGCAACGATGACCACTGGGTCCATTAGTAAATCAAGCTCTTCATAAGTTGATGAGTGGAATGCCCGAGGGGTAAATTCTGCTTCCTGTCACTGTGCTTAGGGCCAGGACACCTCCCACATCTTACAAAAAGAGATAATAAACTCTACTGAACAAGGCTGCAGTCAGAAGAGTTCAGGAATAAGCATTTCTGATAACGTTTATCCTGAATTGTGTTCCCTTGTTTTTGATTTTGGTGTATTTATCTGCGGTTGTGTCTCTGGATGCTGAGAGTAGAAATAAGAGCAGGATGGAGGGTGGCTGTGGGGGGAAAGCACCAGGAGTCCTTCACTTTAATTATTATAGGAAGCAAAAGAGCAGTGGTCCTTGCTTCAGATTTACAGGCATGCACTTTGTGTTTTTCTAGTTTGGATATCAGTGTGCTTTGGCTAGGTTACACTTTGTCCTAGTCTCCCTATTTGTGATAACTGCTTTCCTAATTTATGTCTTATTTTTATACAAACTACACAGTGCTGCAGTGTCAACATTTATTTCCCATCTTTTTTTTTCACAGTATGAGAGCAAGGTAGCGGTGCGGGACCGTGTGGCCTTTGCTTGTATGTTTCTCAGTGATGCTCAGGTAAGAACCCAAAGGTTTTAAAATTTTGAAGTTGGACTCTGTATTGTACATGAACTTTCAAAAGCATGAGGCCCACTCTTTAGTCACCTCCCACCTCAACTATTGCTGGTCTCCCTCTGAGTCATCTCTCTCCCCTTCAGTCTGTTCAGAACTCTGCTGTACGTTGAATCATCCTCCAGCCCCAATATATTCATATAACCCCTCTTCTCAAATCGCTTCATTGGCTTCCCTTCCATTTTCATATCCAATACAAACTTCCCTTTCTGACCTATAAATGCGTTCATTCTACTGCCCCTCACTACCTTTCCTCTCTCCTCTCTCCCTTCACCCCTCCTTGCGAACTCCCCTCAGCAGGGAGGGTTTTTTTGACTATGCCAGCATAGCCTCTCCTCCACTCCAGGGCACAGGAAGTCGGCTGACTCTGTATGCAGACAGGTGGCCAGCCATCACAGGGGATACCTGGGTGTTAAGCATCATCGAGAGGGGCTATCTGCTCCTCTTCACCCAGTTACCCCCCTCCTACTTTCCAGGGGAGCCTCCAAGACTCCCTCTGCACAGAAACTTACTCCTTCAGGAGTTGAAAGGCCTGCTACAGGACCAGGCGGTGGAACCGGTGCCTCAACACCTGGAAGGGCAAGACTTCTACTCAAGGTACTTTCTGGTACCAAAGAGAACAGGAGGCCTCAGACCCATCTTAGACCTGAGAAATTTGAATAAGTTTCTGGAGAAAGAAAAGTTCAAGATGCTTACCCTTGGAATCTTACTGCCCTACCTCCAGCAGGGAGATTGGCTATGCTCCTTAGACCTAAAGGATGCTTATACTCACATCCTCATCCATCCAAATCACAGGCAATACCTCAGATTTGTGGTGGGAGGAAACCACTTCCAGTACAGAGTGCTTCCCTTTGGCCTCACCTCCGCCCCCAGGGTTTTTACAAAGTGCCTGGCAGTAGTTGCGGCCTACCTCAGGAACCAGGGGATCTTTGTGTTCCCTTACCTGGACGACTGGCTTATCAGGGGCCATCCTCCACAAGAGGCCAGGCAGGCCACCTTAAGAACCATATCCCTGCTTCAGCACCTGGGGTTCGTTATAAACTTCCCAAAGTCCACTTTGGTCCCCTCACAGAACCTGGAGTTCATAGGGGCGAGGTTGGATACCATCCATGCAAAGGCCTATTTGCCTGTGGACAGAGCTCACAGGCTGATGAAGTTGGCCGGCCTGTTTCAGGCGAACTCTCTGGTCTCTGCCAGACACTTCCTCCGGCTCTTAGGTCACATGGCTTCCACAGTGCATGTCACCCCAAATGCCTGCCTGCACATGAGGCCGGCTCAGTGGTACCTCAGGGCATAGTGGGTACAGGCCACAGGGAAGTTATCAGACAGGATAAAGGTGTCCAAACCCTTGGTGGACTCCCTACAATGGTGGAGGCATCTCCCAAACCTGGTCGGGGGAGTTCCTTTTCGACCCTCCCCACACACTCAGGTACTGATGACCGATGCTTCCCTGCAAGGCTGGGGGGCACATTGCCAGGAGACCTGCACCCAAGGCCTGTGGTCCCCGTGGGAGGCCACCCAGCAGATCAACCTGTTGGAGTTGAGAGCCATTCGGCTAGCCTTACGGACTTTCTCTCGGGTCCTCTCTCACCAGTCTGTCCTAGTTCAGATGGACAACCAGGTGGCTATGTTCTACGTGAACAAACAGGGAGGCACAGGATCCCGACTCCTGTGCCTGGAAGCACAAGCTCTCTGTTCCTGGGCTATCACTCAAGGCATGACCCTCAAGGCGGTCTACCTCCTCGGCCAGGAAAACTACCTGGCGGACAGGCTAAGCAGACTCCTGCAGCCTCACGAGTGGCAATTGGATCCTCGGGTAGTCCAACAGATCTTTCTGAAGTGGGGACTTCCAACCATGGATCTTTTTCCCAGTCCGCTGAACAGGCAACTATCCAAGTTCTGTTCCAGATAACCGCATCCTCTGAGGGCAGTGGCAGATGCATTCCTGATCCCCTGGTCAGAAGGCCTGCTGTATGCGTTTCCTCCCACACCTCTGGTGGCCCGGACTCTATTCAAAACCCAGCAGAACCGAGCCACGGTGATCCTGATAGCCCCCAAGTGGCCCAGGCAGCCGTGGTTTCCTCTTCTTCTGCAGTTGGCGGTGGATGCTCCACTTCCTCTGGGGCTGCAACCCGACCTTCTGACTCAGGATCAGGGGTCCCTCTTGCATCCCAACCTCAAATCCCTCAATTTGATGGCCTGGCTGCTGAAAGGCTAGTCCTTGCTCCCTTGCTCCTACCAAAGGAGGTTGAAGAGGTGGTGTTGGCCTCCAGGAAGCATTCCACTCGGAAGGCCTATGCTCTGAAGTGGCGTAGGTTTTCCACTTGGTGTTCTCAACAGCAGGAGGATCCCTTCTCCTGCTCGGTCCCGGTGGTACTGCAATACCTGCTCCACCTGTCCAACCTGGGACTTCAGTCCAACTCTAACCGGGTCCACCTCAGTGTCCTCTCAGCTCACCACTCGCCGGTGGATGGACAATCCCTTTTGGGCCACCCTCTGGTGTCTCGCTTCCTCAGAGGTCTGCTTCTGCTCAAGCCTCCTATTCGTCCACCGGCCACTGAGTGGGATCTCAATGTGGTCTTGCAGCAACTGACTCGCCCACCTTTTGAGCCGATGGCAACCTGCCACTTACGTTTCCTATCCTGGAAGGTGGTGTTTCTTGTGGCACTCACCTCGGCTAGGCGTGTGAGTAAGCTTCAGGCCCTGGTCTCGGATAGGCCGTATACCAGGTTCTATAAGAACAGGGTAGTCCTGAGGACTCATCCTAAGTTCCTTCCCAAGGTAGTGTCCTCCTTCCACCTCAACCAGGAGGTGGTACTTCCGACGTTCTTTCCCAGGCCACACGCCAGTAGAGCCGAGACTATCTTGCATACCCTGGATTGTAGAAGGGCGCTGTCCTTTTACCTAGAACGTACGCAGGGGCATAGAAGGGCTTCTGAGCTCTTCATTTCCTTTGACCCTAATAAATTGAGGTTGCCTGTCACTAAGCGTACATTGTCCATCTGGGTGGCAGACTGTATCGCCTGGGCGTACAGGGCAGCCGGCTTCTCCCTGGAGGGTCGAGTCACGGCCCACCAGATCAGGGCGAAGGCCACATCAGTAGCTCACTTCCGCTCTGTTCCGTTGGCAGACATCTGCTTGGCCGCTACTTAGTCTTCAAGCCAGACGTTTGCGGAACACTACTGCCTCGAGAGGGAGTCCCGTAGGGACAGTGCTTTCGGGCAAGCGGTACTCCGTAATCTCTTTGAGGTTTAGGCAACTCCTACCATCCGGCCCTGGTGTTGGGCTACCATTCAGGTGTGGTCTCAGAGAAGATTCTCTCACTGTTGCTGAAGCTCTAGAGGGAGCTCTATTTTTCAGCCTGGCTTCCTGGTAGCCCAGAGCTAGGGAGTCACCCATATGTGAGGACTGACTTCCTGCTTGATCCTGGAGAAAGAGTAGTTACTCACCTGTAACAGGTGTTCTCCAGGAGCAGCAGGAATCAGTCCTCACGACCCTCCCTCCTCCCCTTGGAGTTGCAGTTGTATATAGTTCATTTTCTTTTGTGCTGTCTTTTAGCTATGTCGTCAGACTGAGCAAGATGGCACCTTTGGGCGGGAAGGGGACCGCGCATGCGTGGCTGCATTCCCAAAGGCTTTCTTTGAAAGCTGGGGAAATGCTCCGCATGGGGGCTCCGTCGGCGCCGACGTCACCCATATGTGAGGACTGATTCCTGCTGCTCCTGGAGAACACCTGTTACAGGTGAGTAACTACTCTTTACCAGTTTTTTCAAGGCTCGTTGTAAACCATCTCATCCATAAGTTGCTGTCCTGTGCTGCAACTATCAACCTCTCATCCTTCGGTTTCAGTTCACCCCTCCTTAACCATTCATGTGTCCGTACTTGATTGACAAAGGGTTCCTGGAGTAACACTCTGTATTTCCCACTGTACTTGTGTATCTGCCACTTGTCTTTCCTTGTTTGTTGTTCTGATGCCTTGAAGAGTTTTTTTTCTCTTGTTTTGCAAATTCTGTTATTGCCTTCCCTGTGCATGCCTGTGGATTTTCACTCATTTCTTCTAGTCGTCGGAACGCTTGTCCAAGTTTGATGGGGACAGATTCTGGATGTTTACTCTCATATTTCAGCACTTTTTGGGTATTTGGATCCGAGAACGCAGTTAAGTAGGCCTGGATATCTGATAGTAGCTCTGTATATGTAATCAATCACAAACATTCGCAAACGGTTGTGTGCTGTGTATGGAAGTTCTGCGGTAGATAGGAGCACCGTTGGCTCATAGTGGTGAACCCAGGTTTCGTCACCTGTGACGATCTGGGACAAAAAGGCCTCCCCCTCAGCTTCAAAACACTCCAACAAATCAGAGCAGATGTCTTTCCTTTGACATTTGTGTTCGGTTGTGAGACTTCGCAGAACCCATCTTGCACACACCTTTGAGTATCCTAAAGAGTCAATAATTGCCATTGCACTACCTCTACTGACGGAAAGCTGTATGGGCAATTCCTGACTCATGATGTGCCGATCCGCACGAATAATGTCATCAGTGCACTGCAACTTGTCTGGACTGGTGGCTGAGGCAGGATGCCCAGACCGCGGACGATCCTCCAGTTCCGTTTTGCCACTTCCTGAAGCCTTTACTCTCTTCACCCATTGTCCAACGGTGCTCCTATCTACCGCAGAACTTCCATACACAGCACACAACTGTTTATGAATGTTTCTCACACTTTCTTTCTTCTCCACCAAGAATTCAATTACATCTCGTCGTTTGTACTGTGTGTCACCCAGACGCCATTTGAAGGATCACTACCGCCTCGCTATTTGTCGGACGACTGTAAAATTACACACATGTGTCCTTTGAAGTTCCAAGTTACTACCCTTTCAATTTCACACCTCTATCTTCATTCTGGACTGAGAAAAAACACGTGGGGCATTACTTTCTGAGCAACCCTCGTACTTAGGTCTTCAAGTCTCTTCTCATAAGACTTCTGACGCAGGCTCCAAATCATTTTGGTTGCCTTCCTCTGAACAGTTTCCAGTCTTTTGATATCCTTTGCAAGATATGGTCTCCAAAACTGCCACAGTATTCCAAGTGAGGCCTCACCAGTGACTTATGCAGTGGCATTAGTACCTCTTTCTTTCTGCTGGTAATTCCTCTTTGTATGCAACCCAACATCTTCCTGGCTTTTGCCACTGCCTTGTCGCACTGTTTTGCCACCTTGAGATCTGAAGAAATAATCACACCATAGTCCTTCTCCTGGTCTGTGCACACCAACCTCTCGCCCCCTATCGCGTAAATTTTCCCTGGATTTCTGCTTCCCAAGTGCATGACACTGTACTTCTTCACATTAAATCTTAACTGCCAAGCATTAGACAATTCTTCCAGCTTTTGCAGATCTTTCCTCATGTTATCCACTCCCTCAAGGGAGTCCACTCTGTTGCAAATTTTCGTGTCATCTGCAAAAAGACAGACTTTTCCATGTAGTCCTTCAGCAATATCACTCACAAATACATTTAACAGTGCCGGGCCGAGGACCGCACCCTGGGGCACCCCGCTAATTACCCTCCTTTCATCCGAGTGAGCTCCATTTACCATCACCTTCTGTCGTCTGTCAGTCAACCAATTTCTGATCCAGTTCACCACCTTGGGACCCATCCCCAAACTACTGAGTTTATTGATAAGCCTCCTATGAGGAACAGTATCAAAGGTTTTGCTGAAATTCAGGTAGATGACATCCATCGCATGCCCCTGATCTAGTTCTCTGGTCACCCAGTCAAAGAACTCAATCAGATTTGTTTGGCAAGATCGTCCTTTGGTAAAACCATGTTGCCTCAGATCATGCAACCTGTTGGTTTTGAGAAAGTCCACTACTCGCTCTTTCAGAAGTGCCTCCATTACGTTTCCCGCCACCGAGGTAAGGCTCACGGGCCTGTAGTTTGTCGCTTCTTCCCTGTCACCACTTTTGTGAAGCGGTACCACATCCGCCCTTCTCCAGTCCCGAGGAACTACTCCTGTTTCCAAGGATCTGTTGAAAACATCCTTTAACAGCCCTGCAAGAACCTCTCTGATCTCTTTCAGTATCCTGGGATGTATCCCATCCGGTCCCATGGCCTTGTCCACTTTCAGTTTTGCAAGTTGTTCTAACACATCATCTTCTATGAATGGTGTGGTATTTACTTCATTCCCATTTTTATATTTGAGAGTTGCAGATGGTCCTTCTCCATGATTTTCTTTAGTAAACACAGAGCAGAAGTATTTTTTTAGCAATTTTGCTTTTTCAATGTCACTTTCCACAAATCCGTTCCCAGCACTTCTGAGTCCTGTAATTCCATCTCAGATTTTCCTCCTCGCCTGAATATACCTGAAGAAAGTTTTGTCGCCACTCTTCACATCTTTAGCCATCTTTTCCTCTGCCTTTGATTTTGCTTTCCTTATTTCACTTTTTGTCTCTTTTAGTTTGATCCTGTATTCCTTACTGTGTTCCTCTGTTTGCAAGCTTTTGAATTTTGTGAAAGCTGTGTTTTTAGCCTTTATTTGAGCAGCCACTTCTTTAGAGAACCAAATAGGTTTCCTTCTCCTCTTGTTTTTATTTATTTTCTTTGCATATTTATCTGTTGCCCCTTTTATTGCCACCTTTAGTTTAGCCCATTGCAATTGCAATTCCACTTCCCTTATCCCCTCCCACCCTGCCAACTCCTCCTTCAGGTACTTGGCTATTTTACTGAAGTCAGTGTTTTTGAAGTTTAGGACTTTGAGCTTGCAGTACATTATCTCCTCTTATTTGCAGAAGTCTACTTAACCATAGTTAATCTTCTTAACTTTTTCATTAATTTCCATGGCTTATCTCCTGTCACAGTGGGTCCGTGAGCATGCTCACCACGGCCTTTATCTGTGGCAGGGATATTATCTACAGCTGCAGTGCTTGCACTATCGCAACCACTATAATTCTCCAGGAACAAGCAGGAAGTCAGTCCTCACATATGGGTGATGTCGGCGCCGACAGAGCCCTTGTGTGGAGCAATTCCCCAGCTTTCAAAGAAAGCCTATGGGATTGCATCACGCATGCGCAGTCCCCTTCCCGCCCAAGGATGCCATCTTGCTCAGTCTCTTTCTGCGAAGCCCAACAGACGTAGTCCAACTTCCCTCGTGGAAAAAGTGCATCAAAACTACTGAAGATTCTCTTCTTCGGCCCGGTTCATCGCCAGTTCCCCTTTCCGTCTTCATTCGGTACACCAGTATCGAGTTCGGTCACCATTTTTCGGGTTTTGCCCTTAGTGGCTAGCGTTCGCGCTCTTTATTTTCTTTTTCACTGGCAGCCCGGTCATTTGACCTCGCAGGGGCCCTTTTTCCCCCGATGGCTGCCAGCGGGTTTAAAATTGTGATCGTTGTAAAAGATTAATGTCTCTCACTGACACACACGACTGCTGTATCCGCTGCCTCGGGCCCGACCATGACCCGAAGGTCTGTGGCCCATGTGGCAAGATGTCTTCCAAGGCACTTAGAAGTAGGCAGCAGCAGCAGTGTGAAAGGATTTTCTCCGAGTCTGCGTCCACCCAGGTCCGGACCTCTACAGAACCCTCGACGTCTCGGGAGCTATCTGATTCTGAGCAACGTCGGGGGTCTTCTGAGCGGGGGTCTCCCTCATGGGAACATCGGAGGAAGAAGAAACCTGTGAGGGTGGTGTCGTTGGATGCCTCTGATTGGCCTGGATCCTCGCGGGCCGGGTCGCAGAGTCCTGACTGCCGCCCTGGTCCTCGGAGTCGGAGCGCCCTGCAAAGGTGCCTCGCACGGAGCTGGAGATGCCGAGGAAGGTAACTGTTGTTGTCCTCATTGACTCTCCTCCGGGAGAACCGGTGTCGGGACCCGACCCGGAGGCTGTGGAGCCTTCTGAGCTCGGTCTCAGGTTGGCGTCCCTGGAGCACAGCATGTCTGCCTTCATGGAGCAGCAGTGGGCACTGATGGCCGGTCTCACCAGTCCATCCGCCCCAACCACCGGGACCTCGACATCCAAGTTGACCGCGGAGGCCGAGCAGATCCTCGAGACTCTTCAGACTCGGGTCAATCCTCAGCCGAGGTCTCCCTTGACCTCCCTTCGGGACCGAGGTCGTCGACGCCGGTGCCCTCGGCATCGGGGTGGTCGAGACCGAAGCTCTCACGTCCGGAGCCCATCGATTCCTCCTCGGAGGACTCGGCATGGGAAACGGAAGATGAGGAATCCCCGGACACCCACCAGACCCGGTATGTCCCATTGTACTTGCCGGGTTCCGAGCCTCGGAGAAGGTCCCCCCGGAGGATACCCGGTTCTCGGACTTCGTCAGGGACATGGCTAAGGCTTTGGCATTCCCGGTGGACTCCGAGAAGGAGCCTCGAGCCGAGGAGCTCGAAGCCCTCCATTATGACTTTCCCCTTCAGGAAGCCCTTACGATACCTGTTCCTCCAATGTTGGAACGGCTGATGCTCCGCATGTGGGAGTCACCGGCCTCGAT
Source organism: Ichthyophis bannanicus (assembly GCA_033557465.1). Classification (NCBI taxonomy): domain Eukaryota; kingdom Metazoa; phylum Chordata; class Amphibia; order Gymnophiona; family Ichthyophiidae; genus Ichthyophis; species Ichthyophis bannanicus. Next base: position 487,815,343 of record CM066031.1, read on the forward strand.
GCCAGTTCTCAGCAAGCGGGTCGATTCCATCTATCGAGTACGCAAGAGCCCTGGGTTCCAGAAAGCACAGCTGCCGCACAACTCTATGGTTGTGAAATCGGCCATGCACAGACTCAAGAGTCAAAAAACGCACTCCTCATTACCTCCTAGCAGGGAAGCCCGGAACCTGGACACCCTCGGCAGAAAGTGCTACCAAGGCTCGATGCTATCATACCGAGTCCAAACATACCAGCTGTACATGGGCATGTACTTGCGGGACCTGGCAAAGGAGATTGCCTGGTTCTCAGCTGGCCTCTCCGAGGAACCTTTGCAGCGCTTCAAGAACTTGTCCACTGGGATTCGGGAGTGTTTGAAGTTTGTCTCGAGCAGCCTATGATGGCTTTGAGGCCTCGTCCCGGGTAGCCACAGCCGGCATCGGTGCCCGCCGCCAGGCATGGCTAATGTCGTCAGACCTGGAACCATGGGTTCAGGACAAGTTGGTTGATGTCCCTTGCCGGGGTGACAACCTCTTTGGCAAACCCGTGACTGAGAAGGCTGCTGAAATCGAGTCCGAGTACTTGACCCGGACAAGACTATCCAAGAAGACTTCTGCCCCTTCTAAAAAGAAGGGCTTGGGTAAAAAGCCCTTTTTCCCGAGGAAGGGTGCTGCTCACCGCAACTACCCCACTCAGCAGGCCTCCCCAGCTCGCCCAAAGGGGCAGTAGGCCAAGGGACAGGGGCATGGCCCGCGTAAGCAGAAGACCCCCAAGCCTCCGGTCCCAGCTCCAACCCAGCCGGGAGGGAGTTTTTGACTGCCAAGCCATAGTCTCTCTCCAACCAGGGGTGAGGTCCTGCACAGGAGGAAGGCTGAGCCTGTACGCCCACAGGTGGCCATCATTCGCCACAGATACCTGGGTCCTTCAAATAGTCCAAATGGGCTATTTGCTCCACTTCAACCAGGTACCTCCCTCCTTCTTTCCAGGAGAGCCTCTAAGGCCCCCTCTACACAAGGACCTCTTCTTGCAAGAGTTGGCCGGTCTTCTAGAAGATCAGGTGGTGGAACCGGTGCCCCACCACCTGCAGGGGCAAGGCTTCTAGTCGAGGTATTTTCTGATACCAAAGAGAACAGGGGGCCTCAGACCCATCCTCGACCTGTGAAACTTAAACAAGTTCCTGGTGAGGGAAAAGTTCAAGATGCTTTCCCTTGGAATATTGCTGCCTTACCTCTGCCAGGGAGATTGGCTATGCTCTTTAGACCTGAAGGATGCCTACACGCACATCCTCATACATCCAGACCACAGACAATATCTCAGATTTGTAGTGGGAGGAAACCATTTTCAGTACAGAGTACTACCATTTGGCCTAGCCTCTGCTGTCAGAGTATTTACCAAATGCCTGGCGGTAGTGGCGGCCTTCCTCTGGAACCAAGGGATTTTTGTCTTCCCTTACCTGGATGACTGGCTCATCAGGGCCCAGTTGCCTCAGGAGGCCCAACAGGTCACAGCTCGCACTATCAACATGCTACAGCATTTAGGCTTTGTCATAAATCAAGCAAAGTCCACTTTGCTCCCCACTCAAAAATTAGAGTTCATAGGAGCAAGACTAGATACCCTTCAGGCAAGGGCTTACCTGCTGGAGGACAGGGCACAAAGGCTTCTGGCGCTGGTGTGCACCTTGTCAGCCACGTCTCAGATCTCATCGAGACACTTTCTACGCCTCCTGGGTCACATGGACCCCAAATGCCCATCTCCACATGAGGACAGCTCAGTGGTGCCTCAGAGATCAGTGGACACAAGCCACCGGACGGCTTCGAGACAGAATCAGAGTGTCCAAACGACTGATGAAGTCATTGGCGTGGTGGCTTCAGCCACCCAACCTGCTCGAGGGAGTGCCTTTTCAGCCTCCCTCGCACACAAGAGTGCTGACAACAGATGCCTCCCTGCTGGGCTGGGGAAGCCCATTGCCAGGGATCATGCTCTCAGGGTTGTGGTCTCCTCAGGAGAGTACACACCAGATCAATCTCTTAGAGCTTCGGGCGATTCGCCTAGCTCTTCAAACCTTCTCTCATGTTCTTTCACATCAGTCTGTCTTGGTGCAGACCGACAATCAGGTAGCGATGTTCTACATGAACAAGCAGGGAGGTATAGGGTCCCGTCTCTTATGTCAGGAAACACTCAACCTCTGCTCCTTTGCAATCTGGAAGAGTATGTCTCTCAAAGCAGTTTACCTGCCAGGTCAGGAGAACTTCCTAGCAGACAAGCTAAGCAGGAATCTTCAGCCTCACGAATGGAAACTGAATCCGGAAGTGGTCCAGCAAGTCTTCCACTGCTGGGGGCATCCGTCCATAGATCTCTTTGCCAGTCCATAAAATCACCAGTTGCCCAGCTTTTGCTCCAGACAGCCACACCCTCAGAGGGTGGCTGCAGATGCTTTTCTGATCTCCTGGTCAGGGGACCTCATGTATGCGTTTCCTCCCATGCCTCTGGTGGCCCGGACTCTGTTCAAAATCCTTCGGGACAAGGCCTCTGTCATTCTGGTAGCCCCCAGATGGCCAAGACAGCCTTGGTTTCCACGTCTCCTCCAGCTGGCAATGGAGGCTCCACTCCCTCTGGGGATGCAGCCTGACCTCCTGTCTCAGGAACAGGGCTCGCTCTTATATCCCAACCTCAGGTCCCTCAACCTGATGGCATGGCTGCTGAAAGGGTAGTGCTGGTGCCTCTCCTCCTACCTAAGAATGTTGAAGAAGTGTTACTGGCCTCAAGGAGACAGTCCACTAGGAAAACCTATGCCTTCAAGTGGCGCAGGTTTGAGGTGTGGTGTACCAAGAGTAATGAAAACCCTTTTGCTTGCCTTGTACCAGTGGTGGTGCAGTACCTGCTTCACCTCTCAGAATTAGGTCTTAAGTCTAACTCTGTCAGGGTCCACCTGGGTGCTTTGTCAGCACACCACTCTCCAGTAGAAGGACAACCTCTTTCGGCTCACCCCTTGGTGTCCAGATTCCTTAGAGGTCTACTTCTACTAAAACCCCCGGTTCATCCCCCAGCAACCGAGTGGGATTTGAATGTGGTCTTGGAGCAGCTTACTCGCCCACCTTTTGAGCTGATGTCTACTTGCCATCTGCACTTCCTCTCCTGGAAGGTGCTCTTCCTGGTGGCACTCACATCTGCCAGACGAGTGAGTGAGCTGCAAGCCCTTGTTTCAGATAGATCGTACACACGGTTTTATAGGAACAGAGTGGTCCTTCGCACCCACCCCAAGTTCCTTCCAAAAGTGGTCTCTTCTTTCCACCTCAACCAAGAGGTGGTTCTTCCAACCTTCTTTCCCAGACCACATGCCAGCTGGGTAGAGGCGGTCCTGCATACCCTCGATTGTAAGAGGGCGTTAGCCTTCTACCTGGAGCTTATGCAGGGACATCGAAGGGCTACTCAGCTCTTCGTCTCTTATGACCCCAGTAGGCTGGGGCTACCTGTCTCCAAGTGCATATTGTCCACCTGGGTGGCAGACTGGATTGCCTGGGCATACAGGGAGGCTGACCTCCCCTTGCAGGGTTGAATCACGGCCCACCATGTCAGGGCTAAGGCCGCATCAGTTGCTCATTTTCGCTCTGTTCCGCTGGCAGACATCTGTCGGGCCGCCACCTGGTCTTTGGGCCAGACCTTTGCAGCCCATTATTGCTTGCATAGGGAGTCCCGACGAGACAGTGCTTTTGGCCAGGCGGTACTCCGTAACTTATTTGAGGTATAGACAACTCCTACCCTCCGGCCCTTTGGTGTCAGGCTACCGGAGGTGTTGAGTTCTCTGCTGAGTTCCTATCACAGCTGCTGCGGCTCTTCTAGAGGGAGCCATTTTTCAGCTATGGGTTATCGGTAGCCTATAGTTAGGGAGTCCCATATGTGAGGACTGCTTGTTCCTAGAGAAAGCGTAGGTACTCACCTGTAACAGGTGTTCTCCAGGGACAGCAGGAATCAGTCCTCACGACCCTCATTCCTCACCTGGAGGTGCAGTCCTATTATTATTCATTTTGGTTCATTTTTCCGTCTCTGTAGCTATGTCATTTGACTGAGCAAGATGGCACCCTTGGGTGGGAAGGGGACCGTGCATGCATGATGCAATCCCAAAGGCTTTCTTTGAAAGCTGGGGAATTGCTCCGCACGAGGGCTCCATCGGCGCCGATGTCACCCATATGTGAGGACTGATTCCTGCTGTCCCTGGAGAACACTTGTTACAGGTGAGTAACTACGCTTTCCTTCCCCTAGGAAAGCACAGTAGGTCACAGCTAGTTTATGCTGCACTTTCCTTGACCCCCATCTAGTTCACTGTGAGGTGGTTCTCTTGCTCTCTTGGTAGCTTTGTATATAGTTATATCACATAGTTTAAGTTTCTAGCATTCTTCTTTGGAGTCCGCTTTGTTACTAGTATACTAGCATGTGAGGAGGCATTCAGACCCCTTATACTATGACATCACAAAAGCCTAGCATGCTCAGTCTCCATCTGCTAATAATGGGACACAATCCATGAGTCTGGACTAGACTATAGGGAGTCAAGGAAAGACAATTAGCAGGTGAGGCCTAATTTTACCATCATTGAGTTTGAAATAATCCAGAATTCCCTGTCATATTTAAGCTTTCATCTCAGGGTCGTCCACCAATGTATTGTTCAATTTCCAAAATTGTAAATCTCTTCGTTCCCCTTTCATAGACTGTGCACACCATACAGTGGCGTGGCCCGACCAAGTTATGGGATCGAAACCACAATCCCCAATGGTAGAGAACCCCCTCTTGTCCATGAAAAGGTAATCAATATGCGAGTAAGAATCATGGACACCGGAGTAGAGGGTATAATCCCTCCCTCCCGGGTTCCTCTCCCTCCAGATATCCAACAGATTTAAGGTATTCAAGAGGGCATTACATTTCTTCTAGCTACTTAGTGCTGTCAAGTGAGGGGTGGTGGGTCATATTAAAGTCGCCCCCCACGATCAGGAGACCCTCCATAAAATCCCTTATTTGGTTGACCAATTTCTCATAAAAGGCCCCCTGGTTCTCATTAGGGGCGTTTAACCACTGTCAGGATTTGACCATATAGCTCCCCTTTGATTATTACATACCGCCCCTCCTGATCTTTTTCCACTCCAGTGATCTTCAGTGGGAGGTCCACCGCTATCACAATCCCCACTCCCCCCTCCCCCATTTTTTTTCATTCTACCATTGGAGGCCCAAATTCCCATTGCAAATAACTTATGATGCAACAGCTGCTCATGCTTGTATCAATCGAATCCCTGTTATATGTCTCAACAACTCCTTAAATAACAGGTGGTGTTTGTGAAAGGAGTTCAGCCCCCTCACATTCAGAGATATAATCTTTAGCTCAGATATGGATTACAGCATCTAAACATGATTGTCTTGAGTGACAGAGATGTGACATTCAAAGGCCCACACTGCCTGAACCCCCACCCCCCTCATTCAACCTGTATTCAGTACCTTCCATCCTATCGGTTCCCAACCCAAGTACTCAAAGAACACCTGCACATCCCCTCACTGAATCATTCCATTCACAGACCAAAACAGTAGTCCTCCCCCACGAACAACAATATTGTCCAACTATAAAAGTCCATCTCCCAGATCACCAATTAAGACCAAGTACTCCGTTCCTTCTCAGTCCTGGTTGGAGGCAGTCTCCATCGCATCCTGAGTGGGCTTTGAGTTCTCCGCTGCCTCTGCAATTGTTGTCCACCCTTTCCATCTCTCTGGTACCAAGACTCTGCAGCTGTCCAACTCCCACAGCCTGGATTCCACCTCTGGATCACAGGAAAAAATATTCCAACAAGCTTTTTGTAGTCTGAATAAGGCCAATCCAAAGTCCTTAACGCGGTTAGTTACTCCATCTATTGAGAATTGTATGCTAAATGGACAGAGTCATTTATATTTTATGTTCTCTGCCCTTAAGTGCTTAATGATATCCTTAAGTTTTCTTCTCTTAAGGATAACGGATGATATATCTGCATAGATCTCAAGAGTACAGTCCTCCCCCTTAATGCGGTTAAGTTTCCTAGTTGCTGACAGCATGGCCTCCTTGGCCGGATAATCGTGATTGAGGATCACGGTGTCTCTTGATCGCTCTTTGTGCCATGGGCCTAGTGTCCTATGTGCACTCTCTATTTTCAGGCAGTAGTCTCCAGCATTGAATACCCTGGCCAGGAGAACTGAAACGCTGATTTTCTGTACCAGGATGCAATAATCTCTGCGTTCATCATCCTCCAGGATGCCACGGATCCACAGCTTACATCGGCGGGCCCAGTTCTCTATATCCTTAATTTTCTCCCATAGGTCTTGTTGTTCCTTTTTTAAGGCTCTGTGGGACCCCTTGCTCCACTCAGCCACCTCTTCCAACTCTACCACTTTATTTTCAACCAGCTCCATTCTGGAGCCAATTTCTTTAATATTGGACCTTAGATCTCATGAGCAGACCTCTGACTGAAAACCAGTCGTCTTTGTGGAGCCCCTCAAACCAACTTTTTATCTCGCTGTGGAAGAGGGCAAAGTCACAGTTTTCCAATCTTGAAGCTTCAGGGCCTACTCCATGCCCACCGATGCTATTCTCGGCGCCTGATGCTACCATTTTGTTTGCCACACCAGCAGCCTTACCCAAGTCCTTGTGGACGAAGACATTCAGGTCCGTACTAGCTTTTGATGCTATCATCAGAAGCTGTGGGTTGCTGTTCCTGACCCGCATGTTCCTGGGAGGTCCTGTTATGGATTATCTGAACTTGACAGGTACTTATTTTATCAGGTTACAGAGAGCATGATCTTCACCCAAACATTGGGGTCAGTGCTGGAAGCGGAAGCCATCCATGTCTTTTTTTTTTTTTTTTTTTTAACATATTCTGTTATAGTTGTTTAAGTTTATAGTAAACATTGGAATTAGGCTAACTGTTGTTCAGTAAAAGTAAAAAAAGAAAAAAGATATATCCCCCTGCCTAAATTAATACCAATTGATGATGATACTTTACTTGGTATCCCTGAGAGTTAATGTCCTTTGCTGCCAGGTTTTATGTCCATGTTGGACTCCCACATGTCACCCAAGGGCATCATTCAGTAAAGGTATTCAAGGTTAGAGATGTCATTTTATGTGGGCACTTGTCAAGAAAGATTCTGCCAGGGGAATCTGAATGAACATATCTGAAATCTCAGTATGTGACCACGTAAAGAGGATAATTTTATAAGAACATAAGATATGCCAAACTGGGTCAGACCAAAGATCCATTGAGTCTATTATCCTGTTTCCAAAAGTGGTCAATCCAGGTCACAAGTGCCTGTCAAATTTCTAGAAAGGTACACAGATTCCACATTACTTATTCTGGGGTAAGCAGTGGGTTTCCCTGGTCCCCTTTAATAATGGTTCATGGACTCTTCCTCTAGGGATTTGTCCAAACCTTTTTTAAACTCAGCTAAACTAACAGTTTTTACTACATCCTCCAGTAATGATTTCCAGAGTTCGATTACCTGTTGAGGGGAAAAATATTTTCTCCGATTTAGTATTAAATAGACTACATTGTATCTTCAATGCATGTCCCCTAGTCTTTGTACTTTTTGAAGGAGCTGCCTATGTGTGAAGACCAAGTACCTAAATGTATATACCATAACCTAAATGTATATACCTTAACCACCCACCCACCGTTGACTCAGTTATAACCCCCATATTTAATTCCAAGTTATTTACTCCTTGTTCTTTGTAAAACAAATCTTTTGAGCTTGTGTGCTGTTGTTCAATGTTAACGGCCTTGGATCAAAGGCGGTATGTAAAAAAACCTGTTAAAATAAAGTAGATGTTTATTTTATAAAGACACATAGACACCTATGTTGTTGTTGTTAAGTGCCGTCGAGTCTGTGTCGACTCCTACCCTCTGGATAGTTGACCTAAACTTTGTTCAGTCTTCGGCAAAGTGGCTCATTGTTGATAGAGTGGTATCCATAGCTTCTGTAATTGTATCGATCCATTTCGGTGACCACCTACCTTGCCAAGCATTATGTCTTTCTCCAATGATCTCTTTCTTCACATGATGTGTCCAAAGGTATGACGCCTATAGATTTTTATAAAATGCTAGAGGTAAACCAGCGGAAATCACAACTAGATTGTTGCCACAGACATTTAGACCTGCTTGAATGCAAAGTTAGCATGTGTATAGATGTATTTTATAAAATGTGCATGTAAATCATGACTCTACCCATGCTCTGCCCAAACTCCACCCCAGAACAGGCTATCTCCAGGAACAAGCAGGAATGTAGTCTTCACATATGGGTATCGTCGGTACCGAAGGAGCCTGCACGGGAACGCTCCCCAGTGTCCAGTAGGAAAGCTTTTGGGAGCATCCCACAGCGCCTGCGTGCTGCCTTCCCGCCTTTCCCAACTGTCCCTCTTCAGTTCTTCGTTTTCCACAGAGCCGACAGGTCGCACATCCTGCACTGCAGAAAAAATTCCCCTCCTCTTCTTTTTTGTGGTCGCGTCTGCCTTCCCTCGATGCTACACCGGTACCGCCAATTCTTCTTTCTTTTTTCAAAAAAACCCCCCAAACCTTTCTTTCTGGAGTCTTTTCCAGTAATTTTCTCCTCGGGTGCCACGCACCATTTTGGGCACTAGGCCCAACCTTTTCCTTCAGAATGGAAAAACCCGCTTCGGGTTTTAAAAAGTGTTCTAAGTGTGGCGGTACCATCTCCATCACCGACACCCATGAGTGGTGCCTCAAATGTTTAGGTCCTGACCACACTATTTCAGAGTGTGTTGCATGTGGGATGATGTCGAAAAGGGGCTGGCAAAACTGAGCTGCTAAACTTAGCACCCTTTTTCCCTCCAATGCAGCCTCCATGGCATCGACGTCTTCCAGGGCTTCGTCTTCCTCCCATAGATCTCAGGTAACTAAACAAAAAATCTAGCCGGTCCTCAAAGGGTAGATCTCCTCCTAAACATCGAGATGCCTCTGGCGTTGCCCTTGATGGACTTTCACCGGCAAAATTGCCCCAGCAGGAGGCTTTGGCTTCCAAAGCACTAACGGGGCTCCAGGATGTTCTCGAGGCTTCAACCTCGGCAGAACTACTGGTGCCATGCTCTGGGGTTCCGGCCGCTTCATCCGGCACCGATACCCAAGCATCGGCAGCATCGATAGACCAGAGATTCTTGGCTATTGAATGCAGTCTGGCGGCTCTTCTCACGGCCTCGATGCCCCTGAAACCGCTTCAGACAATTCAACTGGTACCGGCACCGACTGCATCGACATTGGCAGGTATTCTACCGGGACCGAGTCATGCGCATCTATCTGGCATCGACAAGTCGGTACCGGACCACTCCGATGCCGACTTTGATCGGTACCGGTACCATGCCTTGCACGATCACCTGGATCGGAGATACTTCGAATCCTCGGATGAGTCTGAAGACTCGGAAAGCTCTGCTGATACCAGAGTACTTCTTCCTGAGGATTCCTTTTCTCCTCAGCGTAGGATGTCTCCACCAGAGGATATGTCCTTTCAGGATTTTATCTGAGATGTGGCCCGAGGTCTTTCCATCACACTGGCTCCTGAAAAAGAGCCTAGGGCAATGGAATTAGAAATCCTACAATACCCTAAAGCTCCCAAGGAAGCAGCTACCTTACCTATTCATGAGATCTTGCATGATCTTATGTTATGGATGTGGGAAATACCTCTAACTACATCTCGTCACTCTCAAAAACTCAACACCATGTATTGAGTTCCTCCTTGTCCTGGGTTTCAGAAGACTCAATTACCACACCATTCCATGGTGGTGGAATCAGCCATGAGATGGATAAAGAGTGCAAAAAGGCATGCATCTAATCCTCCAGGACGTGAGTGTAGGACTCTTGACGCCTTTGGACATTGATCCTTCCAGGCTTCCATGCTTTCTGCTAGGATCAGTTCCTATATCTTGTATATGGGAATGTTCCTTAAAGAGGTCATAGGAGATTTAGAGCTTATGAGCCCTCTCTTTCCTGATGATAAAAGGCAAGATTATCTCGCTCTTGTCAAACATGCTCAGGATGTTTCCAAGGTTGTGAATCGTGCAGCCTTTGACTGCTTTGAATGCATAAGCAGAACCTCTGCCATTGCCATAGGTGCATGTAGGATTGCCTGGCTCCAGGCATCTGACTTGGAAATTTGGGTACAGGGCAAACTAGGGAATATACCTTGCACAGGAGAGAATCTCTTTGGCAAGAACTGGCAGGAAAAAGCTAATGAGGTAGATGCTGACAATATCAATTTGGATAGATTGTCTAAATCTACAGCTGATCCTGCGAGAAAAAGATCCTCTAAGAACCCATTCTTCAGTAAAAAGAAAATGTTTTATCCCTCCTATACCCAGCAGGGGCATCGTTTAGGTCAGTCTTCCCAAAAGGGACAGCAGCAACAATCTAGGCAAAGAAAGACAAAAGCACCTAATCCTCAACCGGCTCAGCAGACTCAGCCTCCACAGGGGCTTTGACTCCTATCTAGAGAACTTTGCCTTCCTGGCCCAGAACCCTCCACCATACCAGGAAGGCTGTGTCATTTTGCCCCCAGATGGGGTCAGATAACAGCAGAAAATTGGACTCTATCTATTGTAAGAGAGGGGTACAAGCTTTATTTCCTCAGCATGCCCCCTCCTACAATGGTAAGACAGTTCAATTCTCAGACCTCTCTCAACGACCGGTTAGGTCAAGAGGTCACTGTGCTCCTTGCTCAAGGAGCAATAGAAGAGGTAACCATTCCCCAATGGGGTACAGGGTTTTACTCCCCCTATTTCCTTATTCCAAAGAAAACAGGAGGACACAGACCTATTTTAGACCTCAGAGAATTGAACAAATTCCTGTTCAAAGAGAAGTTCAAAATGATTTCTCTAGGAACTCTGCTGCCATACCTTCAGAGTCAGGATTGGCTTTGTTCTCTAGATCTCAAGGATGCATGCACTCATGTTCTCATCCATCCAACTCACCGAAAGTTCCTTCGCTTTCTGTTTCAAGGGAAGCACTACCAATACAGGGTTCTTCCTTTTGGCCTGGCCTCTGCACCAAGGGTGTTCACGAAATGCATGGCTGTGGTGGCAGCATTTCTCCGCACCCTGGGAATATTCGTCTTCCCTTACTTAGACGACTGGCTCATTCGAGCCCCTTCAGAGCCAGAGGCCAGGGTTGCTCTCTCTCGCACAATTAACAGCTTTCAGTATTTGGGACTTGTCGTAAACTTCCCAAAATCCAACCTTGCTCCCACTCAGTCCCTAGAGTTTATAGGAGCTCTGCTGGATACCAGACAGACAAGGGCCTTCCTTCCACAGCCCCGCTGCCTTTGCATTGTGCAGTTAGCTTCCCAAGCAGTGCTAAAACCTCACCTCACTGCTCGGGAAATGTTACAGTTGCTAGGCCACATGGCATCCACCGTGCATGTGGTTCCTTATGCTCGCCTCCATATGAGGGAAGCTCAGTGGACTTTATTCACTCATTGGACTCAGGTGTCAGGTTGCCTGTCAGACAAAATAGCAAACTCAGATCGCCTTATTTTGTCTCTACAATGGTGTCAGTCACCCCAAAAACTTTTGGTATAGTCTCCTTTTCAGCAACCCCCACCCCAAGCCACTCTAACAACAGATGCTTCACAGGTGGGTTGGGGAGCCCACCTGCAAGGCCTCTCTACCCAGGGTACCTGGATTCCACAGGAGGCCTATCTCCACATCAATCTCCTGGAACTCAGAGCAATCTTCCTTGCTCTTCGAGTATTCCACACCCAGCTCAGCTACAAGACAGTCCTAGTTCAAACGGACAATCAAGTAGCCATGTTCTATGTGAACATGCAGCATGGAACAGGCTCTCTGTCGCTCTGCAACAAAGCTTTGTGAGTATGGGCCCTCCCCAGAGAGCATCAGATTCATCTCCTTGAAGCGGTGTATCTTCCAGGCATTCAAAACTCTTGGGCAGACAGACTCAGTCAAGTTCTGCTTCCACACGAATGGTCTCTCTATGCAGACCAGGTGGCTAATACTTTTCAAATTTGGGGAATCCCGGACATAGACCTCTTTGCAAGTCCTCTGAATGTCAAACTTCCCCAGTTCTGTTCCAGAATTCCGGTTCAGGGTTGTCAGGCCAGGGATGCTTTCCTCCTCTATTGGGGTCAGGACTTCCTGTATGCCTTTCCACCCATTTCCCAAAACCCTGTTCAGGCTTCAGAGAGACAGAGGTCATATGATTCTCATAGCTCCACGTTGGCCACTGCAAATGTGGTACCCTCTGCTCCTACATCTCTCTCAAGCTCCTCCTCTGGAGTTAGGATCTGCTCCAAATCTCCTTTCTCAAGAGGATGGGATGCTATGGCATCCCAATCCCCAGTCTCTGCATCTCAGGGCCTGGTTGCTGAAAGCCTAGAACCTCACGGTCTTAACCTTTCCCAGCAGGTAAAGGATATCCTTTATGCTTCCAGGAAGCCTTCCACAAGACGCTCTTATGCATTTAAGTGGAAAAGGTTTACCATATGGTGCTCGCAGAAGGGTCTTAACCCTCTTGCAATACCTCTGGAATCATTACTGGAGTATCTCCTTCATTTATCAAATGCAGGGCTTAAGACCAATTCAGTGAGAGTTCATTTGAGTGCTATTGCAGCTTCTTTCAAGCCTCTAAATGGACAACCTATTTCCTCTCATCCTCTCATAGCGAGATTTATGAGAGGCCTTCTTTTAACTAAGCCTCCCATTAAGCCACCACCGGTGGCATGGGACTTAAATCTGGTTCTTGGGCAGCTCATGAAACCACCCTTTGAACCATAGCCACTACCTCTTTGAAATTCCTTTCCTGGAAGGTCATCTTTCTTATTGCAATCACATCAGCACATCGCATCAGTGAATTGCAAGCGTTGGTGGCTTATCCTCCTTATACAAGGTTCCATCATAAGGTAGTCCTTAGAACTCATCCACACTTTATGCCAAATGTAGTGTCACCTTTTCATTTAAACCAAGCGGTTTACCTTCCTGTATTCTTTCCAAGGCCTCATGCCACAAATGCAGAAAGGAATCTTCATATTTTGGACTGTAAAAGAGCTTTGGCCTTTTACTTGCAAAGGACACAGCAACATAGAAAGTCCTCTCTACTCTTTGTTGCTTTTGATCCTAGTCATTTGGGACTTCCAGTCTCCAAAAGAACACTGTCCAGCTGGATTGCACAGTGTATATCTTTTGCCTATGAGAGTAAAAACCTTCCTCTTGAAGGCCATGTCACAGCTCACAATGTGAGAGCCATGGCAGCCTCTATGGCTCATCTTCACTCTGTGTCTATCGACGACATCTGTCGAGCAGCTACTTGGGTTTCGGTTCATATCTTCACAGCCTGTTACTGCTTAGACAAGGACTCCCGCCGGGATGCCTTGTTTGGTTAGGCTGTTCTTCAACACCTGTTCCATACTTAATCAACTCCTACCCACCATCCCTGGTAGGATGCCAGAGATCCATGGGGGGGAACGGAGCCCTTTCACAAGGGCACACAACTTCTGGGGCCTTCTCCCTAGCATCTGCAGCTAGGGAGTCCCCATATGTCAAGACTGCATTCCTGCTTGTTCCTGGAGATAGCATAGTTACTCACCTGTAACAGGTGATCTCCGGGAACAGCAGGAATTTAGTCTTCACAACCCACCCACCTCCCCTAGGAGTTGTATCTCTCTCTCTTTCTCTCTTTCCCTCTCTCTTTTGTTTCAGCTTTAAACTCAACTGGAGAGGGACAGTTGGGAAAGGCGGGAAGGCAGCACGCAGGCACTGTGGGATGCTCCCAAAAGCTTTCCTATTGGATGCTGGGGAGCGTTCCCGCACAGGCTCCATCAGTACTGACAATACCCATATGTGAAGACTAAATTCCTGCTGTTCCCAGAGATCACCTGTTACAGATGAGTAACTATGCTTTCTTGTCACAGCGGATACTTTTACACTCATAGAGGTAATTTTATAAAAGCTCTTTTACACATGGGAAAGCTTTATAAAATTACCCCCAGATGTCTGAATTGGGCCCTTAAAGCATAGCATGCTTAGAGAGGCTTAGCTATGACTTTACTTGGGCGTTGTTTGTTTAACATGTGCAGACTAGTCTGGGGGGAGTTTTGGAGGTGTTTGGATTTTTGTCATTATAAAAAATGTAACTGTATGGTGAAGAAAGCATTGAACATACTTAAATATATTTAGTAATGGAGGATGTCGCTGTAGGTTAGCCAAAAGCACAGTGTCTCCAAGTTTGTTGTGCGTGAGTTAGGTGTTGCAGGCTATGTATCCAACTTGGGTGTCTGGCCCTCGATTTCCAGAATGGCCTGTGCCGCCACTCCTCCCCCCTCCTACCTTAAATGAGAAATAAATGAGCAAGACAAGCTAACCACCATGTGAATCTTTGTAGCTGAACCGGTACACTGAAAAGCTGACCAATGAAATGAAGGACGCTGGCAATCTGGAGGGCATCCTACTGACGGGTCTGACGAGGGATGGTGTGGACCTGATGGCAAGCTATGTGGACAGAACGGGAGATGTGCAAACAGCAAGCTATTGCATGCTACAGGTCAGTGCTGTTAGCACATAGAACTTCATAATGACACTGAAGAGTCAGTATGCATTGCCTAAAGCAAGATCGCAAATTGCACGATCTGGGTTGCCTAATTACTTGCTCTAAAGTCTGGGAGGTGATAGTTGTCATGTAACCTCAGGCATCTGGAGACAGAAAATAACACATCCGTTAAGCCCTTGGTCTTCACTCCCAATTCTGCAGGGTTTCCAACAAGCCAGATATTTATGAGAGAGATTTGCATACCCACTACCTCTATTGTGAGCAAATGTCTGTCATATCTATTCATTAGGATATCTAGAAAATCTGCCGTTGAAGATTGGAATGAAGACCAAGGATCTAAGCAAAAATATCTTAGCACTCTCTCAACACAGTACATTGCTGACAAAGTGATACATGAGATGAGAGAGTGCTGCACAACCTTTTGGGGACGAAAATGACTTGAAAATACTAAAGCAAGCCACGAATTGCAAAAGTCTAAATGTGTGTATTTTTTAATCCTTTGTTTTTAAAATTCATTTTTGTTCTGTTTAATTATTGAAATGTCTTACAGGGCAAACACAATCAGGCAAATGCAGAAAAGCTTAGTGTGGCATTTTCTGGCGCTTTTACCACGCTAGGCTTGCTCTCTGATGCAGGAAGCAAGCTAGCACTAGAAAAACACCTAAAAAACAACCATACTAAATTGCAGCACACTTGGCATGCAAATCGCCATATAAGTAATGACATAAAGATCCAGCTAGGAGCAAAACTATCATCTGATGATCCAGGCATCCAGGAAGGCCCCCATTATCATCAGAATACTGCCAGGAGACCAATGTCCCGTCCCCCCCGACACGACCCCGACCCCCTGACAGAAACCAAATCCCCGGTGGACTAAAGGTCCTGATTCCCCCACCCACCCGATAAAAAAAATAAAAAATAAAAAAATCCCTGGTGGCCCAGTGGTCCCAGTTTCCCCCCCCCCCCCCCCACTCAATAAAAATGTCCCTGGTGGCTCAGCGGCCCTGATCCCACTTAATAAGAAGAAGACCCAGTGACCACGAACCTGCCCCCCATCCTCCTTCCACTACCTTTAATCTGGAGCAGGAGTGTTACCCACATGCCCCTAAGAACATAAGAAATGCCTTACTGGGCCAGACCAAGTTTCATCAAGCGCAGTATCTTGTTTCCCACAGTAGCCAATCCAGGCAGGTTCCCAAAGAGGCACGCAGGTTCCACAGTGCTGGTCCCAGGGCAAGCAGTGGATTTCCTGGGTCCTCTTTAATAATGGTTTATAGACCTTTCCTCCAGGAACTTGTCCAAACCTTTTTTAAACCCGGCTACACTAACAGCTTTAACTGCATCCTCCAGTAACGAATTCCAGAGTATGATTATGCTTTGAGTAAAACAATATTTTCTCTTATTAGTCTTAAATGGGTTGCATTGTAGCTTCATTGTCTGTCCTCTAGTCTTTCTGCTTTTTGATGGCGTAAACAACAATATACGTTTACCCATTCCACTCCATTCTTCAATTTATAGACCTCTATCATATCTCCCCTCAGCCGTCTCTTTTCCAAATTAAAGAGCCCCAAACTTTTAAGCCTCTCCTCATAGGGGTATCCTTCCATTCCCTTTACCATTTTTGTCGCTCTTCTTTGTACCTTTTCTAATTCAGCTATATCCTCTTTAAAATATGGCGACTAGAATTGCATACAGTATTCAAGATGCGATCGCACTATGGAACGATACAGAGGCATTATAATATCTTTTGTTTTATTCTCCATTCCTTTCCCTTATGATTCCTAGCATTCTATTTGCTTTCTTGGTCGCCGCTGCACACTGGGCAGAGGTTTTCAACGTATTCTCCAGGAATAAGTAGGAAGTCAGTTCTCACATATGGGTGACGTCTGCGCCAACAGACCCCATGGAAGCATCTCCCCAGCTTTCAAAGAAAGCCTTTGGGAGATGCCACCACACATGCGTGGTCCTCTTTCCACCCAAGAGTGCCATATTACCCAGTCTCCCTTTTTCCGCAGAGCACTACAGAAATCAGTCTTCTTCCCTCAGAAAAAAGTTGATTTTCTTATGCATTAAGTGCCTTTCCTTCTCTGGTTAGCACCGGTCCCTTTCCCGCCTCCAAATCCTGTCGCCTCTGTTTCAAGTCTCTGAACCGTTTTTAGGTTTTTGGGGTTTTTTTCTCCAGCGCAGTTTCGTGCCTTTTTTAACTGCTGGCTGCATCAAGGGTCTATTGGATGCCTATTGGACCACATGGCATCGACAGTCCATAATGGTCCCCAATGCCTGCCTTCACATGTGGGCAGCTCAGTGGTGCCTCTGTTCACAGTGAACACAGTCCACAGGCAGGCTCCGGTACAGAGTCTGTGTTCCATCAACTAGCAGAGTCGCTCGACTGGTGGCAGGCCACACAACACCTACAGAAGGGCCTGCCCTTCTAGCCCCCAAACCGCCAGAGGGTCCTCACCACAGACGCATCCCTACTGGGCTGGGGTGCCCACTGCGAGGAATTGCGCATACAGAGCAACTGGTCCCTAGCGGAGAGCCAGCAGCAGATCAACCTGCTGGAGCTCAAGGCCATTTTTCTGGTGATCAAAGCCTTCCACCACCGCCTGCGTAACCAGTTGGTGCAAGTCCAAACAGACAACCAGGCACCCAGCTCCTCTCCAACCTCTTGAACAAGCAGGGGGGCATAGGATCTCAAGGCCTCTGCCAGGAGGCAGTAACTCTCTGCTCATACACGATTGGTCAGGGAATGCTCCTCTAAACAGTATACCTTCCAGGGCAAGGCAATGCCCTAGCAGACAGGATGAGCAGGGTCCTCTAGTCACAAAGATGGCATCTAGACCCCAGGGTGACTCAACAGCTATTCTGGCTCTGGGGAACCCCAAGTCTGGTCCTTTTTGCCTGCCCAGCCAATGCTCAGCTGCCTCACCTTTGCTGTCCCCAACCACATCTGTCTTGGATAGTGGCGGATGCCTTCCTTATCTCATGATCGGTGGGCCTCCTGTATGCCTTACCTCCGATGCCACTAATCACCTGGACCCTCATCAAGGTCCAGCGGGACAAGGTCTCCATGATCCTGGTGGCCCCGTGATGACCCAGACAGTCTTGGTTTCCCTTGTTGCTCCACCTCTCGACTGAGCTCCCGGTCCCACTGGGAAATGCCCCAGGGCTAATGACCCAGGAGGAGGACTCTCTTTTTCACCCCAACCTGGGGTCCCTGTCATTAACAGCATGGCTGCTGAGCAGGTCGCCTTAGCACCCTTCATCTTCCCAAAGGAGGTGGAAGAAGTCCTTCTGGCCTCTCATAAGAACGCTACGAGACGAGCTTACACTTTTAAGTGGCACAGATTCTCAGTATGGTGCAGTACTTGCTCCATCTTTCACAGATCGGACTCAAGTCCAACTCTGTCAGTGTGCACCTGAGTGTGAACCTCTTTCTGCGCAGCCCCTTATCACCCGATTTATGCAGGGTCTGCTGCTCTCTAAGCCTCCGATCCGCCCATCCCCAGGGGAATGGGACCTCAACGTGGTTCTGACGCAGCTCACCATGCCGCCTTTCGAATCTCTGGCTACCTGCCATTTGCGTTACCTATCCCAGAAGGTCGTCTTCCTGGTGGCACTCATCTCTGCCAGCAGAATCAGCGAGCTTCAGGCCTTTGTTGCCGAGCTACCTTACACCAGGTTCTACAAGAATAGGGTCTTGCTTTGCACCCACCCTAAATTCTTTCCGAAGGTGGTATCCGCCTTACATTTCAACCAGGAGGTGATGCTCCCCACTTTTTTCCACGGCCCCATGCCGACAAAGCGGTGGCATTCTCCATACTCTGGACTATAAAGAGGGCCCCGTCCTTCTACCTGCAACACACTCAGGTCCACCGCAAAGACTTGCAGCTTTTCATTTCATACGACCCCAGTTGACTGGAGGAGGCTCTTACCAAACGGACCCTGTCCTTGGTGGTGGACTGTATTGCCTTCACCCATGATCAGGCTGGGCTCTCACTGAAGCGCCGGGTCACGGTGCACAACATCAGGGCTATGGTGACCTCTGTTGCAAGCCTACACTCTACCATATGGCAGACATCTGCTTGGCTGCAACCTAGTCCTCAGTTCACACCTTTGTAGCTTACTACTGCCTGGAGAGGGAGTCCCAATGGGACAGCGCCTTCGGCCAGGCCGTACTCCGTAATCTGTTCCTGCTTGTTCCTGGAGAAAGTGTAGTTACCTGTAACAGGTGTTCTCCAGGGACAGTAGGAATCAGTCCTCACAACCCTCCCTCCCCTGTACAATTTTTGCCATTGTCTTTTGTCGGCTCTAGCTATGTCATCTGACTGAGTAAGATGGCACCCTTGAGCGGGAAGGGGACCACGCATGTGTGGTGACATCTCCCAAAGGCTTTCTTTGAAAGCCGGGAAAATGCGTCCATGGGGACTCCCATCGGCGCCGACATCACCCATATGTAAGGACTGATTCCTGCTGTCCCTGGAGATCACCTGTTACAGGTGAGTAACTATGCTTTATCCACGATGACACCTAAATCTTTTTCCTGGGTAGTGCTTTCTAAGGTAGTACCTTGCATCATGTAGCCATAGTTTGAGTTATGCTTTCCTAGGTGCATTACTTTGCATTTGTCCACATTATATTTCATCTGCCATCTAGACGTCCAAATTTTTCAACATCCTCTTGCAATTTTTCACAATCCTCTTGCGTTTTAACAGCTTTAAATAATTTTGTGTCATCTGCAAATTTGATCACCTCACTCATTATTCATATTTCTGGGTCATTTATGAATATATTAAAATGCAGCAGGTCCTGCACATATCTCTGGGGTACTCCACCGTTCACCTTTCTCCATTGAAAAAATTGGCCATTTAGCCCTACTCTCTGCTTTCTGTCTTTTAACCAGTTCCTGATCCACAATAGTACACTGCCTCCAATCCCATCACTTTTTAATTTTACCAAGAGTCTTTCATGAGGGATCTTGTCAAAGGCTTTCTGACAATCCAGATACACTATATCAACTGGCTCAGCTTTGTCTACCTGTTTATTCACACCTTCAAAAAAATGCAACATATTAGTAAGACAAGACTTTCCTTGGCTAAAGCCATGTTGGTTTTCTCCCATTAAACCATGGCTACCTGTGTGTTCAGTAATTTTATTCTTTATAATGGTTTCTACCATTTTGCCCAGTACAGACATCAGGCTCACTGGGCTGTAGTTTCCTGGATCATCCCTGGAACCTTTTTCAAAAATTAGAGTTACATTGGCCACTCTCCAATCCTCAGGTACAATAGATGATTTTAATGATAGTTCACAGATTAGTAGGTCTACAATATCATATTTCAGTTCTTTCAGCACCATTGGGTGTATATCATCCGATCCAAGCAATCTACTCTTCAGTTTATCAGTTGTACTGCATCCTCCCAGTTAATCAATATTTCTTTCAATTCTTCCACTACATCACCTTTATATACCATTTCAGGCATGGGTAACTTCCCTACATCATCTTCAGTAAAGATTGAAGCAAAAGATTCATTCAGTCTCTCCGCTATGGCCTTGTCCTCCTTTAGCACCCCTTTTACCTCTCTATCATCCAATTGTCCAAAGGACTCTCTCACAGGTTTTTTTTTGGTTTTTTTACTGTGAATGTACTTGAAAAAGTTTTTATTATGTGTTTTTACTTCCATGGCAAGCTTCTTTTCAAATTCTCTCTTTGCCTGCCTTATCAATGCCTTGCTTCTAACTTGCCAGTGCTTATGGGTTTTTTCCGGTGTTCATCATTAGGCTCCTTTTTCCATTTCTGAAGAATGCTGTTTTGGCAACAACAGCCTCTCTGACTTCGCCTTTAAACCATGCTGGCAGTTTTTTTACCATCCTTCCACTTTTCTTAAAACGTGGAATACATCTAACCCCCACCTCCCTTTATACCATGCCTGTTTCTTGGTCCGATCACTTATGCTTATTTTTTTCCATCCACACCTCTTCCCCCCCACCCCCCGTCCGGGACGGGGTCCCCGCCACCCCCCATCTTGTTCGCCGTATTACACCCACCACTCTATCACAATTCCCTTCTTCTGATTCCCTCTTTTCTCCGGATTTCCATCTGCTTCCCGTAGGCCTCCAGGCTCAGTCTTGGAACTCCATCCTCACGGATGCGTTGGACCAGCTTGCCCCACGCCTGCCTCTCTCCTCCCCTTCCTTTCGTCATCATTACCCTTGGTTTCACGGTCTCTTTCTCCACCATTCCTACCTGCACAGCGCCGAGCGGCGCTGGCGTAGGCACCCATCCACTGCCTCCCTAGCTCACTTTCGACACTGTCATTCCCATTACCGGTCTTTGCTACATTCTGCTAAACTGGATTTCTTCTCCTCTCGCATCTCTTCATCGGCCAATTCCACTTGTCAACTCTGTTCTGTTCTCCGCTCCCTCTCCGCCACTCATTCCCTCACCTCCCCCGCTTCGTCTCCAGTATCCCCTGATCCCACTCTCTTGGCCTCACACTTTGCCACTAAGATCGGAAATCTTCGCTCTTTTTCCCTCTTGCCCTCCCCCCCTTCCTCTCTCTCCTCCCCCTCTTACCTCTCCTCCCCCTCTTACCTCCCCCCTTTCCCCTCACCTCCCCCCTTTCCCCTCTTTCTTCCCACTTCCCTCCCTTTCCTCACAAATGGTCCTCCTTCCAACCCGTGACTCTATCAGACCTTTCCAAGGTATATTCCTCAATTCGAAAGACCACTTGTATTTCAGATCCCATCCCCTCCCAATGGCTTATGGATCCCGCCCTGGCCCTTTCCCCCTTTATACTCTCTATTATCAATTCCAGTCTTTCATCCGGCTCTTTCCCCACTATTTGGAAGCATGCCATTATCCGCCCCATCCTAAAAAAAGACTCCCTCGACCCGTTCTCCCCAGCCAATTGGCGCCCTATCTCCAATCTTCCCTTCCTTTCAAAGATTCTCAAAAAACTGGTTTATGCACAACTCTCTTCTCACCTTGAGGCCTCCCTGACACTCCACCCCCATCAATCCGGTTTCCACCCCAATCATAGCACTGAATCTATCCTGCTTTCCTTTCTCAATGAAGTGCGTACTGCTCATGACCGTGGTCACATTTCCATTGCCGTTTCCCTTGACTTATCTGCCGCCTTCGATCTTGTGGATCACCCTACTCTCCTAGCCCGTTTACACAACATTGGGCTTTCTGGTTCTGTGCTGTCTTGGTTTCACTCATTCCTCTCCCACAGAACCTTTTCCGTTTCCACAGGCCCCCTCTCTTCTCCTCCCACCCCTCTCCCATGTGGTGTTCCCCAGAGTTCTGTCCTTGCCCCCCTCTTATTCAATGTTTTCATGGCCCCCCCTTGCACTCCTTGTTCAGCAGCACAGCATTTCCGCTCACTACTACGCTGATGATATCATTCTTCTCCACCATACAGACCCCACTGTCCCTGATCTTACTCCCCTTAATTCCTGTTTGGCTTCAGTGTCCTCCTGGTTCTCCTCTAATTTTTTGCACGTGAATCCCTCTAAAACATTTGCTATTTGGTTTACCTCCGGTGCCCCCATTCCACCTCTTGCCCCTATTTTGTCTTGCTCTCCATTGCCGGTAGTCTCCTCCCTACGCTACCTTGGAGTTACCCTGGATTCCGCCCTATCTTTCAAAGAACATATTTAACCTGTTGTACAGCGGTCCTTTCACACCTTAAGACAACTCCGTGCCGTTCGCCCCTTCATATCAGTTTCTTCCATGACCACATTATTACTGTCTTTGGTGGTATCTCGCTTGGACTACTGCAATGTTGTCCTGGCCGGCCTTCCCCAAACCCAATTACGGAGATTACAACTTGTCCACCACACAGCTGCACATATTCTCACACATGCCTCTCGTTTCGATCACATCACCCCCATCTTGATTCGCCTACACTGGCTTCCCCTGGCTTTTCGTGTACAGTTCAAAGTACTTATATATGTGCATAAAACTATCCACACTGGTATTCCTCTCTACCTTGCCGACCTAATCCATCTACATTCGTCTCACCGCTCTCTCAGATCAATCCTCAGATCAATACACCCTAGAATACTGAGGGAACTTGGGGACGTTCTAGCAGCTCCACTGACTGACCTTTTCAATGCCTCGTTGGAGTCAGGAGTGGTGCCAAAGGACTGGAGAGAGGCTCATGTGGTGCCTTTACACAAAAGCGGAAGTAAGGATGTGGTTGAAAACTACAGGCCGGTTAGTTTAACTTCGGTGGTGAGTAAATTATTGGAAACGCTGCTGAAAGAGAAAATAGTGAGGTTTCTGGAGTCCAGCGGATTACAGGATCCGAGGCAGCATGGATTCACCAGAGGCAGGTCTTGTCAGACAAATCTGATTGATTTTTTTGACTGGGTGACCAGGGAGTTGGACCGAGGGAGAGCTCTAGATGTGGTGTATTTAGATTTCCGTAAAGCCTTTGACACTGTTCCTCAAAGGCGACTTATAAACAAACTGAGCACCCTAGGGATGGACCCTAAAGTTACTGCTTGGGTTAGAAATTGGTTGGGTGGGAGGCGACAAAGAGTACAAGTAAATGGAGCTCACTCTGAGGAGAAGGATGTTACCAGTGGTGTGCCCCAGGGATCTGTCCTTGGTCCAATTCTTTTTAACATCTTTGTTAGTGATATAGCGGAAGGGCTGTCGGGTAAGGTTTGCCTCTTTGCGGATGATACCAAAATCTGCAATAGAGTAGACACCCAGGAAGGGGTAGATAACATGAGGAGGGATCTAGCTAAGCTTGAAGAATGGTCTAGAATTTGGCAGCTGGGATTTAATGTTAAAAAATGTAAGGTCATGCATTTGGGCTGCAGCAATCCAAGGGAGCAATACAGTATAGGAGGTGAAGTACTTTTGTCCACTAAAGAAGAGCGGGACCTAGGCGTGGTTGTGTCTGATGATCTTAAAGTAGCTAAACAGGTGGAAAAGGCGACAGCAAAAGCTAGAAGGATGCTTGGGTGCATACGGAGAGGAATGGCTAGCAGAAAAAAGGAGGTGATAATGCCTCTGTATAAGTCTTTGGTGCGACCTCATTTGGAGTATGGTGTGCAATTCTGGAGACCGCACCTTCAAAAGGATGTGAACAGGATGGAGTCGGTGCAGAGGGTTGCTACCAAAATGATTAATGGGCTTCATTATAAAGCATATGAGGACAGACTTAAGGATTTTAATATGTACACCTTAGAGGAAAGGCGGGATAGAGGTGATATGATTGAGATGTTTAAATACCTCCGTGGCATAAATGTTCAGGGAGAGAGCCTCTTTCAATTGAAAGCAAGTTCTGCTACGAGGGGACATGGGATGGGGGTGAAGGGAGATGGATTCAGGAGTGATATGCGGAAATATTTCTTTACGGAAAGAGTGGTGGATCCGTGGAATAGTCTCCCAGTGGAGGTGGTAGAGATGAGGACAGTAACTGAATTCAAGAAAGCATGGGACCAACACAGAGGATCTCTAAAGGCAAAAAGTGGACTGTTGTAGTTGTTATGGAAGGACAGACTAGATAGGCCATGTGGTCTTTTTCTGTCGTCATGTTTCTATGTTTCTATGTTTCTAACCGTATGTCCCTTCCTTCCCCTTCACAAGCCCACCTTGAGTCCACCCGCTCTTCAGCATTTTTTTTTCTGAGCCCCCGACTCTGGAACTCGCTCCCTCCCGCCCTCCGGTTAGAACCCTCCTATAAAATTTTTAAGACCAAGCTAAAGACCCACCTTTTCTGCACCGCCTTTAACCTTCCTCCTCCCTCCGCTCCTCTTTCCCCTCCACCCCGCTGAATTAGGATGTTTTTAGCTCTCTGTTACTTTGTTGCTTTATTCTATTTCTCCACTCTATCCTTTCTCTTAATTTATTATGGTGTTCCTTTCTTTTTCAGCAGCCTTATATTTTGTTATTGTACACCACTCTGGTGCCATCGGTAAAGAGCGGTATATTAAATGAGCTAATAAAGATGATAAAGATAAAGATCTGGTCTGGGCTTCCAAGATAAGTACTTTTAAACAATGCCCATGCTTGAAGTAAATTTTTAACCTTTGCAGCAGCTCCTTTTAGTTTTTTTCTTAAGTATTTTCTATTGAAGTGGATCAAAGTAAACAATCGATAGATTGATAGGATACCAAAATATTTAAAGGCATAGGAATTGTAACGTGTTCAACTACTGTAGCACTACTGTCCAACTTGGGTGAACTTATCCAGTTATTTAAAGGCTGTGCATCCTCCCGTTCTACAATCCCAGGAGGGACTCCAACCACTAGTGTCTCTTCCTGATTGAGCAGAGTAAGACCCAATAAAGGAAGGCAAACCACCAAGTCAGTATTCACAGTTCCAAATGAAGTGTCTAAATCAGGAGATGGCACTCCAGCCGTTGCTGCCTGCAGATGACGATCCATGGGTCCCACAACCTTAAAAGACTTAGTGGCAGCCTTGGAAGGGGCCTTCTTCCATTTTCCCATACAGACCCGGTCACAAGCTCCTCCAGACTCTGAAGGGGCACCAAAGGGGCAGGACGTGCCCCTTCGGACACGCCCCTTCAGACACACCCCTTCAGGTACACGCCCTCATGCTCACGTCCACGGCCGCATTTTGTGGCAGGGCAGAGATTTAAACGCCCTAGGAGATGGTCAGGCTCCCAGCTCCTTCTCCTGCTGTCGGTCTCAGGGAAATCCCAGCAAAACGGAAGCAGCATGGTAAGAGGGTAACAGCCCTGAATCACAGCAGCGGGGCAGAGATTTTAATGCCCTAGGAGGTGATGTCCGGCATCCAGCTCCTCTCCAACCACCGGTCTCTGGAAATCCAGGTAACAATGAAGTAGCAAGATAAGAAGGTAGCAGCCCTCTTGGATGTATGTTTTGTGTCACTGTCCTGCTGGAGGACCAATGACCTTCGACCCAGACCTAGCTTTCTGACACTAAGTACCACATTTTGTTCCAAATTACCATAGTAGTCTTCTGACTTAATGATTCCTTTAATACATTCCAGGCCTCCAGTTCCTGAGGCAGCATAACAGCCCCACAATATTATGGAACCTCCATCATATTTAACTGCTTCATTTCTTCGCCTGTAAATGTATCGCTGGTCTGCATTGCCAGATAGCTCAGATTTTGTTTCATCTCCCCACAGAACATTTTCCCAGAAGGATTGTGGTTTCTCATGGTGGGTTTGGGCAAAGATCAGGCATGCGTTTTTGCTTGTCTGAGCAGTGGGTTCCTCCTTGGCCTTCACCCATGAAGTCCTTCTTTGTTTAGTGCACAGTTAGGGTGTGGTTTGAAACCACAACTCCAGATTACTTTGGGTCAGCCTTAAGCTCTTTGGATGTTGTATGTTGTGTTTTCCAGCAGTTCGCACTAACCTTTGAAAACTTCTTGGATTAATTTTACTCTTCCCACCATGTCTGGGAGGTTCTTGACAATTCCTTGAGCAGAAAACATCTTAATAACATTGCAGACTGTAGACACAGGAATCCCAAGGTCTTTGGGGATGCCCTTGTACCCCTTTGGTGTTTGGTGATGATGTATTTTCTGACAGTCTCAGGCAGCTCTCTTGTCTTCACCATTGTGAAAATAGAACAGGGAGTGAATGTGGTCAGTTTAAACATAGAGCTATTATTCACTGGTTGACTCAAGTCATCTGAGTACTGAGAATTGATCACAGGTGCATTTAATTTTATTACAATGGGAACTGGTTTTTTCTGTTCAAACTGATTTGAATTTTTTATAGGGGTGCCAGTAATCATGTCCTAAATTCAGTGTTGACCTAACCCAAAAAGGTATCTCCCACTAGCTAACTAATAACAGAGTGTTTTGTGGGGAATTCCAGCCTGAAGCAGGGTTTGTGAAATTTATAAGCCAAAACATGGTGCTATGTCGCTGATTCACCCCAACGTTTGGCTACGTTCTGTATTGGATTTTGCATTCAGATAAGTCCTTATTACATAATAGATGACTGAAGTGTTGTGGTTTTACTGCAAATATGATTAAAAAGGTCCGGACCTCTTGTAGTGGCTAACCTCACACGCAGTCATTGTCTGACAAATAAATTTTCTTTCATGCATTAGTGATCTAGTGGGAAATACCTTTTTGGGTTAGGCCAACATTGAATTTGGTTATACATGGGGCGAGCCTAGTCTTGTTAGCCCCTTTGGATTACATTTGGTTTGCATAATCATGTCCTGGCAATGTCCCAGTTTTCCTACTATTTCCTTTTTTAATTGGTCTTGTTTTAATTTGATTCTTTTATGTGTGAAATATGTGTGCATATATAGTACAAAGCCATTTCACTGGCCCCTTTTTTTTTTGCAAGGGTGCCAATAATGTTGACCACACCCGCATTATCCTTTCAGTCAAGAATACATCTCGTCCTTTAAATTTCTTAAGCCATAATTTTTTGTTGGACCTCAAACAGACTCTGGCACAATAGATGCGTATATATTGGTGGTCCTCATTCAAAATTCCTTTTACTTTATTTATTAATTTTTTTTAGAGTATGTTTAAAAATGTTCTTAACATTAAAGTAAAAAAAAAACACTTTTTAAATTTTTTTTTATTTTTCCATATAATTTATGGTTTAGATTAGAGTTCAATTAAATCTCCAATTCCCGACATGATCCTGGCATGCCTCCAAGTTTCGATACTCAATATTAAAGGAAA
Organism: Ichthyophis bannanicus; assembly: GCA_033557465.1. Lineage (NCBI taxonomy): Eukaryota > Metazoa > Chordata > Amphibia > Gymnophiona > Ichthyophiidae > Ichthyophis > Ichthyophis bannanicus. The sequence continues at coordinate 487,842,548 of CM066031.1, forward strand.
AATACCTCAAAATCCGTCCAATATTATTTCACCCTTGAGCATCCTGATCTTGGTGGCTGCATCCACCTGCTCGTTCCATCGTCAACCACTCTCCTGCACTCTCAATTTGTCTCTTACACTTGGCATTTCAGCCATTATAAACACACCCCTAGATCTCTTCTCAACCAATCAGAAAACAAACATGTAAATGCTTTTACTTAAATAGTTTTTCTTTCAAGAAATATATATTAAAAATCTAAAAGACTTTTTGGTGGCCCTCAGAAATAAAAAAATAAATTATAATGATCCACATTAAACAAAAGTTATCCAGTCTATATCAACATTGAGTCTCTCCCTAGGCCTTCAGAAAACAATTGAAGACATATCTTTTCAGAACACTTTGGATGCAATATACCTATTACAAATACAGACCCTACATAGGACACTGCCTCAGCCCCATATCTCTTCAGTTCCCTACAGTTCATCAACTGTGCCATCGAGACATTCCTCCTGTAAATACCCAACCCATAAGATTGTTTCTTATGCCACATATATAATCAAACACCAATCCATTCCTTGTTACTAGTAGGAAATACACATTTGAAATGTATCTTGTTAGTTGTTAACTGTTAATTTATTGTTATTCCTTAATGATCCCTATACCTGCTCCCTGTTAAATGAAGCATGTTGAATGTAAAATGGTTTGTTGAATGTAAACCGCTTTGATTACGAGATAAGGTGGTATAGAAATAAATAAATATTCAAACACTGGATCCAGGCTTGTTCTTTATAGTTCAGGAAACTAGTCTGATATCCCCCCCCCTTGCCAATTAGGTTCTATTTTATCTATAATTCTCAAATGGTTATCGGATATAGAGTGGCCCTGTGTCATCCAATATTCAACTAAAGATGTTTTAAGGTTCTGAGAGCTAGTTCTGCTCCCCTAAGTGTTTTCTAGGTCTGGATTGAATTTTTCCCATTTTGTTGCCATTTCCAGAATAACTTCATTCATTCCTACAAAAAATGTTCAATAAGTTTGCTAAGGGATATCTTAAGGACTTGCCAAATGTTCAGCATCAACAACCCAGAGCAATGCCTGTTTGCCTTTTATAAAATTATTCCAGGGACTATAGGTGAACATATGCGGTATTTCATAAAGTATGTGCATAAGTGCCAATCCTGCCCCTGCTTTGCCTATTTTCCACAGCAATGCCGTGTTCATATCATGTCATAAACGCTGTGATTTCTGTGCACAATTTTATAAGAGCCTGTCCTACTACTTGTGTGCTAGGGGCACACTTCAGTTTTCATACCCAAGCAAATGGTCAAGAGCCTGACTGCACACACCCTCATTGAGGGTAACAAAACTGAATTATGTACCACTATATACAGGACAGCCATCATACAGAGCAACTGTCAGAAGTTCAAAGCCTGGAAGGCTAACTGCAGAGATAATGGAGCACAAGCAATGAGTCATAGAAATGTGCTAAGTTAAACACACTTGCTTCAGGCCAACAACACTCTGAAAACAGGTTGTGTCATATATCCCTGTCTGTGGTTTTAGGGAGGGAAGAGACTGGATTATCTATTTTCAGGAAATATAACTAATGGCTAATGTTTATTCAGCTACTTATTAAATATGAGAAACATGCAATGGGTTTTGCACAGACACTGCAGCATGGATCCCACCCCTTTCTCAGCTCTCCTTTTGAAAGCTATTTCTTAGTAGTAAAGTATCTTGCCACATATAATTTAATCTCCAGAAATAAGCAGGAATGCTTGTGCAGTGTGCAGTGGCAGCCAAGAGAGCAAATAGAATGCTAGGTATCATAAGGAAAGGAATGGAAAATAAAACAAAAGATATTATGCCTCTATATCGTTCCATGGTGAGACCGCACCTTGAATATTGTGTGCAATTCTGGTCGCCGTATCTTAAAAAGGATATAGCGATTTTAGAAAAAGTTCAGAGAAGAGCCACCAAAATGGTAAAGGGGATGGAAGGATACTCCTATGAAGAAAGGCTAAAAAGGTTAGGGCTCTTTAACCTGGAAAAGAGACGGCTGAGGGGAGATATGATAGAAGTCTATAAATTAATGAACGAAGTGGAATGGGTAAACGTAAATCGATTGTTTACATTATCAGAATATAGAAAGACTAGGGGACATGCAATGAAGCTACAGGGTAAACTATTTAAGACTAATAAAAGAAAATATTTTTTCACTCAAGGTGTAATCAAACTCTGGAATTTGTTACCGGAGGATGTAGTAAAGGCTGTTAGTGTAGCTGGGTTTAAAAAAGGTTTGGACAAGTTCCTGGAGGAAAGGTCCATAAACCATTATTAAGAAAGGTTTCTCTGTGAATTCTTCTACCGTACCTCCACCAGCATGATTGGCTCTGCTCTCTAGACTTAAAGGAGGCATGCACATATATTGATCTATCCAACTCACAGACAGTATCTGAGTTTCATATATTAGAGAGGTCACTATCAGTATCGTGTTCTACCTTTCGGCCTCTCCTCTGCCACAAGGGTCTTTACGAAATGTATGGCAGTGGTTGCTGCCTACCTACACACCTTGGGGATATTCATCTTCCCTTACTTAGATGATTGGCTAATAAGGGGAGAATCTCCTCAGGAAGTAACGCATGCCCTTCAATGTACCATCCGTCCACACGAATGGATGTTGCATCGGGACACTGCTGCCCAGATCTTCCAGACATGGGGAACTCCACTCATAGATCTCTTTGCCACTCCGCAGAACACACAGCTTTCACTTTTCTGTTCCAGGACCGACAGGCCCCATAAGCATTCCTTCTCCATTGGGGGCAGGGGATTGCTATACGCATTCCAACCCACTCCCCTGATACCCAAAACACTGTTCAAGATACAGTGGCTCGATGATCCTCATAGCCACCTATTGGCCTCGTCAACCATGGTTTCTTCTGCTTCTTCATCTCGCACAGGCTCAACTGCTCAACCTGGGATGTGCATCCGACCTCCTCTCCCAGGACGAGACACTTCTCCATCCCAATCCTTACTCCACCTGATGGCTTGGCTCCTGAAAGGGTAGTACTTGCTGACCTTGACCTTCCACAGGATGTCAAGGAGGTCCTTCTTACATCCCACAAAGATTCAACTAGACAATCGTACGCCTTAAAATGGCAAAGATTTGCGGAATGTTGCTCCACAAAAAACATTAATCCATTTGCTTGTCCAGTGGAGCCATTGCTACATTATCTCCTCCATTTATCCGTAACAGGATTAAAAACTAACTCAGTTGGAGTCCATCTTAGTGCCATATCAGCATCTCATAAGACTATAGATGGACGATCTATATCTCCAGGAACAAGCAGGAATGTAGTCCTCACATATGGGTATCGTCGGTACCGACGGAGCCTGTGCGGGAACGCTCCCCAGCATCCAGTAGGAACGCTTTTGGGAGCATCCCTCAGCACATGCGCGCTGCCTTCCCGCCTTTCCAACTGTCCCTCTTCAGTTCTTTGTTTTCCACAGAGCCAACAGGACCTATTCCCTGTCACTGCAGAAAATTCCGTCTATAAAATTCTTTTTTGTGGTCACGTTTGCCTACCAGTACCGCCGGTTCTTTTCTTTTCTTTCTTTTCCTAAAAACAAAACAAAACCCTACACTTTGACTGTTTCTTTTCAGAAACTTTCCTTTTTTGGTGCTAGGCGCCATTTTGGGCATTAGGCCCCATTTTTCCAAAATTATGGAAAAGCCAACTAGTGGTTTTAAAAAATGTACTAAGTGTGGTGGTACCATTTCCGTCATTGACACCCATGATTGGTGTGTAAAATGTTTAGGACCTGATCATTCTCCAACTGAATGTCTCTCCTGCATGGGGATGACTAAAAGAGGAAGACAGAACCGGGCCGCAAAGCTCGGTACCCTCTTTTCTTCAGATGCCAGATCCATTGCATCAAATTGATGCGGTCACTTCTTGAACGTATATAATTAAGGATTTATTGTGATGCGTTCAACTTAAACAGTATTCAAAGAGAACTTTCTTGTGTCACTTTTGTGAATTAAGCATAAACCTGTTTCCAAAGGTCTCAGACTTCTTATAGCACAATTGGCTGACTAAAGTCTGGCCATTAGTGCTTGCTTGCATCAATGACCTTAATAATAGAAACTGGCTTGTATTTTTTCTTGCACACAGCTAATATATCTCTTACTCCCATGTAATATTTCTGTTTGGTGATGTATACAATAAAAATCAGAACTGGAAAATTGTAATTATGAATGTTCTGTCACTTAACTGCACTCTTTTATAATTCACTGCCGTGTGTAACATCAATATCATAGATCTATGATATTGATCTATGATATTGATGTTAGGGATCTGGGATCTATGATATTGATGTTACACACGGCGGTGAATTATAAAAGAGTGCAGCTAAGTGACAGAACATTCATAATTACAATTTTCCAGTTCTGATTTTTATTGTATACGTCACCAAACAGAAATATTACCTGGGAGTAAGAGATATATTAGCTGTGTGCAAGAAAAAATACAAGCCAGTTTCCATTATTAAGGTCATTGATGCAAGCAAGCACTAATGGCCAGACTTTAGTCAGCCAATTGTGCTATAAGAAATCTGAGACCTTTGGAAACAGGTTTATGCTTAATTCACAACAGTGACACAAGAAAGTTCTCTTTGAATACTGTTTAAGTTGAACGCATCACAATAGATCCATTGCATCGACATCATCAAGGGCCTCTTCTTCCTCCCATGGATCTCAGGTAACTAAACACAAAAGCCGGTCCTCAAAGGGTAGCTCTCCTGCTAAGCATCGAGAGGCCATTGGCATTGCCCTTGAGGGAACCACACCGGCAAAACAGCCCCAGCGGGAGGTTTCAGCATCCAAAGCATCGATGGGGCTTCAGGATATTCTCGAGGCTTCAACCTCGCAAGAACTACCTGTGCCATGCTCTGGGGTTCCGGCCGTTCTTACCGGTACCGACATCCAGGCATCAGCAGCGTCGATAGACCAGAGATTTTTTTGCTATCGAACGCAGTATCGCAGCTCTTCTCTCAGCTGCGGTTCCGGTGGTCCGAAGGGCACCGATGCCAGTACCGACACCGACGATGCCGGTACCAATGGTACCGGCCCCGATGGTAACTCTTCCCATTCCACCTCTGGCTGGAGTGGCTAAGGTGGTACCGGGTCACCTCGGTACCGACTTCGATCGGTACCCGGATCGTGCTTTGCAGGAGCATCAGAGTCAGGAATACTTCCATTCCTCCGATTCCGAAGACTCTGACAATTCTGCTGGCACCAGAGGGTTTCTCTTAGAAGATCCCTCTTCTCCCCAACTCAGAATGTCACCTCCAGAGGACATGTCATTTCAGGATTTCATCCCTGATATGGCTAAAGGTCTTTCTCCAGGACCAAGCAGGAAGTCAGTCCTCACATATGGGTGTCATCGACGCCGATGAAGCCCTAGCGGAGCATTTCCCCAGCTTTCCATGGAAAGCCTTTGGGAATGCAGGCACGCATGCGCGGTTCCCTTCCCGCCTAAAGGTGCCATCTTACCTCAGTCTCTCTTTTTCCGAGAAGCCCACCAGACATGTGTCCTGTCATCCCGGATAAAAGTTTGATTTTTTTTGTGATTCTCGCTATTTTTCTTCCCCGGTTCGACGCCGGTTCCCCTCCCGCCGGGTTCGGTACATCGGTATCGAGCCCAATTCTTCTTTTTCGGTTTTTGTCCTTCGTGGCTGGCGTTCGTGCCCTTTTTTGTTTTTTCCCTGGCAGCCTGGGCCTTTGACCTCGCAGGGACTCTTTTTTTCCCCGATGGCTTCCAGCGGTTTTAAAAAGTGTGATTGGTGTAAGAAGGTGATGTCTCTCACCGACACACACGACTGCTGCCTTCGGTGCCTCGGTCCTGATCACGACTCTAAGACGTGTGGATCATGTGGGAAGATGTCTTCCAACGCATTCCGAAGTCGCCAGCAGCAGAAAGAGAGGTTTTTTTCTGAATCAGCCTCCAGCAGTGCCCGGACCTCGTCTGAGGCCTTGACATCTCGGGATTCGGATCCTGAGCACCGTCGTGGCTCCTCGGACAGGGGGTCCCCCGACTGGGAACGCAAGAGGAAGAAGCGGCTCGTGAGGGCGTCATCGGAAGAGGTCCCTGGCTCCTCGAGGGCCAGGTCTAAGACCCCCGACCGTCACCCCGGGCCCGTGGAACAAGAGAAGCCTGCCAAGGTTCCTCGCGTGGAGCCGGAGTTTGCTGGACACGTAAGTCCTGTAGTCCTCGAGGACTCTCCTCCCAGAGAGCTGACGTCGGGCCCGGCGCCGCCAGGGCCCGAGTCGGTAGCTGCTGAGTCTCTCGAGCTGAGTCTCAGGATGACAGCCTTGGAGTGCAGACTGTCTGCCTTCATGGAGCAGCAGCGGGCACTGATGGCCAGCCTGTCTGGCGCATCTGCCCCGACCACCGGGACATCGAAGTCGACCCCGGAGACCGAGCCGATACTCCAGACCATGAAGGCTCGAGGTCGACCTCTGTCGCGGTCTCCTTCGACCTCCTGTTCGGGACCGAGGGCGTCGACACCGGTGCTCCCGGGCCCCGCGGGGTTGGAGCCTGACTCCTCGTCAGACGAGTCTGCCTGGGAGACGGAGGATGAGGAGTCCCCCGACACATTCAAGACTTGGTGCGTCCCGTCGGACTCACCGCAGTCTGAGCCCCGGAGTAGATCCCCTCCGGAGGATACCCGGTTCTCGGAGTTTGTCCGGGATATGGCCGCCGCGTTGGCTATCCCGGCGGACCCCGAGGAAGAGCCTCGAGCCGAGGAGCTCGAGGCCCTGCAGTACGACTCTCCTCCGAAGGAGGCCTTTACTGTCCCGGTTCCTCCGATGCTGGAACGGCTCCTCTTCCGGATGTGGGAGGCACTGGCCTCGGCGCCGGTTTTAAGCAAGCGGGTCGATTTGATCTATTGACTCCAGAAGAGCCCTGGCTTCCAGAATGCACAGCTACCACACCATTCCATGGTGGTGGAATCTGCCATGCATCGCCTGAAAAGTCAGAAGATGCACTCCGCGGTGCCTCCTGGCAGGGAGGCCTGAAACCTCGATGGTTTTGGTAGAAAGTGCTTCCAGGGCTCAATGCTTGCTTGCCGTGTCCAGTCTTACCAGCTGTACATGGGCATGTACTTGCGAGACCTGGCCAAGGAGTTGGCCGGGTTCTCTGCTGGTCTCTCCAGGGAACCCTTGCAGAGATTCAAGTCCTTGTCCTCGGGGATTCGGGAATGCTCCCAAGTTCATGTCCCGCGCCGCCTACGATGGCTTCGAGACATCGGCCCGAGTTGCGGCAGCCGGCATCGTGGCTCGACGCCAGGCATGGCGGCAGTCATCGGACCTCGAGCCATGGGTTCAGGACAAGTTGGTCGATGTCCCTTGCCGAGGTGAAAACCTTTTTGGCAAGCCCATGGCCGAGAAGGCCACTCAGCTCGAGACCGAGCACCTTGCAAGGAAAAGGCTGTCTAGGAAGACCTCTGCCCCTTCTCACAAGAAGAAGGGCTCGGGTAAAAAGCCCTTTTACCCGAGGAAGGGCACTGCCTACAAACAGTACCCTCAGTATCAGGCTGTCCAAGCTGTACCCCAGGGTCAGCAAGCCAAGGGGCAGGGTAATGGGCCCCGTAGGCAGAGGACCCCCAAGCCTCCAGCCCCTGCTCCCACTCAGCAGGGTGGGGGTTTTTGACTCCTCAAGCATAGCCTCTCCGTCCCTGCTCCCCCAACCCTGCACAGGAGGTCGCCTCGCCCTGTTTACCCACCAGTGGCCCCGCATCACAGGGGACAGTTGGGTGTTAAACATAGCCCATAGGGGCTATGCACTATGTTTATGTTTTATTTCATTTGATAAAAACCGCCTTTCAGTGGTAGGCAAAGCGGTGTACAATAAAACCAAATTTAAAAGAAGGCCAAAGCCAACGAAATGGAAAGGAAATACAAATTCTTGATAGAAAAGCAATAAAAACAGGAGAGACAAGACCAAAACATAAAGGAGAACAAACACGAGGAAAGCAGAGGACAGGGCAAGTGGGATTCACACGAAGGGAGAGGGGACATCAAACGCCAGGGAAAAGAGGTGGGTTTTCAGGTTCTGTTTAAAAGTGGGGTAATGAGGTTCCAGGCGGAGTGAGGAGGGGAGGGAATTCCAGAGGGCGGGGCCAGCAAAAAAGAAAGCAGAAGAACGAGTAGATTGTAGGTGGGCACGGGAAGGGGAGGGAAGAGTGAGGCGGTTAAGGTGGAAGGAGCGAGGGGTGTACCTAGGAGAGTGAAAGGAAAGAAGGTCAGTTAAGTATTGAGGGGTGCCTGTATGAAGAGCTTTATGAACCAGGATAAGCAGCTTGAAATGAGCACGGTGGGGAAAGGGCAACCAATGAAGACGAATAGTAGGGGTGTTATGTGATCACGGGGGGAAGAATGGGTGACCAGATGGGCAGCAGTGTTCTGAATCCATTGTAAGCGGGACTGTTGGGATTTAGAAAGGCCGACAAAGATTGAGTTTGCGAAATCAACCCGTGATATAACCAAAGACAGCAGCAGAGTGGTGAGAGCTGAAGGGGATAAGAAGGGGCGAACTGCACGGATTTGTCGGAGGAAGAAGAACGAGGATTTGGTGACATGTGATATATGAGCATGGAAAGATAGGTCAGAATCAAAGTGAACCCCAAGATAACGAAAGGAGGAGACTAAAGGAACAGGAGAGCCAGAGAAGGAAGGGGCCAGTGTGGGGGGTGGGCTGTTGTGAGAGAACCAGATAGCAATAGTCTTGGTGAGATTAAGGTGAAGACAATTACGAGTCAACCAATCAGCCACAGAGGAAAGACAGGAGTTTAACGCGGAAAGGTCGGGACAGGAAGGGGAGGTGTGATGAAGCAGAATAATGTTGTCAGCATAGAGAAAGGCCGATAATCCGGACTGTTGAATTAAGAGGGCTAAGGGGGCTAAGAAAAGGTTGAAAAGAAGGGGAGCCAGGACAGAACCCTGAGGAACCCCACAGGAAAGAGGGAAGGAGTCCGAGGGAGGGGTAGAGGAGGAAGGTGACAGAACTGCACACGAACGAGAGGAAAGAAAAGAGTGGAACCAGCGGTGAACAGTACTACAGAGACCCGCTTCCCGTAAACGAAGAAGAAGGAGGGAGTGATCAACTAGATCAAAAGCAGCAGAAAGATCAAGTGCAACCGCCACCGAGATATCACCACGATCATGAGCTACATGCAGTGCGTTAGTAAAGGCAAGAAGAATAGTTTCGACACTGTGACCCTGACGGAAACCCGATTGACGAGGGTGAAGAAAATTGGTGGAATCAAGGTGTTGTGAAAGTTGTGCAAAGACAAATTTCTCTAGGAGCTTTGAGAGAAAGGGAAGGTTGGAGACAGGACGGTAGTGGGCAGGAACCAAGGGATCAAGTGAAGGGTTTTTAAGGAGGGGGCGAATTAAGGCATGTTTCCAGGAGTGGGGGAAGGACCCTGTAGAAAGACTGGAGTTAAACATAGTAAGAATATAGGGAAGGAGACCCAGTGAGGATTCCAGAAGCCAGGAGGAAGGAATGGGATCTAGAGAGCAGGAAGTCTTCTTTGAGGAAGAGATGAGATGGTGAAGTTCAGGGGGAGTGATCAGTGAGAAGGATGCCCAACAGTGGGAGGTTTGAGAAATGGGCGGGGGAGAGGCAGAAGGGGGAGGAGAGAGAATCGGAGCAGGGCAGGAAGGTAAAGAAGCTCTCAAAGAGGAGATCTTATTGCTGAAGCAGGCAGCTAGAAGGGAGGGCTGAGGAGAGGGAGGGACTGGAGGAGCTGAGGCTGGGGAGTGAAGGGAGGTAAGAGACCGGAGGGTGGAATAAAGGTGCCGAGTCTGATTTGGGGCATTCAGAATGGCATTAGAGAAAAATGTGCGTTTGGCGAGATGGACGGAAGAGCGGTAGTGGGAGTAACTAGATTTAAAGAATGTAAATGAGGTGGGTGAAGGACTCTTACGCCACAGTCGCTCTGCTCTGCGAAGCTGCGTGCGTAAGAGCCGTAGACCCCCATGATACCAGGGATGCGTGGGGCGGCGGCGGGACGGCTGAGGGCGCAAAGGGGCAATACGGTCAAGAGCAGTTGAAAGAGCTGTTGACCAGAGGGTAGCTTGGGAGTTGGGAGAGAGGAGGGAAAAGTCAGAGGGTAGAAGTTCGGTTGCTGTGGGAAATTGATGGATGGTGAGAGATGAAAGGGCACGGGAAAGCCGCGGAGGAAGAGGGGTAGAGGGAGGGAGAAGAAGAGGAGAAGGAGGAGGGGGAGGAAGAGTGAGGCCCCTGTGAATGAGAGCACAAGACAGAGAGGCAGACATGGTCTGTCCAAGGGAGAGGCATAGAGGAAAGATTAGAAAGTGCAAGAGAGGAAGAGGATGATGTTAGGAATAGGTCCAGGGTGTGCCCGGCCTGATGAGTAGGGAAAGGAACATGTTGCACGAGGGATAGATCCTGTAGGAGAGAGATAAAGGAGAGATCCCTGGTTGAAGTGGGGGAGTCCAAGTGTAAATTGAAATCCCCGGCAATGAGTAGGAAAGCGAGAGAAAGATCCGTGATAGTCAAGAGAAGGGACTCCCAAAGCTCAGGGCGAAGAGCGGGGGGGGGGGGGGAGTAAATAAGGAGCACATGCATAGGGGGGGAAGTGTGGAGGTGGAGCAGAAGGGCTTCTGGGTAGTGGAGCGATGGGTGGAAAAGCTGAGTAAAGGAGAGGGTGGGCCGTATCAGAGCGGCCACACCGCCACCGGGTTTACCTAGACGTGGAGTGGAGACCGCAGAAAAACCGGGGGGAAGACAGCGGGCGAGGAGGGCATCCTCCCCGTCCCTAAGCCACGTCTCAGTCAGAAGAAGGAGGTCGAAAGAGGACCTAAGGGCAAGATCCTGGATAAGGAGAGTTTTGCTGCGTAAGGACCGACAGTTGACTAAGCCGAATGAGAGGAGAGACTTAGAGGAGGTAGATGGTAAAGAAGACAGGAGAGGAGTGGTAGAAATTAAGCAAGGACGAAGATTAGAGGGACACCGAAATCGTGTACGAGGCAACTTGTCAGGACGTCTGCCCCAGAGCACAGGAATAGCTTCCATAGGGTAGAGAGGAAGGAAGGGAACAGGAATATAAAGACAAGACAGGAGATCTGCCGAAGGTGAATGAGAAGAGACTCTGGGAGATAGTCTGAGCAGGCGAAAAGAAGAAACTTCCCCAGACAATATGGGAGCACAAAGACAAAATAAAAGCAAAGACTGAAAGACTATACTTTCACCAACTGCCTCCTCCATATTTTCCGGGAGTGCCTCCAAGGCCTCCCCTGCACACAGATCTTCTCCTCCAGGATCTCCAAGGTCTGTTGGTGGACAGGGCGGTGGAGCCTGTGCCTCTTCAAATGCAAGGTCAAGGGTTCTACTCCAGATATTTCCTGGTACCCAAAAGAACTGGTGGCCTTCGACCTATCCTGGACCTCAGGAATCTCAACAAGTTCCTAAAGAAAGAAAAGTTCAAGATGCTTACTCTTGGAACACTTCTGCCCTACCTCCAGCAGGGAGATTGGCTATGCTCCTTAGATCTAAAGGATGCGTACACTCACATCCTCATTCATCCAGACCACAGAAAGTACCTCAGGTTCATTGTGGGAGGAAACCATTATCAGTACAGAGTACTGCCTTTTGGCCTAACCTCCGCTTCCACGGTCTTTACCAAATGCCTGGCAGTGGTGGCGGCCTACCTGAGAACTCAAGGCATCTTTGTCTTTCCTTATCTGGACGACTGGCTCATAAGAGGTCAGACGTGCCAGGAGGCCCGACAGGCCACCCTCAGGACTATTGCTCTTCTTCAAAGCTTGGGGTTTGTGATAAACTTCGCAAAGTCCACTTTGCTCCCCTCCCAGAACTTGGAGTTCATAGGGGCGAGGTTGGACTCTCTGCTGGCAAAGGCATTCTTGCCAAAAGACAGAGCTCAAAGACTGATCAACTTAGCAAACCAGTTTCTCAGCAGGTCACTGGTCTCCGCCAGACTCTGCCTGAGGCTTCTAGGCCACATGGCTTCGACAGTACATGTGACCCCCAATGCCAGGCTCCATATGAGGCCTGCACAGTGGTGCCTTCGGAGTCAGTGGTCACAGGCCACAGGCAGCCTCAGAGACAAGATAAGAGTGTCCAGACCTTTTCTGGACTCCCTCAACTGGTGGTTGCACCCACCCAATGTACTGAAAGGGGTGCCTTTTCAAATTCCTGGGTACACAGTGGTACTGACCACAGACGCCTCCCTGCAGGGTTGGGGGGCTCATTGTCTGAACAAGTGCACCCAGGGTCTGTGGTCTCCCTGGGAGGCCGCACAGCAGATCAATCTCCTAGAACTCAGGGCTATTCGATTAGCACTCAGAGCTTTCTCTCCTGCCCTGGCTCATCAATCTGTCCTGGTTGAGACAGACAACCAGGTAGCCATAGTTTATGTGAACAAGCAAGGCGGGACTGGGTCCAGGCTCCTTTGTCAGGAGGCACAGGACCTTTGCTCATTTGCCCTCAAGCACAACATACTCCTCAAGGCTGTATACCTTCCAGGCCAGGAAAATTACCTGGCCGACAGGTTGAGCAGAATTCTGCAGCCCCACGAGTGGCAGCTGCATCCTTTGCTATTTCAGAAGATCTTCCTTAAATGGGGTCTTCCTTTGATAGATCTGTTTGCCAGTCCACTGAACAAACAGCTGCCTCGGTTCTGCTCCAGACAGCCGCATCCTCTGCGGGTAGCAGCAGATGCTTTTCTGATGCCATGGTCTCAGGGCCTCCTGTATGCGTTTCCTCCTACGCCTTTGGTGGCCCGAACTCTGTTCAAAATTCTTCAGGACAAGGCCTCAGTCCTGCTGGTGGCTCCCAGGTGACCAAGACAGCCTTGGTTTCCACTTCTGCTTCAGCTAGCAGTGGATCCCCCACTGACTCTGGGGTTGCAACCCGACCTTCTTTCTCAGGATCGGGGTTCCCTTCTGCACCCCAATCTCAAAGCTCTCAATTTGATGGCCTGGAGGCTGCAAGGGTAATTTTGGCTCCCTGGGGCCTACCTCCTGAAGTTGAGGAGGCTGTCCTAGCCTCTAGTAAACAGTCCACTAGGAAAACCTATGCTCTCAAATGGAAAAGGTTTTCTATGTGGTGTCAGCTACGTACACAGGATCCTTTCTCCTGTACTGTACCAGTAGTGCTTCAGTACTTACTGCACTTATCCAATCAGGGACTTAAGTCCAATTCTGTTCGGGTCCACCTCTCAGCTTTAGCAGCTCACCACTCACTGGTGGAAGGACATTCTCTCTCGGTTCACCCCTTGTTGTCCCGCTTTCTCAGAGGCTTGCTTTTGCTCAAGCCTCCAATCCGTCCTCCTGCTCCTGAGTGGGAGTTGAATGTGGTCTTGCAGCAATTGACTCGCCCACCTTTTGAGCCGATGGCTACTTGCCCTCTACGCTTCCTGTCCTGGAAGACACTCTTCTTGATGGCCATAACCTCGGCCAGGCAAGTGAGTGAGCTTCAGGCCCTGGTCTGTGACAGGCCTTACACTCGCTTCTATAGGAACAGGGTAGTCCTTAGGACTCACCCAAAGTTCCTCCCTAATGTTGTCTCCTCTTTTCACCTCAACCAGGAGGTGGTTCTTCCAGCATTCTTCCCTAGGCCTCATGCAAGCCAGGCTGAAGCAGTTCTGCATACCCTGGACTGTAGGAGGGCCTTATCCTTCTACCTTGACCGTACACAGGGGCATAGAAGGGCTACTCAGCTCTTCGTGTCTTTTGACCCTAATAAGTTGGGGTTGGCTGTGTCCAAGCGTACCTTGTCCATCTGGGTAGCTGACTGTATCGCCTGGGCTTACAAGGTGGCTGATCTTCCTTTGCGGGGTCGGGTCACGGCCCACCGTGTCAGGGCAATGGCTGCCTCAGTGGCTCATCTCCGCTCTGTACCATTGGTAGACATCTGCAGGGCTGCAACTTGGTCTTCAAGCCAGACTTTTCCGGCCCATTACTGTCTGGAGAGGGAGTCCCGTAGGGACAGTGCTTTTGGCCAAGCAGTACTCCGGAATCTCTTTGAGGTTTAGGCAACTCCTGCCCTCCTGCCCTTTGTTGGGCTACCAGTGGAGGTTGTGTCAGTGAAAAGCCTTTCTTTGATGCTGGGACTAGAGGGAGTTCTCTTGTTCAGCCTGGGTTCCTTGGTAGCCCAGAGCTAGGGAGTCACCCATATGTGAGGACTGACTTCCTGGTTGGTCCTGGAGAAGGAGTAGTTACTCACCTGTAACAGGTGTTCTCCAGGAGCAGCAGGAATCAGTCCTCACAACCCTCCCTCCTCCCCTGGGAGTTGCAGTTGTACATAGCTAAGAACAGCACACAAAAAGTAAAAATAAACTATGTCATTTGACTGAGGTAAGATGGCACCTTTAGGCGGGAAGGGAACCGCGCATGCGTGCCTGCATTCCCAAAGGCTTTCATGGAAAGCTAGGGAAATGCTCCGCTAGGGCTTCATCGGCGTCGATGACACCCATATGTGAGGACTGATTCCTGCTGCTCCTGGAGAACACCTGTTACAGGTGAGTAACTACTCTTTCAATTACAGTAGCTCCTGAAGAGGAACCCAGAGCAAAGGAATTGGAAATCCTCCAATATCCTAAAGCTCCTAAGGAGGCAGCTACTCTGCCTGTCCATGAAATTCTGCATAACCTGATGCTCAGAATGTGGGAGACACCTCTGACTACTTCTCCTCACTCTAGGAGACTTGATACTATGTATCGAGTCCCACCATGTCCTGTATTTCAGAAAACTCAGCTGCCACACCATTCAATGGTAGTGGAGTCAGCCATGCGTAGAATGAAAAGTGCAAAAAGACATGCATCCAATCCTCCAGGTCGTGAATGCAGGACTCTGGATGCTTTTGGACGCAGAACTTTTCAAGCTTCCATGCTTTCAGCTAGGATCAGCTCATATATCCTATATATGGGAATGTTCCTCAAAGAAATCACAGGAGACTTGGAACTTATGAGCCCATTTCTCCCAGATGATGAGACAAGACTTTCTTACTCTGGTTAAGCATGCTCAGGATGTCTCCAAGTTTGTCAAGTCGTGCAGCCTTTGACTGTTTCGAATGCATCAGCAGAACTTCTGCTATTGCCAGGGGCGCACAACGGATTGTCTGGCTACAGGCATCAGACTTGGAGACTTGGGTACAGGACAAGTTAGGCAACATCTCTTCGGCAAGAACTGGCAGGAGAAGGCTAACGAGTTAGATGCTGACAATTCTACCTTAGATAGATTGTCAGTCTACAGCCACTCCAGCCAAAAGGAAGCCTTATAAAAAACCCTCTTTTACCAAAAAGAGGAAGTTTTATCCTTCCTATACCCATCAGACTCAGACTCCAGGTCAGGTTGCCCAAAAGGGACAAACTAGACAACAAAAGAAACCAAAAGGCCCGAGAGCCCAACCAGCTCTCCAGGTTCAGCCCTCTCAAGGACTTTGCCTCCTTCATAGAGAGCTTTGCCTTCCTGCCTCTGAGGGGTCCTCAACCCCCCAATATTCCCGGCAGGTTATGCCACTTTGTCAACAGATGGCATCAGATAACAGCAGAAGATTGGACTTTGTCCATTGTAGGGGAGGGATACAAACTTCATTTTCACAGCTTACCCCCTCCTACAATTCTAAAGCAGTTCATTTCACAAACCTCTGCAGACAATCTGCTAGATCACGAGGTCTCCACAGTTCTTGCCCAAGGGGCAATAGAGAAAGTACCCATTCTCCAACAGGGTGCAGGGTTCTACTCCCCCTAATTTCTTATTCCAAAGAAAACAGGGGGACACAGACCCATTCTAGACCTCAAAGAATTGAACAAATATCTGTTTTGAGAGAAATTCAAAATGATTTCTCTGGGAACTCTTCTGCCATACCTTCAAAGCCAGGACTGGCTTTGCTCTCTAGACTTAAAGAATGCATGCACTCACATTCTTATCCATCCAGATCACAGGAAATTTGTACGTTTCCTTTTCAGGGGAAGACATTTCCAGTGCAGGGTTCTTCCTTTTAGTCTGGCTTCAGCACCAAGGGTATTCACGAAATGCATGGCAGTAGTAGCTGCATTTCTTACTTAGACGACTGGCTCATCCGAGCCTCCACAGTGACAGAGGCCAGCACTGCACTGTCTCGTACAATGCAAATCCTCCAATACTTGGGATTGGTAATAAACTTCCCGAAATCTCAACTAGTTCCTTCCCAATGCCTATAATTCATAGGAGTCTGTCTGGATACCAGACAGGCAAGGGCTTTCCTTCCACAAGCCCGGTGTCTTCGCATAATGCAGTTAGCTTCCCAAGCAGCAGGCAAATCCTCCCTCACTGCTCAGGAGCTACTGCAGTTACTGGGACACATGGCATTCACAGTTCATGTAGTCCCATATGCTCGCTTCCACATGGAAGCAGCTCAGTGGACCCTCTCCACACAGCGGACACAGGCCACGGGTCATTTGTCGGACAAAATAGCAATCTCTCAGCAACTAATTTTGTCCCTCCAGTGGTGGCAATCATTAGAAAATCTGACAGTATGGTCTCCTTTCCATCAACTTCTCTTTCAGGCCACCCTAACAACAGACGCATCACAGGTGGGTTGGGGAGCACACCTGAATCATCTCTCTACCCAGGGCACCTGGACTCCATAGGAGGTTGGTTTACACATAAACTTCCTGGAGTTAAGAGCAATTTATTTAGCTCTTTGAGTGTTCCACGCCCAGCTCAGCTACAAGACAGACGGACAATCACGCCCAGCTCAGCTAGTCCAGACGGACAATCAGGTAGCCATGTTCTATGTGAACAAGCAGGGCGGGACAGGCTCTCTGTCATTATGCAACGAAGCTTTACGACTATGGGCCCTCGCCAGAGAGCATCAAATTCACCTTCTAGTGGTATATCTTCCAGGCATTCAAAACCTTTGGGCAGACAAACTCAGTCGAGTACTGCTACCTCACGAGTCGTCACTCCACCTAGACCAGGTGGCAAAGATATTTCATCTCTGGGGCACTCCAGACATAGACCTCTTTGCAAGTCCACTGAATGCCAAACTTCCCCGGTTCTGTTCCAGGATTCCGGCGCACAACTGTCAGGCAAGGGATGCCTTCCTCCTTCACTGGGGTCAGGACTTCCTTTATGCCTTCCCACCCATTCCTCTCATCCCCAAGACACTCTTCAAACTTCAGAGAAACAGGGGTCGCATGATTCTCATAGCACCACGATGGCCACGCCAAACATGGTGGTATTCCCTGCTTCTGCATCTCTCTCAAGCGGCACCTCTGGAGTTAGGGCATGCTCCAGATCTCCTTTCCCAGGAGAACGGGATGCTATGGTACCCGAATCCCCAGTCCCTGCACCTCACGGCCTGGTTGTTGAAGGCTTAGACTTCCAGGATTTCAACCTGTCCCAGCAGGTAAAGGATATCCTTCAGGCTTCTAGGAAACTTTCCACAAGAAGATCTTATGCCTTCAAGTGGAAACGTTTTACTGTATGGTGCTCCAAGAAGAGATTAAACCCCCTGGTCATACCCTTAGAATTGATACTAGAGTATCTCCTTCACTTATCGAATTCTGGGTTAAAGACCAATTCGGTAAGAGTCCATTTTAGTGCAATTGCAGCTTCTTATAAGCCTCTAAATGGACAACCAATTTCCTCTCATCCACTCCTATCAAGATTTATGAGAGGCCTTTTATTAACTAAACCTCCCATCAAGCCACCACCGGTAGCATGGGATCTAAATCTAGTTCTCGAGCAGCTCATGAAGCCGTCTTTTGAACCTTTAGCCACTACAGCCCTTAGGTTTTTGACTTGGAAGGTCATCTTCCTGATTGCAATCACCTCTGCCCGTTGCATTAGTGAATTGCAAGCTTTAGTGGCTGATCCTCCTTATACTAGATTTCACCATGATAAGGTTGTTCTTCGAACTCACCCACACTTTATGTCAAAGGTGGTTTCGCCTTTTCATTTAAACCAATCAATTTATCTTCCTGTATTTTTTCCGAGGCCTCACGCCTCTAATGTAGAAAGAAACCTTCATACTTTGGATTGTAAAAGGGCCTTAGCCTTTTACATTCAAAGAACACAGCAACATAGAAAGTCCTCGCAACTTTTTGTAGCTTTTGACCCTAGTCATTTGGGACTTCCAGTCTCCAAAAGAACTTTATCTAAATGGATTGCCCAATGCATATCCTTTGCTTATGAGAGTAAGGGGCTTCCTCTTCAGAACCTTGTCACAGCTCACAGTGTGAGAGCCATGGCAGCTTCTATGGCTAATCTCCACTCTGTGTCTATCAATGACATTTGTCGAGCAGCCACCTGGGCTTCGGTACACACCTTCACAGCCCACTACTGCCTAGATAAAGCCTCCCGTCGGGACGCCTTCTTTGGCCAAGCTGTTCTTCAAAATCTCTTTCAAACCTAAACCAACTCCTACCCACCAACTCTGGTGGGATGCCAGAGATCCATGGGAGGAAGGATTCTCACCTTCGACGGTGGCACCTTCCTGGGGATATCTCCCTGGCATCTTCAGCTAGGGAGTCCCCATATGTGAGGACTACATTCCTGCTTGTTCTTGGAGATAGCGTAGTTACTCACCTGTAACAGGTGATCTCCGGGAACAGCAGGAATCTAGTCCTCACAACCTACCCACCTCTCCTAGGAGTTGTCTCTCTCTCTTTGTCTCTTTCCTCTCTCCCTCTATCCTTTCACTCAGCTACAAACTTAACTGAAGAGGGACAGTTGAAATGGCGGGAAGGCAGCGCGCATGTGCTGAGGGATGCTCCCAAAAGCGTTCCTATTGGACGCTGGGGAGCGTTCCCGCGCAGGCTCCGTCGGTACCGACGATACCCATATGTGAGGACTAAATTCCTGCTGTTCCCGGAGATCACCTGTTACAGGTGAGTAACTACGCTTTCTTTGCACCCTTTAGTGGTGTGTTTCATGAGGGATCTCCTCTTGTCCAAACCCCCCATTAAGCCACCTTTGGTGGCCTGGGATCTCAATGTAGTTTTGACTCAACTTCTCAAGCCACCCTTTGAGCCTTTAGCCACCACTAAAGTTCCTTACTTGGAAAATTATCTTACTTTGGCTCACTGAATCAATGAGCTACAAGCCCTTGTAGCAGATTCTCCCTACATTCATTTCCACCATGACAAGGTGGTTCTCCGGACTCATCCATACTTCCTTCCAAAGATGGTCACTCCGTTTCATCTGAACCAGTCTGTTATCCTGCCAATCTTCTTCCCCAGACTACATGCATCTCAGGCTGAAGCAGCGCTGCACACTCTGGATTGCAAGCGAGCGATGGCTTATTACTTGAACAGAACCAAAGATCACAGGGGATCTTCCGAACTGTTCATTTCTTTTGATCCTTGTCACCTTGGTCTCCCAGTCACCAAACGTACCCTATCAACATGGATAGCAGATTCCATCTCTTTTA
This sequence comes from Ichthyophis bannanicus, assembly GCA_033557465.1. Taxonomy (NCBI): domain Eukaryota; kingdom Metazoa; phylum Chordata; class Amphibia; order Gymnophiona; family Ichthyophiidae; genus Ichthyophis; species Ichthyophis bannanicus. Next base: position 487,861,997 of record CM066031.1, read on the forward strand.
TCTGTGCATAGGCAGGGCTTTCCTTAGAGGATCATATAACTGCTCATAACTTATGGGCTATGACAACTTCTGTAGCCAATCTACAGTGAGACATTGAGGGGATCTGTCGAGCAGCCGCCTGGTCCTCAATACACACCTTTGCGGCCCAATATTGTCTGAACAGGGACTCCCACCGGGATGCTGTCTTTGGCCAAGCTGTTCTCCAGCACCTTTTTGGGACTTAAACTCAACTCCTACCCTCCATCCCAGACGTCTTAGGATACCAGACTTCATGAAATAGAGTCTGATCCTCAAGCATTTCATGTTCTTTGGCTGTTGTTTTTTTGCTAGGGGATCACTTTGCTCTCCCCCATTCCATTCTGGTACCTGGGAGCTAGTGAGTCCCATATGTGAAGACTGAATTCCTGCTTGTTCCTGGAGATAGCATAGTTGCTCACCTGTAACAGGTGATCCCCAAGAACAGCAGGAATCAGTCTTCACAACTCACCCTCCTCCCCTAGGAGTTGCAGGGTTCTTTGTTTTTTTTCTTCTCCTCTCAGCTACAAACTCAACTGAGGAGAGAGACTAGAAAGGCGGACGTGCAGGCACGATGGAGTGCTCCCAAAGGCTTTCCTACTGGACGCTGTGAAGCGTTCCACATGGGCTCCGTTGGTGACGTTTACCCATATAGAAACATAGAAATATGATGGCAGAAAAAGACCACATGTCCTGTCTAGTCTGCCCTTCTATATCAACCACTACAACAGTCCCCTTTTTTTCCTTTAGAGATCTTCTTTGTTTGTCCCATGCCTTTTTGAATTCAAACACCGTCCTCATCTCTACCACCTCCACTGGGAGACTATTTCATGGATCTACCACTCTTTCCGTAAAAAAATATTTCCACATATTACTCCTGAGTCTATCCCCTTTCACCATCATCCTATGTCCCCTCATAGCAGAGCTTGTTTTCAATCAAAAGAGGCTCTCCTCCTGTGCATTTATGCTTTGGAGATATTTAAACGTCTCAATCATATCACCTCTATCCCACCTTTCCTCTGAAGTATACATATTAAGATCCTTAAGTCTGTTCTCATATGCTTTATAATGAAGACCACTAACCATTTTAGTAGCCACCCTCTGTACCAACTACAACCTGTTTGTATCCTTTTGAAGGTGCGGACTCCAGCATTGCACACAATACTCCAAATGAGGTCACATCAAAGACTTATACAGAGGCGCTATCACCTCCTTTCTTCTGCTGGCCATTCCTCTCCCTATGCACCCAAGAATCTTTCTAGCTTTTGCAGTTGCCTTTTCTACCTGTTTAGCTACTTAAGATCATCAGACACAATCACGCGTAGGTCCCGCTCTTCTTTTGTGAACAGAAGTACTTCACCCCCTATATTATATCGCTCCCTTGGATTGCTGCAGCCCAAATGCACGACCTTGCATTTTTTAACATTAAATCTCAGCTGCCAAATTCTAGACCATTCTTAAAGCTTAGCTAGATCCCTCCTCATGCTATCTATACCTTCTTGGGTGTCTACTCTATTGCAGCTTTTGGTATCATTCACAAAGAGTTAAACCTTACCTGACTGCCCTTCCGCTATATCACTAATAAAAATGTTAAAAAGAATTGCACTAAGGACATATCCCTGGGGCACACCACTGGTGAACTCCTCTGAGTGAACTCCATTTACCTGTACCTTTAGTTGCCTCACACTCATCCCTAAGGATGCTCAGTTTGTTTATAAGTCGCCTGTGCAGAATGGTGTCAAAGGCTTTATTGAAATCTAAATACACCACATCTAGGGCTGTCCCTCGGTCCAACTCCCTGGCCACCCAGTCAAAGAAATCAATCAGATTTGTCTGACAAGACCTGCCTCTGTTGAATCCATGCTGCCTCGGATCCGGTAATCCGTTGGACTCCAGAAACCTCACTATTTTCCCTTTCAGCAGCACTTCCAATTTACTCACCACCGAAGTTAAACTAACCGGCCTGTAGTTTTCAACCACATCCTTACTTCTACTTTTGTGTAAAGGGACCATATGTGCCTCTCTCCAGTAAAACCACTCCCGACTCCAAGGAGGCATTGAAAAGGTCAGTCATTGATGCTGCTTGAACCTCCCCAAGTTCCCTCATTATTCTCAGGTATATCCCATCCGAATCCATCGCTTTGTCTACTTTAAAGTTTAGCTAGCTTCTTACGAACATAGTCTTCTGAAAATTGTTCAAGATGCCCCTCGCTTCTCTTCCTCTTTGTAGGCGTTTTCTGAGGTCCTGCTCCTGGTCCTTCATCTGTGAACACAGAACAGAAATATTTGTTAAGCAATTCCGCTTTATCCTCATCAGCTTCTACATATTTCTCCCCTTCACCCTTGAGTTTGACAATACCAATTTAGCCCTTCCTCTTCTCACTAACATATCTGCAAAATGTCTTATCCCTCCCCCCCCCCCCCCCCCATCTTATTGCATTGGCTATTTCCTCCTCTTTTTGACTCTTTGCTTTCCTGACTACTTTGTTAGCTTCTCTGTTTTTTTCAAATATAGATACCTTTCTTCCTCTCTCTGTGATCTCTTGTATTTCGGAAGGCCTCCCTCTTATTCTTCACCTTTTCAGCTACTTCTTTCGAAAACCATAGCAGTCTCCTTTTTCTTTTACCTTTATTTACCATTTTAACAAAAAGGTTGGTTGCTCTTAAAATATCCCTTTTCAGTTTTGCCCACTGTTCCTGATCGCACCTCCAGTCTAGTCCCGGAATCCTTGGGTTCTCAACCTCTACCAGCAGCTTTGGAGACTGAGAAACTTCAGAGTTGTGATGTCACTGGCATATAAACGCTGGCACCACCTCCTCTCCTCAGTTCTCAGTCTCCAAAGCAGCTTGAGGGGTTGTGAGCCCGGGGATTACGGGGCTCACTTGAGGAACAGTTAGGCAGACCTTCTTTAGATTCTTTAGATTCTTAAATATAAAACAAAACAAAAAAACAAAACAGAAGAAGAAGAAGAAAGCACAAAAAGGGTTATTTATCTAATTCTGGCACGTCTTACAGGCTGTGAGTCTAGACGGCTGCCTTGAAGTCTTTTTCTCCTCTTCCCCCTTCTGTTGGTAGCGTTTCTGTTGGGGAGTAGTGGTGTGAGACCTGCGGGGTACTTCTGCGCTGAGCAGGGGGGGTGGTCCTCGCAGCGGACAACAGGCATCACCACGGGGCTGGACTCAGCGTGCAGAAGTTCTGCCTGCTTGCGCTTCAGCTGCCCACACTGTTCCCGGCGCGATCGCAGAATCGCAGGGCCTACGGATTGCGGCGATACTGAGGCTCCGGAGCTGCAGGGGCACTCAGATCGCGGGGCTGGAACACTTGCTGTGGTGATCGGAGGCCTGCAAGGTAAGGCAGTTATTTGCGCAGCAATCGGCCTGACCGGTAGTGACAGGCCGTGTGGCGTGCGCTCTGCGCGATAAAACCAGCGGGGAGGGGGGGGGTTTGTTTCCTTCCCTGAGGCCCGTGGCACCACTGAAGAAAAGCAAATTTGACCTGGTTCAGTCATTGTTTGCGCTGTGGTGGCAGGCTCTTTAAGCTGGTTGCAGGGGCTGAGCCGGGTTTTCATTTTGGTGTGGTTAAGTGGAAATAATGCCAGCCAAACAGCTTTGTTTGATCTGCGGGGCTAGACGGAGTTCAGTCACTTCAGAAGGTGTCTGCAAGGGCTGTAGCCTTGAGGCAGGTGCTGCTGAGCTCCCTGTGGAGGGGGGGGACAGAGGATAAGGAAGGGGCTATGGAAGTGGGAGACCCAGTTCCGGTCCCTTTGCTCCCTCCCGATTCGGGGGTCTCTGCAGTGTCTGGGCCAGATTCACTGCATTCCAAGCCGCCGGTTGCTGACAGCTTGGCAGCTATTTTCTCCATGGATTTTTTGTCCTTGATTCAGAGGGCTTTGGGCTCATCCCAGGAGGTTCCGGTGGCGGGACCTTCAGGGGACGGCTTCAAGGGAAAGCGGTCCGTCTCACCAGGGTTTGGAGACAGCTCTAGTACAGTGGCAAAGAGGCCCCGGCTGGACAGGGATAGGTTAGAGCAGTCAGTGCTATCAGAGGACTTGCGCACAGACGTAGCGGACCTTGAAGAGGGCCTGGAGGATGACTTAGAAGAGGGTGAGATTAAGGATCAGGAGGATCAAGCGAGAGTGGTTAGGGTCTTCCGTAGAGAGGAGCTACCAGCTCTCATTTCAGAGTCCCTTAAGACCCTAAATATGCCAATGGCAGGCCCGGCTGAGGATGCCACCCTGGAGGATCCCTTGCTGCAGGCTTTCCGTAAGACACAGAGGGCGTTCCCGGTACATAGGGTATTTAAAGAGATGATTCAGGAGGAGTGGGATATGCCCGAGGCAGTACTCAAGGGATCCAGGGTGATGTCGAGACTTTACCCGCTGATGGATCAGGACCGGGAGTTGTTTAAAGCTCCGAAGGTGGATGCGGCAGTCTCTGCGGTGACTAAGAAGACCACCATTCCGGTAGAAGGGTCCGCTGCGCTTAAGGATGCGCAGGACCGTAAGCTGGAAACTTTACTGAAGCAGGTTTTTGAGGCAAATGCCTTATCGTTGCAGGTGTCTGTTTGCGGAGCTTGGGTGGCCCGTGCCTGTTTGCGATGGGCGCAGCGGATTCAAGGTGAGAACTCGGTGGAGGAGACCGAGGAGGCGTCACGGCTAGAATCCGGAGCAGCATATTTAGCAGATCTTCATTACGATCTCATCTGAGGGTTAGCTAAGAGTATGGCTTCGGTAGTAGCTGGGCGCAGGTGTCTCTGGCTCCGGAATTGGGCGGCAGACGGTTCTTCTAAGGCTAGGTTGAGTAAGTTGCCTTTCCGGGGCAGGCTTCTCTTTGGAGAGGATTTGGAGAAGTTGGTTAAGGATTTAGGTGAGTCCAATGGAGGTCGGCTGCCAGAGGATAAGCAAAAGCAGACTCATTCGGGTCTTGGTTTTCATGGGCAGCAGCGTGATTTTCGTGACTTTCGTCGTTTTCAGAACGCAAGGTTTGGACAGGGGCAGCGAGGGCTTTTCCCTACTCGGAGCCAGGGGTTTCGCAGGTTTCGAGGGGCGAGCAGAGGTTTCTCTCAGGCGTCCTCGTCCTCTTCCTTCAAAAAGTTGCAATGAAGTCAGGCGGGCCCAGGAGGGGTTGGTTCCCGTGGGAGGTCGATTGCGGGAGTTTTACCCGGCCTGGGTCCAGCTCACATCCGATCGGTGGGTGTTGGATGTGATTCGGGACGGTTACGCGTTGGAGTTGCAGCGGCAGGTGTCCGAGGCATTCGTGCAATCGTCATGCAGAACTATAGCGAAGCGCAGGGCGGTGCGGGACACTGTTCGATGCCTGCTGGGGCTCAAGGCGATTGCTCCGGTGCCGCCCGACCAGTTAGGAGGCGGTCGATACTCCATTTATTTTGTGGTGCCCAAAAAAGAGGGGACGTGGCGTCCTATTTTGGATTTGAAAAGGGTGAATCGCTGTCTCCGCGTTTCCCACTTTCGTATGGAGACCCTTCGGTCCGTGATTGTAGCGGTGCGAAAAGGTGAGTTTTTGACGTCTTTGGACCTCTCGGAAGCGTACCTTCATATTCCAATTCGGCAGGAGCATCAGAGGTTCCTCAGATTTGCGGATCCGATGGGTCATTTTCAGTTTCAGGCGCTGCCCTTTGGCCTAGCAACTGCTCCGCGAACCTTTACCAAGGTAATGGTGGTGGTCGCGGCGGCCTTGCGAAAGGATGGAGTGATGGTACACCCGTATCTGGACGATTGGTTGATAAGGGCGAAGTCACGAGCGGAGAGTGTCTCCGCCACGGCCAAGGTGTTGGCGATGTTGCAGCGTTTAGGTTGGGTAGTAAATGCAGCGAAGAGCAAGTTGCAGCCGACTCAGCAGTTGGAGTATCTGGGAGCTCGCTTCGACACGGAAGTAGGCCAAGTTTTCCTTCCGCAGCAGCGGAGGGAGGCGCTTCAGCGGTTGATAATTCGATTTCTCAGCATGCAGAGGCCTACCGCCTGGGAGTACCTGCAGGTGTTAGGGACCATGGCGGCAACCCTAGAATTGGTTCCGTGGGCGCAAGCTCACATGCGTCCGTTACAGAGAGCGCTGTTGCGGCGCTGGTCTCATCAGAGGGATGCCTTGTCCCAGAGGTTGGTGTGCCCCCCTCAGACTCGACAAGCCCTGCAGTGGTGGTTGATTCCAGGGAACCTAGAGAAGGGCGTGGCGTTGGAAGCGCCGGAGTGGGTTCCGCTTACCACAGACGCCAGCTTAGAGGGCTGGGGTGCCCATTGCCAAGGCCAGATAGCACAAGGAGAGTGGTCAGCGCAGGAACGGACTTGGTCCATCAACAGGTTGGAGTTGAGGGCGGTAGTCTTGGCCTTGCAGGAGTTTCGTCCGTATCTCGTCGGGAAGGCGGTTCGAGTGTTCTCGGACAATGCGACGGCGGTGGCTTATGTGAATCGCCAGGGGGGCACCAGCAGCGTGGCACTAGAGACCGAAGCCGACGGCTTGTTCGAGTGGGCAGAACGGAATCTCGTGGCCGTGTCGGCGGCACACGTCGCGGGGGTGGACAATGTGCAGGCCGACTTCTTGAGTCACGTGAAGGTGGACCCGGGAGAGTGGTCTCTTCATCCGGAGGTCTTTCAATTGCTGGTGCATCGCTGGGGAATGCCAGCCATGAATCTCATGGCGTCGTTTCAGTCAGCGCAGGTCGGTCGGTTCTTCAGCAGACGAAGAGAAAGGATGTCCGAGGGGCTGGATGCGCTAGTTCAGGCGTGGCTGCAGGACCAGCTTCTGTATGTCTTTCCCCCGTGGGTGCTGTTTGGGAGAGTGCTTCAACGCATCGAGCTTCACAGAGGGAAGGTGATTCTGGTAGCTCCCGATTGGCCGCGACATCCGTGGTACGCGGATCTGGTTCGACTCGTGGTGGAGGGGCCCTAGCGGCTTCCAGCTCGTCGGGATCTCTTAACTCAGGGGCCCCTGTGTATGCCTCAGGTGGATCGATTCTCGCTTACGGCCTGGCTATTGAACGGGCTCGGTTGAAAGCGAAGGGCTATTCAGCGGCGGTGATTTCGACCCTGCTGCAGGCGAGGCGGCGGTCGACATCTTTGGCGTATGTTAGAGTCTGGCGGATATTTGAGGTGTGGTGTGCGGACAAGCAGTTTCTGCCCTTTAAGGCGTCCGTGCCCCAGGTGCTGGCCTTCTTACAGGATGGTTTTCACAAGGGTTTGGTGGCGTCATCATTGAAGGTTCAGTTGGCGGCCTTGTCCTGTTACAGAGGTAAGGTGCTTGGCAGTTCCTTGGGTAGCCATGTGGACGTGAAGCGTTTTTTGCATGCCGTGGGCTTGTTGCGGCCGCCTTGCAGGAGGGCGGTTCCATCTTGGGATCTCCCTTTGGTGTTGGAAGCGTGGAGGAAAGGCACCCTTTGAGCCTTTGTCGACAGCGACTTTAAAGGACCTGACTCTGAAGGTGGTTTTTCTGGTGGCCATTGCATCTGCGCGACGAGTGTCCGAGTTGCAGGCGCTGTCCTGTAGGAAACCTTTCCTATCTTTTTCGGATTCCAAGGTGGTGTTGCGGACTGTGCCTTCGTTCTTGCCTAAGGTGGTTTCGGGGTTTCATATGAACCAGGTGGTGTCATTGCCTGTTTTTTCGTCTAAGCAGAAGGGTTCGGATTCGGAGATTCTGCACCATTTGGATATTAAACGGGCGTTACAGGCGTATTTGGATAGGATGGCTACTTTTCGAAAGTCAGACAGGTTGTTTGTTCTCCTTGCAGGGGCTCAAAGAGGTGAGGCGGCCTCTAAAGGGACGATTGCTCGGTGGTTGAAGGACGCGATAGCGTTGGCGTATATTTTGCGGGGTCGCTTGGTGCCGGCAGGTTTGCGGGCTCACTCCACTAGAGCACAGGCTGCCTCCTGGGTGGAGTATGGCCGGGTGCCAGTGGAGGATATCTGTAGGGCGGTGACATGGTCGTCCGCACACTCCTTTGTGAAGCATTATCGTCTAGATGTGCAGGCGGGAAGGGATGTTTGTTTTTGGCTCGGCAGTGCTTCAGGCTGGGCTAGCAGGTCCCTCCCGTTGATTGGTTTTCACTGCTATGTTACATACCAAGGATTCCGGGACTAGACTGGAGGTGCGATCAGGAAGGTTAAATTAGACTTACCTGCTAATTGTAGTTCCTGGAGCAATCCAGTCTAGTCCCGGTTCCCTCCCTGGTGGTTGTTGCTAGGGGGCCTGAAGCTCGAGGGCATTTACAGGTAAGCATTTTTCAGCTCCAGTAGGCCGGTCAGTGCCGGTGAGTATGGTCAGTCTGGGGGCTTAGGGGGTCGGTCCCTTTCGGGAGGGGGAGGGAAGACCTCATCGCCTAGCCGGCGTACGACATACGGTAGTTTTCATGTACATAGTTTTGGGGCATATTAGCCTTGTTGATGTTTTTGTGCATTTTTCTACTTACTTGTTGCTCTGGTGAGTCTGCTTTGTCAATAGGTTAACTGAGGAGAGGAGGTGGTGCCAGCGTTTATATGCCAGTGACATCACAACTCTGAAGTTTCTCAGTCTCCAAAGCTGCTGGTAGAGGTTGAGAACCCAAGGATTCCGGGACTAGACTGATTTGCTCCAGGAACTACAATTAGCAGGTAAGTCTAATTTAACCTTTTTCTACATCCTCCAGTTGTTCCCATCCTGCTAACGGCTCCCCAAGGTATTGGCTCATCTTGGCAAAGTTAGTTTCCTAAAGTCTAAGACCCTCGCTTTTGAATGGATTTTAGCAGCTCTAGTCCTAATACTGAACCACACCATCTGATAATCACTGAATTTATTTATTTATTTATTTAACATTTCTTATATACCGCCTTTCATGATATCAAGGCAGTTTACATTGTACAAACTGAAATTACATTGAACAGGGCATTATAACTTGGATAACTATTTTACAGGGAACATGGACAATGGAGGGTTAAGTGGCTTGCCCAAGACCATAAGGAGCACCTGTGGGACTAGAAACCCCAGTCCTTCTGGCCCAAGGTTGCTGTCCTCTAGTGGGATTTGAACCCCCGACCTTCCGGACTGAGGTAACTTGTCCCAACCACTAGGCCACTCCTCCCTCCATGCGAAATGATCCCCCACTATAACATCAGAAACACTTTCACCATTGGTAAGCACCAAGTCCAGTATTCGTGTGGGTTCTGTTACCAATTGCCTCAATAGTTCTCCCTGTAGAGAATCCAGGATCCTCCTTACTTCTAGATGATACTGCAGCAGGGATGTGCCAATCAACATCTGGTATATTGAAATCCCCTATTAGTTGCACGTCCCCTTTCCTGGCAATGCTGCGTATATCTTCAATTAACACTCTGTCCACCTCTTCTCCCAGTGAGGGAGGTCTGTATATCACGCCAATGCAAATAGATTTTTCTTTCCCTCTTTCTAGTTTAACCCATAGTACCTCCTCTCTCCCTTTTAAGCCCTGTAGCCCATAGCTTTAATGTTATTTTTTACATATAGTGCCACTCCTCCCTTTCTTCCTACCCTGTCCTTTCTGAATAAAGTATAGCCACATCCCAGTCATGGTTGTCTGTGAACTATGTCTCTGTTACTACCACTAAATCCAAGTCAGCCTCTCCCATTAAAGCCTCAATATCTGAGATCTTATTTCCCATGCTCCAGGCATTTATACACACTGCTTTCCATATGTTGCCCCTTTTACCCATTTCCATAAAGGTGTTTAATGTTTCACCTACCTGGGAGTTTTCTTCACCCATCCCCAACGAATCTAGTTTAATGCCCTCTTAGTAGGTTAGCCAGTCTGCTACTGAAGAACGTCGACCCTTCTTGGACAGATGGATGCCATATCTGCTCTGCAACCCTTGGAACAGCAACCCATGGTCCAGGAAGCCAAAACTCTCTCAATGACACCATCCACGCAGCCATGCATTTATCTCCAGGATGCGAGCTTCTCTGCCTTGGCCTTTAACTTCAACAGGGAGGATTGAAGAGAACACCACCTGTGCCCCTATCTTCTTCACCCTCTGCCCCAGAGCCATGAAGTCATTTTTGATACGCTCAGAGGGATATCTGGCAGTATCATTTGTGCCACCAACAAAATAATATAAGGTCACTTTTCAGAGCTAGATATACTACAAAGTAACTACAAGACTTTTCAGGTCTATTACTTTAACTAAGAGATTGTAGCTTTTCTCATAAACAATCTAAATTGATGCGCAGCGTCTCGGTGACAAAACTGTTAGACCTGCCTAACCTACTGCATCGGTTTGGCTATATGAAGAGTGAAAATACATACTTTTGAATAAAACCCCTTGAAGAAACGTTCAGCAATGTGAAACGCGACAGCGCTGAAGTTTGGCGTTGGGGAAGATTAAAGTTTTCAGATAAGCATTGCCTTTGAGTAGTTAAAAAAGCAAATACTTCAAGAAATGAATTAACATATCATTGCAACATTATGAGGTCATCGATGCAATACAAAGCACTCGATCTAAACAATTGAAGTTTAGACAAAAAGCTTTATTTAAGTCTGAGACCTCATTGCATATGGTAAGTTGTTACCTAGTTGCAAGCACTTCAGCATCATAGATTGTTTATGAGAAAAGCTACAATCTCTTAGTTAAAGTAATAGAGCTGAAAAGTCTTGTAGTTACTTTGTAGTATCATTTGTGCCGACATGGATGAACAACATCGGGTAATAGTCAGTGGGCTTGATGAGTCTCGCAAACTCTCCGTAATATCTCCTGATTTTGGCTTCTGGCAGACAGCGTACCTTTCTGGACATCAAGTCTGGTCGGCGGATGGACGCCTCAGTACCCCTTAGAAAAGAATCGCCAACCACCACTACCCTTTGCTTCCTTGTGGTCACTGATTCTGCAACTTTGGGGTGCTCAAGCTCTGGTTCTTCCCTTTCCATGGATGCTTCACCACCTCCACTTCCAGGGCTTCAATTCAAGGGCTTAAGGAGTTGGAATGGTGATTCTGCAGGCCCTGGTGACTCATGTCCAACCTTCTTCATTCTATAGGCTCCCATTTTCTCTGCTGGAGAGCTTGGATGTTTCAAGAAGCATCTCATCAATGTACTTCTCACTGTCTTGATTGCTCCTCATCGTCACCACCTCTTCTCTGAGCTCCTCCACTTGTTTCCTGAGAGCTTCAGCATGCAGGCATCCTGCACATTGAACCAGTCCTTCAAATGGCATATGGACCTCTGTCTGGACAGAGGCAAAAGCTGTAACGGGGGCAACAGCTTTGGCGATACGATTTTTCCCAACCATTGTTCAGTTGGTGGAGCTTAGGTACCTGTTGAAGCAAAAGAGAGCAAGACCTACCAAAGTATCAGCCGGTTTCCCAACTGTACTTTCAGAGAAAAAAACAGTTAAATATCTTGTACACGTGTTCTAAATGTGCTGTTCCAGGTCCCTGCTAATTGGGGAGGGGCCCTATAAAGCAAGACTGCTTACATGGGGTGGGTGGGAGTTGGGGGGAGTAGGGAGGGAACTAACACCTGATGAGGTGTCAGTAGCCTCAAAGAGCTGAGAAAGATACTGAAAGCAGAGTTTTAAACCTACACCACTAAAGAAAATATTTCCCCTTTTGAACTAAAGCACCAAAAAAAATGTAGCTTTGTTTTAAAAATGTGCCAAAACCCTTTTAAGAAGTCTCAGGCAGAGAGCTGGTAATTAAAAAGCCACACACTCTTACATTTACTTGAAATGTAGAGCCTCTGTTAGGAATGTGAAGACTGATTCCTGCTGTTCTCAGAGATTACCTGTTACAGGTAAGTAACTATGCTTTCTGAAAATAGATAACATTTTCAGTAGAGGGAAATAATTTTCACACAAACATTTGGTCACCCTGGTTACATCTGAATGGGAATCTGACATGGAATATGCTAAACTTACAAAAACAAATTATAGCTCAACAATAGTAGTGCTTAGATGGTGACATGAGCCACCTGTTATCACCTTGTCTATCAGGGATTATTGCTTAAAAGTGTCACATATTTTACATGTGACCTACCTCCCAAACACACTCTACAGTTAACACTCTTGGCTAAGAGAATATACCAGTCACATGTGTGTTTGTTTCTAGGGCTCTCCCTCCGATGTTCTTAGAGATGAGAGGGTTCAATACTGGATTGAGAACTATAGGAATTTGCTGGATGCCTGGAGGTTTTGGCACAAAAGAGCAGAATTTGATATCCACAGGAGTAAACTGGATCCCAGTTCAAAACCCTTAGCGCAGGTGAGTTTCCAGCAGATTATGGTGGAAGGAGATTATTGATCTGAATAGCTGCACTGTATACAGGTTGCATAATATTTATTCTGAGGGCAGTTTTCAAAGCAATTTCTGTGTCTTTAAAGCATTTTATCCATGCAAGTCGGTCTAAAAATGACCTAGCCTATGTATAAGTAAAAGTACTTGTATAGTTCACACCCAGGTCAATATTTAAACCCTGTGGTCTGTGTGGTTTTTTTTTAATGCTGGCCACAATGTTTAAATGTTTTACATGTATTCATATTCATATTGAAGTGGTAATATTAAACATACATACACAGGAGTGACCACTGCTACTGTTCTTATAGTTAAATAGCTTAATTTAGGATGCAATAAGGTCCAGCTCTCTCACTCCTAAATTAAACTGCTTAGCTATAAGGATAGTGGCTGAATATCACCAGCTGGACCTATACAATGTGCCAGGCCAAAGCAAGGGCTTTCTACCTAACTGGATAGTGTTTCTGAAAATTCATGGATAGATTTAAGCATTTATCAGCTACAGCTAAATATATAAACTCCTTTGATCGTGTTTACTTTTACCTGCGTTTGGGAAGCGGGGTTAGGCCCCGGACTGCAACAGTGCCATGTAGCTTTTCTGTGTTTTCAAGGGTGTGTGCTGCATTTTTGCAGAAATAAGTTGCTGGCATGAAAAAAAAGGCCCAAGTTTGTGTAAATACTTTTTTTATCTTAGGCAGTTTTCAAATAACAAACTTTTCACTTTTGAAAATGACTCCAAAGTCCACGGGTAAAATGTGCCTTGGAACTTTGCAACTATGTGGCAGTATGAAAATTGCTTCTATTGTGATGGACTAAAGGAACATGGTTGCCATGCTAGTCCATTTCAATTTATAGAAATAAGGGTCAGCAAATAAGCTGTAAGCAATTCCTTTTTATTCTTTTCAACCCAACAGAGGTTGGAAAGAATTATACAAAAGGGTTTGAGAAATGTCCGGTGGGGCAAAATAAATCTCCAAAAATAAAATGTAATGGAGTAAAGAAATGGTGAAAAGACACACACGGCCCTATTTTCAAAGGCATTTACACAATTTACAGACTTTTAAACCGTGTAAATACCCCTAAGCGGGATATTCACGGGTACTGCTGCTATACGCTCCGATGCTACACAGTTAGCATTGGGGCATTCCGGAGATAACCAGTTAGCAGCGATAGTTGCTGTCCAGTTATCCCTCGGTGGTGAAGGTTAAGCGCAGCAAAAGCTGTCCTAACTTTTGCCACCAAAGCTAACTGGGCAGCGGCTAAATATCGCCACTACACGGTTAGCTTCTGGTGGCCGCAGTTGACCTGGATATTCAATGCCGGTATCTGGATATGGCTGTAATCGTGCTAGCTGTCTCTGCTGAATATCAGGCCCATAGAGTTTTAAAAAATGGTTCAGTGCATTTCTATGGAAGAGTACCCCCCAGAAAAACTGTTCCACAACTCCCAACCATCCCACCCCCATAAACCTACACCCTGCAACTGTCCTACCACCAATCATGCTGCCTCGCCTCTAATCTAACCCTGCAGCTGCCCCCACAGCCACACTCAAATACCACTCAATTGCCCCGCCACCTCATAAACTGCCCTCAACACCCAAAACTACCCCCATCCAACTGCTCCACCACCCCACAAACTACTCCAACACCTTGCTGTCTGCCATCAGTTCCTGAAAATACCCCAACAACTGCCCCAGAACCCCCGCTACTGTCCCTCACAACTGCACCACCATATCACCATCCCACTATTTGTCCCAGCCCCCAAAACTACACCCCCCACGATGGTATCACCACCCTAACCTGCTCCATTCCCCCAAATTTAGCCACCAACTGCTCCATGCCCCCAAACTGCCCCACTCCCAAATTAACCCATCATGCAACTACCTCATCATCCTCAAACTGCTTCCACTCCCTGGGCCGGGCCAACCATTAGGCAACACAAGGCTGCCGCAAAGAGCAGCAGCATTCAAGCAAAACAATAGATTCTAGTAGCAACAACAAAATCAAAGAACCATCAGCATATTCTTTTACCTACAAGAAGAGCAGGCACACAAATATATACAAAGCATTGACCTCTGGAGAGCTACTGATTCTATGCTCTGGAACGGTGCCTCAAAACCCTATGCGTGATTCCATCCATATATTGGCCTCCTCCCTCGACCAGCACTCCTGACAGCCTCAGTGCCAATGGAATCGACAGCTCCAGGAGTGCAGGTGTCGACGTCTGGCTTAAGGCCGATACCTCTGTGGCCGATGCCAGCCCTCGAACCTACATCGGGAGATCCTCTCCCTTTGATGCCTGCTTTGGAATTGACAGGCATCGTTGGTACTCAACAGTCTTCTAGTGCCACACTGATTGGTCATCGGTAGCCGTCGATACTTTGACTTTCGGACTCTACCTCCTCCGATTCTAATGATGTATCAGAGGATTCTCCAGGACCAAGCAGGAAGTCAGTCCTCACATATGGGTGACATCGGCGCCGATGAAGCCCTAGCGGAGCATTTCCCCAGCTTTCTATGAAAGCCTTTGGGAATGCAGGCATGCAGGCACGCATGCGCGGTTCCCTTCCCGCCTAAAGGTGCCATCTTACCTCAGTCTCTTTTTTTCCGAGAAGCCCACCGGACGTGTGTCCTGTCATCCCGGATAAAAGTTGATTTTTTTTCAGTGATTCTCGCTATTTTTTCTCCCGGTTCGACGCCGGTTCCCCTCCCGCCAGGTTCGGTACACCGGTATTGAGTCCGATTCTTCTTTTTCGGTTTTTGCCCTTCGTGGCTGGCGTTCGCGCCCTTTTTTGCTTTTTCCCTGGAAGGCCGGTCCTTTGACCTCGCGGGGACTCTTTTTTCCCCGATGGCTTCCAGCGGTTTCAAGAAGTGTGATCGGTGTAAGAAATTAATGTCTCACCGACACACACGACTGCTGCCTTCGGTGCCTCAGTCCTGATCACGACCCTAAGTCGTGTGGACCATGTGGGAAGATTTCTTCCAAGGCACTCCGAAGTCGCCAGCAGCAGAAAGAAAGGCTTTTCTCGGACTCAGCCTCCGGCCGGGCCCGGACCTCGTTTGAGGCCTCGACATCTCGGGATTCGGATCCCGAGCGCCGTCGAAGCTCCTCGGACAGGGGGTCCCCCGACCGGGAACGCAAGAGGAAGAAGCGGCTCGTGAGGGCGTCGTTGGAGGAGGTCCCTGGCTCCTCGAGGGGCAGGTCTAAGACCCCCAACTGTCGCCCCGGGCCCGTGGAACAAGAGAAGCCTGCCAAAGTTCCTCGCGTGGAGCCGGAGTCTGCTGGACACTTAAGCCCCGTAGTCCTTGAGGACTCTCCTCCCAGAGAGCCGACGTCGGGCCCGGCGCTGCTGGGGCCCGAGTCGGTGGCTGCTGCGTCTCCCGAGCTGAGTCTCAGGATGACAGCCTTGGAGAGCAGACTGTCTGCCTTCATGGAGCAGCAGTGGGCACTGATGGCCAGCCTGTCTGGCGCATCTGCCCTGACCACCGGGACATCGACTTTGAAGTCGACCCCGGAGACCGAGCCGATACTCGAGTCCATCATGGCTCGAAGTCGACCTCAGTCGAGGTCTCCCTCGACCTCCCGCTCGGGACCGAGGGCGTCGATGCCGGTGCCTCCGGCATCGGGGCGGGTGCTCCAGGGCCCCGCGGGGTCGGACCCTGACTCCTCGTCAGACGAGTCCGCCTGGGAGACGGAGGATGAGGAGTCCCCCGATACGTTCAAGACTCGGTGCGTCCCGTCGGACTCACCGCAGTCTGAGTCCCGGAGTAGATCCCCTCCGGAGGATACTCTGTTCTGGGAGTTCGTCCAGGATATGGCCACTGCCTTGGCTATTCCGGCGGACCCTGAGGAAGAGCCTCTAGCTGAAGAACTCGAGGCCCTGCAGTATGACTCTTCTCCGAAGGAGACCTTTACTGTCCCGGTTCCTCCGATGCTGGAACGGCTCCTCCTCAGGATGTGGGAGGCACCGGCCTCGGCGCCGGTTTTAAGCAAGCGAGTCGACTCGATCTTTCGACTCAGAAAGAGCCCTGGATTTCAAAAGGCACAGCTACCACACCATTCCATGGTTGTGCAATCGGCCATGCATCGTCTGAAGAGCCAGAAGATGCACTCCGCGGTGCCCCCCGCTAGGGAGGCCCGGAACCTCGATGGCATCGGTAGAAAGTGCTTCCAGGGCTCGATGCTTGCTTGCCGTGTCCAGTCTTACCAGCTGTACATGGGCATGTACTTGCGGGACCTGGCCAAGGAGTTGGTCGGGTTCTCTGCTGGACTCTCCGGGGAACCCTTGCAGAGATTCAAGTCCTTGTCCTCGGGGATTCGGGACTGCTCGAAGTTCATGTCCCGTGCCGCCTACGATGCCTTCGAGGCTTCGGCCCGAGTTGCGGCAGCCGGCATCGCGGCTCGACGCCAGGTATGGCTGCAGTCATCGGACCTCGAGCCATGGGTTCAGGACAAGTTGGTCGATGTCCCTTGCCGAGGTGAAAACCCTTTTGGCAAGCCCATGACCGAGAAGGCCGCCCAGCTCGAAACAGAGCACCTTACACGGACAAGGCTGTCTAGGAAGACCTCTGCCCCTTCTCATAAAAAGAAGGGCTCAGGTAAAAAGCCATTTTACCTGAGGAAGGGCACTGCCTACAAACAGTACCCTCAATATCAGGCTGTCCAAGCTGTACCCCAGGGTCAGCAAGCCAAGGGGCAGGGTAATGGGGCCCCGTAGGCAGAGGACCCCCCAAGCCTCCGGCCCCTGCTCCCACTCAGCAGGGTGGAGTTTTTTGACTCCTTGAGCGTAGCTTCTCCATCCCTACTCTCCCAACTCTGCACATGAGGTCGCCTCGCCCTCTTTGCCCACCAGTGGCCCCTCATCACTGGGGACAGTTGGGTGTTGGACATAGTCCACAGGGGCTATGCCCTGCATTTTCACCAACTGCCTCCTCCATACTTTCCAGGGGAGCCTCCAAGGCCTCCCCTGCACACAGACCTTCTCCTTCAAGAGCTTCAAGGTCTGTTGGTGGACAGGGCGGTGGAGCCTGTGCCTCCCCACTTGCAAGGTCACGGATTCTACTCCAGGTATTTCCTGGTGCCCAAAAGAACCGGTGGCCTTTGACCCATTCTGGACCTCAGAAACCTCAAGTTCCTAGAGAAAGAAAAGTTCAAGATGCTTACTCTTGGAACACTTCTGCCCTACCTCCAGCAGGGAGATTGGCTATGCTCCTTAGATCTAAAGGATGCGTACACTCACATCCTCATTCATCCAGACCACAGAAAGTACCTCAGGTTCATTGTGGGAGGAAACCATTTTCATAAGAACATAAGAAACGCCATACTGGGTCAGACCAAGGTCCATCAAGCCCAGTATTCTGTTTCCAACAGTGGCCAATCTAGGTCATATGTACCTAGCAGTTTCCCCAAGAGACACAAGTTCCACAATGCTTGTACTGGGTCAAGCATTGATATCTTCGGTCACTTCTTAATAATGGTTTATGGACCTTTCCTCCAGGAACTTGTCCAAACCTTTTTTAAACCCAGCTACACTAACAGCCTTTACTACATCCTCCGGTAACAAATTCCAGAGTTTGATTACACGTTGAGTGAAAAAATATTTTCTTTTATTAGTCTTAAATAGTTTACCCTGTAGCTTCATTGCATGTCCCCTAGTCTTTCTATATTCTGATAAGGTAAACAATCGATCTACGTTTACCCGTTCCACTCCGTTCATTAATTTATAGACTTCTATCATATCTCCCCTCAGCCGTCTCTTTTCCAGGTTAAAGAGCCCTAACCTTTTTAGCCTTTCTTCATAGGAGTATCCTTCCATCCCCTTTACCATTTTGGTGGCTCTTCTCTGTACCTTTTCTAAAATCGCTATATCCTTTTTAAGATACGGCGACCAGAATTGCACACAATATTCAAGGTGCGGTCTCACCATAGAACGATATAGAGGCATTATAATATCTTTTGTTTTATTTTCCATTTCTTTCCTTATCATACCTAGCATTCTATTTGCTCTCTTGGCCGCCGCTGCACACTGGGCCGAGGGTTTTAACATGGTATCCATAATGACGCCTAAATCTTTTTCCTGGGTGGTGGTTCCTAATGTGAAACCTTGCATCGTGTAACCATAGTTTGGGTTGTTCTTCCCTAGGTGCATAACCTTGCACTTGCCCACATTAAATTTCATCTGCCATTTTGATGCCCAGTCTTCCAATTTATCAAGATCCTCTTGCAATTTTTCACAATCCTCTTGGGTTTTAACAACTTTAAATAGTTTTGTGTCATCTGCAAATTTGATAACCTCACTCGTTATTCCACTTTCCAGGTCATTTATGAATATGTCAAAAAGCAGCGGACCCAGCACAGATCCCTGGGGTACACCACTATTCACCTTTCTCCATTGGGAAAATTGGCCATTTAGCCCTACCTTCTGCTTTCTATCTTTTAACCAGTTCCCGATCCACAATAGTATACTGCCTCCTATCCCATGACTCTTTAGTTTTGCCAAAAGTCTCTGATGAGGGACCTTGTCAAAGGCTTTCTGAAAGTCCAGATACACAATATCAACCGACTCACCTTTGTCCACCTGTTTATTCACTCCTTCAAAAAACATAACAGATTAGTAAGACAAGATCTTCCTTGTCTAAAGCCATGTTGGCTGTCTCCCATTAGGTTGTGACTATCTACATGCTGAGTAATTTTATTCTTTATGATGGTTTCTAACATTTTTCCCGGTACTGACATCAGGCTCACCGGTCTGTAGTTTCCCGGATCACCCCTGGAACCCTTTTTAAAAATTGGTGTTACATTTGCGATCCTCCAATCTTCAGGTATTAGAGATGATTTTATTGATAGTTCACAGATTACTGATAGCAGTTCTGAAATCTCATATTTCAGTTCTTTCAACACCCTTGGATGTATACCATCCGGCCCAGGTGATTTGCTACTCTTCAGTTTATCTAATAGTTGTAAGACATCTTCCCGATGTATCAATATTTCCTTCAATTCTTCCGCACCTTTAAATACCACTTCAGTCATGGGTAACATCCCTACATCTTCCTCAGTAAAGACCGAAGCAAAGAATTCATTCAGTCTCTCCGCTATCGCCTTGTCGCCTCTTAGTGCTCCTTTAACCCCTTTATCATCTAATGGACCAACTGACTCTCTCACAGGTTTTTTGCTACGAATGTACTTGAAAAGGTCTTTATTTCGCGTTTTTGCTTCCGCAGCAAGCTTCTTCTCAAATTCTCCCTTTGCCTGCCTTATCAATGCCTTGCATTTGACTTGCCAGTGCTTGTGCTGTTTCCAGGTTTCGTCGTTTGGCTCTTTTTTCCATTTCCTGAAAGATGCTTTTTTGGCAACAACAGCCTCTCTGACCTCACATTTAAACCATGCTGGCAGTTTTTTGGACTTCCTTCCACTTTTCTTAAAGCGTGGAATACAGCTGGTCTGGGCTTCCAAGATAGTATTTTTCAACAACACCCAAGCTTGATGAACGTCTTTAACCTTCGCAACTGCTCCTTTTAGTTTTTTCTTAAATGTTTTCCTCATTTTATCATAGTCTCCCTTTCGAAAGTTAAAAGGTAGTACTGTGGATTTCCTTACTATACCTCCTCCACTAATTAAATCAAAGGCAATCATGCTATGATCACTATTGCCAAGAGGCCCCAACACCCTTATCTCTTGCACTAGATCTGGTGTTCCACTAAGGACTAGTTCTAATATGGCTTCCCCTCTGGTCGGTTCATGAACCAGCTGCTCCAAGAAGCAGTCATTTATTTAATCTAGGAACTTTATCTCCCTAGCATGTCCTGACGTGACACTGACCCAGTCGATACCGGGGTAATTGAAATCACCCATTATTATTACTGCGCTGTAACTTTTGTTAGCTTCCTTGATTTCTTTGAGCATTTCATCATCCATTTGCTCATTCTGGCCAGGCGCTCGATAGCTCGAGGAGATTGCCATTGCCTTCCCCCACTGCCATTGACTTCCCCCTTTTATATGGAATTTCAATCCATATAGATTCTACAGCAGATTTTGTTTCCTGCAAAACTTTAATCCTTTCTGAGTCAATGCCCTCTCTAACATAGAGTGCAACCCCTCCACCAATTTGATCAGCTCTATCATTACGATATAGTTTGTACCCAGGTATCACAGTGTCCCACTGGTTGTCCTCCTTCCACCATGTCTCTGAGATTCCAATCATATCTAACCTTTCATTTAGTGCTATATATTCTAACTCTCCCATCTTATTCTTTAGACTTCTAGCATTTGCATACAAGCATTTTAGAGAATGTATTTTATTCATGTTAATTTGGCTATTGTTAGACATGGGTAAATTGGGATCTTTAAGCTCTGTCTGCTCCATACTTGAGGGCATTTGGGCTACTTTACTCTTTTGTGGAACCTCGCTGCTTTTGGTAGTATCCTTCAAGGATACTTTCTTCCGAACCATCCACTCTTGGGCGACTGTCGGCTTTCCCCTAATATCTAGTTTAAAAGCTGCTCTATCCCCTTTTTAAAGGTTAATGCCAGCAGCCTGGTTCCATCCCGGTTAAGGTGAAGCCCATCCCTTCGGAAGAGCCCCTCCTTTCCCCAGAATGTTCCCCGTTCCTAACAAATCCAAAACCCTCATCTCTGCACCATTGTCTCATCCACGCATTGAGACTCCGGAGCTCTGCCTGCCTTTTGGGTCCTGCGCGTGGAACAGGAAGCATTTCGGAGAATGCTACCCTGGAAGTTCTGGATTTCAACTTCCTACCTAAAAGCCTAAATTTTGCCTCCAGAACCTCCCTACCACATTTTCCTATGTCATTGGTACCGACATGTACCAAGACAGCAGACTCCTCCCCAGCACTATCTAAGACCTTATCTAGGTGGCACGTGAGGTCCGCTACCTTCGCACCAGGCAGGCATGTTACCAGGCGATCCTCACGTCCACCAGCCACCCAGCTATCTACATGCCTAATGATCGAATCACCAACTATAACGGCTGTCCTAACCCTTCCCTCATGGGCACATGGCCCTGGAGAAACATCCTCGGTGCGAGAGGGTTTTACATCACCTGGAGGACAGGTCCTAGTTACAGGATCACTTCCTGCCACACCAGGGTGATGCTCTCCTGTCACGTGACCTCTCTCCTCCATGGCAACAGGGGTGCTGCCAGACTGGAGGTGGGACTTCAGGACTATATCCCTGTAGGTCTCGTCTATGTACCTCTCTGTCTGTCTTATGTTTTCCAAGTCTGCTACTTTAGCCTCTAGAGAACGGACTTGTTCCCTGAGAGCAAAGAGCTCCTTGCACCTAGTGCACACGTAAGACCTCTCACCAACTGGGAGAAAATCATACATGTGACACTCAATGCAAAAGACTGGAAAGCCCCCATCCCGCTGCTGGACTGCTGTCTGCATCTTAGTTTTAATTTTGTGTCTAGATCTTTAAGTTCTTACTTACTAGGGATTGCTATGGGTATTTATACCAATAAAACTGTACCTAATACGTTTAATATACCTTGTTCACCTGAAGCTTAATTAATCTCAGGTCCTTAGTGTATGACTGATTTGGGTAATGAGCTTCACCTGAAAGCACCTCCTGTCTTTTAAGATGTGTAAGTACCTATAAAGCTATGATTATCCCAGGGGAGGGTGGGTGTGGGGAGGGAGGGAGGGAAATAACACTTATTAAAAGAGGGCTGCTACACAGTACCCTGTCTTGTGCTGCTGAGGTAAGCTAAATTCTGATTTGATTTAAATTATAGCTCTTAGCTGCTGCTTAGGTTCTAACTTCTTATGAAATTTAAACTACAAGCTCTCTGCTGGGTACTAAATTTAACCAGAAAGCTCTCTTCTGTGTGTTAAATTTAAACTAAAAGTACTTTGCTGTTACTTGGCCCTGAGTGACTATTAAATTTAAACTACAAGCTCTCTGCTGGGTATGAAATGTAACCAGAAAGCTCTCCTCTGTGTTTTAAATGCAAACTTTAATTGCTGCTACTAGGCCCTAACTGATCCAACAAAAAACAGTGGGTTCACAGATTAAGTAGCTTTAATACAAAGAATTCTTTTTAGAAAATTACCAGAAGTATATACTCACAGTTGCAGATTTCTCTCCAGAAGTAACAGGCCCCCTTTTTAGTCCTTCAAGAGTACAGAGTACTGCCTTTTGGCCTCACCTCCGCTCCCAGGGTCTTTACCAAATGCCTGGCAGTGGTGGCGGCCTACCTGAGAAATCAGGGAATCTTTGTCTTCCCCTATCTGGACGACTGTCTCATCAGGGGTCAGACATGCCAGGAGGCCAGTCAAGCCACCCTCAGAACTATTGCTCTTCTTCAAAGCCTGGGGTTTGTAGTAAACTTCGCAAAGTCCACTTTGCTCCCCTCCCAGAACTTGGAGTTCATAGGAGCAAGGCTGGACTCTGCTGGCAAAGGCTTTCTTGCCAGAAGACAGGGCCCAAAGATTGATAGCCTTGGCAAATCAATTTCTCAGCAGGTCACTGGTCTCCGCCAGACTCTGCCTGAGGCTGCTTGGCCACATGACTTCGACAGTGCATGTGACCCCCGATGCCAGGCTCCATATGAGGCCTGCGCAGTGGTGCCTTCGGACTCAGTGGTCACAGGCCACAGGCAGCCTCAGAAACAGGATAAGGATGTCCAGACAATTTCTGCACTCCCTCAACTGGTGGCTGCACCCACCCAATCTACTGAAGGGGGTGCCTTTTCAGATTCCTGGGCACACGGTGGTGCTGACCACCGACGACTCCCTGCAGGGCTGGGGAGCTCATTGTCTAGGCAAGTGCACCCAGGGCCTGTGGTCTCCTTGGGAAGCTGCACAGCAGATCAATCTCCTCGAACTCGGAGCTATTCGATTAGCACTCAAAGCTTTCTCTCCTACCCTGGCTCATCAATCTATCCTGGTTCAGACAGACAACCAAGTAGCCATGTTTTATGTGAACAAACAGGGCGGGACTGGGTCCAGAATCCTTTGTCAGGAGGCTCAGGACCTTTGTTAATTTGCCCTCAAGCACAACATGCTCCTCAAGGCTGTGTACCTTCCAGGCCAGGACAACTGCCTGGCCGACAGGTTAAGCAGGATTCTGCAGCCCCACGAGTGGCAGCTGCATCCTTCAGTAGTTCAGAAGATCTTCCTAAAATGGGGTCTCCCTTTGATAGATCTCTTTGCTAGTCCAATGAACAAGCAACTGCCAAAGTTCTGCTCCAGGCAACCGCATCCTCTGAGGATAGCAGCAGATGCTTTTCTGATTCCATGGTCTCAGGGCCTCCTGTATGCATTTCCTCCCACGCCCTTGGTGGCCCGAACTCGCTTCAAAATTCTT